>OX235267.1:65343474-66566472 GCA_944472135.2 Trichobilharzia regenti
CGAACCCTATTGATGGGTGTATACTGCAGAATATTCCCAACCTAGGCTGACGAAACACCTGGCCAGTACTCCCTGGTGGGATTTCCAATAGTTCTCTAACTGATTTCAGCTCATCATGATGAAATCTTTCAACTAATATGATATAATAACCTTGAAATCTTTGCAAACCCTTCAAAATTTTGTATCTTTCAAATGATTTTTCACACCACCCACCCCACTTCATAATCACACTGTGATTCATGTTAATCTTCTTCAAATGTCTGTTTTCATTGAATAACCTACGAAGTTGATAAAACAAAAATGTACCCAACAGAGTAAGACACCAAAAAAATCAAACCACAGATTTTTGTTGCTTAAATACGTATATATATATATATATATATATATATATATATATATATATATATATATATATATATATATTATCGATCGTGTGTATACGGATAAAAGTTAATTAATTCGAAATACAAATTTGCACTTCACCGATACTTTATATTAGTCTGTATTATTTCTGCTTGTGGGCGTATCTGTGTTGCGTGTGTGTGTGTGTGTTTGTTAATGTGTATCAATGTCTCTGTGTGTCTGTCTATATATCTATCTACTTTATCCTTTATCTTGTACGTGTGTGCGTAATATGTATGCGACCAAATCACGTGCGTCCGTTCTTATAAGGAAATTAACACGACGTAAGGGATTGGAAGCGAGGGGGAAGGGGCAATGAAGACGATAATAATAATAATATAATATTCTTTAGTTTGGTTTTTAAAGGTTAGTTATGTTTTTTCCGAGGTGATCACGGATTGATATCAGTTAGAGAACCATTGAACAACAGCTGGGGGGGAGGGGCGGGAAGTACTGGACAGCTGCTGTTTCATCCTAGCTTGGGAATCATCGACAGTACGGTCCTGGGTTCAAATCCCAGTGGGTGCCTACTGCCGATGAATTCCAAACTAGGGTGAAATAGCTGTCCAGCACTCCAGTGCTGGTTTTCAATGGTTCTCTAACTGATATCTATCCGTGATCAAATCGTAAAACTAATCCTTACAAACCAACTATAAAAAATAATAATAACACTTGAAAGAAATCAGAACCCCACCAAAAAACTTAAAAATAAATCAATCTGATTCCGACTAGAGACTGACAACAACAAAACAAAGTAGCTTGAATATAAAGGATATATTTTTTATTTTTTTTATTTTTGATTACAGCTTGATTCCACACTGCATTTTTGCTACAAGTATGGAATTTTCAGCATGGATATCGGTAGCCCAAATTTTGCAGGCCGACCATAGATATCAGGTGTGCGCCGGCGTGGGCTCGAACCTCGGACCATGTGCATGCTCGGCGAGAGTCCTAACCACTGTGCCACCGACGCAGTGGTGGGCACTGTGGTGGAGTGGCACAGTGGTTAGGACTCTCGCCGAGCATGCACATGGTCCGAGGTTCGAGCCCACGCCGGCGCACACCTGATATCTATGGTCGGCCTGCAAAATTTGGGCTACCGATATCCATGCTGAAAATTCCATACTTGTACCAAAAATACAGTGTGGAATCAAGCTGTAATCAAAAATATATGTCGTGAATTGGCAGAAGTTAGAATTTAAGGACCATTGGATCGGGTCCCAGTGGCTTAACGGTATACGAGCTCGCCTTGTAACCGGAAGGTCCTGGGTTCGAATCCCAGCGGGTGTGTACTGCTGAAGAGTCCCAAACTAGGACGAAAAAGCTATCCAGTACTCCCAGGTTTTCCAATGGTTCTCTAACTAATGTCAGCTCATGATGAAATCCTGAAAAAATTTTTGGTTTTATATAGTAATATTTACTGATGTCCACGTTTTGAGCACAAATTATTACCACTCATAATCATATCAAGTCACTCACACAACTTTCTTGCTTCATTTATATACATAAGTAAAAATTGATGATTAGACATTTGAATAAAATCAATTTAAGATAAAGTACATTGGATAATAATATTAGTGTTATCAATCCAGTACAATCACATGGGAAATAAGACGAGTGTCTCTTTTAGCCATAATAAGTAACTTGTTAGAATGTTATAATGTATGTGAATTAAAATAGAATTTTAAGATTATTTATTATCCTCCTCTCATTCGACTGACTGGTGGTAATAATATCTTCCATGCATATCTCTGGTATTTGCGTTGAGTCAGTTCTGTTGCATGTGCTGGGTGTGTAGACTCGATGAACGAGGATTCAGTAATCAACCTCTTTCCATCTCCACCTTTCTAAGTTACTTTTTAGAATTTTGACTCTGTCCCACCATTTTATGTGGTTGTGTGTTAATGCATGCAGCGCAATTATTATTATTATTGTTCCCTTGGGTTCATAGTGGAACATAGGGCTTCAACTGCACGTCTCCATTCGCTTCTGTCTTCCTTCTGCTATACTTTTCACCTGCATCCATGGTAGTCCATACTCTTTCAACTCCTCGCCACACGATCTCCTCCATGTCACCCTGGAACTCACGTCCCACTCACCGCTTCCCTTTCGAGTTACACTCGAGCGATGGCCTGACGCGCGATGTCACCCAGCGGTCTCCTCAGTGAGTGTCCAATCCATCCCCACTCTCTTCTGCATATTTGTTGGTTGGCGATTGGTTCTTGTTTCGTTTGTTTGTTCCCATAGTTTCTTCTTGGTGATTCTTTCCGGCCCGACCATCTGATCTTCAGTATAGAGCGAAGACAAATGTTAATAAAGGTGTGCAACTTTCTGGAAATATTCTTTGTGACCCGCCCGTCAAGTTTCTGATCCGTTTAGAAGAACTGACTGACTTGACGTCGTTTGTTTTGAAAATCCTACCGAATCTTGTTGTTGATGCTGGCTGAGTGACGAAGATGTCAAGATTGTTTTCAGGTTGATGAGTGAATGTGTTTCTCGCTCGCCTTCCCGATTCTCGCTCGACTTGACATCCTCGTCCGTTCCGACTGCCTGTAGTTGAGACAATGCTCCCTCCTTAGATAAGTGAGTGAAGTGACCTTTTTCAAATCCCTCCCGTTGATGGTGATTGGCACTGGATGTTTCTGCTGTTGTTGCTGTTGGTTGGTTGGTTGGTTGGTTATTTTCACCACCTCCATCTTGTCTATGTTCACCTGGAGTTCTGTCTCCGCTGGCTGCTTCTTCGACCAGTTTGTCGGTCTTCGCTTGCTTCTAAGTCTTCGATTTTGCGTGACATCAAACATAAATCATCCACACGGGAAATCCAGGTCTTCTAGGTTCTTCACGTTGGTCCAGGATATTCCTGTCTTCTCGTTTCCCACTGTCTGACACATAATCCAGTCAGTCCACCACAGTTGGGAATATCATTCATTGGTAATAATAAGCACCATTGTCTGACTCCTGTGTTTACTCCAAACGCCTAGCTGAGTTTTCCGTTGTGGATCACTTGACATGTGTCGCTGTTGTCGTACAGCTAGCTGTTGAATAAGGTTGATGAATGAATATTGGGGCACTGTACGCCGTAGTACTCGAGTAGTTTCCAACTTACTTTGCGGTCAACGCTGTCTGTCGAAGGCCTTCTCAAAGTCTATAAAGTTGAGGTAGAGGTTTGATTGCCATTCCATGCTTTGTTCTGTGATTATGATGGCTAGTGTTGCAATTTGGTCAGAACATGATTTGGAGTTCTGTATCCACTGCGTCCTTTATTCTCTCCAGGATGATGTGACTCAGAATTTTACTTGGTTGAGTTTTTTTTCTATAAATCACTTATCTTCGTAGAATTTCACTGAGAAGTTATGATCATTGGGTTCCACCAAGTCAGACCTGCGAAGGCAAACACTCACCGATGATAGTGTGGCTGACAGTCGTGTTTGATAGACGTTAGAATTCACGAGTGACAGGAGTCCATTAAAAATGGCTGAACGGATCAAAGAATTTGGTTTGCTAACCTGCAGTTATGGGTCCCGTCTCTCGCGGTTTGGTCACTGGTATATAACGCTGAAGAATCCAAAACTAGGGGGATGAATCGGCTTCCCAGTGCTTCCTAGTTTTCTAACGCTCATTAAATGATACATCAAACTAGAAATCGCACTATTCGTCTTCTTCAATCGATAGGAAATTCTAAAATTGAATTAAATAATTAATATGACCCGTTCGTTGCAAAAGACGTTTCTCTCGTAGCCCCATTGGTCTAGTGGGTAACGCTTTAACGTTTAAAACTATGAGCACTAGGCTGGAGCCTTGGTGAGAACACCAATATATATTCACTGGGGATTGGGAATGCAGCTATTATCCAGCTGACGCGTCAGTTGTATGCAGGACGAAATGCGCGTTATCCTAATGGATTCTATTGCTAGTCACCACCCACCAATCGATTCATCTTCTTTGTATGACTGCTCTCAGTGAATAGTATATTTAGTTCATATAAAAAGGAAAAAAATACCCAACAAAATAAGAAATGTCATAAAAAATATTAGACCAAATAGAGTGTAGCTCTTCAATAGGTAAATAGCATATACGATAATATAAGATATATGTATGTATAAGAGTTAATCAATATTAAAAATTAAATATGCACTTCAACTACACTTTATATCTATCTGTCTGTCTATCTATCTCTCTCTCTTATTTCTGCTTATGCGCATGTCTGTATTCTATGTATGTCTGTTTGCGCATGTATCTATATGTATAGGTATGTCTATCTATCGATCTACCAATCTATATAATATCCTATATATAATTATGTTGCACTGTGATTAAATTAAGTGCGTCCGTTCTGTACTATCTGCTTGAATGTATATATATGCGTGTGTGTGTTCGTTGGTGCGTGCGTCTAATTTTACATTATCGATTATTAATTCAAATTTATTCTTATTTATTCTGTCATTTTATTGTGCGTGTTTTTTTTTAAATATAAAATTAACACAACACCAGGGAATAAAAACGAGGGAGAAGTGGAAAGTGGAAGATGAATTATAATAACAATAATAATAATAATAATAGTTAATAAATAAATAAATAATACTAATTCCATTATATTATATAAATAATAATAACAAAGAATTAATTAAACAAAATCAGGATGATGAGTTTTTCATCTGATCAAGGTCATAAAAATAGTTGAAGAATGATAATTGACACATTGAATAAATTTATTAGAATGTTGTTCGTTTGTGTTTCTTATTGTGATGCAAAAACGTTATTTCTGTTGAATAAAATGGAATTATTATTTCATAGAATTGTTAATATTATTTAATAATTCCAATTTTAACATTAAAAGAGACAATGAATAATATTCAGTAAAAAGGATCTTTTTCCAACACAGGTTCAAGGCTTCCTGTGGCCGATTGCCTCCAACCATCTAATATCATCAAATCAATGTACACCGTGATGGCGAGCTACCTAGAATGGTGGCCACATTGTAAACCTGACTGATGGAATTCAGTCTGGACCAAAGAAAGGACTGGGCACATCACACCGGACACTAGTGTGCAATCAAAGAATCTATTATCAAGCTGTACAATAGTATGTTTATATATATATATATATATATATATATATATATATATATATATATATATATATATAAACGAAAAGACAGGAATATCCTGGACTGATGCGAAGAACCTAGAAGACCTGGATTTCCCGCGTGGATGATTTATGTTTGATGTCACACAAAATCGAAGACTTAGAAGCAAGCGAAAACCGACAAACTGGTCGAAGAAGCAGTCAGCGAAGACAGGACTCCATGTGAACATAGACAAGATGGAGGTGATGAAAATAACCAACCAACCAACAACAACAGCAGAAACATCCAGTGCCAATCACCATCAACGGGAGGGATTTGAAAAAGGTCACTTCACTCACTTATCCAGGGAGGGAGCATTGTCTCAACTACAGGCAGTCGGAACGGACGAGGATGTCAAGTCGAGCGAGAATCGGGAAGGCGAGCGAGAAACACATTCACTCATCAACCTGAAACCAATCTGGAAATCTTCGTCACTCAGCCAGCATCAACAACAAAATTCGGATTTTCAATACAAACGTAAAGTCAGTCAGTTCTTCTATACGGATCAGAAACTTGGAGGGTCGGTCACAAAGAATATTTCCAAAAAGTTACAGACCTTTATTAACATTTGTCTTCGCTTTATACTGAAGATCAGATGGTCGGGCCGGAAAGAATCACCAAGAAGAAACTATGGGAACAAACAAACAAAACACAAACCAATCGCCAACCAACAAATATGCAGGAGAGAGTGGGGATGGATTGGACACTCGCTGAGGAAACCGCTGGGTGACATCGCGCGTCAGGCCATCGCTCGAGTGGAACTCGAAAGGGAATCGGTGAGTGGGACGTGAGTGCAAGGGTGACATGGAGGAGATCGTGTGGCGAGGAGTTGAAAGAGTATGGACTAACATGGATGCAGGTGAAAAGTACAGCACAGCAGAAGGAAGACAGAAGCGAATGGAGACGTGCAGTTGAAGCCCTATGTTCCACTATGAACCCAAGGGAGCAATAATAAAGTATATGTATATATATATATATATAAAGATGGTTGCATCGAAGAAAAATTCCTTTACGACGAAATTATTTGAGCACCCCCCAAAAATGTCACGTGAAATGGTTCAAGCTGGCCCCCCTCCCTAAAAGATGTTGATACTCAATCTCCAATTTAAAAGTGATACTGAGGTAGAACTTCTCCGTGAATGGCTTGTGAAATTCCTCACTAAAACATACTTCACCGCCTTCAGCCAACGAGTGACATATTCCTAATACATGAATGAAAAACTGTCTTACTGAATCACTTTAGCATGCATATACCAATTCACTTGTTCGTCTTGAGGAGTTGAGTACATTGACTGTACTATACGTCTGCTTGCAAAACGCGCTCGCGAGCACCAACACTATCCAGGTTGGTTAGCAAGCGGAGAAAACAAAGGTGCATATATTTGGGTAGCTGAACATTTGATGAATTCAGGACATTCAGTTTTATTTGAAAAGTCATTAAAAGTCATTTAAAAGATAGGATCAAACCTCTCAAAGGGAGTGGGATCAAAGCAATTTGGAACCGCTGGATCACTACAGATCCAAAATTTCATGCCCAGCCTATGTATTTAAAAGAAATATATATTCAGGCATTGTCCTTACCATGGCCATCAAGAAAAGTCAATCCTGTCAATAATGATTATCCTATTACCTTTCTTATCCAACCTTCCTGTTTATTTCCGGGTTTTTTAAAATTCCTATCTGCATTACTATATCCGAACTTCCTGCCTATTTTGTTATTACTACTTTTTCAATCCTTTAGTGCACAAATGGCCATGTTTTCAGTAGTTATAATCCTACTGTGGTGAGAGTTGTCTGCTAGTCAAAATTATAGACATCAATTTACGTCAATGTTTATGTCCCGAATCAGGGTCATGAGAAAAAACAACAATAACAAAGTTTAACCTTGGGGAACTTACCAACCAATCACACAGTGGACTTAACATGTGCAAATATGATTCGCAGATATATGGCTTAATTTTCTAAGAAACAGTAAAAAAAAGGTGGTACAGAATAACCAACCAATCAGAAGACTTTGCTTCTCTGCTAACAATAACGCTCGCTGACAGCAATGTTTTCTCAATAAACGATCTGTTGCCTGGCTCTTATCTTCTGTCGTTACAATACTATATCCTCCTGTTTATTACACTTTGTAATTTTATTAATTTGACCTATGACCCCAAATAATTGTAGAACTTACTAACCCATTTATGACAAATACATGAATGACGAAATTGAAGCAAATTGAGTGCATCATTACTCCACACATGTTTGAACAGCTTAAACCATTTGGTTCAACTATCCCTCGTTTATATGGTCTTCCAAAGGTGCACAAAAATGATGTCCCTCTGCGACCTGTATTGGATATGCTGAATTCACCGTATCACTCTACCGCTAAGTGGCTTGCGGAAATTTTGGAACCAGTTAGATTAAATCTATGTAAACATAGTCTTTCTGACACTTTTGACTTCGTCGGTTGTGTTGATGAAATTAATGTGACAGGTAAGCGTATGATTTCGTTAGATGTTTGTTCATTGTTCACCAATGTACCACTAGTAGATACTATCTGTTATCTATGCGAGTATATTGATTTAAATAGCATGAACATTGGCTTACCAATTGATTAACTTAAAGAACTATTATTGAGATCCACACTGAATGTGCAGTTTAGATTTAATGATGTCGTCTACAATCAAAGGGATGGAGTCGCCATGGGGTCTCCTTTAGGATCGCTTTCAGCGGACGTCTTCATGGCAAGCTTAGAGAATGGCCCACTAAAGGAAACCATCGACAGTTTGTTTATGTATAAAAGATATATTGATGATACCTTCATTGTATGTGATGAAAAGTCTTCAACTGCCGAACTTCTTGGTATATTTAACGGTTCTCACCGATCTTTGCTTTTCACGGTCGAAGAAGAGTCGAACTCCTCGTTTCATTTCCTTGATGTTAAGCTAGATAGAAGAGAGAATGGAACGCTGTTAAGGTCGATTTACCGAAAGCCAACATTCACTGGGCAGTACACTAACTTCAACAGTTGGGTACTTTTAGGAGGAAAGAGAAATCTCATTCAGTCCTTATGCTCCAGAATTCGTAAAATCTGCTCTGCAGGGACAATCGATAGGGAACTAGATAACCTTTGATCAAATCTCCCTAACAATGGTTATCCTACAAGGTTCATTCAACGTAACACCAAGAAATAATCCGCCCCTAGACAAATCACAGTGCCAAAGAAAAAACTGTTTGTGAGGCTGGCATTCAAAGGTGACACCATTTCGGAATTGATTAAAAATCGTTTATCTAAATGTATTACACGTACTTTTCCTGCAGCTGACTTGCATCTAGTTTTTACCAGCCGAAATATGATTAGACAATGCGTCAAGGATAGATTACCGCTTTTGTCCACATCTATGCGCATTTACTCATTTACCTGCTCTTGTGGAGCTGATTATATTGGACGTTGTAAGCGTGATCTCCTAAAACGTGTTGCTGAACACTATCTGGTTTGGTTAATGAAAGGCGAACGAAGAACTGCAAAGTCGTCTATTTGTGATCACCTGTTAGAGTCTGGTCATTTATCCCCGCGTGATTCATCTTTCAAAGTTATCTACATGGCAAAGTTGAATCGATCCAAAAGTTTACGTTTTCTTCACTAATGCATAGCCGAAGCTTTAGCTATACATGAACAGAAACCTAAATTATGTGTTCAAAAGCGTTTTGTCAAACCCCTTTCTTTACCTTGGTCATAGTAATGTTCTTTCTAGTTTTTATTTTATTTTATTTTACCACTTGAATTCTTTCCACTTCACTTCACATCTTCATTCTTATCATGATCGTACTTCTAATTTTTTTAAAAATTTCTAGACAACACTTGACATTTTTTAAAACATTTTTGACATCAATCCACTTATAAAACAATCTTTAATAATTCTGTAATTTATCCACTTCAACTCTACCCCTTATAACATTTTAATTATCGTTATTCTTATCACATATATACGTACATTGACTGAGCAATTATTTAGTGCCACTTAATAACCTTTTTCTGTAATATAAATACGACTGTACAGTTGGCTTGAAAATGAAGTCGTTGAAAAGAAATTTCTCCTCTGAACAAAAAAGAAACTGTGTTTTTACTTATGAATAAATGGGTATTTTTCATGATTTTAAAGCGTGCAATGTACAGACTAGTTGATGACTTCGTCGAAAAGAAAATATTCTTCACTGCAAGCGTCTTTTTAATAATTCCTGTTATCAAGTGGGTATATTCCGTGACATATATATATATATTGATTCCCCATTGACCTTGTTGTCGAGTACCAATCGTTAGACTTCACATCCGGCAATCCTAAGTTCAGCCTCATACTGTGTTGTGTAAATATGCACTATTGTTGAAGAAATCCAAACTTGGACGAAAGATGAAAGCCAATAGCAATAGCTAAACTGCCTTTTTAACTCACATAAGTTTCCAATAAAATTGACGCTGACACCATACAAAAATAGACAGTTATCAATGGTAAACAATATTATCCCTTCCCTTCCCTGAGCACCCACAGCAAGCATATGGTATCAATATTGTCGGGATGTTAACTTTGAATGCAAAGTAGATCAATACAAGTACATGTGCACACACACACACATGCAAGTATACACAAGCAAACAAACATGAAAGTGCAAAAAATATTAGAGAATGATGAATGATAACAATGATGCATCACATAAACGAGTTAGTGAATCTACATATATCTGATATCCTTTTGATATGCGTCATTCTAATTAATTAATTCATTAATTAAATAATTAATGATATGCGTCGTGTAATTTTATGCATAAATTTGTGTGCATTGTGATGAAACAGGCTGTTTTTCGTTTATTAGCAACAATCCCTATGTCTTATTTGATGTAGGGGTAGATAGTTCCAGCTAGAAATGTGAACATCCTCGATTTATAGGTTATACATATTCCAAGTGTCGGTTTGTGAGGATTTGATTGGTGTGTCGGTGGGACAGTGGTTAGTACTCTCGCTGACCATGCACATGGTCCAAGGTTCGATCCCCTGCAGACGTACACCAGATATCTATGGCCGGTCTGCAAAATTTGGGCTACCAATATCATAAGCTGAAAATTCCATACTTCCACCAACAAGTACTGTGTGGAATCAAGCTGTAATCAAAAAAATTTTAAAAAAAAATACAGGATTTCATCATGAGGTGACGTCAGTTAAGAAACCATTGAAAAACCAACAGGGAGTAACTAAGCCCCTGTTTCGTCCCATTTTTAGACTCTTCATCAGTACGTGCCCACTAGGGTTTGAATATAAGGCCTTCTGGTTGCAAGGCGGGCTCGCTGACGACCATTTAACAGCCACTGGGATCCTATTCACTGGCCACCCTATGAATTCAAACTTCTGCTAATTCATAATATTTGCATAATACTTATATACTACTAATTGATTGATATGAGTAGTTAAATTGCACGCATATAAATGTTTAGTGGTTGCTGATGGCTGGACTGCGGTAATCTAAAAATTGGATGACCATTTCGTTGATTCTGGCCTAAGCTCACCAACTATTTACTCACTTTGAGTCAGTTCAGAGAGCCAAATCAATTAACATCGCTAATTTGATCTAAGGTATTAAGAGCTGGCTGATATTGTCAGGCAGAAGTCCAGTGGTTTGAAGTAATTCGTCTCTCTGAAGTGAGTCAAACCGCCTATATCATTACAGCTGATGAATCACCTTAGATTACTTCCATTTCTTTTTGACCAACAAGTCCTATTGGTTGATGCAAGTGGCATACAAGAAATACTACTCAAATCAATCAGTCAATCAGTAGTATGTGGCGTGGTGACGACATGTGTAGCTGAATTTAGCATATTTAAGAATAAGTATAAATGAGGATTATGAACATATACCGGTTGAGGTAATATTTATATCTCGCATTCAGAGTGGAACAAAAAAAGGGTTTTAAGTGACATTAAATATCAATCATCCACACAAGAAATCCACATCTTCTGGAGTTTTGTTAGTGATGGTCCAGCGTATTTCTGCCTCTTCGATCCAAAGCACAGTCTGATACACAATCCAGTCCACCACAATTAGGAATATCATTGTAGCCTTGTCATTGAGTTCATTGAGTTTTCCGTTGTGGATCACCTGGGATGTGGCACTGTCATGTAACCAACTGTTGAATGAGGCTGATGAAGACTTGCACACTGCACACCGTATTTGTTGAAGCAGTTTCGAAATGACTTCATGATCAACACTGTCGACGGCCTTTTCGAAGTCAATGAGGTTGAGATAGAGAGAGGTTTGACTACCAACCATTCTATGTCTTGTTAGATGAAGATGTGTAGAGTTGCAATTTGGTCAGCAGTACATGATTTGCCTTTCCCGAATCCAGTTTGTTCTGGTGTGACTGGCAGAGTTCTGAATCAAGTGAATCTTTTAGTCCTTCTAAGATGATGCAATTTAATATTTTATTTGATGTGGAAAAGAGCTTGATTCGGTGCCAGTTCTTTTGGAGGCGTAATTTACGCTTCTTTGGTAGCTTGAGAAGCTAGCCAGCCTTTCTTCCAGTCATTAGGCACTTTTCCTTCCTTCCAAAAGTTTCTCAGTAATAGTGTGATCATATCACCTGGGATCTCCATGTCCGTTTGTATTACCTCAAGGGGAATTCTGTCGGGCTGCGTCATTGCCTAAATACATTTATTACCCACCAACATGATCCTCTTCCTATCACATTCAAATATCCGAATCGTCACCTCTCATTCGAGTTCCACTCAAGAACCTGTTTGCTTGGCGTATGATACCATTTGATTGTCTTACCAGCCTACATACAATCCACTCATCCCTATTTCTTTCTGCAGTGACTGGATTGTCCACGAAATATTATTAATTTTTTAGAACAAGACATTTAAGCGAACAATATTGTTTTCAATTAGATCTCATCAGGCTTAACTCTAATATACATTTATTCTAACTGATGAGAATGTTAACGTAGAGGAATGGTTGCTGAAATTCAACAACATCCACCCTTCGCTTACTTTTACTTATAAAGAGGAGCAAGAGAATAAACTACATTTCCTGGATATCTTACTAAGTAGACGAGAAGATGGGTCACTTGAGAGAAGCGTGTATAAAAAAAGCACATTCACAGGGCAATACACACTCACACACACTTCCTTAGGTACATGCCCATTACATATAAAAGGAATGTTGTTATATGTCTTGCGAGTAGAGCAAGAAAGATATGTACGGATGACGTCTTACAAAAGAAATTTGAATATTTTCACGATTCCTTCCTTGACGGAGATGGGCTATCCGAGTAGTTTCATAGAGAAACATATGAAAATATCAGAGAGAAAACCTGAGACTACGTGACTGCACATAAGAAACCTCTATTTATTAAGTTACAATTTAATGGTGACTTATCAAGTGAGATTCTATTCCAAAGACTTTCAAGGAGTATACGTAGAACATTTCACGCAGCACACCTATGTTTGTCATTCTCTAGCCAACGAATGATTGGGACGCAAATGAAGGATAAGCTTGATAGTTTTGTCACATCTAGGTGTATTTATCAATTCAACTGCACCTGAGATGACAGTTATGTTGGGCGTACTACTAGACAGCTTAGCCAACGTGTTAGTGAACATCTCCCATCGTGGTGGTTTGGCAAAGGACAGACAAAAACAATCCGTAGCTCAATTCTGTCACATCTAATTGATAATGGTCATGTAGTCGATAAAAAGAAAACCTTCAAAGTAATTCATCGTATCCCACGGAATCTTTCCAATAGACTTCGTATTCGTCTACTGCACACACACACAGATGAGGCGATAGGCATTCGAACTATTAAACTTAAACTATGCATTCAAAAGAAGTTCGTACACACAGCCATTATCCCTCCCTTGTTGGCCTATTAAGACATAACCAACTAATGACTTCTTCACCACCCCTTGTTTATATTTCCAACCCCACTCTCTTATCATCCCTTAATCTTATCACATCTTCATTATAAACGTGTTTCATTTACTTCCCTTACGATTTAGCATTACTTATTCGGTTCATTTGTTTTTACTGGCCTTTATCGACTACTTCCACTTGTTTGTTCAATCATGCTGTTTTTTTCATCAATCCTGTTACCACAGATTGACTCACTTTTTCATCCTTATTATTGATAAAACCATTATTATTATTACTATTATTATCATTACGACTATTATGACTAATTGCACAATTTATATTCACCATCGTATTATCCTATAGACAAAACACCATAACAACTCGTTTAAATTTGAATTTTTATTTGTAAAGTTATGTAGGTATAATAGAGTTACGTCTGAAGAGGTCTAATTGAAACCTCAATATTGTTGGCTTAAATGTGTTGTTCTAAATTTTACTATGGGAATATTTAATATATCAATTTTTCATTGATATATGAATTGGTCGTATGAATTACAAGTGGTTAGTTTGTATCATGACTTTTTAATGCGGTGAAACACTTTCCACAGTTATTGAGGATCTGGGCAACTACTGTAGGAGAAGTCGATAGTGTCTAATCAATTCTGCTTTGTAATTCGCTGACAAAAGTATCAGGAAAGGATATTAAGATCTGGAAAACTGCAAATATTATATAATAATGATGGATCTATCTTACACTGCCGATCTCTCTTTATACGCTAACTAAATGGTTCAACGTATGGAATTAGGATATTAATTCCAAAAAAAATATGATAATGCACTTAGGTGAGAGGTGTTACATATCGTACTCCAAGAGAGAAATATAATTGTTCGATGTTAAGTGATAGAATGACTTAGGAATTGTTGTCAGCCGTGATTTTAAAAAACACCTGGAAGTTAATAGAAGAGAGGAAATGGGCATTTTGAAACAGAAGATGACTCAATGCAAAGATGGGCAACAGAAGGAGGAGTCACGATCAATTTGCAATGCACTGCACAAAGAAATGAAGAACACTGGTAGGAAAGAGAAAAGACAAATCTACGAAACACTGGACAGCAGGTGAAGCAGACATTTTATCAGATACCTTGATCTCTATATCTCAGAAGAGATCAACACACATGATGAAACCAATAAAAGATGTTCAAGGAAACCTGATTATCAAGCAAGGGAAACAAATAAGATAGTCGGTTGATCACTTTGAAAAACTGTCCAATCGATCATTACTTGCAGCTCATCCAGAACTGCCAGCAAAAGCAAACACAGAACAGCCAGTGGACATCCTTTCACCAAAAAAAGGTGAAAATCTTGAATGTTATCAAACTACTAAAGTCCATGAAGCCAGCAAAACAAAACAAAACTCCCGCTGAGTTAATAAAAATGGACCCAGAGACTGCAGCTGATATGCTCATGCAACTCCTTATGAAAGGTTTGGAAGGAAGGAAAAGTGCCCACCGACTGGAAGAAAGGCTGGCTAGCTTCTCAAGCTACCAAAGAAGCGTAAATTACGCCTCCAAAAGAACTGGCACCGAATTAAGCTCTTTTCCACATCAAACAAAATATTAAATCGCATCATCTTAGAAGGACTAAAAGATTCACTTGATTCAGAACTCTGCCAGTCACACCAGAACAAACTGGATTCGGGAAAGGCAAATCATGTACTGCTGTTTAAATTGCAACTCTACACATCTTCATCCAACAAAGCATAGAATGGTTGGTAGTCAAACCTCTCTCTCTATCTCAACCTCATTGACTTCGTAAAGGCCGTCGACAGTGTTGATCATGAAGTCATTTCGAAACTGCTTCAACAAATACGGTGTGCAGTGCGCAAGTCTTCATCAACCTGATTCAACAGTTGGTTACATGACAGTTCCACATGTCAGATGATCCACAACGGAAAACTCAATGAAGCCTTTGAAATGAATACCGGATTGTTTATCAGACTGTGCTTGGGAGAGAGAAGAGATGAATACAACTGGACAGATAAGGAGACTCTAGAAGATCTGGACTTACCGCGTGAATGGCTTATGTTTAATGTCAAAGAAATTCGAAAACTTACAGGCGAAAACAAACAAACTGCCTAAAGAAGTAGACGGGCAGCGAAGACAGTAATGCAAGTGAGCGAAGGTTAGACGGAAGTGATGAAGACAATCAAGAAACAGTGAAAACAACAAGCACCAATCATTATGGATAAGATTTTATTCTGATAAATCTTATCCAGCTCGCCTTGTAACCAGAAGGTCCTGGGTTCGAACCCCGGTGGGTGCGTACTGATGAGGAGTCCCAAACTAGGACGAAACAGCTGTCCAGTACTCCTGGGTAGTTTCCAGTGGTTCTCTAACTGATGTCAGCTCATGATTAAATGTTTTTATACTTATGTCAACAAGCCCCAATCACATTCAGTGGAAAAGGTTCGACGGGGGTTACTTCCTCCCTTCATTTATCTGGCTGACTAGGAAACATTGTTCCAACCACAAGTAGGCGAAACGATTCAGCATATCAAAGCTGGCCAAACAGAATCCAAGAAGGCTAGCTAGACACGCCTTCATCTCAATATGACACCAGTTTGGAAATCTTCTACTTCACTCAGTCAGCCAGCATGAAGAACAACATTTGGATTCTATTGAACACCACAAATATGAAGTCAGTCAACCAATTCTTCTTCTTCTTCTCATATGGGTCAGAAACTTGTCCAGCGTGTCACGAAAAGCATTTCCAACATAGTGACAGTCTTCGATCAATAGCCTGCCATATTCGCTTTCTGGCCTCATATTGAATATCAAATGGCCATCAGGTTGGAAAGAAGTAGTAACAAGAAACTCTCGCTGGTTGGGAACAAACCAGCCAATAGCCAACTGGTCTACAGATATTTTAAGAGAGAGAATGGAGATGGATGGATTGAGCCTACGTTTAGAAGGTTGTCGAATGACATCGCGTGCAATGCTAGCTATCGATCAAGTGAAATTGGAATGAGAAGCGTCGTTTTGGGTGGTCGATGTGAGGGTGATATTGAGGAGATCGTGTGACTCGGAGGAGATGAGAGATTATGGGGAATCATGGACCCATTTGAAGGGGAGAGCAGAAAATAGAAAAAAGTGTAGATGTTGAATTTTTGATTTTCCCGTCGATCGATTGATTGGACCGAAGTGCTTGGTCTCAGGTTGACATGTCGGCTTCTTGTGCAGATGCTTCGACGATGTCTGGGCCCAAGTGGTCTAGTGGATAACGCTTTGGCGTTTGAAACTATGGGCACTAGGTTCGAGCCTCAGTGGGAATATCATCACTCACTGAGAAATGCAGGTACATCCAGATGACGAGTCCCAAATAGGACGAAATGCGCATCCTGGATTCCACTGCTAGCCACCATCCACCAATTGTATACTAACTAAAGTGTAGATGTGTTGTTGAAGCCAGCCTTATGTTCCACTCACAACCAAAGGGGACAATAATACTAGCAATAATTTAAAAACTACTGCACATTGTAATACGAATACAACTAAGGCTTTTCGAATGCTACGGACACTTCGAAGTTTGTCTGTCTGTCTGTCTGTCTGTTTTCGACATAGAACTTTGCAAAATTGTTCGGAAGTTCAAGTCGCCACACTCCGTGTAGCAGGCGAATAGAGATGAAGATGAATACAAAGATGAGTGAGTAATAGAGAGGTTTCGCGTGCGTTTCGGATTGTGAGGGCGATTGTTACTTCCCGGCTGCCCACACCATGGAAGTTGGTTGCGTGACCGCAGAGCCCAGGGGACAACTGCTTGAGCCAGGCCGGTCACACGCGGCCTGTTTTTGTTCGTTCTCTTTTGTTTGGTGTGCCTCAGTAGCATACTTATCACTCCTGCCCTGTGACACGGCGGCAGGAAGCGCGGTCGTTGTTAGTCCGGGCCACGGCCGATCCGGCATGAAATTTTGTGAATTTGTTTGAATCATGGTATTGGATGGGGTAGCTGCTTTTTGTTTTAACCACTATCCAAACAACCTGCCTGGCATGGTAGGATCTCAAGAGACATAAGTCTCAGCCAGTATAGCTTGAGTAGATCATTGCGGTGTTCAAGCCCGACCACCACGTTAAAGTAGCAGCTTTCGATCGGGGGACACTTCGAAGTGGTTTAAATAACCTGAATGAGTTTACGTTTAAAGTGCTGTATGTAACATATATGTCAGACCTCACCTGGAATACTATACACAGACTGTTAGTGAATGCTTTAAGAAGGAGGCAAGAGTCTTTGAAACAGTACAAAAGGTGGGGACAATTAAACCTTGTTGCATTATTATAACAAAGGTATAGTGTATATTAAAGGTTAACTTGGGCGTTAACATCTCTAACATTTTCTTCTCCTCTTAGATAGGTTTGGAATATTATCACGAAAAGGTGCTCAAACTGTGGACGAATATAATACGTGTGGAATTTAGATTCTGACAGTAGGGTGGCCAGTGATTAAGACTCTTTATCCGATCAAGTAATATCAGGTCTTCATGCATTTATTCCCCTTGATAAATTTGAATAAAGCGAGAACAACATTGATTTGTGCAGAATAACATGGTACCATCATTTATTTCGTTGGCTTCTCGTCAGCTGCTTACAGCCTAAATAAATTTTTAGGTTTAAGTACAGAAACGTTTTTACGTACTTGCAAATTTTACATGTTGACAGAAAGTTTCACAACTAGTAAACAGTGCTCAGAAAATTGCGCTTATATAGTTTTTACACAGGCAGTTCAAGTTAAAAAATAATAAATAAATGTATGTATATAATGGTAAGGGATGTGCGTTGGATGCATAGTGACTAATAAGTTAGGTAACAATGTACTGAGTTGAACTCAAATCATAGAAACAAGAGACAAACAAAATTACAGATTATAAAAGGAGGGTGAGGTTAAAGACAAAATTACACAATCAGATGAGAGATGCAAAGTGACTAATAAGTTAGGTAACAATGTACTGAGTTGAACTCAAATCATAGAAACAAGAGACAAGCAAAATTATAAAAGAGGGTGAGGTTAAATAAAGACAAAGATTACGCAATCAGATGGGAGAAAAAAGACACCCAGTTACCAAGGCAAGGAAAGACTAATAACTGATTCTTTCTGAACACATAGATCTGGTTTCAAGCGTTTTATAGAAATTGCTTCGGCAAACTTGAGGAGAATGGAGCTCCTTTGTCTATTGATAATTTTGAAGGATTTCTCGATTTCCACCTCATGACCCGTGTCGAGGAGATGTCTGGTAATAGCGCTGCTATAAGAATTTGTTCCCTTGAGACGTAGGCTTTTCGGCACATGTTCAGAAAATCGGAGGTGTGCCCTTCTTTCTGTTCTCCCAATGTAACTGCTCCCGCAGATACACGTAAATTTGTATACACAGTTGGAGTTAACATGAGAAGGGTATCTATCGACTTTTGACTGCACCAAAGAGCATGTTGTTCGATGGACGGGAACCAACTTAGCTGCCAGATAGGCTCTGGCTAGTGACGTCCTCAGTCTTCTGTTGACCATTTCTGCAATGTCTTCACCTTTAAAGTCTAGTTGAATGAAGACAGGCTTTTTTTCGACTGTGATTTGGTGCAGTCAAAAGTCGATAGATACCCTTCTCATGTTAACTCCAACTGTGTATACAAATTTACGTGTATCTGCGGGAGCAGTTACATTGGGAGAACAGAAAGAAGGGCACACCTCCGATTTTCTGAACATGTGCCGAAAAGCCTACGTCTCAAGGGAACAAATTCTTATAGCAGCGCTATTACCAGACATCTCCTCGACACGGGTCATGAGGTGGAAATCGAGAAATCCTTCAAAATTATCAATAGACAAAGGAGCTCCATTCTCCTCAAGTTTGCCGAAGCAATTTCTATAAAACGCTTGAAACCAGATCTATGTGTTCAGAAAGAATCAGTTATTAGTCTTTCCTTGCCTTGGTAACTGGGTGTCTTTTTTCTCCCATCTGATTGCGTAATCTTTGTCTTTATTTAACCTCACCCTCTTTTATAATTTTGCTTGTCTCTTGTTTCTATGATTTGAGTTCAACTCAGTACATTGTTACCTAACTTATTAGTCACTTTGCATCTCTCATCTGATTGTGTAATTTTGTCTTTAACCTCACCCTCCTTTTATAATCTGTAATTTTGTTTGTCTCTTGTTTCTATGATTTGAGTTCAACTCAGTACATTGTTACCTAACTTATTAGTCACTATGCATCCAACGCACATCCCTTACCATTATATACATACATTTATTTATTATTTTTTAACTTGAACTGCCTGTGTAAAAACTATATAAGCGCAATTTTCTGAGCACTGTTTACTAGTTGTGAAACTTTCTGTCAACATGTAAAATTTGCAAGTACGTAAAAACGTTTCTGTACTTAAACCTAAAAATTTATTTAGGCTGTAAGCAGCTGACGAGAAGCCAACGAAATAAATGATGGTACCATGTTATTCTGCACAAATCAATGTTGTTCTCGCTTTATTCAAATATCAGGTCTATTGATGAACGCTTCCAAAAAGAGGAATTAGATCTCTTCAGAGATATATATATATGTTTCAAGGATTAACGTAGGCCACAAGAGACTACTACTGTGATTTGCATGAACGTGAAGGATACGCTGTCACTTCTAGCTGCCTCATCAATGTGCATCCATCAATTTAGCTGCTCATGTGAAGGAGCCAGGTATGTCTGCCGTATCCAGCATTGGCTCTCCAAACTTATCACCAAACACTTACCAACAGTTATGCTTCAATAAAGGAGAAAATATGAACAGTCACCCTGTTAGCTGCATCTTGGAACACTTGATCAAATCTCGACAGCAAGCTATGCACAAAGGAACTTCAAAGTTATCTACAGAATATGTGGGAATCCTGTTAATCGTGAAGTATAAGTCATACTTCTTCAAACCGCAGAAGCAATGGTGATTAACATGTTAAATCCAGCACTCTGCATACAGAAGAAGTTTGTTCAGGCATTAAATATACAATGGACCTAATCTTTATTAACACTCAATATGTACTATTTTCTTCCCTCAACCCCTTTTGAATTTCTACCCCTTATTACCAATGTTGATAACTTGACTCTCGTTCACTTCTAGCTGAATTCTACACGGTCCTCTCAGTTATATTACATCAGCCAACTTACTTATTTAATGTTATTCTAGTTTCTGCTTGACCAAAGTTTTCATATTACGTAATTTCTTATCTAAAACAATTTACAATACTAATGACACATCTTTGGTAATATTCTTTTCGTTGGTGAGACGAATTTATCACACATACGCAAATGTACAGCTTAAGAATGATGTCGCCGAAAAGAGTAACTCTCCTCTGAACTATTAATACATGTCTAAAACTTGACCACTGTGGTAGTAAGTAATTCCATATTAGTTTGTTTATTAGATATATCACACAGTCAGTGAAACAGTATTATTTACTGGATGACAAGGTTTTGAACAAAACTTATTGTTCATAATCATTTCATCAATTGTCAATAATCACATGACTTCGAAACTTCAGTTTTATAGTTTTCTTTGTTCTCTCATATTTATCGTCGTTGGGGAAGTAGAATTTTCCAGATATCTGGTAGGACAGGTTTTGAATCATTCCTACTACAGGCACGTATTTTCACTTGATTCGATAAACAAAGCTTCCGTTATCAATCTCTCCCTCCATTCACCCTGTGACATTAGATTTTAAAACTGTCATCCTATCCCATCCATCCTATTGTATGGTTGTGTGTATGTATTTGACCTGAAAATCATTAAAGGCAGGGTATTAGATAAACTAAGTTGTTTTGTTTTAAAGGTTCCATTGACAGGATCGTTTAACCGACAAAGCTTGTTTCTAATTGATTTTGTGGTTGGTTTGAATGCCAGCCACTTTTATTCCTTCCTGCCTTGTTAGGAATTCTGCGTAAGGTTTTCAAGGTTCCTTCTTTGTATGGAAGGAAGTACTACTGATGATTTAGATCCTTTATTGTTAGTGTTGTCTTCCGCATGTTTGACATGCCCGTCATCATTGATATTACTATTATTATGGTTATTATTATTAATATTATTATAATTATTATTATTATCACTATCACTAAACTCCTTGTATTTTTTTTCTTTATTTTCTGAATCTAAACCTTTCAGTAGCAGTTGATATTACATTATCTGTGCACCAATCTGAGGCCGAGGACTTCGGTCCAACCAATCAACAAGAAAGTCCGAAGTAATAAAATGGTTGGAGGCAATTGGCAGGAAGTCTTCAACCTAGGTTTAGTGCTAGGTAGCACTCACCAGTCAGCAAGGAGTATCTGCAGCGAGATTCAGACCAGCATCACCAAGTGCTGCAGTCAGTGCACCGTGATGGTTACCCACCTAGCATGCTGGTCATGCTGCAAACTCACCTGATTGAATTCAGTCTGCCCCAAAAATAGGACTAGACAGATTACACTAGTCATTAACTAGTGTCAAATCAGAAAAAAGTCCAAAGTGATTGAATAATTTACTTTGGGAATTGATTTTCTGGCTTACTGTATTCACTATGTTGAATCGAAATAGCTGTTAGGCGTAGGTGGGATATTTCCCTGTCAACATTTTAACATATGACATGTTGCATTGCATTATTTTAGTTATTTATAATAAGCTACTTATAAGTAGCTAAATGAAATTATTAAAACTTTCAGTGTCGGTGTCTGTATACAGCTACTTGGTATTCGTGTGACTGAGTGTCATTCTTTGTGTTATTCATTCACATACACAGATTTTACAATTTCTCACCAGGATAATTTCAGTAGGAAGAAATTTGTACCCTTCTCACCTGAAAAATTTGAATGTGAGAAGGTTAGAAATATATTTTGAGCCATCTTATAACACTAATAAATTCGTAACCATTCATCATCATTCTTTACCAGGTATTCATATTCGCACACACACTCCTAACAGTTAAATGTTACTCTTTTGCATGCTGTTTATGAACTTCAGGAAGAATTTCTGTTAGTTGTAGTGAACAGGAGTCCACTGTGGGTGTCCACCAAGTTAAGTTCAAAAATAGTCATTCACTGTAAAAAAAATAATTTTCAAGTATTGGTTTTGTAGGGATTTGGTTTGATTGTATGGAGGATTTAATCATGAGCTGACATCAGTTAGAGAACCACTGGAAAACCTAGGAGTACTGGACAGCTGTTTCGTCCTAGTTTGGGACTCTTCAGCAGTACGCACCCACCGGGATTCGAACCCAGGAGCTTCTGGTTTGTTTGTTTGTTTGTTTGGAAAAGCCTTCCCCTTTAAAGATCTAATTAAACTGTTTATACTTATTAGGACATTTCCACTAACTTTGTAATTAAAATCCCTTTTTCTCTTAGATTGTATATCACTGTTCTGACGTTTGGATATCATACACCGACTTGATCTTTATTATTTGTCTTTGTCCCTCCTTAATCTCTAGTTTTAATGCTTCTATTTCTGATTGTGTGATGATATTAAGAATGTGTTGCACGATGTGATTTTGTTTGAGGAAATTAAAGTCATTCCGAAGTTGGAGTGTCTGAAGTAAGCCTTGGTGTGTGATTCCTGTGTACAGAGTTTTTCATCCCACCTTGTTGGAAATATCTCGCTTGATTCTCAGGTACTTTTAACATTTGAATTTCAGTTAACTAATTTTCTTCTCCAGTAATTGTTTTGTCTTTACAGAATTATCTTATCTGTTTGTTTGTCTAACCTTACTGTTGAGGTAATTTTGAGTTTTTGATGTTGTCATTGCTGTCGAAAAGAACCATATCGATTTTACAACGTATAATCGTCTTTCTTGCTGTTCTTTGGAGCACTTTGTATCTGAGCGTGTGTTTCAAGGACGTTTCGACCAGCTGTACAGTAGAACTCATAGATCGGTTACATGTGTATTCACAGGAGTGTGATTTATCAGAATAAAATTTTATCCATAATGGAGTGTATACGTATGCGTGTATGTATGTATTTGTCATTCATTCATATACACAGATTTTACAATTTCTCAACAGAATAATGTCAGCTAGAAGAAGTTTATACTCTTCTGTCACCTGAAAAATTTGAATGTGAGAAGATTAGAAATATACTTTAAGTCATCTTGTGGCGAGAGCAGGCTGCTAGGCAATTGGTAGACATTAATCGACGCTGATTGGTAGATATTAATCTAGGCTGATTCAACAACCAATCACAGCAAACTTAAACGTGGGCAAATATGATTCGCAGATAAATGGCTCTACTTTCCGAGAAATATCGAAAACAACCAATCAGAAGACTGTGTTTGTCTTCCGAGAAACAACCAATTAGAAGACTGCTTTTTCTGCTTGCATAAGCCTTATTAATGTACATAAAATATATATAAATACGCGTTGATTAATGTCTACCAATTGGCTAGCAGCCTGCTTTCGCCACAATCTTACAACACTAATAAATGTGTTATACTAATAAATCCGTCACCATTCATCATCATTCTTTACAAAGTAGTCAGATTCACACACACACACACACCAATAACAGCTAAATATTACTCTACTGCTTGTTGTTTATGAACTTCAGGAAGAATTTCTGTTAGTTGTAATGAGAATTAGTTACTACGGGAGTCTACTAGATTTAGTCGAAAAACATTCATTCACTGTAAAGGCATAATTGTTTGGAAAATCCTTCCCCCTAAAAGATCTAATTGCATTGTTTATACTTACTTGGATCCCTTTTCCTCCTAGAGCGTATATCACTGTTCTGACATTTTTGCATATCATTTATCGACTTGATCTTTATTATTTCTCTTTGTCCCTGTTAAATCTATAATTTTAATGCTTCCCTTTGTGGTTGTTGTTATTATTCCTCCACGTTCCACGTGGAGCATAGGGCTTCGGGCTAGAAGGCTTGATGGTTCTTTAGCAGTGTTTATTTTACAAGATGAGGTTGCTATCCGCCTCATGCCTAACTTCTCCTCTTTACCAGCTTTTCATTACTGACTTAGCAAGGTAAAAGAGTGCGTCCAGTGACCAGGGATCGAACCCAAGACCATTTGCATGGTTGACGAGCGTGCTAACCGCTATGCCACCGATGCAACCTTGTAATTGTGCGGTGATACTACTAATAATGTGTTGTCTTTACGGTGTGACTTTGCTTGAGTGAATCAAAGTCATTCGGAAGTTGGAGTGTCTGAAGTAAGCCTTGGTGTGTGATTCCTGTGTACAGAGCTTTTCATCCCACCTTGTTGGAAATATCTCTCTTGATTCTCAGGTACTTTTAACATTTGAATTTCAGTTAACTAATTTTCTTCTCCAGTAATTGTTTTGTCTTTAGAGAATTATCTTGTCTGTTTATTTGTCTAACCTTACTGTTGAGGTAATTTTGAGTTTTTGATGTTCTAATTGTTGTTTAATGGAAACATATCGATTCTACAAAGGAAACTCCATTCAGATATACAGTATGACTAATAGATTGGTTACATATATTCACACGAGTTGGTTTGGATTGCTATTATTATTATTCCCTTGGGTTCAAAGTGGAATATAAAGCATCAGCAACATATCTCCACTTTGTTCTCTCTTCTGCTCTCCCTTTCACCTAGGTCCATTTATTATTATTATTATTGTTCACTTGCGTTCCTAGTGGAACATAGGGCTTCAACTGCACGTCTCCACTTGCTTCTGTCTTCATCCTGCTGTGCTTTTCACCTGCATCCATGTTAGTTAGTCCATACTGCTTCAACTCCTCTTCACACGATCTCCTCCATGTCACCCTTGCACTGACGTCTCACTCTCTTCTTCCTTTTCGGGTTCCACTCGAGGGCCTGACGCGCGATGTCACCAACTGGCCTGCTCAGCGAGTGTCCATCTCCATCCATCTCCACTTTCTCCTGCATATTTATTGGTTGGCGATTGGTTCTTGTTTTGTTTGTTTGTTCCCATAGTTTCTTCTTGGTGATTCTTTCCGGTCACCCGGCCATCTGATCTTCAGTATAGAGCAAAGACAGTTGTTGACAAAGGTAACGTCTGCAACAAGCTGTTAGAAATATTCTTTGTGGCCCACCCGCCCGCCAAGTTTCTGTCTGATCCGTATAGAAGAACTGACTGACTTGACGTTGTTTGTATTGAAAATCCGACTGAATTTTTTTGTTGATGCTGATTGACGAGGATTTCCAGATTGGTTTCAGGTTGATGATGTTGATGTGTTTCTCGCCTTTCCGATTCTCGCTCGATTTGACATCCTCGTTTGTTCCTCCTGTAGTTGAGACAACGCTCCCTCCTTAGATAAGTGAATGAAGTGACCTCTTTTAAATCCCTCCCGTTGATGGTGATTGACGCTGGATGTTGCTGTTGTTGTTGTTGTTGGCTGGTTATAGGCACCTTTTCCTCCTTCCAGACCTTTTGCAATAATAATGTCAGCATATTTGCTGTCGTCTCTGGGTTCACTTTCAGTGCTTCAGGGGGTATTCCATCTGCCCCAACTGCTTTTCCAGCTTTCAGAAGCTTGATTGCGTTCAAGACTTCAGCTCTCGTTGGAGGATTGGTGTCAACTTGCAGTTGTGTGCGCGCTGTTGTTGGTATTTCTGGACGGGTTGCAGGTGATGGTCGGTTCAAGAATCCTTCGAAGTGATCCGCCCATTGTTTAATCTGCCTTTCTTCCTTGGTGATTGGGTTCCCTTGGCTGTCTTTTATAGGTTTCGCTTGTGTTGATCTCTTCCTGGATAGAGATTCGGTTATCTGATATAGTGTCTTCAGGTCCCTTTTACTTGCTGCCTTCTCAGCTTCAGTGGTCAGATTGTCGTAGAATTGTCTTTTGTCGTTTCTAGCACTCTTCTTCACTTCTTTGTCCAGTGCTGTGTACGTTGAACTCAGCGTCTCCTTCTCTTGTCCGTCCTTGCATTGAACCATTTTCTCTTTCATCATTCTCCTCTCTTCTATTAATTTCCAAGTGTCCGTTGAGAGCCATTCCTTGTCTTGTCTCTTCTTTCTTCCTTGAACCGTTGAACACGTTTCGTTGAGAATCACCTTCAGAGACTTCCAATGTTCTTCCACGCATGATTCTTCTGTGATGTCGCGTAGTGTTTCCTGCTTGCTCTGACAGTTGCAGTGAAAGTGTCTTTTGTGGTTGTGTCCTTCAGTAATTGAGTGTTGAACTTGCATTGTGGCCTATCCCTAGCTATCCTCGCGGCTTTTAGTTTTACCTTGAAAGTCCCTTGTACTAGATAGTGGTCTGGACCCACATCTGCTCCTCTCCTCGACCTTGTGTCCAGTAGGCTCCGTCTCCACTTCCTTGAGATTGAAATGAAGTCTATCTGGTTTTTGGTGTTTCCATCTGGTGAAATCCATGTCGGCTTGTGTATATCCTTGTGTTTGAACACACTGCCACCAATCACCAAATCATTGAAGGCGCAGAAGTCTGAGAAGAGTTCACCATTGTCGTTCATTTCACCGAAGGCCGCTCAACCCATGTTGAGTTCTCTTCCTGTGTTGTCTCCTCTCAGCTTCGCATTCATGTCGCCCATCAGGATTTTGATATTTTTTTATTTTTTATTTACAGCTTGATTTCACACTGTATTTTCGGTACAAGTATGGAATTTTCAGCATGGATATCGGTAGGCCAAATTTTGCAGGCCGACCATAGATATCAGATGTGCGTCGGTGCGGGCTCGAACCCCGGGCCATGTGCATGGTCGGCGAGAGTCCAAACCACTGTGCCACCGACGCCATTTGGGACGTTGTCCATTATTGCTTGTAGTTGTCTGTAGAACGCCTCCTTCTTCTCTTGTTCTGAGACGTTTGTAGGTGCATAGCATTGGATGATTGTAACCTTCCTTCCTCCCTTTTGAGTTGAACCTGGCTGTCATTATCCTGGAGGAGATTGGTTCCCACTGCATGGGAGCTTAGGCTGCTGTTGGTGACATCATGATGGCCACTCCCTCGATGTGCCCTAGTGATTGTCCTCTGGGTGACTGGAATAGATTATTGTCTCCCCAGTTGGTAGTTGCCACCTAACACATCCGTTCCATCTGCTCTCACAGATTCCCAGTACTTTTATTCTATGTCTCCTCATTTCTGCTGCTACCTGGGCAGTCTTTCCAGTTTCGTACATTGTGCGAACATTCCAGGTACCCATCCTTACTTTTTCTTTCATTGAAAGAAGGCACACCGGCTGTCTGGCTTCCGGCAGGCTTTCACCAGCCTGCGTTATTTCACTTCCTCAATTCCAGCGAAAAATAAGGCTATTGTTTATATTTTTAGAATTTTCACTATATTGGTGGATTGAAGTTTCTGTAGCGATTTGGATGAGTTTTACGGGGGTGGAGTTGCTAGCACCACACCCCAACCCTCCCTCTTTATCTGGACTTGGGACCGGCTAGAAAACTAGCAAGCTAGTAGTCTAAGCGAGGTTCAACTGTGTCCATCATTACCCGTAAACTGTCATCTCTTCGTCAACAAACGATCTCCTTAACATCAACCTCACACCGACCGTCCTCTCGTCGCTTTCCATTTAGATTCAAATC
Organism: Trichobilharzia regenti; assembly: GCA_944472135.2. Lineage (NCBI taxonomy): Eukaryota > Metazoa > Platyhelminthes > Trematoda > Strigeidida > Schistosomatidae > Trichobilharzia > Trichobilharzia regenti. Next base: position 65,371,414 of record OX235267.1, read on the forward strand.
GACTGATAGCCAGCAGTGTATGCGATGCCATTCTACAACCCTTCTCAACGTATGGGGAATCCATCCGTCTCCATTTTCTCCTACATATTTGTTGAGCCATCGGCTCTCGCTTTGTTGGTTTGTTCCCAGCCAGAGTTTCTTGTTGAGTATTCCTTATGGCTGGCCATTTGATCTCCAATGTGAAGCCAGCAAGCGAATTTGGCAGCTGTTGATCGAAGTCTCTATGTTGTAGGAAATCAGATTTGTGACAGGCTGGCCAAATTTCTGACCCACATAGAAGAACTGAATAAACTCACACTGATGGGGTGGAGCTGAATAGAATCCGATTCTTGTTCTTCATGCCGACTGAGTGAAGTAGATTTCCGAACAGGTTTTAGTTTGATGGGGGGGTGGCGTGTCTGGCTGGCTTTAACATCCTGATCCATTTCTCCTATCTGTAGTTGAAACTGTGTTTCCTAGCCAGATAAATGAAGGAAGGAAGGAAGTGAATTTTGTCAAATCTCCCCCCCTGTGATGGTGACCGTTACTGGTCGTTGTTGTTGTTGTCACTGTTCCTTAATCATCTTCATTATCTCCGTCTTCTCTTTGTCCACCTGGAATCCTGTCTTCGCTGCCTGCCTACTTCTTCAGGCAGTTTGTTTGTTTCCACTTGTAGATCTTCAAGTTTGTTTGACTTTGAACATAAATCATCCACTTGTGAAATATAGATCTTCTGTTATCTTTTTATCAGTCCAACGTATTCCTGCATTCTCGCTTCCGCGCACAGTTTGACGCATAATCAAGCCCAATACAATTAAGACTGTCATAGTAGGAGATAATAGGCAGTCTTGTCTTACTTTTGTATTCACTTCATAGACTTTACTGAGTTTTCCTTTATGGATCACTTGATACGTGGCACTGTCATATAACCAGCTGTTGAATGAGATTGATAAAGATTAGAGGCACTGCACTTCATAGTGTTGAAATAGTTTCGAAATCACTTCTCGGTCAAGCCTGTAGTAAGGCCTATCTGCTAATATTTCGCTAATAGTTTTATACTACTTTTTAGTAGTTAAATTTTTTTCAGCGCAATTTATTCAAGAAGAAGATTTTCTCATCATAGACGAAGTCATTCTCGAGCGTTGTTCAACCGTGTTTTTATATTTATGTGGAAACCATTTGCAGTTAATTGCTGGCTGATATAATAAGGATGTGATTAGAGGCAGTTTCTCAAAATACAAGGTAAATACAATGTCAAAATCACTGGTACAATGGAAGTGAAGGTTTATAATACAATCGAATGAAAATCATTACTATATGAGAAGCAAAGACATGGCAGAGCTAATTAGGAGAAATAATTCAACTTACTAAATATCTTAATTAGTGGATGCGAATTTCGTCTCATTTCCAGTGAGTGATGATGTTCCCAACGAGGCTGGAACCCAGTGCACAGGGAAAATCTAAAATTCAATTGAATAATTACCAAGTATCTTGTTTTTATAATGTCATCACGTGTATATTTCGCAGTAACGTTGGGAATGAAAATAGGGTCGCCAAGTTGGACATGGACTTGCTGATCACGTAATAACACTAGGCTGCCCTATCATCTTATACATCAAATGCTTGGTTCCCCAGCCTTATATGCGACAGGAATTGAGACTTGAATCATATCATGAAAGTATTCAATGGTGTTGAGAGCTGGCTGCGAACAAACCAAAATTATAGACAACAATTTACATAAGCATTACGCTCGGAATCAGGGGCATGGGAGAATCGTTAACAAAGCTTAACTTTGAGGAACTCACCAACCAATCACACCAGACTTAACATATGCAAATAAGATTGGCAGATGTATGCCTTCACTTTCTAAGAAACGGTCACAAGCAGTGCAGAGTAATCTTCAGTAAAAAAAACAACCAATGAGAAGACGTTGCTCCTCCACTGACAATAATGTACATAGAAATTTATAAATACCTTTTGATTTTCTCGATAAACGATCTGTTGTCTGGATCTTGTCTTCTGTTGTTACACAATTACAGTCATTATGCTATCCGGTTTGCTAAAGGAAAATATCTTTCCGTGATGTGCTACTCACAAAGAGAGCTGACGGGTTTTTGAAAAGATCTGTCTACAGAAAATCGACGTGGATAAGACAACTGACCGCTTCTTACATTTTTATCCCCATAGACAGAAAAAGGAATCTAATCTGTTCTCTGTCAACACCGGTTCAGAGAATTTCTAGCGAAGATAATTTTGGTAACGAACTCAAACAACTAAAAGAAACCCTTATAGAGAATGGGTATCCACTACGCTTTGTCGAAGCCAATAGTAAATTACCTGAAAGAAATAAAGAGAGGAACAAGGTAGTTAAAAAAGTGTTGCAACTAAACTTAGAATTTATGGGTGACGCCGAGAGTGAAATACGTAAAAATCGTCTGACCAGATCACTGATAAAAACGTTCTTTGCAGCCGCTTTACAAATAACCTACTCTAGCCGTCCATTGATGTACCTTAATGTCAAGGAAATGTTACCTCTAATTCCGTGTGTATTTATATGTTCACCTGCTGTTATGGAGCTAAGGTGTATGAGAAGTTCTTCGCGACACATATCCCACCACGATCGATGGCACTTCCCAGTTTGGTTAAGCATAGGAGAAGGTAGGAGGTGTAAATTCATCGATACTGCATCATATTGTAGATACTGACCATATAGCATCTGACACATCCTTTAATATAGTCTACATAGTTCAAAAAGGTTTCCCGAAAGCGACATGAAAGCATTTACTTTGTTGCACGGCAGAGGCTTTGGCAGTATATAACATCAAGCCAGAACTTTGTGTACAAAAACAATTTTTAAGATCTCTTTCGTTACCATGGTCTTGATTTTTACAATGCATCATTATATTATTATTGTTGCCTTTAGTTCCTATAGGAACATAGGGCTTCAGTTGCACGTTTTCACCCGGCTCCACGTCTGTCGCCCACATGTTTTCTCATCTCCTCTTCGCATCACCTCCTCCACCATGTCACCCTCGCACTGACAACCAACTAGCTCACAGCTTCCGATTCGGGGTTCCACCTGACCGATGGCCTGGTTTGTGATGCCACTTCATAGTTTTCTCAGAGTATGGTCAATCCACCTCCATTTCTTCCTGTATATTTGTTACACAATCGGTTCCTGTTGAGTTGGTTCGCTCATTCGTAGAGATCCCTGTTGCTGATCTCTTCTGGCCATTTGATCTTGAGTTGTGAGTGAACGAAAGCAGTTGTTGTTGTTCTTGAAGGTACGTAGTCTGTTCGAAGTGTCCTTCGTGAAAAAGCACCAAGTCTCTGATCCGTATAGTAGCACTGACTTCATACTGGAGTCAAAAATTCGCATCTTACTTTTCGTGCTGAGAAGTGCTGTTGATCTCCACACAGACTTGATGAGAGTAATGAAAGCTTCTCTTGTTTTACCAATCCTTACTTTGATGACATCCTCATCAGTTCCGTCCGCCTGTAATTGAAACGATCCTTCCCAGGTAGGTAGGGGGAGGAGGTTGCTTCTTTCAAATTTCTCCCGTTTATGCTGATTGTAGTCTGTTGTTGTTGTTGTTGCTGTTGCTGTTGACCAGGAATCTTCACCATCTCTGTTTTCTCCATGTTCACTTGAAGTCATATCTTCTCTGAATGCTTCTTCTGCCAACTTGTTTACTTTTCACTTTCATATCTTCCAGTTTGTGGGAATTCAGACATATATCATCGACGAAGTTTAGATCCTCCAAGTTGATTTTGTGTGAGTCCATTTTATGCCTGTTTCCTCATTGCCCGTCGTTGTCTGTCGCGTTATCCAATCTACTGCAATCAGAAAGATCATTGGCGATAGTAGACAGTCTTGCCTCATTCCCGTCCTCACTTCTTCAAAGGATCCCATTAGTTTCCCGTTGTGGATTACTTACCATGCAGCATTGTCGTACAACTGTTTTACTATTCAATTCAAATAAAATCTGCATTATCCTTCTTTAATCCATGTTACATTTTTGTTTTATATTCTATTTCGCTTTTTATGTAATCTACTATACACTTTGACAACATTTCAATCATCCGATGTTTTGCATCATATTATATTCACATATATTTACATTTCAGAATGTACTTTATTTTCCGATTATCTATTTCAAACATGTTTATTGAACTTTATTTATTGAGTTATTCATTCATATATTATAATAATAGTAATAACAGCCTTTATGTATTGTACAAAGTTTTTTTTAGCATAGTTAATTCCATGATATTTTCTAAGCATCCAGGATCTCCAAATAAAATATCAGGTGACGCGGTAGGTCATGTGAAACACTTCTGCCCAACATCTGAAACGCATCCCTAGATATTATGATGTCTCTTCCTTTTTGTCTTCTTCGTCTGCAAAATGCATGTTGTAATTTGGTTGAATGGCAATTAGAAAAGTTCTAAGAATCCATTCTCTTCCATTGCAATATACCTCAACAACACCGCGACTTAGTTTTTCCTCACGATAACTAGAAACTTGCGGATGAGCAAGTTATAAGCACATTAAGGTGAAGTTCAACAATAGCGTCCCAGGAGTGTGAACGCTCCAATGACCTTGAACGCATGCTAGTCGTTGGCCAACGGCATTTGTCACCTTTTTTTCCTTCACGTTCCCCAGTGGAACATAGGGCTCCAAGCTAGCGGCTTGAAGTTTCTGTAGCAGTGGTGATTACTTTTACAGGATGGGGTTGATAGCCGCCTCATGCCCAGCCTTTCCTCTTTACCAGGATTATTGCTGACCTAGCGAGGTGAAAGAGTGCGTCCAGTGGCCAGGGATCGATTCCCGGCCCATGTGCATGGTCGGCGAGCGTCCTAACCACTATGCCACCGACGCACAAACAAATCAATAAGAAGAAGTAATTTGTTTGAATCGGGTATTGTGTATTTATGCAACACGTTTTGAACAATCCGATCAAACACGGACTTCTCATAGGAATATATAAATGAAATTAATAAAGAGTTAAGAGGTGAGGGAATAGACTTAGGTCAAGTTGAAAAAAGTTGACACAAACTCTGATTGATAACAATTATCCAGACAAGTTCATTAGGAGATTTAAAGTAGTCAGTGGAACACTAAAACTCACTCTCCAACTCACCCCTAAGAAAGACGTTTACATCAAGCTATCCTATATGGGCGATCATAGCAGCTTGATTACTAAAGAAAGATTGAAATCTGATATGGTTGAGAAGACTTTTTATGCAGCTAATTTCATAATAATTGACAATATGAAGTCACTATGTCCATCTGTGCGTCGGTGGCACGGTGGTTAGGACTCTCGCCGACCATGCACATGGTCCGAGGTTCGATCCCCTGCCAACGCACACCTGATATCCATGGTCGGCCTGCAAAATTTGGGCTACCGATATCCATGCTGAAAATTCCATACTTGTTCCAGTGTATAATCAAGCTGTAATAAAAAAAAATAAAAATCTAAGCCCTTTGAACAAGGGAAAAGTGGTGTCACATCCCAGTGTATTTACCAATTTGAATGTACGTGTCGACACACATACGTTGGGGGGACTCATCGATCTCTGTAAGCAAAAGCTTCAGAGTATATTCCTAAGTGGCTCGAGAAGCAAATAGAATCTTCAGAACCCATAATCAGTTTGAACAGGAGACCAAGCTCCTCTATTGCGAAACATATTATAGAGATAGGACATATAATTGATGTTTACACACCGTTTAAACCTATCTATAAAACGTTTTTGATGGAGGGCGTATCCAAAAGTTTGTTGAAGCCCTTGCTGGTGATTAGGAAATTTAAGCCACATTTATGCATTCAAAACAACAACTCGTCATCACACTAAACTGCCTTCCTTGGCAAACTTTGATTTGATACTATACCATGTAATTTAGTTAAATGGCAACTAGAAAAGTTTCAGGAATACATTCCGTGAACCAAGGACACAACGCAAGAACAGTTAGCTGGCTATCTCTTACACTGCAATGCACCCTAGTCCAAGATTATCTTTTATTCTCACGATAAGTAGAAACTTGCGGATCATCAAGCTGTATGCACATCAAATACTCACCAGGCCATAAAATGTAATTAAATATGTTATATTTTAGCAGATTTGAACAAACTGAACGCTATAAAATATCTGTGAAATATTTTTTACGGGAAATATCTCGGTGGCCCTGTGACGACAGAAGACAATAGCCAGGCAACAGACCGTTTATACTGAGGAAATCAACAGATATTTATAGATTTGTATGTCCATTATTATTATTATTCGTTATTGTTAGCAGGGAAGCAACGTCTTCTGATTGGTTGTCTGCCTGCTCAAGGTTATTCTGTCATCTCTTTGTGGCTATTGCTAATCGCATCCGCCCACGCAAAGTCTGCTGTGATTGGTTTCTGAGTTAGTCTTTGTTCTCTTCTTTTTTCTCATAACCAAGATTTGAGACGTAAACATTGATGTAAATTGCTATCTACCAATTTCGACTATCAAACAGCTCTCACCACAGTCCAAATTTAAGCAGACCGCAAATGCTAATGAATTGTCACTCAAAATCCTTCCTATACAACAAATATTATCACACTTTAGCATTTCTACTCACTGTAAAACTTTAACACACACACAAACACACAAGAAAACTGACTGTTATTGTCGATTGTAATTCATGTATAAATAAGATTTTGATGTGGTTTTGTTCTCTGAGCTGGATGGTTAATTTGCGAAGCTTCCATCACCCTACCAGGTGACATCTTCAGCGGATACTTCAATTTGAATTGAAGTGAGCTTTTCAGATTTCTCCACGAGTTTATTAATCATCTCTCCTGGTGGATGACCCTGAACGGCGTGACTAGTTGTTTCTGTGTGTTTTCACATCTTCTAGGCTACTTGTATTGGAACTGATTGTTTCTTTGACTTGAACTTTGATCCTTTGTGTATGAGTTTTCTTTCTTATCGATTGATAAATTTTGTCTATCTCGATGTGCCTATTGATTGATGATTCACAGGAATACCATGCAAGATTCTAAAAATTCTCTAGCATTCTTGTTGTTTCCTTTGTCTAATATTTGAACACTGGTTGTCCCAGTCGAATTGATGTCCGTAGTTGTCTGTGTGCAGTGAAATGAAGGAGTGGATATTATGTCTCTTGACGGCTAGCTTATGTTCGTGGATACGAAGACGAAGGGGACGTCCACTTTGGCCAATTTAGTTAGTGTTTTTCGCAGTTGTTACAATTTATTTTGTAGATACTGATGTTGGTTTTGTCTTCTTTCGCTGTTGAGTCTTTTGGTTGACATAGAATTGAGTGAAGCGACTTTGTGTACGACGTCAGTTATTCCTAAAGGTTTGAAGAGTCTTGTAGTGATTTCTGAGATATCCTTTATATATGGTAAGGCGATTTTCTTTGTGCTTTCCTTGGTGGCTTTTGCTTTGGTAGGTTGGCTTAGGGGTATATGTCCTTTGATGAAATTCCGTGGGTATCCGTTCTTTTGAAAGACGTCCATGAGATACTTTTCTTCAATTTTCTTTAAGGTGGGATTGCTGCAATGAGTCCTGGCTGGCCCTCTTGAATAGTGTTTGTATGCAATTCCTTTTGTGTGTTATTGGGTTGTTGCTGTTGTAATTCAGTATTTGGTCCGTGTGAGTTGATTTCCTATAAGATTGTACAGCGCTATGTAAATGAACCCGTCGAAAAGAGAATGTCCTTTGCAGAATAATAGTTAGTTAGGGTCATCGTTTACGTCACTATAATATTCTAGAAAATGTGATTAATAGTCAACCTGTAACTAGGTGAGTGAAGATTAGTAAGTACTCACAGGGGTGACATGATATGAAAGACACCCAGAAAAAGAGGATGTTAGTGAAGGAGCATGGAGACAGTTATCCAAAATAAATTATGTAATAGGTATAAAGAGTAAAAACAAAGGGTTGGTTAAGAAAAAGATTTTGCTAAATTGTCATACAAAAAGTCAAGAAAAACAGTAGAACTTGGAATTAAACCGAAGATAAAAGGAGAGGGTAAAGAAGTTTCTTTTGTGAACATAAATCAGGGTTTTTCTATCCGGATCGCTAAGGCCTCTCTGGCAATGCAAAGTGTATGGGGAAGTTAACCATCAAATCAATGTGGACCGTGATGGAGAGCTAGTTAGAATGGTGGTCACATTACAACCTGACTGATAAAATTCAGTCTGCACCAATCAGAGGATTAGACGCATCACACTAGTTACTAGTGTCTAATCAAAATATCCACTACAGTCCATGAGGAGGTCAATCGAGAGTCCGAATAGCTCAGTGGTAACATCTCTGACTGCAGCCCCACTGGGTGACGGGGGTGCAAATCTCAGAAGGGACGTGAGCTCCTTCAAGGTTGCGGATACGCCTTGCTGACTGGTGAGTGACAACTAGCACGAAACCTAGGTGAGGGAGGGCTTCCTGTGGCCGACTGCCTCCAACCATCTAATACTATCAGAAGTTAACCGTTTTTGGGAGATTTCTTTTGACTTTGTCTGTCTGTCTGTCTGTTTTCGACATAGAATTTTGCACAAATGTGCGGCAGTTCAAGTCGCCACACTCCGTGTAGCACGCGAAGCAAGAGAAGAAAGTAGAAGAAATGCATATTAGAGACAGTAAACAGAGGTGTGAGACAAAGAAAGGGTAGTAACGAAGAACAAAACAGTTTCATTGGAGATCATAAGTCACAAGGAGTGGATGCATCTGCGTTAGCCACTGAGAACGATTTTGAGCTAGCCATGTCACCAATTGTTTCCAACCATTGATTTTTACCGTCTCGAGGACCCCAGCCTGGAAGTCTACACCTTCCTACGTGACTGGCTTAGACTAACTGTTGTGGATTTCATTGACTGATGCCAAGTTTTTGTTTGACCACCGCTAGCTTTTTTCCAGCCTGACCCTATATCCACTAACATTGCTCGTCGAGGGAGGCGATGGCTTGGCATACGTAACACATGTCCTAACCATCTCAGTCTTTGTAACTTTGACTTTGTAGATAACTTTGAATGGATTCTCGCTACATACTGAACTACCAATGTTGAATATATGTCCAGTTATTTTTTATTCCTTTACGTTCCCAGTGGAATATAGGGAGTTTCACTTTCGGTAGTAGTGGTGTTTATTTTTACGGGAGGGGTTTGTTAGCAGCCTCATGCCCAACTTTTCCTCTTAACCCGTCTTATAATTGGCTTAGCGAGGTAAAGGAGTGCTTCTGTGGGCGGGGATCAAACCGCAAACCACATGATGCGGGGTTGGTGAGCATTCTACTACTGTGCCACCAACTCCTTATTGATCCACTGTTACGTTTTCGTAGCCAAGTGGATAATAATCTTTGACTCATTTGGATAAAACACGCATCGAATGACCTACATGTCTCGCTCCACATGAGGAAGTGAATTGGTAGATACACGTAATATACACGAATACTCACACTTACGCACAGAAGTAATTATATATAATTGCGATTGTACAGCTAATTGAATAAATTCGCCAAAAAGAGCCTCGGTGCTGAAATGTTTCTCCTTATATTCGTGTTTGGCTGGGTACATTTAACTCGAGTTATAGCCTCGTAAAAGGGGAATTGTCATGACGGAATTATATTGATTTAACGAACTATATATATATATATATATATATATATATTAATCATTATTAATATAATTCCCTTGAGTTCGGCATCAGGTGATTATTTCAAAGTGTTCCGTACTATTGTTGCTTTGAAATGGCTAACTGTACGATTGACCATTAGCAGGTTATCATGACCTTCTCATGTGGTCACATCTAACTGTCACTCTTGGATCAAAATCCATCTTGTCGTCTTTCATTCAGGTCCTACTCAAGGATGTGTCTGGCATGGGATGCCACTCAATGGTCCCCTCAAAGTGCGTTCAGTTAGTCTCCATTTCCTGAAGGGTGAAGGGGTTTTTGTTTAGTTGGCCAGTTACCAGAGTACTTTGTTGCTCGCTTATGCTTCCTGGCCGGTTGAATATACAGTCTTCAGTATCGAGAGAAAGATGCAATTGTTGATGTAAGTGTTCAGCAGCCTGTTGGAAAAGCGTCTAACGACACACACACACGCAGACACACCGAGTTTCTCCACAATTTAGAATCATTGAATTCACACTAGTCGGGAACATCCGGATCTTGTTCCTTATGGGGAGAGCAGGAAATTCCCATACCTCGCCTAGCTTACTAATCGGTCTTAAGAGGGGGGGGATGGAATGTTGGGTGTGGGTCTGGCAAATCTACCTTGGAAAAGCGTTCCAGTGGCTACAGAACATTCAAAGCATGGATTTAAGGAAAAGTGAGTACCTCTTCAGTGTGTATATACTTATATATGTTCAGGAGTCGGAGATGGTGGACGTAGGTTCTGTCGTTTAATCCTCTTCGCTGCCAAACAACATCCTCGGTAGTTGTATGTTCCTAACTACTGAACAAGGTCTTCCGGCTGTTTGTACACTATGAACACCAAGCTAAGAAGATACGACGCTACATGCGTCCTAAAACAAAGTACTTCGGAGGCTGGTTTTCAGGTGGAAAGTTTATCTAATTTCAGGTTAGATCGCTAACTGACTGACATCAGCGCTAGAAAACCAGTGGAAACTAGAGATTACTGGGGAAGCGTTTCGTTCTAATTCGGGTTTCTTCATCGGTTCACATGCATGCAGTGAACACGGCGAACTCGCATATCATTCAACCACCGGAATGAAATTCAGTTATCCACGAATTCTAACTTTTAACGACTCTTGTGAAATTCTAAGGAGTAGTCGTGATTTCAGGAGTCCACTAATCCAACCCTTACTCCATAATAATAATAATAATAATTTTTTATTCACGTTCCCTTGTGGAACATACGGCTTCAAGCTAGTGTCTTGAAGTTTCTGTAGCAGTGTTTATTTTACAGGATGAGGTTGCTAGCCTCACGCCCAACCTTTCCTCTTTACCAGGATTGTTTCTGGCTTAGCGAGGTAAAGGAGTGCGCCGGCCGGGAATTGATCCCCGGACCATGTGCATGGTCGGCGAGCGTCCTAACCGCTATGCCACCGACGCACTCACCCTTACTCCAACGATTCGTTAACTCTTGCATCCTGCCTACTATTCTCCATTGTTCCCCCTTAGCTTTTCCAGGGCTGGCTACTGAAGAAAGACTATGCCTTATTACGCAGGATGTTAAAGGTTGTCAGCAGGGTAAGCCACAGGGTGCCACTTAACCAGCTTGATAATATTCTGGTCGACAGGCACTTGGACTCATATGAATAATGGGCTAAATCTATTCTATCTAACTCACACTACCCTCTTCATTCACAACTCTCCCCTTGTATCTAATCAGGCAGAACCAGAAGCATGTATAGAAAAAACTATATGCTTGCACTAGTGAGTACAAAATCTCAACCATACCCTACTTAGCTCGTGTTCTGTGCGATAAAGAAAGCATTAGGCGTGATACCTATAACTTATTAAATAGTCAGTAGAACAATTGGATCTCGTCTTTCCAACTCATGTCATTTATAGGCACAACATTTTCTTTCTTTCTTTTCCCTTTCTCTCTCTCTCTTTATGTGGTGTTTTGTTCCTCTCTTCGTTACAAACTCTACTTAAAACATTCTTCTTCGTTCTTTCATGCTCTGTATATCTCGACCTTTTTCTTACCACTTACGCCAGTAAATATATTAACACTCTGTTCAATTTTGGCTTTGCTACCGACAGCCCAATATGTTGTTGTCATAGCTAACTGAGATCACCTTAACCTATGTAGAATTTTATTTATTGTGAATGTACAAACTGGATGCAATACTGTATGTAGTGAAATGCTGAGAATTCCATTCTGTATCACAAGTACTGTTTTGGAATAAAGCAAATTATTATTATTATTATTATTGGTATCAGGATAGATAGTCATAGATGACATTAGGTGGAAGTTGCGCTGTATTGCAAATTGGCAGAATTGAGAATTCCAACTCAGTGATTGGATGGTATAAAAGCTTGCCATTTGTCCTACCTGAAGGTGCTGGATTCGTCCCTCGATATTTAGTTCATTGGTGCGTACTACTGAAGAGTCCTAAACACGGTTTTCTAACTGAAGTGAATCCGTAATCAAAAACTGAGAGTTTAATTTATTCCCTTTTTGATTACCCTAAACTTTTTTAATGTGTTTACATAGAACTCAATGGTAACTGTTGTATCACTAGTAATAATTTCGTGAAAAGTAGTTACCCTCTTGTTAGTTTTCTGTAATCTTGTCAAAAGTATTAGTTTAGGCTACTTTGTATTTCCCTCTGATCGATTCTTTACTAAAAATAGAAATGCTTGGTCCCTGTTGACATGTCAGTTCCTAGAATAGAGTCTTCAATGACGTCTATGGGTAAAAATGATGTTATCTTTGTTGATGATGGCTAACGGTAGAATGCAGCATGTGAATCCTATCCTGGGCATCTCCGCATCTTCAGTAAGTGCTGTTGTTCCCTTGTGAAACTCAAACTTAGTACCCATTGTTCCTTCTAGACAACAAAGTATCATCCATTAAGCGATTGAGCTTTAGCATGTACTGGGTCCTGACTCTAATGGCGTGGGAGGGGGGGAGGAATGATAGCCGATGAAATGCACATCGTAGCTCCGATTGGTAACCTCTATTTACCTAAAATATATCTTCCATAGCAAGAATGTTGAGATTTTATTTGTTTCGGTTTGTTCATGGATTGATAACTCCCTTAGAGAACCATGGAAAGACAGCACTGGAGTACTGATTGACAGCTGTTTCGGCCCATTTTGGGACTCTTCAGTAGTACGAAGCCATTCCCCCACCCACGAAGAGTGTCAAATACAAGATCTTCAAGTTACATAACAAGCTCCTTGACCATTCACTTGTGACCAACTAAAGATTAAGTTGCCTCAAGAAGCTCTTTTGAGAAGTTACGACTTATAGGGTCTACCAGGTTGGATATGTAAACAGACACCCAGTGATGACACTGGCTTCCCATTGTGCTGTATATATATATTGTGAACTAGCAGAAGTTAGAATTGACTGACCATTAGAAATCATCTAGGTGGCTGCATGGTCAGTGAGCTTACCTTGTCACCTGAAGGTTTAGGGTTCATCCGATGGTGGGTGTACTGCTGAAGAGTCCCAAAAGCGATCGAAACTGTTGTTCAGTATTTCAACTTATGTATCAGTCCGTTATCAAACTTGAAAAATGTATCTACTTTTATACACATACAGAATCTACTGAAAATAAGTTAAGAATGAAAATAAGTCCATATTTTCCAGGTGCACTTATAAATCAATATATTTTAAGGTATTCGAGTGTATAAAATGTGAAAGACGATATAAAATTACTAATCGGCGGTTTGTTTAAACTACTGATTTACCTACATTTCTATCATGTACATAATGCATCTACTCTGCTTCATTTCTGTTTTTTTTATTCGGCCAATTGTGTCTCCCTTGGAGTGCAACATGAATTTGTTTAAATGTTTCACTGGTTTCCAAAGTTACCGTTTTTGCGCAATTCAATACAAAAACTATAGGGGAAATTGTCATGAGGGAATGAATGTTGTTTCCCCATTTACCAACGTTCCACTCACAGAAACTGTCTGTCACATTTGTCAATATATAGACGAAAACCAGCTGAACATAGAATCACCGACGACTTGTTTAGAAGAACCGCTACTGAGATATACACTCAATATACAATCCACATTCACCGATGTTATTAACAAACAACAAGATGGGATCGTATCGGGATCTCCACTGGGCCCATTGCTAACAGATTTCTTCATGGCAAACCTCGAGAACGACCCACTCAAATCAATTATTGAAAATTTCCAGTTGTATGCTAGATATGTGGACGACATCTTTATTATCTGTGATGATGGTCGTGTTCTTAATCAGTTACTACAAATATTCAACAAATGCCATTCAGCTACAAAGTTCACTGTTAAAACTGAAAACGAATCTAAAATTCCTTTTCTTGATGTTAAACTTACAGGGAGAGCTGATGGAACTTTAAGAAGGTCCACCCATAGGAAACCCACGTGGAACGGCCAACTGACAAGCTTCTACGGCTGGGTACCAATCAGTCGAAAAAAAACCTGATTAGATCTCTTGCTACTCGCGTCCGACGCATTTGCAACTCTGATACCCTGAAAGAAGACCTAAACTTCCAGAAAGAAATCTTCATACAAAACGGTTACCCACCATGATTCATAGGTAAAAACACCAAACAGAAAATTCAAAAGCAACAGACCCCATCCGTGCCAAAAAAGATAATTTTAAATGAACCTTGACTTCAAAGGTGACCTACTCAGTGATGTCTGTAGGAGGAGAATTTCCACTTCTTTAAGAATAACTTTCTTTTGCCGCAACATTGGGAGTAGTGTTCTTCAGTGTATATATCAGATCACCTGTTGCTGTGGAGCCAGCCAGGTACATCAATTATTCGACGCGCATCCTGTCAAAAAGGGTCAAAGAACACTATCCAAAGTGGCTGCAGAAAGGAAGTAGTGGCCACCGTATAAGGAGTGCAATAATCGAACATCTCGTCACCCATCACTGGTCATTCCATCTCAACAAACGCCTCTTGCTTCAAAGTAGTCTACCTACAAAGTGAAGAACAACCTGCCAAAGACAATACGCTTCTGTCTTCTTTGTGTTGCAGAAGCCCTAGCCATTCAGTTTGAAGAACCAGAACTATGCATACGAAAGAAAATTATTTAACCACTTCTACTGTTGTGGTAATAATTCTGCTGATTTGACTTAACTTTTGCTTGTATGCTTATTTTTCAAACTACTTAAATCTCTTACGTAATTCCGTATGTTATTTTATTTCCATGTTCACCCTGACCACAACTCTGTCATCAGACTATTCATTATATTGCGCAACTTTCCTTTAACAGTCGTTTGCGACAACTCATCACTTTTGTTACTACCCTCTTATATCAACATCCAATTCATCTGAACTTACTAATTATATCTTCGTTTGTCAAATTTAGTGTACATACATGCATACAGACAAAATAACACATACATATATTTGCGATTGTACAGTTGTGAAAATGAATTCGTCGCCACCGAAAAGAGACTCTTCGCTGAACTATTGGTCTTCTGTCTGTTATTGCTTCAGATAGACGAATGATGTTACATCTTACGAGATATACTATCAGTGAGTATTATGCAAGGAATTAATCTGTGAACTGTGTTTTATGTTAGCAAAAAAGTTCGACAGGAGGGACCAACAACGAAAATCTCCAGTCACCATCAACAGGAGAAATTTGAAAGAAGTCACTTGTTCCAATTAACTTACCGGTAACAGTTAAAAAAATAGACACTACAGTCACATGACCTTGAACCAACCAATCACACTGCCCAAAATTACAAATCGATGCTTTTCATAATTTTCGTTTCATTCTGATTCAGAGTTAAGTTTAGGGTGAAACTTACAACAAAGATTAGGAGAAGCATCCATTTGTAATGCTTAGCGATCTGATTGGTTGGTTCTAGGTCATATGAATTTGGTGTCTATTCTTTATTGTTGACCAGTTATCTTAACAGGTAGCAGAGTTACAGCTACAGGTGACATGGATGGAGATGCATGCATCTCGTAAAGCTATTGCAGTAGTCTGGCACAACATTTGTTTTACTAGTTGTCTTGGTGGGATGGCCGAACAGAACGGCATAGCGATAAGAAACTCTGGTAAGGCATGAATCAAATTCAAAATTCACACACTTCGAGATAAAATTTCAGCCACATAATGTGTGATTTGCATGATGCCATGAATTGTAGTAAAAGAGGCAAGTATGACTGCATTAAACTATATACTAGGTGGTTGGAGGCAGTCGGTAAGAAGCCTTACCTAACCAAGGTTTCGTGCTATTTGGCACTTACCAGTCAGCAAGGCGTATCTGCAGCAATCTTGATGGAACAACTCATGTCCCTTCTGAGATTTGAACCCGTGTAATCGAGTGCTTCAGTCCAGTCAAAATATCCAATACCGTTCTACAGGAGGTCAATCGTGAGCCCGAATAGCTCAGTGGTAACATCGTCTCTGAATGCAGGCCGTACTGAGTGACATTCTTTTATCACTCAGTATCTACTGTTACAGTTTGTCTGTTCTTGTATTCTAACTACCCGTCTTCTTCACCTTCATTGCTCAGTCTCCCTAATCTTTCATTGGTTAATTCAGAAAGACTGCGTTACTTACATTGAGAAGGACACTAAGAGCTGTCAGCAAGATGAGTGCTATGGGGATATCACTAGGCCAACTCGTCAATACTACTGCTATTGTAGATAGACACATGCACTCATACAAAAAATTAGCGAATATTATATCTCCTCAGACTATGAAAATAGTATTCAAATGTTGGTTTGTAGGGATTTGATTGGTTTCAGGATTTTCATCATGAACTGACATTAGTTAGAGAACCATTGGAAAACCTGGTAGTACTGGACAGCTGTTTTGTCAGCCTAGTTTGGGACTCTTCAGCAGTACGCACCCACCGGGATTTGAACCCAGGTGAGCTCGTATACCATTAAGCCACTGGGACCCGATCCAATGGTCCGCTAGCCAATGTCTTCGGCGAGTATTTGTCCTCGAACCCGACCCGCTGCACCCTACTGGTCACGACTTCCCACTGGAACCCAGGTAACTACTACCTACCTGAATAGGGCCAGTCGCCAGTGAGCATCTCATTGGTATTCAAATGTTGAATACCACTATCAGGTTACTGAGGAACTCTATGTAGACGATCCTCTTCTTACTTTTTTCATAATTATATTGTTGTTAATATTTCCATTTGAGTGGTTGGAAGATTTCATTATGAGCTGACATCAGTTAGAGAACCGTTAGAAAACCAGTCGTGCAGTACTGAACAGCCGGCTGTTTCGCCAGCCTAGTTTGGGACTCTTCCCCAGTGCGCACTCACCACAGAAGGTTCTAAGGCAGAACCTTCTGGTTATAAGGCTAGTGAGCTGGTAGACCATTAAGCCACTGAGACCCAATCCAATGACCAGCTAGCCCATGAATTCTAACTTCTGCCAGTTCAAGACCAGTTTTATTGTCTGCTAGTCAACCAAATCGGAGAAAGTGATCTAAACACCGGGTAGTATCAAAAACTCACAGTGCACCCTGATGGCGAGTCACCTAGAATGGTGGCCACATTGGAAACTTGACTAATTGAGAGAATTCAGTCTGCACCAAACGATGAACTAAACAAATTACACCAGTTAATGACTAGTTTCCAATCAGAAAATTATCCAATACATTCCTAAGGGAGGTCAATGGCTTATTGGTGACATCGTCTCTGACTGAAGGCAGCATTCGGTGAAACGGGTTGAAATCTCAGAAGGAATATGAACTGTTCCTTCAAGGTAATTGCAGATATATGCCTTGTTGATTGGTAACTGCCAGCTGGCACGAAATCTAGGTAGGCCAGGTAGGGGTTCCTGTGATCGATTGCCTCCAACCATCGAATATCATCAAACCAATGTGCATTGTGATGGCAAGTCACCTGAAATGGTGGCCACATTGCAAACCTGACTGACTGATAGAATTCAGTCTGCACCAAGGAAAGAATCAGACACATCACACACTAGCGTGGAATGAAAACTTTGTGCTACTGAGTGAATCAGATGAGTGGTTGTATGATACCCCTCACACGAACCAGTGCGAAACACCGGACTGCCGTTTCTCTCACTTGTCGAAAAGCTGATCAATAGGTGGCTTGAAGTGACTCAGCGGTCTGAGCTGAGTTCTACCGTATGCACCGCCCCCCCCAACCCGTGATGAGCCCGGTCTCAAACTATCGAAACGGCCATCCAGTGTTTAGATCATTTCAATGGATCCAGCTGCTTAGAATGCACTACTGGTTTCTGTAAGTCGTATACAACTAACTACTCATCTCAACCGCTCAGTAGTACATATAGAACCTTCGTAGACAATGAACCAACAAAGAACCTGTCAACCGACAGATATGCAGAAGAGTTGGATATACACGCTGAAGAGACTATTGATTGACATCACACGGCGACTAGGCTCTCGAGTAGAACCCAAATAGGAGACGACGAGTTTGACTTGATTCCAAGTAATGTCATGGAGGAGTTCCCTGTGAAGAGAGGGAAGAAGTCAGAGTTACTGATTGATAGTCATGAAGGCAACCAGTTAAATGGCGACAGTAAAGATCTGAAATAAAATGAAGGTATGCTTCACGCCTCAATGTAATTCACATTTTGGTATACTTTCCTTTTTTATTTTCTGGTCTTAAATACAACACAACACAGCACAGCAAAGCAAAGCATATATATATATATATATATATATATGTATGGTATTATCGACAAATTGTGCATATTTATTGATTAAATAATCAGAATAACAATTACAGACATATATATATATATATATTAATAACCAATATCATCCAATAAGAATTAAGCTAGTAAAATTCAATCGTCTAATGCTGTATTTTGATTGGTTAGCGAAAGATATGTTTGTTTGATAGTATGCGGTGTTTTGTATGTATGTATATGTGTTGCATGTATACCAATTTATGCTTATACGCGTGTGTACGCCTAAGTGAATCAATGAAGTCAGCGGTCATTACAAAAATTTTGATAATACAGTCAGTCAGTCAGTCAGGCAGTCAATCAGCATTAAAAATGTGCCTATTACTTTACTTATGTACCATTTTACCTTGCACAGCCTATACAACAACAACAACAACAAAAATATGCAAATAATAAAGCAGTTTTTAAGGAAGAATTTATAACCTTAATCAGAATAATCAAAATAATAATAAGAAGAAAAAGAATAGAATTTAACTTTGCCTTTTTCATTCAATATTGTACACACTAAAGAATTATATATAAATGTAAATATTTGGCAGAAGCAGTTAATAACTATGTTTTGTGGAAGTTTAAACACAATATATATATTCTGAATGAAAGGTTTCACATTTAACAAATCAATAATTACCTGATCAGATCAATAATAATAACAATATTTCATGACATCGTCAACAACATCAGCCTATCATATCCCTGTGAATAATGAACGCTCTAATCGAATAATGAATTCATCAACACGAAATACTCCGCGAATGATCATGTCTGATACAACAACGACACCGCCACCACCATCGAACAATAACAATAGTAATAATAATAATAACTTAGTGAACACAGTGATGAATGATAGTAGTATGCGTGTTGGTACTCCAGGAAGCAGTGGTTACGGGAGTGGAAATGAACTGACAACTGGTAACAGTACACAATCAACCTCTCCGATTGGATCCACACCAAGAATATTTGGTAATTGTGCTGAATGCAGTTTGAGAATTGTTAATTTGACGGATGCATGTTATGCTATGGGATATTTATATCATAATTCATGTTTTGTTTGCTGTTGTTGCAGTAAGTGTTGTGATTATTTCTCGAATTCATAATTTTTAATTGATTGATTAATTGATTGATTGAAGATGGATATACATGTTGTGTGTATTTTAACAGTCAACTACTTTATGTCCCTAATATCCCCCGATTGAAGCAGATATATTCATTGGTTTTTATCGTCCCGAGGACCCCCACCAGTCAGGAAGTCTACACCTTCCTACGTGGCTTAAACTAACGGTTGTGGACTTAACTGACTGATGAAGCCATGTTTTGGTTTGACCGCCGCTAGCTCTTTCCCAGCCTGACCAATCCTATGTCACCTAACATTGCCCATTGTTGAGGAAGGCGATGACTAGGCATCCATACGTAACATATGTCCTAACCATCTCAGTCGATGTAATTTCACAACCTCGTCGAGTGATTTCCCCTCCCACCAACCTAGCACTCGACGCCTAACCTCAATATTGCTCACCTTATTATACCACTTCACACGGGAAACAGAACACAGGCACCTATCATCAAAGACAGCTAATCTTTTTATGTCTTCCACTCTCAATGGCCAGGTCTCACAGCCAGCCATAAAGGAGGACGGAGTGGAGTGCTGAGCCGTACACCCACCCTTTAGTCGATAGCCGGATATCACATCTACTAATCCAGAGGCAGCGTAAACTGGCATATGCGAAACTAGCCCTCTGTATCTGTGTGGACATTTCGTCAGAGATCAACCCGTTGGAGCTGATGGTACTTCCCAAATAAGTGAAGTGGTCAATGTGCTCTACCACTTCATTCCCTGTTTCCAAGCTAGGAGTCGGTGTAGTCCAGTCCTGTAACATCATCTTGCATTTGGCGAGAGTGAATCGCATGCCAAACATTCGTAGATTGCAGCTCAAGGTGTTCAGAAGACTCTGCATTTTGTCAACATCCTCTCCTAGAAGGATTATATCATCTGCATATTCTAAGTCAATGGGATTATTCCATGGTAGCAAGTCAATTCCCGAGTCTTTGAAGTGAGTTAGGGTTAAGTCCATTAGTACATCTATGATGAAACTGAATAGAAATGGGGATAGTGAGGGAGGCAATTCAATTCACTTGTGAATTGGAAAGTCAGGAAGCGGGGGACCTTCCAATGTTAAATTGTAGCGTGAAAGGGAAAGAAGATGGGAAGTTAAACACTAGTGTGTGTTTATAGGAAACCCACACATTCAAATAGATATTTAGACTTCCGATCATCCCCCACCCTATGTCAGCAGAAACAGAATTGGTGAAATGTTTAAGTGACAGAGCACAAAAACTAAGTAGTACCAAGGAAAATCTAAGACAGAAAGTGATGCATATAAGAGGAGAAGCTTTTTAAAACTTAATGATTACCCTGATAAATTAATCAGGAAGTATGTAAGGAAATATGGACATAAAATTATAAATTGTAGCGACGACGTGCAGGACCAACATGTACAGAATGATGACAGCATCAACAACAAGGAATTTAAATCATCAGCAGTACTTCCCTACAAAGAAGGAAACTCGGTAACCTTCTGTAGGATTCTTAACAATGCAGGAAGGAGTAAAAGTGGCATTCAAACGTACAAACTCGATTAGAATCAAGCTTTGTCGGTTAGAGGGTTTATACTGTGGAACCAATAAAACAAAACAATTTAGTTTACCTAATACCCTACTGGCAATGATTGTCAGGTCAAATACATAGGTCAAACTAGTAGAACAGGGACAGTCAGATAGACTAGCCGAACGTAAAAACTTAGCAAAGTCTAGATTGGCTGACCCAAATAAGACAAGAAATCTAGAGAATAGTTCAGCTATACCACACACTACATGCAATTACACACAACCAGCTATACAATAGGATGGGATAGGATGACAGTTTTAAAATCTAATGTAACAGGCTAGAGAAAGCGATCGATAAGGGGAGCTTTATTTATCAAATCAGCTAAGAATACATGCAACAGAAATGATTCAACGCTCGAACTGGGCTTCTAGAAAATTCTACTACCCCTATGACAAACACGAAGGAATAAAAAATACTATAAAACGAAATTTTCGAAGTTGTTTGGTTATAATTGATGTTATGATTATGAACAATAATCAGGTGTGTTCGAAACTTAGTCATCATGCAATTACAGTCCATTAAAGATGCTAAAATTATAATAATAATAATAATAAAGATATAGTAGCCAGTAGAATATTAACTAAAATTAGGAAAATTCCACAAAAATTCATGATCATTCAAACCTAGATGGCCAAGGTAATGATAATGTCTGAAGTAACTTCTTTTGGATGCATAAATTAAGCTTGTTAATATAGATCCTAACAGCCAACCTCAGCAATATTTAGTAGTCGAAATCTTAAGGCAAAATTGAGATTCGTAGGTATGCGGTAAATAACCCTGAAAGCATGGTTAACGTCAATCTTGTGTTCTGTATCTACAAGATGAGACAGAATAGCGCTGCAAATAGATTTTGTTTGTCCTTTGCTAATCCACTTTGCAGGATGATGATCGGAAATTTGACGAGAAATACGCCTAATTGTACGGCCTATGTAACTGGCTCACTTCACAGGAGCAGTTAAATTGGTAGATACATATGGATGAGGCGAAATTAGGCAGTTTGTCTTTTACTCCCGAACGCAGAAGAGGAGTGGTTTTAAAGATACAGAGCAATTCGGCAGCAGGGAACACTCTTTTTACAGCATTTCTAAGGCGTTGAGTAAATACCTCTCTGGTGTTTTCCCCAAGGAACTGCATTTGTAAGAATAAGGCCCTCCTTTTCTGGAAGTGTTGGTAACTTGGGCTGCTTTGATTTTAGATTCATATCAATAAAGTTTTAAGGATAACCATTTTCACTTAGCAACTGTTTAATATTATTAAGTTCCTCATCAAGACATTCATCCGAGCAAATTACTCTTGCTCTTTGGTGGACCAAGCACTTTATCAGATTGCGTTTGTATTTCAAGGGCATGAAGGGAATTACATACTGCTACAATACCCAGGTTGTACACCTATGTGAATTTATGCTTTTGGACTCGGAGTTACAATTTATTCTAAACATGGTGTTGCTATTCAATATCTCGATCTGCATGATATGAAATGAAATGACTGTGTGTTGGGTTTGTGTGTGCGTGTACGTGTGGGTGTGTGATATCTTTTCCGAATGGTTTTAGTATTCTAGCCGTTATTTCAGAAATACTCTTGCTTGTGATTTCTGAGGTTAGTTTCATGTTACATCATCGCATCACTCAAATGACTCACTATTAACATTTCTAATTGCTGCACGGAGTAACGCCGATTCGATTCGACTTGAGGATACTTGCATCTATCAGTATTAATCTGATGGGGTTCCAAGTGGAAAATAGAGCTTCAATAACACGCATCCATTTTTTTCCGTAGTCTTCTCTACAGTTCTCTTTATTAGCTGCTTGACGTCACGACTGACAATAGTCTCTTGTCTCTTCCTGCTTCCACAATCTCCTCCTTGTCATCATAGCACCAGTTTCCAACTCATTGTTTCCAATTCAGGTTGTACTCAAACTCCTGCCTGAAGCACGATGTCAGCCGGCGGTCTCCTTAGCGTATATCCAATCCATCCCTGTTTTCCTCGGAATATTTGTCGACCGACAGATTCTTAACTGGCTCATTCCAAGAGTTTGCTCATGTAAATTTTTCCGGCAGTTTATCTGATCTTCAGTATAGAGCCAGCGAAGGGGGCAGATGTTGACAGAAGTCTGCAGTAGCCTGTTCGAAAGGATTTTCGTGACGCGTTGGCCAAGTTTCTGACCCATATAAAAGAACTAAACGACGTAACAATGGTGTTGAAACTTTGGATGTTGGTTTTCATGCTAAGTACACGCTAAGTAGCGAATGTCTGTCTTGCCTTTCCGGTTCTGGTTTTGACATCCTCATCTGCGCCGACTGGCCGTAGTTGAAACGATACTGTCTAGATAAGTGAGGAAGTAAGCTCTGTCAAATCGTTCCCGTTAATAGCAGATGGTTGTCTTCGTCACCTCCACTATTCTCCATGTTCATTTGAAGTTCTCTCCACCCCCCTTGAATGACTGCCTCTTCTGCCAACTTCATGATTTTAGTCTGTAGGTCTTCGGATTTTCGTGACACTGGACATAAACCATCTACGCACGCAGAATTCAAATCTTTTAGAGTCTTCTTATCGGTCTTTCAGTGTATTACTGTCTCCTCGCTCCCAGATCACAGTCTAACGCATAATTCCAGTCCACCACAATTGAGAATATCATCGTAGCAGATAATAGGCAGACAGTCTTGTCTTAACCCTGTATGTACTTCGAACGCCTCGCTGAGTTTTCCGTCGAGGATCATTTGACATTTGGCCCTGTCATACAGCCAGCTGTTGAATATGGTTGACAAAGATTTAGCGCACCGTACCCCATAGTACTGAAAAAGTCTCCAAATTACTTCGCAATCAGGGCTGTCGATGACTTTTTCAAAGTCCACGAAATGGAAGTAGAAGTTTGACTGCCATTCTGTGCTTTATTCCATGATGATGATGATGATGCGTAGAGTTACAGTTTGATCAGCACAACATTTGCCATCCCTGAGCTGTCTTGTCTCGGGTGGAGTTTCGCATCCAGTGCATCTTTTAGTCTCTTCAAGATGATCCGATTTAATATTTCTCTTGGCGTGGATTCAAGCGTCATTCCTCGCCAGTTCTCTCAAAGGTCTAAATCACACTTCTTTGAGATGTCTAGTCAAGAATGATAGAATGATCATGTCCTGTGTAGGGTGTTTATTTAGGTAGAGAGAGAGAGTTAATACATGCATCGATATCAGGAAATATATGTTACACCTTTTGATTATACCCACTCTCCAGTTTTTAATTGGAGAGGAACAGTAGTAAAGACTTCCGAGGGCTAATCAACGAATTCTTGTCATGTACACATAAATTCACTGACACAAAACTTGTTTTTATAATCCCGACACTTTAAGAAAACAAGTGGTTTCAACTTTCTGATATGTCTGAAATTAGGAGGTGGATGACGCGGAATACAGCATACGCGTTTCACCGCCTCGTTGATGAAGTATTCCACAGTCTTTACTTTGTATATGCGTACTTAGTTAGGCTATTGTCCCATCTCAAGTCCAGATAGGCAAACTAGCCTTCAATAGCTTACTTCGACCGTTTGACCGCTACAGACTCATTCACAGAAAGAATCGTATGTGTTTCAGCACAAATGGCTAAAGTAATGAAGATATGCATCTGACATCGATTGGTGTTATTTCTTAAGATGCTAGACTACCAGCACTTCTCTCTCCTTGTGCCTTTTATGATCATAGTTAACAGACATTTACTAATCCTACATTCATGTGACAGGTAAGATGATGTTTGACTGATTTTCAGTTGATATATGTGTAAAACTTGGGCCCCGTGGTAGTAATTAATTCCGTATTAGTTTGTTTATTAGATGTATCAAACAGTGAGGGAAACAGTATTATTTACTGGATGATAAGGTTTCGAACAAAATTTATTATCTTTCATAATCATAACATCAATTGTAATCACACGACTTCGAAACTTCAGCTTTAGAGTTTTCTTTGTTCTCTCTTATTTGTCGTGGTAGGGTAGTAGAATTGTCTAGATATCTGAGTGGACAGGTGTTGAATCATTCCTATTTTACGTGTTGGTAGTTGATTCGATCAACAAAGCTTCTGTTATCAATCTCTCTCTCCACCCTGTGACATTGGATTTTAAAACTGTCATCCTATCCCATCCTATTGTATGGTTGTGTGTAACCGCATGTAGTGAGTGCTATAGCTGGACTATTCTCTACATTTCTTATCTTATTCGGGTCAACTAATCTAGATTTTGCCGTTGGCTTTTATGCTCGGCTAGTCTGACTGCCCCTGTCCTACTAGTTTGACCTATGTATTTGACCTGACAATCATTCCAGACAGGGTATTATATAAACTAAATTGTTTTGTTTTAAAGGCTCCACTGACAGGATCTCTTAACCAACAAAGCTTGTTTGTAATTGAGTTTGTGGGTGGTGTGAATACCAGTCACTTTTATTCCTGCCAGCATTGTTAAGAATTCTGCTTAAGGTTTCCGAGGTTCCTTCCTTGTATGGAATTACTACTAATGGTTTAGATTCCTTATTGTTGGTGTCGTCACTAATATTATTATTATCACTATTATTATTGTTATTATTATTATTGTTATTATCACTATTGCTACACACAAAACCATACAATAAGATGGGATAGGATGACAGTTCCAAAATCCAGTGTCACAGGGTGAATGGAGGGAGAGATTGATAACAGAAGCTTTGTTTATCGAATCAACTGCAAATCAACACGTGTAAGAGGAATGATTTGACACCTGTCTACCCAGACATCTGGAAAATTCTACTACCTCAACAACGACAAATAGGAGAGAACAAGGAAAGCTATAAAACTCAAGTTTCAAAGTCATGTGATTATAATTGGTGAAATGATTATGAGCAATAAATTTTGCTCGAAACCTTGTCATCCAGTACATAATACTGTTTCACTGACTGTGTGATACTTCGTCACTGTGGTACACTGGTAGAATGTTTGCTGACTATGCATGTGGTATTCAGTTCGATCCCCCCACGAATTCATTCTTAAACCTCACTCAGCCGTTAGTCATCCCGGTAAAGAGGTGGCAGTTGAGGGTGTGAATCTACCAACCCCCTCTCCTCACTTCATAAAAGGAAAGAGTAACACCTCCTATATTGAAACTTCTAATTTTAAGTTTCAAACCTTACGTTTGTTCTACTAATTACTCAAAGCAATGATGTATATATAGTTTTATTCTACGAACTGCTGTTAAATATGTGAAACGTAAATTATTATCAGTACTATTCCCTTGGGTTTCGAGTAAAGTACAAGATTTCAACAGCACATCTGCATTCCATCTTGTTTTCTTCACTCCTTTTTTGGCTGACTGGCTTCACAGTTGCTTATAAACTTTTGTTTCCTCCTCACAAGATCTCCTCCATGTCACCCTTGGACCCACGCGCGACTCGTTGTCTCTTATTTGTGATCCACTGGTGCGATTGCTTAGTGTGTAATGTCACCCAACTGTTTTTCCTTGTGTGAATGTCTTATCCATTCCTGTTTATTTATATTACTATTTTAATTCTTTACGTCCTCAGTGTGCATCGGTGGCACAGTGGTTAGGACTCTCGCCGACCATGCACATGGTCCGGTATTCGAGCCCACGCCGACGTACACCTTGAAATCTATGGTCAGCCTGCGAAATTTGGGCTACCGATATCCATGCTGAAAATTCCATACCTGTACCAAAAATACGGTGTGGAATCAAGCTGTAATCAAAAATAAAATAAACATAGGGCTTCAAGCTAAACCTGTGAAGTCTCGGTAGTAATGGTTTCATTTTTACCAGACTCCCCTGTTTACTACTGAGAGAGGTTTAGGAGTACGTCGACAAGCATTCTACCCCTGAACCATCGACGCCCCCTAGACGTGCCTGGAACCCTGAAGGGAAATCATGTCCCTTCTGGGATTAGAACCCATCTCACCCAGTGATACAGTCAGAGATGTTATCACTGAGTTATTCGGGTGGGTTCTTTATCCCCCTATTTAATTCTACCCACTTGCTGTTGGGTTCATTTCAACTAATGCTTTCTCTACTCATATGATCTGCACTGTTGACTGGAGGCAGTTGCTGACAGAAATCTGAAACCTCCTTGTAATGCCTTCCGTAATACTCACTCCAAGTCTCTGAATCACTCAGAAGAACAAACTTGACATCAGTATTGAAAATTCCAACCTTAGTATTGTTACTAACTGTTTACTTTAATGAAGGTTTGTCTTGGTTTCGAGGTGAGGTTTTTACAACACAGTTTCACTAAGAAACATCTCAAATTACTCAAATCACAGACAGACACACACACACACACAATATATTGATCTTCTTAATGGCATAAATGGTAATTAAGAAGGCAAGCATATTTGCGCTAAAGTATATACTACTAATTGATTGATTCCGATGAGCAGTTAGTAGTACATAACTTTATTGCCTTTCACCTGTTGATCTTCTAATTTGTGTGACATTAGTCATAAATTATACACAAAGTCCAAATGTTGTAGGGTCTTCTTGCCAGACCAACATATTCCTGTCTTCTAACAATATCTATATATTGTAAAGATAACAAAACCAGGTGTAGATTGTTGGATTTGATAAGTGTATAAAATTATAAAAGCAGTGTGCGTTTACATAATGAAATTGCTTATCACATTCTTGTTGATTTGGTCATTTCATGGGGGAAGGGGTGTTGTAACTAGGTCAAATTCCGATTCAGGTAATTCAGATTCCATTTGACATGAAATGCTTCTGATATTAGACAATCTTTGTGATTTCTGAAATGCTTTTTCTGGATGACTATTTCAATATTGTCAGAATTAATTTTATGGCCTGGCTCTATAGCGTAGAATGTAGACGACCCATGGCTGGTGATTTTTCAAGCTTTTCTAGTTCCCTAAGTGATTTCCTCAGCGGTTGAACAGATACTCTACGGTGTTCATTTCTTCTGATTTTGATTTCTTTCTGGTGATGTTTGTCCGATGTAGATCGCATCACATTCCAAGCATTTTATTTTACAGACTTGGTCTTTTATCTGCACAAGGTTGCTTTGCATTGTGTCCGAAGTTTTGAAGAAAACTCGGATGCCTTACTTGCTGGGTACTTTTCTGATATCGTCTGCACTTGGTTTTGTTATCTTTACCAAGCGACAGAAGTGAGAACAACGCAAAAATGACCCCATGCTGAGGAACGATGATTAAGTTGTTATACATAAACTGAGATTTTGTAAATTCTGGTTTAATAATACTTTGATGAAGCTATTAGGTTGCATGGAGGATTTAATCATGAGCTGACATCAGTTAGAGAACCACTGGAAAACCTGGGAGTACTGGACAGCTGTTTCGTCCTAGTTTGGGACTCTTCATCAGTACGCACACACCGGGATTCGAACCCAGGACCTTCTGCTTACAAGGCTAGCGAGCTCGTAGACCATTGAGCCACTGGGACCCGATCCAATGGATCCAGCTCGCTAGCCTTGTAACCAGAAGGTTCTGGGTTCGAATCCCGGTGGGTGCATACTGCTGAAGAGTCCCAAACTAGGACGAAACAGCTGTCCAGTACTCCCAGGTTTTCCAGTGGTTCTCTAACTGATATCCGCTCATGATTAAATCCTCCATGCAATCAAACAAAATCCCTACAAAACCAATACTTGAAAGCTTGAAAGCGACATTAAATAGCGAAACGTCAGCGAAAACAATATCGTTATGTTTTTCACTCATTGGGAAATACAAAAGCACCTTTATAATAATGAATATCATATATCTAATGCCCAAATTTTTTTCGAAACTGCTAAAAGTGAACTTGGTTTGGACATACATATATAGGTGTACTCTAGATAACCCCGTTGTCTTATATCATAATTTTGCCCCTAAATGAGACAGAGGTGTTACAAAAAACGTTCAGTGTGACTTCCTTGATTACACATCTTCCTTCAACTCTGTGCCTAGGCCTTTTTTGTTAAACAAGCTTACTGACACACAAACATGCTGGCTGGACTAATTAGAGGTTACATCCTTACTTTTCTGATAGGAAGCAATATACTGTATATAATAGGCAGTACTCCACTGATTCACTTACTCTAGCTGATGTTCCTCAAGGTGGCGTTCCTTCTCATTTTCTGTTTTCTTTTTACTTACATTACTTGAACCACTCTGATCGATGAAGACAAAACTTTGTTAAGTGTGTCAATGATCTGACTGTTTCGATAACCACTTAATTCTCAGACAGAGTGTTCGAAAATCAATAACATTTCAATTAACAAAAATAATTAGTTAGTGGTCTTTTTCAAACCGTAATAATCTAAATCCCTCCAAATATCAGTCAGGATGTTAATTTCACTTTCAGATGCAAAGGCAAATTATGCATGAACTAGTGAGTTCGCCTAGTTCCACTAACACAGAAGGCACATAAGTTGAAAATAAGTCGAATGTGGAACACCTTCGACTGTCCATTTCCTCTGATCTTAACTGGTATTCCCACACATCATGATAGTCTCTAGAATGATACTTCTTTTTGATGCAGCTGTGTTCCCTGAGCTGGACAGTTGATTTGCGAAGCTGTCATCACCCTACTAGGTGACATCTTCAGCGGATACTTCAATTTGAATTGAAGTGAGCTTTTCAGATTTCTCCACGAGTTTATTAATCATCTCTCCTGGTGGATGACCCTGAACGACGTGACCAGTTGTTTCTGTGTGTTTTCACATCTTCTAGGCTACTTGTATTGGAACTGATTGTTTCTTTGACTTGAACTTTGATCCTTTGTGTATGAGTTTTCTTTCTTATCGATTGATAAATTTTGTCTATCTCGATGTGTCTATTGATTGATGATTCACAGGAATACCATGCAAGCTTCTAAAAATTCTCTAGCCCTCTTCTTGTTGTTTCCTCTGTCTAATATTTGAACACTGGTTGTCCCAGTGGAATTGATGTCCGTGGTTGTCTCCATTTAGTGATATGAGCCAGGGAGTGGATATCATGTCTCTTGACGGCTAGCTTATGTTCGTGGATACGAAGACGAAGGGGACGTCCACTTTGGCCAATTTAGTTAGTGTTTTTCTCAGTTCTTACAATTTATTTTGTAGATGATGTTGGTTTTGTCTTCTTTCGCTGTTGAGTCTTTTGGTTGGCATAGAATTGAGTGAAGCGACTTTGTGTACGACGTCAGTTATTCCTAAAGGTTTGAAGAGTCTTGTAGTGATTTCTGAGATATCCTTTATATATGGTAAGGCGATTTTCTTTATGCTTTCCTTGGTGGCTTTTGCTTCGATCGGCTGGCTTAGGGGTATATGTCTTTTGATGAAATTCCGCGGATATCCATTCTTTTGGAAGACGTCCATGAGATACTTTTCTTCAATTTTCTTTAGGTTGGGAGTGCTGCAATGAGTCATTGCAGTGGTGTTTGTATACAATTCCTTCTCTATTATATCAAGAATATTCTTTGTTCAATGATCAATCTTTTGATATGGCGTAATTTACACATTTTATTTTGTATAACTTCTAAACCAACTTCTGAGTAATTATATCAGTCGTCACCACCATCTCCCCCAACATCTATTACTCACTTATTATTATTGCTATTATTATTTCCTTTAATTCCTAGAGGAGCATAGGGCTTCAGCTGCCCACCTCCATTGCCTTCGATTTCCTGCCAACTTTTTCACCCCGCTCCAAGTCTGCCAGCCACATGCTTTCATCTCCTCTTCACATGACCTCCTCCAAGTCACCCCGCCCTCGGACAACCCACTTGCCGCTTCTTTTTCGGGTTCGACTCGAGCAATGGCTTGTCTAGTGTTGTCACTTGATGGTTTTCTCAGAGTATGGCAAATCCATCTCCATTTCTTCCTGATCCGTATAGTCAGTAGCACTGACTTCATATTGGAGTTGAAAGCCCGGATGTTATTTTTGATGCTGAGTGCTGTTGACCTCCACACAGACTTAAGAGTAATGAAAGCTTGTCTTGCTTTCCCAATTCTTGCTTTGATATCTTCATCAGCTCAGCTAGTAGTTGAAACGATGCTTCCCAGGTCAGGAGGTAAAGGAGGTTGTTTCTTTCAGGTCCTCCCATTTATGCTGGCTGATTGTTGTCTGTTGTTGTTGCTGCTAGCCAATAATAGACGACTATCCATTTCTGGCCACTGGCCGTATTCAGGTAGGTAGTTACCTGTGGTTCTATTGGGAATTCGTGACCAGTAAGGTATAGCAGGTTGGATGTGAGGACAAGTATTCTCCACCGACATGATATTGGCTAGTGGTCGCACTATGTCATGAATTGACAGAAGTTAGAATTCATAGGCTGGCCGGCCATTGGATCGGGACCCAATGGCTGCTTAATGGTCTGCCAGAAGACCCCGGTTTCGAACCCCGGTGGGTGTGTACCGCTGAAGAGTCCCAAACTAGGACGAAACTGCTGTCCAGTACTCCCAGATTTCCCAATGGTTCTCTAACTAATGTCAGCTCCATTATGGATAACATTTTATTTTGATAAATCATACAGTGTTGTTATACAGTAATATTTACTGATGACTACGTTTCGAGCACAAACTGTTGCCATTTATAATCATATCAAGTTACTCACACAACTGTTTTTCTTCATTTATATACATGTGTGGAATCGGTTAGATATTGGATTAAAAATCAATATAGGATAATGCACATTCAGAAATAATAATAAGAGTGTTATTGATCAATTAAAGTTAGACGGGAAATAAGACGAGTGTTTTTATAGTCATAATAAGCTACTTGTTAGAATGTTGTGATGTGTTTGAATTGAAATAGAATTTTAAGATTATTTATTATCCTCCTCTGATTTGACTGACTGGTGGTAATAATATCTTCCATATTTCTGGTATTTGCATTGAGTCATTTTTGTTGCATGTGTTGGGTGTGTAGACTCGATGAATCAGGAAGGATTCCGTAATCAGCCTCTCTCTCCATTTAGCTATATTACTTTTCAGAATTTTAATCCTCTCCCACCCACCCTTTTGTGTGGTTGTTTGTTATTGCGTGAAGTGCAATAGATGAGCTTTTTTCTAAATTACTTATCTTTCCAGGGTCAACCATTCTTACCTTACCTACTAGTTTGACCTATGTAGTTGACTTAACTCACAGTCATTGCAGGGTATTTTGTAAATTATATTATTTTGTCTAATTGGGTCAACCGACGGGTCCTTTAACCTACAGAGCTTCTCCTACCTGAACGAGTTTGTAGGTTTAAATGCCTTCACCCTAATTCCTGCTTTATTAAGAATCCTACGTGATAAGGGTCTCAGATGTCCCTTCTTTATATGGTATAACTGTGGATTACTTATACTCTCTCTTATTTATGTTATCATTACTAGTTTCACAATTATTTTTATTTTGTTTTTGGCCTTTACTGATCTTCGTAATGAATTTTATAGGATAGTTAGTTATTTAACACCAACGTCTCTTCTATCTGTTTTATTTCGTCATTTAGGTCTTTGTGCTACTTAGTGTCATTGCTCGGTTTGTTAGACACTTAACTAAGCCTACCTTAACAGTTAACGGAAGAGACGAATTAAAGTTTAAATATCTATTAGAATGAGTTGGTTTTCTATAAACACTAGTGTGTAGTTTGCCTTCTTCTATTCGTTTTATCTTACAATCTAACATCCCAGCTAATTGTCCTTGTTCATTTTCCAATTCAAATGTGAATTTTTAGTGCGTCCGTGGCACAGTGGTTAGGACTCTCGCTGACTATGCACATGGTCCGAGAGAGGTTCGATCCCCTGCCAACACACACCTGATATCTATGGCCGGCCTGCGAAATTTGGGCTACCGATGTCACACGCTGAAAATTCCATAGCTGTACCAAAAATACAGTATGGAATCAAGCTGTAATCAAAAAAATTATAAAATAAAAAATAGGACAGAAGTTGAAAATAAATCGAATGTTCAACACCTTCGACTGTCTATTTACTCTGAACTTAACTGGTCTTCTCAAATATCATTATAGTGTATAGAAAGATACTCCGTTTAACGTTCGACATAAAGAAAGTCAGGACAATTTGGTGTCACTCAGTCTCTACTGTTACAGTTTGTCAATTCTTGTATTTTACTTATTCTTCTCTATTCCTCCCCCCGCTCCTTAATATTTCCCGGGCTAGTTAACGAAGACTTGACTACACTGAAAAAGACACTAAAGACTATCAGTAGCGTGAGTGGGGTAGGGATGCCACTAAACCAACTCCTCAGTACTGTCGTTGTAAATAGACACATGTACTCATGCAAGAAATTATCGAATATTATATCTTCTGAGACTATGAACATCCTCTCTATACGCACAACTCTCCCCTTGTTGCACCTCATCACGTAGTGGGATTAGAAGCCACTATAGAAGACTTTACAATCTCGAATGAGTAAGTACAAATTCTTGATCTTGAGTATTGAGCGAAGATAGCTGTTGATGAAGGTCTGTAGTTTGTTTGAGATGTTCTTTATGACACACCAAGTCTCTGATCCGTATAGTAGATATCACTGACTTCACATTGTAGTTGAAAATCCGGATCATACTTTTGATGCTGAGGAGTGCTGTTGACCTCCACAGGGACTTGAGAGTAATGAAAGTTTGTTTTGCTTCACCAATCCTTGGTGCTTTGATATCCTTGTCAGTTCTGTCCACCTATAGTTGAAACGATGCTTCTCAGGTAAGCGGGTAGGTAAAGGAGGTTCCTTCTTTCAGATTCCTCCCATTTATGCCGGCTGATTGTTGTCTGTTGTTGCTGTTGCTGTTGGTCAATAATAGACGACTATGCATTTCTGGTAAATATAAAAACTAGGGACGAAACAGCTGTCCAGTACTCCCTGACTGGTTTTCCAATGGTTCTTTAACGTAGAACAAAATCCCTACAAAACCAATAATTGAAAGTTGATATGATGGTCACTAACGACTGGCACTATTCAGGTAGGTTCTAGTGAGAAGTCATGACCAGTAAAGTACAGCAGGTTGAAGATGAGGCAATAACTCACTCATCGAAGAAGACATTGCGAAATGGTCGCAATATGTCATCAATTGGCAGACTTTGGAATTCATGGCTTAATGGTGGCATAACGATCTACGAGTTAGCTAGCCTTATAACCGGAAGGTTCTGGATTCGAAGCCTCTGGGGGTGGGTGCGTACTGCTGAAGAGTCACAAAAACTAGGACTCACAGTTCTGTAGCTGTTGTCAGCTACGAATGTTGTTAAACAGCCTCTGAAGATGATTTCATCGAGAGTGAAAATTTTTACTTCGCTGAAATATCTTTTAATTTTCTTCATATATATGTATATATGCGCTCTATAATTCCGTTAGTAATAAATCAAATTCCTCTGTGTGTGTGTATGTGTGTGTGTAATTAGAGTACAATATAAATCAGCAGGTGATTTTCGTGCTGAGATCATTAAACCACCAAGATCCAAGAGAGAGAGAGAGAGAGAAACAGGGAGGGAGGAAGACAAAGAGTAATAAAATAAAAAAAATTTAAAGAAACCAAAAAATACCAGCCAATTATTCATAAAAAAAAATCAATAAATAAAACAACAATGCCTTTTTACATGATATTATTATATTGTATAGTAGGTAATTCTTTCTTTCGATTTAGTTACTTAGTTAGTTTGTGTCAGTGTGTGAATGAATATGGTGTATATTATCCGTTGTTTTCGTCGTTGCTTGTTTGTTTGTTTGTCTGTCTATTCTTTCGTCTGTCTGTCTGTCTATCTATCCATCTATCTATCTGCTTATATCCGTTTGCCTATATGCTTGTCTGTTTGTCTATGTGCTTGTCTGTTTGTTTGTTCATCTAACTATGTGAAACTAAAATCGATAATTATGTGATTTAAAATTTAATTAACCACATCTCAGTGAAGTATACTTTTGAGTTATTAGTACACCTATGTGCGTATGTTATTTGTCTGAATAATTCAGGAAGTTTAGCTTAACTGATGAACTGACATGATATGAGCTGATGAGCTCAGTTTCTAAACGAGCTAAACAACGACTATTATTATTATTTTAATCCCGTTACGTTCCCCTTTGGAACATAAGGAGGGTGGGTGACTTCAAGCTAGAGAGAGCTTTGAAGTTACGGTAGCAGTGGTGTTTATTATTTTTACAGGGTAGGGTTGCTAGCTGCCTCATGCCCAACCTTATTACCGGCTTAGCGAGGTAAAGGAGGGCGACGATAGGGTGTCGAACTCTGAACCGCATACGTGGTTGACGAACATTCTACCACTGTGCCAGCGATGTTCAACGACGACCTGGTGTGATTATTATTAGAAGGCTGGAAGCAATTGGTTACAGGAAGCTCTACCTAACCTACCTAGGTTTCGTACTAGTTGGCACTCATCAGTAAGCACAAGGCCTACCTAAAATGTGAATTACATTGTGGCGTAAAGCATATATTCATTTCATTCAGTTCTCTGATATCGCCATTTAGCTGGATGGCTTCACGCTAGGCAGTAAGTAACTCCTCTTTATAGGAACTCCTCCATGTCATTACTTGAACTCAAGTTAAACTCATCGTTTCCTATTCCAGTTCTACTAGACGGCCTAGTCGGCATGTGATGTCAATCAACAGTCTCTTCAGTGTGTATCTCCAGCTCTTCTGCATATTTGTTGGGTTACAGGTTCTTTGTTGGTTCATTTTCTGTGAAAGTTCTATGTACTACTCACCAAATTAGATGAGTAGTTAGTTGTATACGAATTACAGAAACCAGCAGTGCTTTCTAGACAGTTGGATCAATTGAAGTGATCTAAACACTGGATGACCGTTTCGATAGTTTGAGACCGAGCTCATCATTGTGGGGGGGGGTGAATACGGTAGAACTCAACTCAGACCGCTGAGTCACTTCAAGCCACCTATGGATCAGCTTTTCGACAAATGAGAGAAACGGCAGTCCGGTGTTTCGCACTGGTTCGTGTGAGGGGTATCATACAACCACTCATCTGATTCACTCAGTAGCACAAAGTTTTCATTCCACGCTAGTGTGTGATGTGTCTAATTCTTTCCTTGGTGCAGACTGAATTCTATCAGTCAGTCAGGTTTGCAATGTGGCCACCATTTCAGGTGACTTGCCATCACGATGCACATTGGTTTGATGATATTCGATGGTTGGAGGCAATCGATCACAGGAACTCCTACCTGGCCTACCTAGATTTCGTGCCAGCTGGCAGTTACCAATCAGCAAGGCATATATCTGCAATTACCTTGAAGGAACAGTTCATATTCCTTCTGAGATTCGAACCCGTGTCACCCAATGCCGCCTGCAATCACAGACGATGTCACCAATAAAGCTATTCGGGCTCACGACCGAGTTCCTACGAGACTGTATTGGATACCTTTCTGATTGGATACTAGTTACTAACTGGATTATGTATCAGACTGTCGCATTGGGGAAGGGGGGTCGAGGAGTCAGGATCACCACTGGACAACCGATTAGAAGACTCTAGAAGAACTGGATTTCGAGGTAGATGATATATATATCTAATGTCACACAAACTGGGAGACTTTCAAGCGAAGACCAACAAACTGGCTGAAGAAGCAAGCTGGCAGCGAAAACAGGACTGCTGGTGAACAAAGAGAAGAGGAAGGTGAAGATGAACATAACCAAGCACCATTAACGGCAGAGATTTAACAGGAGTTGCCTCCTTCACTTATCCAGCTAGGAAGCATCGCTGCAACTACAGTCAGCCAGAATTGGAAAGGCAAATAACACCTTCATCAATTTGAAACCCCCCTTGATGAAAGTCTTCTACTTCACTCAGCATAAAGAACGAGATTCTCATTTTCAACACCAATGTGAAGTCGATTCTTCTTCTTCTATGCTGGTCAGAAACTTAACCACAGTTTTGGAATTGATAGTGTTCTCTGAGCTCCTTGGTTTAATTGCGGAGCTTTCATCATCTTTCTGGACGACATCTTCAGCGCAGTATTTAGGATAAAGTGAAATGATTTAAATTTCTTCATGAGTCTCCCGGTAACCATCTTTACATATGTTATTGACCGTTTTCTATTGATTGGGATTTTAAACTTTCTGATCACCTGATTTACTTCTTATTAGTTGGTATATTTCATCTATATTAACGTGTTTATTAATTGCGTTTTCATTTGAGTACCGCGCTTCTAGGAATTCCCTGGCACATTTGGTGTTTCCTCTGTTTAAGATTTTGACATTATCCCAATCAAATTGATGTCCATGATCGTCTGAATGTATTGATACTAAAGAATTTATATCATGTCTTTTCACGGCTGATTTGTGTTCCTGGATTCTTATTCGAAGGGGACGCCCACTTTGGCCGATGTAATGTTTGTTACAGTTCACACAATTTATTATGTAAATGGTGTTAATTTTATCTCCCTTTTCTATCGGATCTTTTGGTTTGCATAAGATAGAATTAAGCGATTCAGCTGGTTTGTGTGCTACATCTATATCAAACGGCTTCATTATTCTAGCCGTTATTTCAGAGATGTTTCTGATATATGGTAGGATGAATTGCTTTTTGGTCTTTGGTGATGGTTCTTTGTTGGTGCTTTCATTCGATTTTAAACACTTTTTGATAAAATTTTTTGGATAACCATTCTTCTTGAACACCGTTTGTAAGTATCTTTCTTCCATTCTTTTCAACTCTGGTGTGCTACAATGTGTTTGAATTCTTCTAAACAATGTCTGCACACAGTTTCTTTTGTGAGTAATTGGATTGTTGCTAGTATAGTTGAGTATTTGATCTGTGTGCGTTGACTTTCTGTATACTTGTGTTTCTAAATTTCCTGTGTGAAAAGACATGATATAAATTCTTTAGTATCAATACATTCAGACGATCATGGACATCAATTTGATTGGGATAATGTCAAAATCTTAAACAGAGGAAACACCAAATGTGCAGTCAGGGAATTCCTAGAAGCGCGGTACTCAAATGAAAACGCAATTAATAAACACGTTAATATAGATGAAATATACCAACTAATAAGAAGTAAATCAGGTGATCAGAAAGTTTAAAATCCCAATCAATAGAAAACGGTCAATACACATATGTAAAGATGGTTACCGGGAGACTCATGAAGAAATTTAAATCATTTCACTTTATCCTAAATACTGCGCTGAAGATGTCGTCCAGAAAGATGATGAAAGCTCCGCAATTAAACCAAGGAGCTCAGAGAACACTATCAATTCCAAATCATCCACCTGAGTTACAAATCTTTTCTATTACTTAACCACAGTGTCACGAAAAGGATTTCCTACAGCCTGTTGCAAACTTTCATCAACAGCTGCCACTTTTGCTGACTGACTGCATACTGAAGATCAAATGGACAGAAAGAATTAGTAACAAGAAAACTATGGGAACTAACCAACAAGCAAGAGCCAATCACTCAACAAATATGCAGGAGAAAGTGGAGATGGAGATGGATCAGGCATACATTGAATAGACCGTTGGATGACATGACACGCCAAGCTATCACTGGATTGGAATCCAAATGGGAAGTGATGAGTGGGTTGTCAGTGTAAGGGTAACATGGAGTAGATCGTGTGAAGAAGAGATTTATTAAATTTGGTCAATCGTGGACCTAGCTAGCTGAAGACGACGACGACAGAAAACATAACAAAGTGGAGATGTGTTGTTGAAGCCAGTCCTATGTTTCACTCGGAACTTGTATAATGTGTCTAGTTCATTGTTTGGTGCAAACTAAAGTCTATCAGCCAGTGAAGTTTGCAATGTGTGGCCACCATTCTACGTGACTCGCCATCACGGTTTATTTATTGTTTATTTATTTAAACGCATAAAAAACTTGGTACAATATGGCACCAAGAAAGATGCGCCACACAATAATAATAAAACAACATAGATCAAAAAAAAGGAAGGAAGGAAGGAAAAGAAAAAATATATATAAGTAGAGAACGGATAAAGAACTTCATCTGGAAGAAAAACAGTCATGCTTAACAAGTTAAAACAGTATTCGTTAACTATCATCGGGAAGGGAAGAAAGAAGGAAATCGCAACACATTCGCCATTAATTACGATTCTTGGCCATATCCTATAATGTTTCGAGCCATCGATTTGAGCTATCTCTCGGACCCCAACCAGGGAGTCGTGACACACCAACCGATGCTAATCTAGCACAAAAATCCTTCATCCCACGACTCCACGTCATGGACTGACCACCTCTCCACCTTTTCCATCCCCTCCCAAGGCTGGCTAGCGAACAGAGACCTGTACGGAAGCCTCTGGGGTGACATTCGGAGCACATGTTCAAGCCACTGGAGCCGGTGTTTCCAGACGACGACATTCAATGAATGGTGATCTCCACTTTGTTCAAACACACGCCGCCAAACCTCAGAATTACTAACGCGATGATGCCAACGAACGCAAGCAATCCTGCGGAGACAGCGGTGATCGAACACGCAGAGTCGCCGAACATCCTCAGCTCGGAGAGGCCAGGTTTCACAGGCGTAGAGCAGCGCAGCCCGCACCGGAGCATTGTATACCCGACCTTTGACAGCCAGGCTAACGTCGCGACGGCGCCATAGGTGGCTCAAGTTGATGTATGCCACCATAGCCTTCATTATACGGTTGGAAATCTCATCCGCCATCACGGTGAATTGTGAGTTGTTGATACTACCCGGTGTTTAAATCACTTTCTCTGATTTGGTTGATTAGCAGACAATAAAACTGGTTGGTGTAATAATTAATAACAATAGCTTTATTTTGAACACTACCCTTTTTGGTACACGTATGGAATCTTCAGCATGTGGTAGAGTTCATTCCATCATCTAATTACTCATTACACGGGTAATAATTAAGACAAGGCATTTTCAATATGAAAGCATTATTCAATATGAACGCAGATTTGAATTAAATTTAATTCGAATGGAAGTTTGAAGGTAAGGCACGAACTCATCTAAGAGGACATTGAGAAGTAGTCACGCTATGTCATGAATTGGCAGAAGTTAGAATTCATAGGCTGACTTGCCATTGGATTGTGTCCCAGTGGGTTAGTCGTCTATAAGATATCTCGTCTTGCAACCAGAAAGTCCTGGTTTCGAACCATGGAGGTGGGTACGTACCGATGAAGAGTCCCAAACTATGCTGACGAAACAGCTGTCTAGTACTCCTTGACTGGTTTTGCCAATGGCTATCTAACTGATGTAAGCTCATTATGAAATCCTCCAACCACTCAAGTGGAAATATTAACAACAATATAATAATAAAAAAGTGAAACGAGGGTCGTTTACATAGAGTTCTTCAGTAAGTTGTTAGTGTCCTGCCTTTCACCTTTCTCATCACATAGACTGTGCGTTAAATAAGGCATTGCGGAGTTTACGTACTTAGTCGTCCAAGACTGTATAGTCTTCTATAGTTGCTATTAGTTCAACCCACGTGATGAGATGCAGCAAGAGGAGAGTTGTGTGTATAGAGAGGAAGTTCAGAGTCTGAGGAGATATAATATTCGTTAATTTCTTGTATAAGTGCATGTGTCTATCTACAACGACAGTACTGAAGAGTTGGTTTAATGATATCCCTACCCCACTCACGCTACTGACAGTCTTTAGTGTTTTTCTCTGTGTAGCCGAGTCTTCGTTAATTGGCGCGAGAAATTTTAATGTAGAGAAATAGAGAAGAATAAGTAAAATACAAGAATTGACAAACTGTAACAGTAGAGATTGAGTGACGCCAGATTGTGTTAACTTTCGTATGTTGAGGGTTGAACGAAATATCTTTCTAGAGACTAACATGATGCTTGGGATGACAAGTTAAGTCCAGAGTAAGTAAACAGCGGAAGGTACTCAACATTCGATTTATTTTCAGTTTCTGTGGCATCAATGATACTGGAACCATTTGGACTAAGTAGTTCATATATATCTGGGTGATATCTTTCAACGCAGGACCTTCCAGTTAGAAGGCGATTTCATAGACCATTAAGCCACTTGTACCTGACCCAGTGGCCAGCCCACAAATTCCAACTTCTTCCAGTTCACGATGTAGTGCCGTCTAGCTGAAGGTCCTTGATTTCGACCCCTGGATATGGTTGCGTCCTGGTGAAGAGTGGCAACGTAGGGAGAAACATCTCTCCAATGCTCCTAGGTCTTCCATAGGAACTCATGATGAAATCTTGTAACCAATTAAATCCCTACAAACTAACACTTGAATTTTTAGGGATCACATAATAATTGATTGATTGATTATGTCCACTGTAAATTCTAATAATGGCTGAGATAAGTGTAATGAAAGAATAGTTGTTTTTTATTGCAGACCTCGCCACAAACAATTATAATTTATGTACCTGTTCAGGACTTTGAGGTTACCATTGCAACCCGATTAGACCATTCACCCAGTTGGGACAGAATTCAGTGACCAATGAGCTCTAACCTTGTCAGTTCATGATATAGTGTTACCCTCTACTGACACATTCGATGGTGGGACTGTGGGTACGCACTGATGAAGAGCGCCAAACTGGGACCAAACAACTATTGGGTCTGTGTGTTCGTTGGTTTTCAACTATATAAAACAAGCAATCTCGTTCATAGTGAAGTCTTAACTGAAATTAATTTGAATCCCTGCAAAAAATCGATAATATAAATGTTTTATTTGATCATGTCCTCATCAGGTTATACAGTTACATATATATATATATATATATATATATATATAATTTTTGATTATGGCTTGATTCCACACCGTATTTCGGTACAAGTATGGAACTTTCAGCATGTGATATCGGTAGCCCAAATTTTGCAGGCTGACCATTGGTATCAGGTGTGCGTCAGCAGACTATGCACATGGTCGGTGAGAGTCTTAACCGCTGTCCAACCGACGTGTATATATGTATATATACTAATGATAGTTAGGGAATTATTGTTATGAAATTGGTTAATGATGACTCGGATGTGAATTTCGTCCTATTTAGGACTTCTCACAGCTGAATGCATCTGCATTCCATTCCCCAGTTAGTGATAGTGTTCTCAGTACCCAGTACCCATAGTTTGAAACGCCAAAAGCGTTATTCACTAGACCACTTGGGCCATGTGGGTCTGTTACCTCAGTTGGGATTTTCCCGTTGATTGATTGGACCAAAGTGCTCAGCCTCAGGCTGAAATATCTGTTCCTTGTGCAGACACTTCGACGATATCTGAAGACTTAACTTGAAGTAAATTTGTGTATGGTGACTAGCTGTGAAATCCAAGATAATGCTCAGGAAGCTGTGGCTTACACGGCGAAACGTTCAGAAAAATCTTGTTTTGATTTTCTTAACACACTGGGATTAATTTAAATAGTTTATAATGAATCAATCTGACTCGGCGCTCAAATTATTCCAGGAAGTTCGTGCCACCTACGGTCTGGAAACCTATAATGCTCACTTATTCCTGTTATGGGACTACTTGTCACCTGGATATACCTGCATTCCACCAATCTTTTTTATCTCTTCACGTTCCCAGTGGAACATAGGACCTCAAGCTAGTAGCGGTGGTGTTTATTTTTACAGGATAGGGTTACTAGCCGCCTCATGCCCAACCTTTCTTCTTTACCAGCTTTATTTCCGACTTGACGAGGTAAAGGAGTACGTTCTGTGGCTGGGGATAGAACCTCAGATCATGTGCATGGTCAGAGAGCGTCCTAACCGCTGTGCCATCGATGTATCAATTTATTTCGAGTTAAATAATCAAGTATCGTTGCAGCATCTGCACAAGAAGTCAACATGTCAACCTGTAGGATGAGCACTTCGGTTCAATCTATCAACTGGAAAGCCAAAACTGAATTAAATAATTGTCGTTATTGACAACAATAATATTCTTTGTAAATAACATCGAATCATCGTTAATAGCAGTAGATTACAGTTCAGAACATGCGTGCATATGTAATGGTATACATGAATATCAGATAAACTGATAACGTATAAAATTCATACATTTTATATTATATTCGCTTAATTTATCTAAGATTTAATTTAGTATTATACCTATATGCATAGTATTATCTATAAATGCTTAGCTGAACTGTGATTTACTGATCTGAATGATTCTATTTGATCCAAAGGAGGACATTAATGTTATCAGTAATAATAATTCCTTACCTCTTACGGATATATGGATAACTACAGAACCTGATGAAGTTATCGCGAAAATGGAGTATTCTTTCGTTACAGGATTTCATCAGGGGCTGACATCGGTTAAGGAGAACCATTGGAAGACCAGTCAGGGAGTACTGGACAGCCGGCTGTTTCGTTGGCGTGGTTTAGGACTCTTCATCAGTACGCACCCCCCCCCCGACAGGGTTCTAACCCAGGATCTTCTGGTTACAAGGTGAGCTAACTCGTAGACAATTAAGCCACTGGGACCAGATCCAATGACTAGCCAGTCTATGGATTCTAACTTCTGCCAATTCATGACATAGCGCTACCACTTCGTCATGTCT
The DNA here is from genome assembly GCA_944472135.2 of Trichobilharzia regenti. Classification (NCBI taxonomy): domain Eukaryota; kingdom Metazoa; phylum Platyhelminthes; class Trematoda; order Strigeidida; family Schistosomatidae; genus Trichobilharzia; species Trichobilharzia regenti. The sequence goes on from OX235267.1 coordinate 65,414,803, forward strand.
TCTTCAAAGAGTTACTGCCTAATCTTCAGCCTACCGCACCCTACTGGTCACGACTTTCCATTAGGTCGCAGATAACTACCTACCTGAATAGGACGAGTAGTGGCTAATGAGCATATCATTGATATTCAAGTGTTGGTTTGTGGAGACTCGACTGACTGGTTACAGAGGTATTCTTTGTTCACAAACACACACACACACACACACACACACACTAATCTCAGTCTTTTTGAATCTATATTCTCCGAAACTTCTTAATCCCCCCCCACCCAACTTGATTATCTTTTTCATATTTCTTGATACTTTATCAGCCTAGATGCATTGTGTCAGTTTGAAATTCTTGAGTTTTCCACCGATTTGCATCTCTGGGGGTGAGTCAGACTGAGTGTATCTCTCTGATCAGCTTGCCGCCAAACTAACGCAATGTATGCCTAGTGTGTAAACCAGTTGAGTCTGGCCGATAACCAAGTAGAAGAGAAGTGACTTGGTGCAGGAGATGTTTATTTGGAGTTTGAAATCTCTATATTGGGAAATTATGTACATCTTATCTGAAAATCGTCATTTGCACAACAAATCTTCGTGTCGAGATACTTTGGCCCTTCGTATTCTCTTTTTTTCTCTCTTCTTTTCGTGTTTTCCATGTTTCAGTAAAACACCGGTTGATTTCCTTTCTTTGACGTCAAGTCTATCACTTCGCTATCTGATATTTTTGTGTACCAGTGAATGTCTTCTTATATATATATATATATATATATATATATATATATATATATATATATATATATTACTGATAAATCTTATCAGTAGCACATGTTGCAGTATTCCCAATTTATGCTTGCTTTCTTCACTGTTATTTACCGTATCAAGCAGATTTGAATAGTATTTATAGTCGTTACAATAATAGCCAGTTATGCGATGGATTCATTTTTCTAACGTAGAATAACAACAGATTAGTAGTTATGTGGTGTCAAAATAAATAGTCGTACATGTGTGATAAACATGCTAGACTGAAATTGATTTCAAAATATTGTGAAATGAGAGAAAGCGGCAGTGATTAGTCATCATAGAATTATCGAATGTGGGGTAGGAAAAGTTGACAAGTCACTTCAAGGCTATAAAAGATGTCAGGTGAATGACAGGCTAGTACAAAGTGGTCTGTATTAAAGAGGAGATAATGAGACTGCAATGAGAGGTGGTTCATAATGGAATAACGAATGTGTGAAATGAAACAGGTGGAGGCATACAATGAGAAAGGAGATATCATCACGAATAATAAGTCCGGATAGTACAAATGGAAAATTCATTAGTATTGAGAGAATGTTTACATGAAGGGCGTAAATTATGACGAATAATAATAACAACTGTAATAATAATATTTATAATAATAAGCAAAGTAAAAAAGAAAAAAACCAAGGGGAAGGAACACTCTTGGTGATAAGAAGAATCATCAATCCAAGTTTGGTCTTGGTAGGAAGAGCGTCTGGACGTGTTGTTTTTGGATATAAAGTTCAGGTTTAATCGATCTTATTGCAACAGCTTCAGCTATATGTAGGAGATGTAAGTGAACTAACTGTACGTGATAACGACTACGGAATTTGGTGTATATAACCCTGAAAGCTGTGTTGACATCGATGTGATGTCCGGCATCGACCAAGTGTGACAGGGTCGAGATTTCTTATGCACTTAATTTCCCTCTTGCTGAATCAAGCTGGTAAATGTTCTCGAACCCATAGACGAACCTGTCTCATCATGCGCCCTATATAACTTGAACCACAGGAACAGTTGAAATGGTATATGCATGAAGAAGAGCTAAGGTTAGGTAAAACATATTTGAGTTGCTAGGTGAACATTGGACAGCTACTGTGATATTATCCGTTTTCTCAATATATGCCTCTACCTGTTTCATTTAACAGATTTGTAATTTCATTATGAACCTCTCATTGCAGTTTTACTATCTCCTGTTTAACACAGACCGCTTTGCACTAGCCACTCATTCACCTGACACCTTTATAACCTTGAACTGTCTTGTCAATTTTCCTATTCCACACTCGACAGATATGAGTAGGTTTAGCTTCCAAAGGAAACTGTGGTTCAATGCCATGCCACCTTGAACTGTGTAAACCAGAAAATAGCAGATTCGTTTCAGGGTTCTATGGCTTTGTAAATTTAGATGACTTAAAGAAGTCTTACATTTCCTGAACTACCGCCCTCCTCAATGGGCTACGTTAGTCAAAGTGGGAGGAAGTTAGACGTAGTCAAACCAAAACGTAAGTGGATTACCCCGCGTTATTAACTGCATCAAATATAGAAGTGTAGATATTTTAACTTGGATCTACAGAATGCTTTTGAGGGCTGTCTGTAAAATGGCTCAAAAATGTTCACAGTGTCCGGATTTATTCAGTTCTTAACCTTCCCAAGATACGCTAATCTTTATTTCATTATTCTCCCCCATTTACAAAAACTTTCGCCTACTATAATATTATTTCGTTTTTGTTCCGTTATTTTTGAGCTTTCTTTGAATATGACCAGTTGAATTCATAAATTTCTGCCCTTATGTGTTAAACAGTTATGAGGTTAATTGAATTTTAGATTTTCCCGTCGATTGATTGGACCGAAGTGCTCAGTCTCAGGTTGATATGTCGGCTTCTTGTGCAGATGCTTCAACAATTCCTGGACATGTAATTAGAAGTAAATTGGTGGATGATGAATAGCAGTGGAATCCAGGATGTGCATTTCGTCCTATTTGGGACTCGTCAGCCACTGGATGTACCGGCATTCCACAGTGAGTGATGATGTTCCCACCGGGGTTCGAATGAGTAGGATGAAATGCGCATTCTGAATTCCACTGCTAGTCACCATTCACCAATTAAATTAAAAATACATGCCCAGACATCGTCGAAGCATCTGCGCAAGAAGCCGACATGTCAACCTCAGACCGAGAACTTCGGTCCAATTAATCGACGGGAAAATCTTAAATTCAATTGAATTATTGATATTGTAACAACAGAAGACAAGGGCCAGCCAAACAGATCGTTTATTAAAGAAATCACACATTTATAGATTTTCATGTACATATTATAGATTATTGTTAGCAGAAAAACACAGTCTTCTGATTGGTTGTTTCTCACAGAAAGTTAACCTTGCATCTCTTTGTGGCTGTTTCTTGAATCTCAGATCATCTATATGCTAACTGTATCCGCCTATGCAAAATCTGCTGTGATTGGTTGTTGAGTCAGTCTTTGTTCTTATTTTTCTCACGACCGATATCGGGGACGTAAACATTGACGTAAATTACTGCCTACCAACTCGCCTAGCAGCCAGCTGCAACCACAATATGATCCGTTGCACAAGAGGTGGCTAGTTCTCTTGTGGCCCAAGCGGTCTAGTGGATAACGCTTTGGCGTTTGAAACTATGGATACTGGGTTCGAGCCTCGGTGGGAACATCATCACTCACTGAGTATACCCAGTTGACGAGTCCCAAATAGGACGAAACGAGCATACTGGATTCCACTGCTAGTCATCCTCCACCAATTATCTTCTAGTTATGAGGTTATGTTGTAATATTTTGTAATCGTAGTATAAGTATTTCGAGATGACCGAATTACAAGAATTCAACCAAAACACAGAGAGGGCGGAATTCAGGAATTTGTATTTAGCGGAATTATTATGCAATTTATATAAGAAACATATTGACAATCAACAGTAAGTATTTAAACAATACAGAGATAGAAATTGTCAATCACCACATCCGCCAAATGTCGAATATCTCCTTGCGTATTTATAACGATGTGTCGGTTTGCTTGCAAGTAGCTGCGACCTTCTAACTGATTCTGTGATACTATTTTCATCAGTATTATCTGGTCTTATTTCTGAATTATCTACAAAATCAGGATTAGTAGTGGAATCATTAAAATTATAATTGGAACGACCTACTTCATTTATTGTCACTTTGTCCAGGTGTCTGTTATGAACTGAGTGATTTTTGATGTCTAATATCTTCACCACTCGATTTCCCATTTTTTGTGGGATAATTCCAACAGAAGGTCTATAGTCTTTCCCTTTGTAATAATGTACATTAGAAGTCGTGGACATCAGATGCTTTTTGAGAATTCGAGATTTGAAAAGTTTTGCAGGACTTTAATGGGTACTTGTATGTTCTGCATTCAACAGACGCAGTCTATGCATATGCAGTAATTCCTCCATTTTAATCAGTTGCTCTCTCATCTCATTCAGTTTTTCTCGTGTTTTCGACAGTTCGCATTGTAACTCGGCTATCTCATTGTTGAAAACAGTTGACACTTGAGTTGCTGAACTTGTATTGGAGGTTTTCAATGGATGAGCTTGAGTATTTTGAAAAGTTGAACGACACATTGACTCCATTTTACTAGACAGCTTGGGAGAATTATAAGAATGTTGAGCAACATAAGTATTCGAACTTCTGCAAACAGTCTTGATGTGTCCAACTTTACCACATTTATGGCACTTAGCACCCCGAAAACGGAAAGTGCTTCGTAGATGTAACTTTCCAAAGGAAAAACACGGTTTAATGTTTTTGATCTCTGGCTGCATTCTATTGCCTGTGGATGACAGTTTGGATTGCTTTCCATGAACACTTGTATTTTCGACTTTGGACAACATGACATCAGATACTGACGTAGTGGGAGCAGAGTATTCATTATTGACATCTTCATATGTAATACATAAATCTTTAGCAGTTTGAAAGGTACAAGAAGGAATCTGAATTAACTCTTTCTCTAACTTAGGAATATTGATTCCAGCAATTTGACGATCACGTAGTTGAGTATGCAGCTGATCTCCAAAATTACACTTTGAAGCTTGTATTTGGAGTTGAAGAATGAAGTCTCTTATCTTCTGATTGGGAGCACAAACCAGTTTGTTGAATTGAGCCCTCTCTCTGGTCTCAAAAGTAGTTACATGAAAGTGATTTATTAGAAGTTCACGAATCTTGACATATGACAGAGAAATAGGTCTATCTGGAAACGCCAGATTCTTCACTAGGCTATATGCATCTAACCCAATAGCAGTGATGAAATGTGCTGGTATTTTGTCATCCCGAACATTCTTTGAAATGCACCATGCATCGAAGCATTCAAAATAATCAGCAATCTCCCGCGGAGACCCATTAATGGGAAATTTTCCCAGGTTATTTAGTTCCATCGCGACGCCAATTTGTTGTAATATTTTGTAGTCGTAGTATTAGTATTTCAAGATGCCCGAATTACAAGAATCCAACCAAAACACAGAGAGGGCGGAATTCAGGAATTTGTATTTAGCGGAATTATTATCCAATTCATGAAAGAAATATATTAACAATCAACAGTAAGTATTTAAACAATACAGAGATAGAGATTGTCAATCACCACAGGTTATTTCGATAAATTCTTTCAATTGTTTTTATTTTTATAATTGCGAAGCGTTGTTTAGTTTACCCAGGGTTACATTTTACGATGATCGCAGTAAACATCAGTGCTAATGATGGCGTTATGTATCATGAATCGTTACAAGTTGGAATTCATGGGCCATTGGATTTCATCTCAGTGGCTGAATGATTAATGGGTTTGTATCGTAAGCTGAGATTCCTGGGTCAGCTCGTGGTCTGAATGCATTGAAACATCAATGATTTTCTTAGTCATGTGTCTAGTCCTTAATGCCGCTGACTTGATTCTATCATTCAGTTTTGTAATACGATGATCACTCTGGCATACTGGCTATCGAGGTGAACTTTTTGGATGAATAATTTTAGGCGGTTAGGCCTGGTCAACCTAGATTTCGTGGTCATTGGCAGCCATCATCAAAGTATATGTGCAGCCTTGAAGGAAGTAATGTCGGTTCGGTGATTTGAAACTCTGTTACCAAGTTCTGTAGTCTGAAATATTACCACTGAACCATTCAGGGCAATGACTGATCTCCTTAGAATTGCAATGTCTGTATCGATCGGTCACCAGGGTCTAACTTACTTCATCTGTTAAGGCTTTATATTATAAGCCTTGCTGATAATAAACACGAAACCTGAGAGTACTGGACAGCTGTTTTGTCAGCATGGTTTGCGACTCTTTATCAGAACGCACCCATCGACAGGGTTTGAGCCCGGGACCTTCCGGTTACAGGGCGAGCTAGCTCATAGACAACTAAGATACTGGGACCCAACGCAGTAGTCAGTTCATGAATTACAACTTCTGCCAATTCATGATACGGCGTGACCACTATCGAATCTCATCGCTGGTGAGTATTTGTCCTCAAATCCAACCTGCCCTACCCTATTGGTCATGAATTCCCATTAGAACCCAGGTTACTACCTACCTGAATCGAGTCAGTCACTAGTAAGCATCAGACTGGTATTCAAGTGTTGGTCTGCAGAGATTTGATTGGCTTCAGGGTTTCATCATGAACTGAAGTCGATTAGAGAATCATTGGAAATCACTACAGTTGTTTCGCCCTAGTTCGGGACTCTCCACCAGTACTCACCCACTAAGATTCGTGACCAATGGGGTACAGTAGGTCGGGTGTGAAGAAAAATACTCATCAGAGATGACATTTGCTGGTGGTCGCGCCATGTCATGAATTGGCATGGACTGACTACTACGTTGGGTCCCCGTGGTTTAATGGCCTACAATCTAGCTCGCCTTGTAACCGGAAGGTCCTGGATTCGAACCCTGCCGGTGGGTGAGTACTGTTGAAGATTTCCAAACTAGGGCGAAACAACTGTCCAGTACTCTAGTAGTAACTTCCTATGATCCTCTAACCTCTTTCAGTTTATAATGAAATCCTGAATCCAACCAAATCCCTGCAAACCAACATTTGAAACACGAAACCTTGGTCAGTTCAAGCTTCCTGCCGATTTCCCTCAACCGCTTAACAGAAATTCAAAAGTTCACCGTTATAAATAGTCTCCTGGGCTGGTGACCACACAGTTAAGTAGAGTGATAGAATCTGGTAACCAGTGACAACCGACTAGACGGGTTTTTCCACACTGACTATTTAATATGGTACATATATACTCCTATGGTGATGTTAAATTGGATGATGTTTCGAGAACGATTTAGCGTTCATAGTCATATCAAATCAACCTTTCATTTTATGCTATATTGAATAATTTTGAACAAGGCATTAAGAAGACAAATTTCGCGAGATGATATCTTCATTTCGTAGTTTCTTTACAACCGCTTTACAACTAACATGGTTAACAATAATGAAATAAAATAAAGATCATGACAATTGCTCAGTTAAATAAAAAACAAAAGTACATACTAATGACCAATCATCACATTTAAACAGGTCAAATAGTCCATGGTAGGCGATAAGGTTGAAGTCTATTGATTTTTGTACATACAGTTTACGCGCTATATGATTAATCTAAAGTGCTTCCATCACCTTCAATAACCTTGAATTAGAGTTATGTGAAATAATTGTGAAACAGTCATTAATATTGATTGATTTTGTGACCAGACATTAATAAGTGTTTTGCAATGGATGATGCTGGATTTCTATTAAGATTAATCGCATCATCCATTGCAAAACACTTATTATTAATGTCTGGTCACAAAATCAATCAATATTAATGACTGTTTCACAATTATCTCACATAACTCTAATTCAAGGCTGGTTATTGAAGGTGATGGAAGCACTTTGGATTAATCATATAGCGCGTAAACTGTGTGTACAAAAATCAATAGACTTCAACCTTATCGCCTACCATGGACTGCATGACCTATCTGAATATGATTGGTCATTAGTATGTACTTTTGTTTTTTATTTAACTGAGTAAATTTCATGAACTTTATTTTATTATTGTTAACCATGTTAGTTGTAAAGCGGTTGTAAAGAAACTACGAAATGAAGATATCATCTCGCGAAATTTGTCTTCTTAATGTCTTATTCAAATTTATCAAAGGGACTAATTGTTTTAATATATTGAATAAATCTGAACACCTTTTCTTCTTTCATTTTCAGAGAGAACTTTACGTGGGAAAGTCTTCTACAAGGATCAAGATAAAATCTATTGTGAAGAAGATTATCTGGTAAGAATTTTCACGCTTCATAGATAAATAATATTGATTTTTCCATATTTTGAAGTTTCTGTAGCAACTGGATTGATTGGTTTCACGCTCAAACCTACTCCCTCCCCCCGTTTCTCCGGTCTTAAGACTGGCTAGTAAACTATGCGAGGTTCAACGATTTAAGCTATGCGTCACCCTTTAGTTACTGAAGATCAGGTAGCCGACTGGACAGAAACGATAAGCCTGAAAGGAACTCTGGCAACTGGTGAACCAACTAAGATTCACTTGTAAGACAAATATGCCGAAGGAAACTGAGATGGATGGATGGATTGGACATATATGCTGATAAAATCGTTTAATGGTATCATACGCTGGATAGGTTCTTGAGTGGAACGTGAATGAGAAACGATGATTTGAGCGTAAGTCCACACACATGTGTGACATGGAGAGAGGATCGTGTGAGGAGAGGGGGAGGAAATGTAAGCTTATGAACGATTATGGAAACAGACAGTTAAAAGTCATCCCAGTAAAGAGTGTGAAATGGCACGTGTCAGGTGATCCACAAGGGGAAAACTCAATGAAGCCTTTGAAGTGATTACAGGAGTAAGACAAAATGCGACAATGACATTCCTAATTCTGGTGGACTAGATTATGCAGAAGACTGTAGGGAGTTAGAAGACAGAAACACGTTGGACAACCAATAAGAGGACTCTAGAAGATTATAATTTCAAGGAGGAGGATTTATGTTTCACGTCATACAAACTGGAAGAGTTGCAGGCGTAAAGCAACAGACTGGCTGAAGAAGCAGGCAGGAAGCGAAGATGGGACTCCAGATGAACATATAGAAAATGAAGGTGATTTAGATAACCAACCAACCAACCAACAGCAACAACAACAACCAGCACCAATCACTATCAACCGAAGAAATCTGAAAGAGATTACTTCCTCCATGTATCTAGAAAGTATCGTTTGAACTACACTGGTGTCACAATTGAATATTGTCAAATGTAGAATCGGAAATTTAAGATAGAACTTCATCACTCTGAAATCAGTTTGGAAATCTACTGAATGCGGCACAAGGAACGAATCTCGAATTTTCAACACCCAATTTTTAATTCAGTCAGTCCCCGTATATGGGTCAGAAACATGACCCACATCTCATGAAAAGCATTTTGAAAAGGTGTTGTTGCAGGCTTTTATCAACAACTGCCTTCGCTGGCTACATATTGAAGATTGGGTAGACAGCTAAAATGAATTAGCAATAAGAAACTCTGGGAATATACCAACCAAGAACCTACTGCTCAGGAAATATTTCGAAGAAAATGGACATGGATACGTCACACTCTGTGGAGACCTCTGGGTGAAATGTCATGCCATCTAGGGCATCGGGTAGGACCCGAATGGGAAATGACTGATTTTTGAGTTGTTTCAAGAGTGACATGAAGGAGATCGTGTGAGCAGGAGGAGATGACAAACTATTGGTAGTCGTGTAGTCATCTAGGTAAAGAGTATCACAAAGAATAGGACAAAGTTGAGGTGTGCTGTTGAAGGCATTTGATATATATATATATATATATATATATATATATATACTATAGTTCTGTCTTACAACTTCCATGACCTTATAAGTTACAGTGGCTAGACAACATCAGATCCAAATATCATCATTCAGATTATAAGTCAGCATGCAGTGAATTAGGCGATTTCTTCAAAAGTTTTCGTAAATCCTTGAATGTTAAAATACAACTTCGCGAGTAAAGATCAATCAAAATTTACATCAGACACTTTATTCTACTGTACAGGTTTAAAGTGGAATAATAGTAGTCACTTGGTTTTGATTATCGCTTAGCATGAAATATCTATTTTTGACTAAGTCTAGAAGTTAGAGTATCACAGACACAGTCAAGATCTTCTAGGGTTGACCTTGAAGCTCCAATCAGATGAATAGGACGCTTCGGGATATCATTTAAAGTAAGAATTATGCCTGAATTTATGGATATGGTTAGTGAATTTGGCTAAGATTCAATATTTAACTACTGTATTCACTCAATACTCAAGATCAGATGGCCAGCCAGAAAATATCAGCAACAGGGATCTCTGTGAGCGAACCAACACAGCAAGAACCGATTGTGAAACAAATAGGCAGGAAGAAATGGAGATGGATTGGCCATACGCTGAGGAAACCATCAAGTGAGTGACATCACTAGACAAGCCATCGCTCAAGTGGAACCCGAAAGGAAGACGGCGAGTTGGTCGTCCGAGGGCAGGGTGACTTGGAGGAGGTCATGTGAGGGAGGAGGAGATGAAAGCATGTGGGTGGCAGACTTGGAGCGGGGTGAAAAAGTTGTCAGAAAACCGAAGGCAATCGAGGTGCACAGCTGAAGCCTTATGTTCCTCTAGGAACTAAAGGATACAATAATAATAATAATAAATTGAAATAACGAAGATTTGTGTTTGTGAAGAGACTGTGACAATAAGACAATACAACCATCCAACTGTTGGAGTTAAATACTGCTATAGATGTAATAATTGCCATAAGAGAAAATCCATTTGTGAGAGTTGATACAGCATTCAACTTATTCCTTAGATACTTTTTCCTCTGGGTCTAAACTGTCTTTGACGGATTTCCTACACTTTATGTACTACTGTCTGTATTTTACAAAGGCCAATAAGGTCAACAGCAGCTGAGATAGAAAATTGCCTGTTCTCTTCAAGTGCAATGACAACAGTATTGTAGAGACATGGTGTCATGAAAGCTGGGGAAGATTACTGGCTGTCTTAGAGGAAGAAGAGTTGTTATTTACATTGATGAAACTGCCTTCACTAAGAATAAGAAGAAGATGTGTAATGACCATACATACTGACCATTGTAGGGGGGGGGTGGATATAACCAGTTGTTATCCTTGGGTTATATTCATCATCGTGTCAGCCATTCCTCCGATCCTGTAGATCAAACCATGAGTACGCATACTAATTCTATCGACGGATTTAGCAGAAAGGTTGAAGTAGAGAAACAGGAAGGCGAATGGATCGTAAAATGTCGCTATTTATATTCACATCGATGAATACATGTATCGTGTCTTGTATGGTTTCTCAGAGGATTTTCCTCTGAGAAACTGGAAGATATTTCTACAACACATTAGAGACCATTATTAAGTTTAATATCGTATGTGTGCGTCACTGGCACAACGGTTAAGACTCTCACCGACCATACACATGTTCCAGAGTTCGATCCACTTCCGACTCACACTTGATATCATTGGTAGGCCTGCAAAAATCGGTCTACCTATATCACATGCTGGAAATTTCATACTTCTATCAAAAATACGGTGTGGAATCAACCTATAATCAAAAGAAACATATTTGTAACGTCTTTTAATACACTTTTTCTTTAACGATTATGCCAATTTTTTCTCACCTGAATTCTGATTGGTTGTTCAAGGTCAGTGAAATTTTGGCTATGAGACTAACTTCACCTTATTTTCTAAATTTCTTTCTAATTCTGGTATTTACAAATCCTAAAAATAACACAAGTCAGGATGAAAATTGCCTGTAGTTTCTTTTGGACACTCAGAAATATTCAGATCACGTTGTGTGGCACAGTGGTTAGGACTCTCGCCGACCATGCACATGGTCCGAGAGAGGTTCGTTCCCCTGCCGTCTCACACCTGATATCTATGGTCGGCCTGCGAAATTCGGGCTACCGATATCCATGCTGAAAATCCCATACTTGTACCAAAAATACATTGTGGAATCAAGCTGTAATCAAAAATAAAAATAAATAAATAAATTCGATACCGTAAGTGGGAATCAAGAAAACATGCATAACGGCACAAAATTATGTATTACCGATTGAATGATATGAGTAGTCACGTGCCACCCACATTAGTCAGTAGTGCTTACTAACTGATAGCCCAGACAACCCAAACGACTATGTCAAGTGTTTAGACAACTTCGATCTGACTGGTCAAAAAGCTATTACGGGTTTACGTAAATCGTCTTCAACTACTCATATTCATTAGTTAGTAGTATATATGATTGTGCATAATTTTCTCGTTATTCAGCAATACTCGTTTTATTGAATTTATTTATTAACATCTGTGTTGTAATTCGCGTCAACTTAACGTCTTCCTATCTTCTGATTAGACGAATGAAATCTATGAATACTATTTGCCTCATTTCGATGCTGAGATCAGTTAATATCATAAGCATTTGATGAAGGCTAATGAAATGGAATCATGACGTGTTATCCTGTTTTATATGTCGTCCATTATATGTTCAACTTTACTGCATCACTTCTCAACAAAATCTACCCTATAATAATGATAATAACAATATTTTTAGATAAATGTTTCATTAATTCTTCACATGATCTCCTCCATGTTACACTCAGGCTCCTTGTCGACTCGGGATGTCATCTGATGGTCTCATTAGTGTACACCCAGTCCTTCATCTCCATTTACTTCCGCATAGCTGTTAGACTGTAGATTCTTGGTTGGTTAGTCGCCTGAAGGAGTTCCCTGTTTCTTACCTTCTCTAGTCATCTAATCTTTAGTATGGAGTTAACGAAGAGAGCAACTGTTGATGAAGGCCTTCAGAAGCCCATTGACAAAGCTTTTGGTGAAGCGCCCACACAAAGTCTCTAATACATACAGGATTTCTGACAGACTTGACATCAAGGATGAAAATTCGGATCTGGTTCTTTGTGATCTGGTTGGCTTTCATATCTTCATTTGTGCCGCCTGTGGTTGGAATAATGCTGCTTCCAAGATAACCAACCGACAGTGATGACTTCCTGTAGATTTCTGTCATTGTCGGTGACTTTTTCTTGAATTGATGTTGGTTAGATCATCTTCATCACTTCTTTCGCATCCATGTCAACTTAAAGTCCTGTCTTCACTGGTCGTCTCTTCTATCGACCTGTTGATTTTCACCTGTAGACTTCTAAGCTTATGAGACATGAAACAAAGATAATTCTTGAAATTCAAATCTTCTAGTGTCTTTTGTTTACCCACTTTGTAAGCCCATCTTCTCTCTCTCTCTCTCAGATCTCACGGCACATCGTATGTTGCAGTCCACTAAAATAACTAAGATCATTGGTGATAGTAGATGGCTTTGTCTTAATAACACAATACTCAGAGAAGAGACTCTTTTCAATGAATTCGAATAAAGCAAGAACAACAGTGGTGGTTTGTATAGAATAAGAAGACGGTACCATCCTGTGTTTATTTCTTTGGCTTCTCATCAGCTGCTACTTACAGCTTGAAAATTTTTCATGGTGTCAGCTGACAGAAAGTTCCACAATTAATGAACAGTGCTCGGAAAACTGCACTTTTCTAGATTTTACAAAGGCAGTTCAAGTTTAAACAAAATAAATGTATGCATACAATGGTAAGGGAGTTACATAATAAAGATGAGGTGTGCGTTAGATGCGTAGTGACTAATAAGTTAGGTAACAATGAGCTGAGTTCAACTCAAATCATAGAAACAAGAGACAAGCAAAATTACACTATATCAAAGTGGGGGGGGAGTGCTGAGGTTAAAGGCAAAGAGTACCAATTGTATGCATACATTTATTTCGTTTAAACTTGAACTGTCTGTGACAAACTATATAAACGCAGTTTTCTGAGCACCGTTCACTAATTGTGGAACCTTCTGTCAACTAACATCATGAAAAGTTTGCAAGCTGTAAGTAGCAGCTGATGAGAGGCAAACGAAATATATGATAGTACCATATTATTTTGCACAAACCACACTGTTGTTCTTGCTTTATTTAAATAAATGCGCACATTCTACGCCACCATATCTCTTTTTCTCACTTGCCAAACATTTTCGATCCCTGTTCCTACGATCAAAGGACGAAATTCTGTGGACTCTACTGTATTAAACTGTATCTACAAGTTTACCTGCAGTTGTTGCGGTGACACCTATATAGGTAGAACTAACAGAATGTTCCAATGTCGTCGAAAAGATCATGTTCCAAAATGGCTATTAAATCATATCGAAAATCCTAACGCGATCAATCTTAATAGAAATCCAGCATCATGATCCATTGCAAAACACTTATTAATGTCTGGTCACAAAATAAATATTAATGACTGTTTCACAATTATCTCACATAACTCTAATTCAAGGCTGGTTATTGAAGGTGATGGAAGCACTTTGGATTAATCACATACAGCCTAAACTGTGTGTACAAAAATCAATAGACTTCAATCTTCGCCTACCCTGGACTACATGACCTATCTAAATATGACTGGTCATTAATATGTACTTTTGTTTTTATTTAACTGAGTAATCATTGTTAACCATGTTAGTTGTAAAGCGGTTGTGAAGAAACTACGAAATGATGATATCATCTCACGAAATTTGTCTTCTTAATGCCTTGTTTAAATAAATGCATGAAGTTTCAACGAATTCATTGTCAAGGTGTTAAAATCGTATATGTATGTATGGTTCCTTTTAAGAAATCATATCCGGTGGGGGAATTGAATCATAGGTGTCAACATATAAAATAATGATAGTAGTAGTATGAAATGCAATCGAAATATTTGTGAATATAATCATAGTTTAATGTCAAGTGGCGAAACAATCAATGTCATATATTAGAATAATTCATGAGGTGTATAGATGTTGGAAAGGGGTGCATAATTACAGGATTAGTGGGCTAATATAAAATGTTACATAACATGGTCTGAAATTTGATAAGATAGAATTCAATATTGTAAAAATAAAAAAAATATAAGAATTAATCATTTTAGATTTAAAATGACAAGTGGGTCGAGTGGAAAAGATTCAGATTGAGAATAGTAATATTAAAAATGTTAATTGTAGTAATGAGGGAAAAGTACATAGACTAACCAAATAAATAAATATCTATCCCTTTACGGTCGAGGCAGAAGTAGGGATTGTACATACTTCTTTTTTATACAGAGGTCTGGCTCTTAAATTCATGAATTCTCAAGGCCTATATAGCGAACGAAACACTGCCAGCAAGTCAGCATGGATTCGTTAGATGATCTTAAAATCATGTGCAGATTTGGCAGAGTGACAGAAGTCGATCATGTGTTCCAGAATAGGTATGGAGTCTTGTCTTAACCACGTTTTCACTTCACATTTAGCCTAACCATCTATCAACAGATAAATAATAAAAAGTATTGGTTTTGTAAGGAAATTTCTGTTTGATTGGTTGCAGGATTTCATTATGAGCTGACATCAGTTAGAGAAGAATTGAGAAACCAGCACTGTGGTACTGAACAGTTGTTTCGTCCCAGTTTCAGACTCTTCAAATCGCCACACTACGGATCATCATTGAACAAAGCTTGGAATGGCAGTCACCTCTCCACCTCACTCAACTTCATCGATTTTAAAAGGCCTTCATTTGCCAACAACTTCGCTACTACCAAGGGGTCCCATCGACAATTATACATCTCATCCAACAGTTAGTTGTACGACAATGCTCCACGCCAAGTAATCCACAACGGGAAACTTACGGAAGCCTTCGAAGTGAGGACGGGAGTGAGACAAGTCTGTCTACTATCGCCAATGATCTTCCTGATTGCAGTAGATTGGATAATGCGACAGATAGCGGCGGGCAATGAGGAAACACGTATGATATGGACTCACACAAAATCAACTTGGAGGATCTGGACTTCGCCAGTGATGAAATATGTCTGATTTCCCACAAACTGGAAGATATGCAAGTGAAAAGCAACAAGCTCGCAGAAGAAGCATTCAGAGAAGATAGGACTTCAAGTGAACATAGATAAAACAGAGGTGATGAAGATTCCTGGCCAACACCAACAGCCACAGTAACAACAACAACAGACAACAGTCAGCCAGCATAAATAGGAGGAACATGAAAGAAACAACGTCCTTCACCTAAGTGCCTTCCTGGGAAGCATCGTTTCAACTACAGACGGACAGAACTGACGAGGATATCAAAGCCAGAATTGGAAAAGCAAGACAAGCTTTCATTACTCTCACCATGTCTGTGTGGAGGTCAACAGCACTGCTCAGCATCAAAAATAAGATCCGGATTGTCAACTCCAATGTGAAGTCAGTGCTATTTACAATACGGATCAGAGACTTGGCCAGCGCGTCATAAGGAGCCTCTCAAACAAACTTCAGACCTTCATTAACAGCTGTCTTCGCTCAATACTCGAGATGAGATGGCCGGCCAGAAAATATCAGCAACAGGGATCTCTGGCAATGAGCGAACCAACTCAGCAGGAACCGATTGTGAAACAAATAGGCAGGAAGAAATGGAGATGGATTGGCCATACACTGAGGAAACCATTAACTGAATGACATCACTAGACAAGCCATCGCTCGTATGGAACCCGATAGAATGGGAAGAGGCGAGTGGGTCGTCAGTGCAAGGGTGACTTGGAGGAGGTCATGTGAGAGAGGAGGAGATGAAAGCATGTGGGTGACAGACCTGGAGCGGGGTGAAAAAGTTGTCAGAAAACAGAAGGCAATGGAGGTGCACAGCCGAAGCCCTATGTTCCTTTAGGAATTAAAGGATATAATAATAATAATAATAGTAATAATAATAATTCAGACTCTTCATAAGTACACACCCAAACCCACGGTTCGAGCTCAGGGCCTTCTGATTACAAGGTGAGCTAGCTCGTAGAACATTAAGCCACTAGGAGCCGGTCCAATGGCAAGTCAGCCCATAAATTCTAACTTCTGCCAGCTCATGACATAGCATGACCTCTTCGTAATGTCTTCTTCGATGAGTTACTCCCTCACCCTCAACCTGCTGTACCCTACTGGTCAAGGCTTCCCACTAGAACTAAGTGATGTCAGCTCATGATGAAATCCTCCAACAGGTTAGATGAAAAACCCCTTACGAAATGAATACTTGAAAATTAATCTGATGCTCACTGTCGACTGGCTCCATTCAGGCAGGTGGTTACCTGGGCTTCTAGTTGGAAGCCTTGACCAGCTGAATACAGTAGGTTGAAGGTGAGGCAGTAATTCATCGAAGAAGACATTGCATAGTCGCAGCACTATGTCATGAATTGGCAGAAGTTAGAGTTCATGTGCTGGCCACTATATCAGGTCCCAGTGGCTTAATGGTGGTCTATGAGCTAGCTCGCGTTGTAACCAGGAGGTCCTGGGTTTGAAGCCTCTGAGGGTGGATGCGTACTACTGAAGAGTCCCAAACTACAATGATGAAACAGCTGTCCAGTACTCTAGCTGATGTCAGCTGATCATGAAATCCTCCAAACCAACCAGTCAAATAATAAAAACTCAATTGATTAATATTTCTCATTTCACCGTTTACCTTTTTTTTCTTTTCTTTTCTTTGCAGTATTGTGGTTTTCAACAGACAGTGGAGAAATGTTTCGCTTGTGGACATATAATAGCTGAAACTGTAAGTGTTCTAACGACGAGTAATTTTTTTTCTTCTATTTTTACATTCATTCGACTGATTAAATGTATTCTCGAAAATTCTGAAATAATGAACCACTGGAACAACTTTATGGTATACTAAGTGAAACTGACTGGTGGATTGTCGAAGGAGCAGCTCTCTGGATCATTTAATATTAATAATAATAATAATAATTTGCTTTATTCCAAAACAGTACTTGTGATACAGAATGGAATTCTCAGCATTTCACTACATACAGTATTGCATCCAGTTAGTACATTATCAATAATTAAAATTCTACATGGATTAAGGAAATCTCAGTTCATTATGACAACAACTTGTTAGCATGTCGGCAAAGCCGAAATTGAACAAAGTGTTTGAAGGTGTTAGAAAAGTAGATACTACTAGCATATTTACTGGCGTAAGCGGAAGAAAGAAACAAGGCTGCACATAACGGAAAAAAGAGAGAGAGAGAAAAGGAAAAGAAAGAAAGAAAACGTTGTACCTATAGATGACATGAGTTGGAGAGACGAGATCCACTTGTTCTATCGACTATTTAATAAGTTATAGATATCATGCCTAATGCCTTCTTTATCGCACAGAACACGAGCTAAGTAGGGTATGGTTGAGTTTTTGTAGTTACTAGCGCGAGCATATAGTTTCCTATATAGGCTTCTGGTTCTGCCTGATGAGATACAAGGGGAGAGTTGTGAATGAATAGGGTGGTGTGAGTTAGATAAAGTGGATTGAACCTATTTTTCATATGAGTCCAAGTGTCTGTCGACTAGAATATTATCAAGCTGGTTAAGTGGCACCCTGTGGCTTACCCTGCTGACAACCTTTAACATCCTACGTAATAAGGTATAGTCTTTCTTCAATAGCCCAGGAAAGACTAAGGGGGAACAATAGAGAATAATAGACAGAATGCAAGAGTTAACGAATTGTGGGAGTAAGGGTTGGGTCACACCAGAATATCTTAACTTCTTGATGTAGAAGGTAAGATGGAATATTTTCTTAGAAATCATCAAGATATGGGACGACCAGGAAAGGTCGTCAGATAGAATGACGCCCAAGTATTTAATTTCCGACTTGGTTTCTATTTCAGTGCCATCTATGTTGAACACCTCGTGAGTGTTAACCACTTTGTTTAGATCAGATTTGTGCCTAAAGATGAAACTGACTGTTTGAAATTTAGAGAAATTTAAAGTAAGACCGTTTTCCTTGGATCACTGCCTGATATCTGATAAAAAGCCATTTAGTTTGGAGCGGTTACTTTGACACTTGACAGGAAAAGATACAGTCAGTTCGTCAGCATATTTGAAAAAATTAATGTCATTTGAAGATGGTAAGTCATGTAGAAAGAAAGAAAAGAGAAGTGGGGAGAGTACAGCACCTCGGAGGACACCAGCTTCAGTAAGCACAGCAGAGGAGGATTTAGCTTTATATATATATACAGTGTACTGCATTCTGTTAGAGAAGTAGAAATGCAACCGGTTAGTGACCCAGGACTTAGTTTGTTTCATAAAGAGCTTATTTAGCAAAAGACATCTAGGTACAGAGTCAAAAGCAGAAGTGAAGTCGAGAAACGTGCAGCGGAAGTATTTGACACCTTTATCTAATGATGAGACAATACTTTTGCGTAAGATGGCTGCAGCGTCTAAAGTGCTCCTACCCTGTCTACAGGCGAATTTTTTGGGGTCTTCGAAGCTTTTAAGGGAGGGTTCAAGTTTAAGAAGTACTGGTTTTTCCATAAGCTTCAGAAACACGATATAATTATGAAGATTTGTAGCTGAGATGGATGTGGTGGTTGTTTTACTTCAGTGTTGAGTAGCTATCATCATCAGTCTTCCAAGCACCATCTCGAGAGGGTGAAGTTATAGCAGCTACCCCAGTAGAACTTCCCACAGACAAATCTTGAGTAGCTAATCAGAATATATCAGGGATACAATTACCAAATTTATTAAAAATATATCTATATACCATGGTATTCCTTGATTCGTTCAAATATTTCTGATCCTGTTCTTTATTTTACGCTAAAATCATAATCCTCCCAAATGACCATTTATTCTGTCAAAATTCTTCTGAATAGGCATGTTTTAGTAACTCGAATTAATCGGTTTCATTTTTACACAATAATCAAACACATCGTCCTCCCTGATGTCGAATTTGGTTTCGCTATAACACCTGTAACTCTGATTGGTTGTCAACGGTTAAGTTGCAAGGTGGCTGCTATAGTTTGACTTCAATGTCCCCCCGCTTGTAGAGCGGGAATATTTTGGGATTCTCTACGAATGATACAAACTGTATCTCATGATAACCTTGAATGTTCGAAATAGACATCTCACACACAAACCGACATACACGCGTACACCCATTCGCTTCACTTGATAGTGTGTAGACCAGAAGACTCAACAATAAAAGAGGGCAGAATGAACACCATTTTGTGAGATAAATTGAATCAACTTTGACCAAAGTGGGCGTCCTCTTCGACTTAGCATCCACCAACAGACATGAAATGTTACAGGATTTCATCATGAGCTGACATCGGTTAGAGAACCATTGGAATGGGGGTACTAGATAGCTGTTTCGTCCCAGTTTGGGACTCTTCATCAGAACATATCCACCGGGGTTCGAACCCGGAACCTTCTGGTATACTAGCTCACGTTGTAACAGCTTTCTAGTACTCCCATTGGGCTTTCCAATGGTTATCTAACCAATGTCAGTTCATGATGAAATCCTGTGACCAGTCAATCAAATCCCTACACACCAATACCTGAACAGATATAGCATGTATTCTTTCATATCAGTATATATGGATAGCTGTATACATCGATTCGACTGGGAAAATGTAGGAATTGTACTCAGCGGAAATACTAAAGACTCTGGAGAATTCCCAAAAGTCTGGTACCCAGATCATTCTTCAGTCAACAGTGATGTTGATGTCGATAATATAACTTATCAACCAATAAATAAAAAGTTACCCGGTTGGAGAATTTTTTCATGAACACCAGAAAAGTAGGTAGAACCATAGGTGGTAGCCTTATGTTCATAACGGAACAAAGAAGGGAAAATGTGAGTATTTCGGGGAATGGTATGGGTGACGTGGAAGAAAAGCTCTGTATTTTTTATGCTGACATTTGAGAACATAGAAAAAAAGCGGGTAATTTGTTCGTTAAGAACGCAGTGTAAATGAGTAGGAGTAGGCAGTTGATTTTCTTCAGAGAAATGGGAAAAATTAAAGAAATGGGTGACAACTTGAGGGGGGGGGTGAATTGGTAAAAATGGGGAAAGTGAGTATTTTATGTTACATTTCACCCACTTTGTGACCACCTCTTATCCGATCGAAACTGCTCATTTTCCCACTCTTTCCCCAGGGTTTGCCCATTTGCATTCTCTATAATAGTAGTATACGTTGCAAAAATGTCATATGCTCGCTAGGTCAGCGCAAACACCAGTGCCAATACAAATGATTCTGTTTGGGAAACACAATCAACCGATCAATAACCAGTTACTCAATAATAAAGACCAGAAAAAGTGGAGATTTATCGGACACATACTAAGCAGATCGTTGGGTGACATCTCCAGTCAAGCCGTCTCCCAAGTTGAACCCGAGTGAAAAAGACAAGTTGGACTTTTGTTCGAGAGTGATGCGGAAGTGATGCGAGACTATCAACAATCTTGGGAGCAACTAAAAAGGACCGCATAGAATAGGACAGAGTGGAGACGTACTGCTGAAGCCCTGTTTTCCACTTGGAACCCAAGGGAACAATCATAGTAATAATTTTATCCAGTTATATAGGCGGTTAGGCTAAAAATACTTCTCTGGGATACAGAAACCTCATTTTCTGGTATTGATTGCTATCGCTTAAGCTATTTATTGAGGTAGAAGACACACTCGAGCCCTCCTGTAGGTAAATAACCAGGGAGGCAGTGGATCACTGATAAGGCAACACTAGGCAACTCTTTAGACTCATCACAGAATCGGGTGGGAGAAGGCAAATCATAAGTGAGACTATTTCTGAGAAAAATGGCTCTTTAATAAGCTCTCAGGATAGACGCCTTGAACGCTGGAAAGAACACTTTTAGGAAAAATTTAACTTGCCTACAGCCACACTGAACCTCCCCAACACCCAGCACACACCCGAATGGGATATAGACACTGGTCCGCCGTCTGTAAGTGAGGTCACAAAAGCTATCTGTAATTTGAAACGAGTCAAAGCGACAGGACCCGACGGAATTATTCCGGAGGTGTTTAAATATGGGGGTGACATACTAGTTTGTAGATTAACTAAGGTACTAGGCAACGTCTGGGAATCAGAGACGGTTCCATCAGACTGAGGTAAGTCACTTACTATACCGATATTCGAGAAGGGAAACAAGTCCTCGTGTGATAATCATAGGGGGATCAGCCTAACGAACATAGTCTCTAAAATCCTAGGCTCAGTAATCATGCACAGACTAAGCAGAACTCGGGAGGAACAAACGAGGGAAAATCAAGAAGGCTTTAGACCAGGTAGAGGGTGCATAGATCATATCTTCACTCTTCGACAGATTCTAGAACATAGACACACTTTTCGGCGTCCAACAATTGCCATATTTCTCGACTTGAAGACGGCCTTCGACTCCGTGGATCGAAAGGTACTATGGCAATGTTTGACTGTGAAGGGAGTGCCAAGAAAGTACAATGCACGAATCAAGGCACTCTTTTCAAACTCACGTAGTCGTGTAAGGGCTTGTGGGGAATTGTCATCTGAATTGATAACAGCCAGTGGTGTCCGACAGGGATGTCCACTTTCCCCATTTCTGTTTAACTTCATCATAGATATGCTGATGGAAGTATCCTTAACTGAACGTAATGACTTAGGAATCGACTTGTTACCAGGGAATAATCTTATGGACTTAGAATATGCAGATGACATAGTCCTGTTAGGGAAGGATGCTGACAAAATGCAGAGTTTTCTGAACACCTTGAGCAGCAATCTTCGTATGTTTGGCATGCGATTCGCCCCTGTAAAATGTAAGATGCTGCTACAGGACTGGACTACGTCAACTCCTCCTAGCTTAGTGATAGGAAGTGAAGTGATAGAACATGTTGACCACTTCACCTATTTGGGAAGTTGTATCAGCACCAACGGACTGATTGGCGACTAAATCTCAGCACAGATCCAAAAGGCTCGAGCTGCTGTCGATGACTTACACCATCTCTGGCGTAGGCGTGACATCCGGCTATCAACCAAGGGACGTGTGTACTGCCCATCAGTTCGCTCCGTCCTTCTCTATGGCTCTGAAACATGGCCAATACGAGTTGAAGACATGAAAAGGTTGACTGCTTTCGATCATAGATGTCTGCGATCCCTGTCTCACGTTAGGTGGTTTGACAAGGTAAGTAATGTTGACGTTAGGCGTAGAGTGTTGGGCAAACAGGGAAAATCAATCGACGAGGCTATAAAGTTACATAGACTGAGATGGCTAGGTCACGTGTCTGGGCATGCCTAACCATCGCCTCCCCCGACGGGCATTACTAGCTGATATAGGTGGTGCAGGTTGGGAAAGAGCCAGTGGTGGCCAAACAAAAACATGGCCTCATCAATCCATGAAATCCTTGACAGTTAAACTGAGTCGGTCAGGTAGGGAGATGCAGACTTCCGGGTTGGGGCCCTCGGGACTGACTCTAAGAATCAATGGCTGGAGACAATAGGTGACATGGCTCAAAATCGTTGTCAATGGCCAACGCAGATGTATTCAGTCTCTGTAATCTTTCATATTCCTTTCTACCATTACCCATTCTGTTTCACTCTTATACTTGTCAAACTCTATTAATTTTCTCCACTCATCTTCTTGTCTACCTTTGGGTGCTATTTGGAACGTGGTAACTTGAAGTGCTGCACTTCGGTGCCAAGTTCTATGTTGAATCCATCCAGACAGACAGACTGATAAGGTCTACTCCGGTTTTATTATTGAATGTCCAGTCTCTATCTACCAAGGGGGTTAAGACGTTACTATTTACGTATTTATTTGCTCCTTCTGCTCAACCATACAGGTGAATATGTTCAATAAATCTTTTATTTTGATAATATTTAATTTATCAACTATTTACTTCATCGATTTTTACTCCTGTTATTATTATTCTACAGATTCTTTTAGCCATGGGCAATACATATCATCCAGGATGTTTCCGATGTTGTATATGTACAAAGTGCTTGGATGGAATACCATTTACAGTGGACTCACGTAATTTAATCTACTGCCTACCAGATTATCATCTCGTTTATGGTCCATTGTGCGCTGTCTGTGGATTAGTGATTACGCCAGAAGAGGTAGGTAACACGTTACATTTTTATATCCTGTTGTCATGTGTTTTCCAGTGACTGACGGTAGAGTGAGTACATGGAAATACTCAAGTATTTCGGTTTGAAGGTGGAAAACTAATCGATGCATCCTTTTGTATTGCTCACGAAACTTCCGAGAGTTGATCACACTAGAAGATTTATATTTCAATAATATTTAAGACCCACTTTGATGTGGTTTAATCCACATCTCCTGATTTCCAATGGTTCTTCAACTGATATCAATTCACGAAGAGCACGTTAACCGCTTCACTTGTTTGGGAAGTACCATCAGCCAGCGCCAACGAGTTGATCTCTGACGAAATCTCAGATGAGTACGGATACAGAGGGCTAGTTTCGTATATGCCAGTTTACACCGTCTCTGGCTTAGTAGACGTGATATCCGACTGGCTATCGACCCCCAAAGGGCATGTGTACTGCTCATCAGTCCGCTCCGTCCTCCTTCATGGCTGGCTGTGAGATCTGGCCATTGAGAGTGGAAGACTTGAAAAGGTCGACTAGATGTCTTTGATCATAGGTGCCTGCATTCTATTTCCCATGTGAAGTGGTATAATAAGGTGAGCAATATTGATGTTTGGCATCGGTCGAGTTCTAGGTAAGCAGAGGAAATCAATCGACGAGGTTATGAAATTAAATCGATTGAGATGGTTAGGACATGTGTTACGTATGCCTAGTCATCGCCTGATATAGGGTCAGGCTGGAAAAGAGTTAGCGAAGGTCAAACAAAAACATGGCACCAGTCAATGAAATCTACAACAGTTAGTCTAAGCCACGTAGGAAGGTGTAGACTTCCTCACTGACTTGTTGGGGTCCTCGGGACGGTAAAACCCAGTGGTTGGAAACAACTGGTGATATGGCTCAAAATCGCTGTCAGTGGCTAATGCAGATGCATCCACTCCTTGTGACTTATAATTTTCAATGAAACTATTTTGTTCTTCGTTATTACTATTCCTTTGTCTCACACCTCTGTTTACTGTCTCTCTCTTGTGCATTTCTTCTACTTTCTTCTCTTGCTTTGTGTGCTACAACAAGGAGTGGAGTATGGCGACTTGAACTGGTGCACATCTGTGCAAAGTTCTATGTCGAAAACAGACAGACAGACATGAATAATTCCCCATCCAGGCATTAATGGAAACAACAAAATAAGTAGTTCAGCGAAGAGGCTCTTTCAGTGGATCCATTTTTTTTGGCTGTGCGACAGCATTTACACTCAACTGCACAAAAGAGAATTCTAAAGAAGTGATGAGTTGTCATAATCACAACTGTTATCAATCAAAACACATAAAGGGAACAGTATAAGGATATCGCAGTTACATAATTGGGATAAATAATTTGATGAATAAGTTGCCATCAGGATGCACATAGAAACGGAAGGAAATGTGATATTAAGTAAGAGTTCAAGGAAAATCGAAGAGTGGTACAGTGGTTAGGACTCTCGCCGACCATGCACATGGTCCGGGGTTCGAGCCCACCCCGACGCACACCTGATATCTATGGTCGGCCTGCGAAATTTGGGCTACCGATATCCACGTTGAAAATTCCACACTTGTACCAAAAATACGGTGTGGAATCAAGCTGTAATCAAAAATAAAAAATAAAATAAAAATAATGATAAATAAAAAAAAACAAAAAAACTTAAACCAAGTTGGTAGAGGAAAAAACTAAGGTTGTCTCCACGACAACAGAAGCGATTGTATACAGAGTCCCAGTAATCCCCTATGAATCGCTAAAGCTTCAGCATTGTGTGGTGAAGAAGAAAACGTGTTGCCTTCAATGGTAGGATGTTTTTCCCCGCTACAGTTCATCTTGAAGGAAAAGTTTGTTTAGATAGAATGATTAGTGTTAACAGAGAGTTCATTTAAAACAAGCAATAAAGGTTAATAAAGCAGGATGACTTAATGAATTCATCAAATTTCGGTAGAACTCGTCAGCTGAATGAATACTCTACATACACGGATATATATATATATATGCTTTTGAAATTATATTGGGAGATATAAGACTGATAAGTAAACAAACTACATTGAATTAGTCATGCAGAGAGACAGGTGCGAATGTTTCCCGGGTCATGTTCAAATAGACAAGGGGAGAGGGAGTATAAGGGTTTAAAATTAAGATAAAATGCACTACGCTTCAATTACATCACTTAGATAAACAATCAGTCAGAGAATGTAACAAAAATTGCAAACAGAGTAATATCAATAGTAATAGTTACAATAACAATAATAATAATACTGCTGAAGTGGGTTAAGATAATCCTACTGATAAAGGATAGTTTTAAATGAATCAAGAATAATAATAATAATAGGTAGAATAATAAGTAAAACGTATTACCATGGCAGATTCAGAGTGACGACCATCTCCTTTTGTACACAGAGACCTGGTTTATAAACTCAAATTGCACAAGCCTCCTCCACAATTACAAGCATCTTCTTGTTTCTTTGTCTGCTGACAATAAAAGTGAATGACTTGACAGCGTCAATATCATGTCCTTAGTCTACAAGATGTTTTCAACCATTTTGGTGAATGCTTCATCATGCGAGTAGACAATCGCCTTTCTGTACAACCTATGTATTTACTTCCACAAACACTCTCAAATCGATATACGCAGTTTGAAGTCTGTCGAGGATTGGCAACTGGTCTTTTCCAGATTGTTGAAGCACTCGCTTGGTGGTGATGTTAAGGATAACAAGTTTTGCAGCATAATAAGTTCTCTTCAATGGCTTTATCGTGTCTTCGTTTGACTACTTCTTGTACACATCATCTCCTTTGAATGGCAAACTGATATAGACAGATTTCTTCGGAACTGTTTTGATTGTTTTGCAGGCGGGGGGAGGGCTAATTTCTTTAGAGTATTTATTGATGAACTTCTCAGGATATCTCTATTCTTAGATAAAATATTCTTCATTCGTTCATCAAACTCTTGATAGAGCTACTGCTGCTGTCGCCTTTCTGTAAGCATGCAAGATAGTGTCCTTGAATCCATTCAGCTGAAGAAAATGAATTTTCTGAGAAGAGTCTCTTAGCTGAATCGCTTATTTTGATGTCAATTCGTAGTTTAACGTGAAACCAATCAAACCCCCTGAAAACTAACTCCGATTATAATTTTAATGATACCGCTTCTAATCCTGATTTTGTAGATAATTCAGAAATAAGTCTAGATGATACTGATGAAAATAATATCACAGAATCAGTTAGAAGGTCACATCTACTTGCAAGCAAACCTAGACATCATTATAAATGAGAAAAGAGACATTCGATGTTTGGCGGATGTGGTGATTGACAATTTCTATCTCTGTATTGTTTAAATACTTACTGTTGCTTGCTGATATATTTCTTATAAGAATTATTAATGATTCCGCCAAATACAAATTCCTGAATTCATCCCTCTCTGTGTTTCGAAAATTGTTATGTGGAAGTAATCTATTAGAAGTCCACGGAGTTTATCATATGACAGAGAAATTGGTTTATCTGGAAATGACATAGTTTTTACTAGACTGTACGCATCTAGACCAATAGCAGTAATAAAATAAGCTGGAATTTTGTCATCGCGAATATTCTTCAACATGCACTATGCATCGAAACATTCAAGATAATCGGTGATAACCCCACGGTGAACCATTCATAGGAAACTTTCCAAGATTATTTAGTTCCATAGAGACGCCAACGTGTTATAATTATTTGAAATAGTATTGGTTTTGTAGGGATTTGGTTTGATTGTATGGAGGATTTAATCATGAGCTGACATCAGTTAGAGAACCACTGGAAAACCTGGGAGTACTGGACAGCTGTTTCGTCCTAGTTTGGGACTCCTCAGCAGTACGCACCCACCGGGGTTCGAACCCAGGACCTTCTGGTTACAAGGCGAGCTCGTAGAGCATTGAGCCACTGGGACCCGATCCAATGGTTCTTCAATTCTAACTTCTGCCAATTCACGACATAGCGCGACCACTTCGCAATGTCTTCTTCGATGAGTTACTGCCTCATCTTCGACCTGCTACAGCAGTAGTAGTATTTGTATGATCGCAATGATCGAATTAGTGGAATTCAACTAAACACCCAAAGAGGGATGAATTCAGGAATTTGAATTTGACGGAATTATATTTCAATTTATAAACGAAATATTATGATTTTTTTTATTATTATGATTACAGCTTGATTCCACACTGCAGTTTTGGTACAAGTATGGAATTTTCAGCGTGGATATCGGTAGCCCAAATTTTGCAGGCCGACCATAGATATCAGGTGTGCGTCGGCGTGGGCTCGAACCCCGGACCATGTGCATGTTCGGCGGGAGTCCTAACCACTGTGCCACCGACGCACCAACAAACAACAGTAAGTATTTAAACAATACAGAGATAGAAATTGTCAATCCTCACACTAACACTTGAAGCCGAATGGCATAATCGGGTGAGTTATTCATTTTACAGTTCGCATTCTAAAATAGATCGAGCAGAGAAAATTATAACTGGCTTTTTTTTGTTTGTTTGTTTGTTTTAATTCACAGGGTTCAGATGAAGTTCGACGAGTTGTAGCTCTTGGTAAAGAATTTCACATTGACTGTTATCGTTGTATTGTAAGTCTGAATGATTTTCATCTATCCGATTGAAATTCGCTTTCAAATTATTATTATTGTATCCTTTAGTTCCTAGAGGAACATAGGGATTCAGCTGCGTACCTCCATTGCCTTCGGTTTTCTGACAACATTTTCACCCCGCTCCAGGTCTGCCACCCACATGCTTTCATCTCCTCCTCCCTCACATGACCTCCTCCAAGTTACCCTTGCACTGACGACCCACTCGCCTCTTCCCATTCTATCGGGTTCCACACGAGCGATGGCTTGTCTAATGATGTCATTCAATTGATGGTTTCCTCAGTGTATGACCAGCCAATCCATCTCCATTTCTTCCTTCCTATTTGTTTCACAATCGGTTCCTGCTGAGTTGGTTCGCTCATTGCCAGAGATCCCTGTTGCTGATATTTTCTGGCCGGCCATCTCATCTTGAGTAGTATTGAGCGAAGACAACTGTTGATGAAGGTCTGAAGTTTGTTTGAGAGGCTCTTTATGACGCGCTGGACAAGTCTCTGATCTGTACAGTAGCGCTGACTTCACATTGGAGTTGACAATCCGGATCTTATTTTCGATGCTGAGCAGTGCTGTTGGCCTCCACACAGACATGGTGAGAGTAATGAAAGCTTGTCTTGCTTTTCCAATTCTGGCTTTGATATCCTCGTCAGTTCTGTCCGCCTGTAGTTGAAACGATGCTTCCCAGGAAGGCACTTAGGTGAAGGACGTTGTTTCTTTCATGTTCCTCCTATTTATGCTGACTGATTATCGTCTGTTGTTATTGCTGTTGGTGTTGGCCAGGAATCTTCATCACCTCTGTTTTCTCTATGTTCACTTGAAGTCCTATCTTCTCTGAATGCTACTTCTGCGAGCTTGTTGCTTTTCACTTGCATATCTTCCAGTTTGTGGGAAATCAGATACATATATCATCGGCGAAGTCCAGATTCTCCAAGTCTTTTGTGTGAGTCCATTTTATGCCTGTTCCCTCGTTGTTTGCCGTTGTCTGTCGCACTATCCAATCAATTGCAATCAGGAAGATCATTGGCGATAGTAGACAGCCTTGTCTCACTCCCGTCCTCACTTCGAAGGTTTCCGTAAATTTCCCGTTGTGGATTACTTGGCATGCAGCATTGTCGTACAACTAACTGTTGGATGAGATGTATAATTGTCGATGGGACCCCGTAGTAGCGAAGTTGTTGGCAAATGACCTTTCGATCTACGCTTAGCTATCGAAGGCCTTTTCAAAGTTGATGAATTTGAGTGAGGTGGAGAGGTGACTGCCATTCCAAGCTTTGTTCAATGATGATCCGTAGAGTGGCTATTTGATCAATACATGACTTGTTTCTCCTGAATCCGGCCTGTTCCGGACGAAGTTTTTCATCTAGGGCTTGTTTGATTATTATGCTAAAAGATAATATAATTATTACGAGTAGAATATAAGGCATCGATAGGCATATCTCCATTTGATTCAGTTATCTGCAGTCCATTTTATTTTCCTCTATCTTTTACTCATGGGCTTTGAATTCCATCTCACACGATCTGCTTCACACACACACACACCCTTGGACGCCTAATTCCTTGTTTCCTATTCAGGTTGCCCTTGAGGAACTACCTAGAGTGTGTGATGTCACTCATGTGTGCCCAACCTGTCTCTATGTCTTTCGCCATGTGTGTTGAGTAACACATTCTTGGTTGGCCCCTTTCCACAGTTTTCTTGTTACTTAAAAAGTACCCATCTAGACATCTAAGTAAGAACATACTGTTCAGTGAAGAGTCTCTTTTCGGGGAACTCATTCAATTAGTCGTACAGCGGTGATTATATATGATCATTACTATGTGTGTACATATTAGGTTTGTTAAACAAGAGTAAACATTAGCTTGGGGGTATTGTTTAAGTCATTCAAATATTTTTAACATGGTGGTTAATAATCAAATTGTAACTAGGGTGGGGTGAAGATTATTAATTTTCTTTTCGACGAAATCATCAACTAGGTAGAGCTGTACATTCGTGTATTTATAATAAATGGGTGGATGAGAAAGTTCCAGAATAATTTCTGGTCAAGGGTCAGATCAATAATAGAATTACAATTAGAAATTAAAATGCCATAATAATAAACAGACGGGGGACGGATAAAACTCAAACAAAGTAGCATCATAATTACTGAGAAGATTGACATTGAATGTGTAATTAGGGGGGGGGGGGGGTTAGAAATGTAGAAATAACAACAATAGATAGACAGGATGTTTGGATAAGAAAAAATTTAGTGGGATCATAACTAATGTGACGAATAATTGTGTTTATGCTGTTAGGGATTAAATATATAGAAATAATAAAATAACAAAATAGACAGGAAGTTTGGATATGAAAATATGGTAGTGTGAATAGGGGAGAGATTATGAAAAACTTAAAAAAAATAACATGAATAAACAGGAAGTTTGGATAAGAAAGTCAACGGGATAGTCACTATTATAAGAATTACCTGTTTATGATGGTCATGGCAGGGACAAGGGTTGAACGTGTTTCTTTTGGATACATAGCATGGGTTTGAGCTTTTGAATGGCTAGTGCCTCGGCTACAGGCAAAGTTGAACAATAGCGTCCCAGGAGTGTGAACGCCCCAATGACCTTGAACGCATGCTAATCGTTGGCTAACGGCATCTATCACTATCACAACTGAAATATCAACGCAAATATCACCCAGATCACGTTTTTAAGCACTGTTTGAACAATGTATTAATAGCTCGTTAGGGTCAGGATTAGGGTTAAGGTAAGTATTGGGGTTACCGTTAGGGTTAGGGTTATAATTAGCACTAGGGTTAAAATAACGGTTTGACTAAGGGTTATGATTA
Organism: Trichobilharzia regenti; assembly: GCA_944472135.2. Taxonomy (NCBI): domain Eukaryota; kingdom Metazoa; phylum Platyhelminthes; class Trematoda; order Strigeidida; family Schistosomatidae; genus Trichobilharzia; species Trichobilharzia regenti. The sequence goes on from OX235267.1 coordinate 65,445,964, forward strand.
GGGTGAGGATTAAGGTTAGTGTTAGGGTCAGGATTAAGCTTATGGTTACGATTAGGGATAGATTTATAGTTGATGTCATTTATTGTAATTTGTTTTATTATCCACGTCTTCCTGGTAAGTAGTCATTTATCCTCTTGCTGCAAAACCATAACAATTCAACCGAGGGCTTTTTTGGAAGACTGCAAGCAGGGTGAGAGAGATAAGCGATTCACAAGCGCAGTTTATCTGTAGTCATCTCGGTGAATACATGTGCAGAAATTAGTCTAACTTAGCAACTGATACTCCTCGTTACAACTAGGACGTAGTTTTAAGCCATGTCAGAGAAAGACAACCTATTTTAACGTGTTTTCGAGCATTTTCTAGTAAATATACATCATTTTTTGAGCCAACATTCCTCATTTTTATGATTGGTCAGCTGAAGGTCATTGGAGCGTTCGCATCCCTGGAACGCTATTGTTGAACTTAGCCCGGCTATACCTAGATGTCTTAATTTTACTCCCTTTGATGGGTTTGATCTACTTTCTTTTATATTTTGTTTTGGGGGATTTTTCGAAATTATTCTGGAACCTTCCCCACCCTCACCCATTTATTATAAATACACGCATGTACAGCTCTACCTAGTTGATGATTTTGTCGGAAAGCAAAATTTTCCTCGCTGCAACTGTCTCTTTATTCCCTATGATCAAATGTGATTAGTAATTTAAGATTGAGGTTGAGTAATGTGAAAAACATTCAGAAAAACTGAACTGTGCGTCTGTGGCACAGCGGTTAGGACTCTCGTCGACCATACACATCGTTCGGGGTTTAACCCCCCGCCGACGCACACCTGATATTTATGGTCGGCCTGCAAAATTTGGGCTACCGATGTCACATTCTGAAAATTCCACACTTGTACCAAAATACGGTGTGGAATCAAGCTGTAATAAAAAAAATTAATGAAAGAGCATGGAGACAAGTGTCCAAAATAAATCATGTGGTGCGGAATGAGACTGAACAAAAGGTTGGTTAAAATGATATCAAAAAAATGTCACATGAAAACAGACAACAAGAAATATTAATGACAAAGTATTCGTAAAAGAAGTCGAGCCTGGAGTTAAACCCCAAGGTAAAAAGAAAGGATGGAGAAGTCTCTCCTGTGTATATAAATCATAGTTTACCGCCCAAATTGTTAAGGTCCCGACAATGCAAAGTACACCGAAGCGTACCGCTTTCAGGAGGCTTCTTTTGACTTTGTAGACAACTTTGAATGTCTCTTCGTTACATATTGAGTGGCCACTGTTGAATATATGCTCAACTATAACGCTTTTGGAGGCTGATGGTATTGACGTTCGCGGACTGTACGGAGTATACGCAAGTAAACACAAGATCTAATACCAATAACTTCTATAGCACTCGTTCCTCATGGACTAAAGGCAAAGCAAAAGAACAGAATTGATCAACCAAACTATGAGATATACTTCGGGACCAAATTGTAGAGCGAGACAGATGCCTAGCTGGCTAGTGATCAAGCACGGGCAAAGTTCTACAATAGCGTTCCAAAGGATGCGAACGCACGAGTGACCTACAGCCAGCCAGCCAATCATATAAATGAGGAATTTTTGCACACAAAATGACGTATATTCACAAGAAAATGCATGAAAACACATTAAACAGGGTGTCTTCCTCTGACATGATTTGAAAATACGTCCCAGTTATAGTGAGGAGTATCAGCTGCTAAGTTAGACTAGTTTCTGTAGATGTATTCACCGAGGTGACTGATGATGTGCTGTTTTGTGAATCGTTCATTTCCCTTCTCTTGCTGTGCAGTTGTCTCCAAAGCCCTCGGTTAAATTACAATGGTTTCAGTAAGAGGATCGACGACTACATACAAGGGGAATGATTATTATCATTATTTATTATTGCTCCCTTGGGTTCCTAGTGGAACATAGGGCTTCAACTGCACGTCTCCATTTGCTTCTGTCTTCTGCTACACTTTTCGCCTGCATCCATGTTAATCCATATTCTTTCAACTCCTCTTCACACGATCTCCTCCATGTCACCCTTGGACGTCCCACATGCCGCTTCCCTTTCGGGTTCCACTCGAGGGCTTGACGCCCGATGTCACCCAGCGGTCTCCTCAGCGAGTGTCCGATCTATCTCCACTTTCTCCTGCATATTTGTTGGGCGATTGGTTCTTGCTTTGTTTGTTCCCATAATTCCTTGTTGGTGATTCTTTCCAGCCATCTGATCTTCAGTATAGAGCGAAGACAGTTGTTAATAAAGGTCTGCAACCTGTTGGAAATATTCTTTGTGACCCGCCAAGTTTCTGATCCGTATAGAAGAACTGACGACTTTACGTTTGTATTGAAAATCCGAATTTTGTTGGTGATGCTGAGTGAAGAAGATTTCCAGATTGATTTCAGGCTGATGAATGTGTTTCTCGCCTTCCCGATTCTCTCGATTTGACATCCTCGTCCGCTCCTCCTGTAGTTGAGACAATGCTCCCTAGATAAGTGAATGAAGTAACCTCTTTCAAATCCCTCCCGTTGATGGTGATTGACGTTGGATGTTGTTGCTGTTGTTGGTTGGTTATTTTCATAACCTCCGTCTTGTCTATGTTCACCTGGAGTCCTGTCTTAGCCGGCTGCTTCTTCGACCAGTTTGTCGGTTTTCGCTTGTAAGTCTTCGATTGTGTGTGACATCAAACATAAGTCATCCACGCGCGAAATCCAGGTCTTCTAGGTTCTTCACGTCGGTCCAGGATATTCCTGTCTTCTCGTTTCCCACAGTCTGACGCATAATCCAGTCATCCACCACAATTAGGAATATCATTGGTGATAGTAAGCACCCTTGTCTGACTCCTGTGTTTACTCCAAACGCCTCGCTGAGTTTTCCGTTGTGGATCACTTGGCAGGTGCCGTTGTCGTACAGCTGTTGAATAAGGTTGATGAATATTTGGAGTACGCCATAGTACTCGAGTAATTTCCAAATTACTTCACGATCAACGCTGTCGAAGGCCTTCTCAAAGTCTATAAAGTTGAGGTAGAGGTTTGATTGCCATTCCATGCTTTGTTTGATGATGATGCGTAGAGTTGCAATTTGGTCAGTACATGATTTGCCTTTCCTGAATCCAGCTTGTTCTGGTCGGAGTTCTGTATCCAGTGCGTCCTTTAATCTCTCCAGGATGATGCGACTCAGGATTTTACTTGGCGTCGATAGGAGCATGATTCCTCGCCAGTTCTTGCAGAGTGAGGCCCTAGTCGCCCTTCTTTGGTAGTTTCACGAGGTAACCTTTCCTCCAGTCAGTAGGCACCTTTCCCTCCTTCCAGACCTTTTGCAATAATGGAGTCAGCATGTCTGCTGTAGTTTCTGGGTCTGCTTTCAGTGCTTCAGGGGGTATTCCATCTGGTCCGGCTGTTTTTCCAGCTTTCAGAAGTTTGATTGCGTTCAAGACTTCAGCTCTCGTTGGAGGATTGGTGTCAACTTGCAGTTGTGTGCGCGCTGTTGTTGGTATTTCTGGACGGGTTGCAGGTGATGGTCGGTTCAAGAGTCTTTTGAAGTGATCCGCCCATTGTTTAATCTGTTTTTCTTCCTTGGTAATGGGCTTCCCTTGGCTGTCTTTTATAGGTTTCGCTTGTGTTGGTCTCTTCCCGGATAGAGATTTGGTTATCTGATATAGTATCCTCAGGTCCCTTTTGCCTGCTGCCTTTTCAGCTTCTGTAGCTAGATTGTCGTAGAATCGTCTTTTGTCTTTCCTAGCACTTTTCTTCACTTCTTTGTCCAATGCTTTGTAAGTTGAGCTCATCGTCTCCTTCTCCTGTCCGTCCTTGCATTGAATCATTTTCTCTTTCACCATTCTCCTCTCTTCTATTAATTTCCAAGTGTCCATTGAGAGCCATTCCTTGTCTTGTCTCTTCTTTCTTCCTAGAACCGTTAAACTCGTTTCGTTGAGAATCGCCTTCAGAGACTTCCAATGAGGATAAAACAAATTAAAATAAATGACATTAACTATAAATCCATCCCTAATCGCAACCCCAACCTTAATCCTGACCCTAACCATAAACTTAACACTAACCCTGACCTTAATCCTAACCCTAATGACAATCCTTATCCTGCCGTAAACCCAACCCTAATCCCAATACTTAACTTAACCCTAATCCTAACCCTAACGAGCTATTAAAACATTGTCCAAACAGCAATTAAAAGCGTTATCTGGGTGAAACTTGATCCTTATTTGATGAATAGCGTTGATATTTCAGTTATGATAACGAAAGTTGACGTTAGCCAACGACTAGCATGCGTTCAAGATCACTGAAGCGTTCACACTCTTGGGACGCTATTCTTGAACTTCGCCCGTTCACGAACGTGACACGATGGAGTACCAAATGGCAAGGATGCTTGACCAGAAGCCTTCAGCTAAAAAAGTCGACTTAAACACTAAGGGGCAACATCCAATGTTCACTGATGATTCTTACGGTCAATAATTTTGGGGAATTATTTACCGCTACAATGTGTTCAAGTATAACACTCCCTATTGATCCATAATAACCCATCTGTAACCAAGGGAGATGGTGGTCCTTGACCTTTATAAGTGAAACACACATCTAACGACCTATATATCTCCCTCTAAAGGTGCAACTGAATCCTTTCTGGCAGTCTGATCTTCAGTATGGAGTTAGGAGAGCTGTTTCAAAAGCTTTTGGTAGAGTGACAAGACTCCGAACCACACAAAAGCACTAAATAACTAAAAATCCCAATGTAATAATAGTAATAATTAAGCTTCAATTTCTGTTTTTATTGAATCACATTTTAGGATTGTAAACGATGCTTAAGTGATGAACCAGAGAAACGTTGTTATCCATTCAATGAACCAGATCCTGGAGCACCCGGCCGAAGTGTACAACGTATGCTATGCTTAAATTGTCATTTACAACGAATTGGTGCTATTCCAGCAACATCAGCTGGTGGAATTGTAAATAGTAATAATAACAGCAGCAGTAGTAATACTACTAATAATGCTATCAGTAGTATTAGTAGTGGTCATACAAAATCAACAAGTGGAATTCTAAATTATTCTGCTTCTAATAACCACCATATGAACAATTCAGGCGGTCGTTATTCGACTATGCCAAATCGTGTTCAAGGTTCAAAATTGAACACATTGAACACGAGTACAGTCAGCCCGCCTAGTTCAACTCCGTCTTCTTCCCATCATCATCATCACCACTATCCACATCATCAACAACCTTATCAGTTGAATACATCTTTGACAACATCGACTTATCAAACAACACCGCATATTCATAGTGCACACAGTACATCAAATTCACTTGGAGTCAAGCCTCGAAGTACTAATGGTAATAATATTACTAATAATACGAATAATTATGCAATTAATTGGGAAAGAGCAAGAATGAATGGTGCAAATAATGCTGCGAATCATCTGCATCACGGGGAAAGTAGTAGAAGTTATCATAATTCCTTCGAGACTAAAAGTTAACCAGTACAAGTCTGTTTTATTTCATCATTATTACCAATGTATACATTCATTGTTTCACGCCGTCGAACCTTTAACCCTACTACTCTTCCCTACCCACCATCTTCATTTCGTGGAAATACCGGCCCATTGCTATATATATATATATAAACAATCAACTTCCAGCCAGTGAATGAGTGAGCGAGTGAGCTCTGGGCGTGGAAACTCGCTTCGCTTAACTCTGTGTGTGTGTATGTGTGTGACGAACAACCCAATACTGGAGTAACTCAAATGAGTTCTAACCCTAATCTTGTTTTGTTTTTTGTATTCAGCTATAAAGTTTGTTCTAGTCGAATGTCCTTTCACTATTATATGTATGATGAAATCAAATCAAATCACATCGAATATATATATAAACGCCAAAATATGCATTTCAGACTAGCTATATTCAGAAAAAAACAGGCTATTGAAAATTGTTATTATTATTATTATTATTGTTATTATTACGCGTAATTATATAATAACTTCTAATTGAAGAACAATAAAGACAGACTGAACAATTTCTTTTATGCCTTATTCTTCTCCTTCAACTTTTACACTGTCTATATCTGTTTGTCCCTGTCGCTGACTTTTCAATCTACTTCTAAGAGGATGATGAAGAGTATACATTTTGGCGTCTTGTCTTCTCCCCTCCCCTCCCCCCGCCAAACTTGTTTTATGTTGCTCTACACTTTTTTTACAAATATATTATTATTTTATCCTTTAATTCCTAGAAGAACATAGGGCTTCAGCTGCGCGTCTCCATTGCCTTCGGTTTTCTGACAACTTTTTCACCCCGCTCCAAGTCTCATGACCTCCTCCAAGTCACCCTTGCACTGACGACCCACTCGCCTCTTCCCATTCTATCGGGTTCCATACGAGCGATAGCTTGTCTAGTCATGTCATTCAATTGATGGTTTTTTCAGTGTATGGCCAATCCATCTCCATTTCTTCCTGCCTATTTGTTTCACAATTGGTTCCTCCTGCTTTGGTTCGCTCATTGCCAGAGATCCCTGTTGCTGATATTTTCTGGCCGGCCATCTCATCTTGAGTATTGAGTGAAGACAGCTGTTAATGAAAGTCTGAAGTCTGTTTGACGCGCCAAGTCTCTGATCTGTACAGTAGCGCTGACTTCACATTGGAGTTGACAATCCGGATCCTATTTTTGATGCTGAGCAGTGCTGTTGACCTCCACACAGACATGGTGAGAGTAATGAAAGCTTGTCTTGCTTTTCCAATTCCGGATTTGATATCCTCGTCAGTTCTGTCCGCCTGTAGTTGAAACGATGCTTCCCGGGAAGGCACTTAGGTGAAGGACGTTGTTTCTTTCATGTTCATCCTATTTATGCTGGCTGACTGTTGTCTGTTGTTGTTGTTGTTGTTACTGTGGCTGTTGGTGTTGGCCAGGAATCTTCATCACCTCTGTTTTATCTATGTTCACTTGAAGTCCTATCTTCTCTGAATGCTTCTTCTTCTGCCAGCTTGTTGCTTTTCACTTGCATATCTTCCAGTTTGTGGGAAATCAGACATATTTCATCGCTGGCGAAGTCCAGATCCTCCAAGTTGATTTTGTGTGAGTCCATATCATACGTGTTTCCCCATTGCCCGCCGCTATCTGTCGCATTATCCAATCTACTGCAATCAGGAAGATCACTGGTGATAGTAGACAGACTTGTCTCACTCCCGTCCTCACTTCGAAGGCTTCCGTAAGTTTCCCGTTGTGGATTACTTGGCGTGGAGCATTGTCGTACAACTAACTGTTGGATGAGATGTATAATTGTCGATGGGACCCCTTGGTAGTAGCGAAGTTGTTGGCAAATGACCTTTCGATCTACGCTTAGCTATCGAAGGCCTTTTCAAAGTCGATGAAGTTGAGTGAGGTGGAGAGGTGACTGCCATTCCAAGCTTTGTTCAATGATGATCCTTAGAGTGGCGATTTGATCAATACAAGACTTGTTTCTCCTGAATCCGGCCTGTTCCGGACGAAGTTTTTCATCTATGGCTTGTTTGATATATATATATATATATATATATATATATATATATATTGATAATCATTTTAAATACTTTAGAGAATCATTGAAGACAATGGATCAACAGTGTGCACCCACCATCCTACCAGAGATTGAACTCAAAGTATACACCTTACAAAGCAAAGTTCCTTGAACATTCAGCCGATTGAACCGGAATTCTTTGAACCCGAATGCTAAATCTACTACTTCATAATAGCATCGTTTAAATTTGCTCCTACAACCTTGATAGAATAAAGTAGTGAATTCGTAATATATGTAGGGGACTAATAGGAGAGCTCATTAACATTACAAATAAAAATCCAAGTGAATAAGATGATAGGGTAAATATATATTATCAAAAAATGCATTAATGCGTTATATTAATGAAAAGGTTACTTGGTTATAACGTTAAATAAAGTCCGTGGCTACAAATTATCAATATAATCCAAGGAAGCGTTCACTGTTCGAATTCATCTGCTGGTAGATGCTGTGGACCGGTTGTAGAGTTGTCTTCGGATAAGGATAATAGACTCCTACAATAAATCCAAAGTATACCACACGGTATGAGTGGAGCAAGTAAGCAGAAATGGCCAGAGAGAAGGCGAAGCTTCCAACAGTATAGTGTATTTCGTATATAGTACACGGAAGTTATATGTATTTTAACAAGAATCGTTTTAAACAAAAATCATGTACAATGTCTCCAATTTCTACAACTAACAAAAAGTGTACAATCATATTTTTACGCACTCCACATATAACAACACGATCATGTTAAGGCATAGGCATTCATAGATGGCAGAAGTGCATCATGAATTCATGAGTCACTAGACTCCAGTCTCTTTGGTTGGATGGTCAGCAAGGTGGCTTTAAGAACTGAAGGTATTGGGTTCGGTTTCTGTTAAGGTTTTAGGTGTAAACCGATGATAAGTCTCAAGCTGGAAGGAAACAGACATCTAGTGGTCTCTAGCATTTAGTGGTCCTCTCTATCTCGTGGGGACTGGGTTTGGTGACCACTTTATCCCCAATTATAAGTAGCTATCATTGGTTACAAAGTAGCCAAACTATTCCAGTAGGTCTACGTCTTGACCATACAAATGACTAAATTCTTAGTGCAGTCCCGACTGCACTCAATGCAACCTAAGCAATAAGGAGAGAATTCCAAACGGTGAAGACAAACTATAACAGCCATCAAACAGGTCTGAGTAAATGGTCATGTCGCTGGTCAGGAATGAAGCATATGCGACGCTTAAAACAGTTTAATTATTTATTGTGACGATTCACAGTCAGCCCTGGCTACTGGTTCTAGCCGAAGATCCTAATGCAATCTTTAGTCATAACCACAATATAACCCTCCTCTGCCTTATATCTCATCTCATCCCTGACTCTTAATCCTAATTTAACCACTAACCTTAATTCTAGAGGTTAAAAGCAGAAAGATCAGATTGTGAGAAAGCTCTTGAAGCGAAACCTTTCCTGCATTCATCTCTAACGATGTGATTCTCTTGGTGACTGTCACAGTTTATATTCACCATTTAAACCTGTTACTTAAAAATCGACTGAGGCTATTGAAAATTGTTATTATTATTATTACGCGTAATTATATAATAACTTCTAATTGAAGAACAATAAAGACAGACTGAACAATTCCTTTTATGCCTTATTCTTCTTCAAATTTTACACTGTCTATTTCTCTCTATCCCTGCCTCTGACCCGACCGAAAGCTGCTACCTTGACGTGGTGGTCGGGCTTGAACACCGCAATGATCTATTCAAGCTATACTGGCTGAGACTTATGTCTCTTGAGGTCTACCATGCCAGGCAGGTTGTTTGGATAGCGGTTAAACAAAAAGCAGCTACCCAATCCAACATCATGATTCAAACAAATTCACAAAATTTCATGCCGGATCGGCCGTGGCCCGGATTAACAACGACCGCGCTTCCTGCTGCCGTGTCACAGGGCAGGAGTGATAAATATGCTACTGAGGCACACAAAACAAAAAGAACAAACAAAAACAGGCCGCGTGTGACCGGCCTCAAGCAGTTGTCCCCTGGGCTCTGCGGTCACGCAACCAACTTCCACGGTGTGGGCAGCCGGGAAGTAACAATCGCCCTCACAATCCGAAATGCACGCGAAACCTCTCTATTACTCACTCATCTTTGTCTTCATCTTCATCTCTATCATCTTGCCTTCCTTCCACTGATGCAACTCCTCGACTTGATAGCTCTCCACTTCCTCTCCACTCTGCGTCCACTAAAAACGATGGAAGCCAAAAAACCACCACCGACAGCCTCTTAAAGCCGCGCCACCAATTTCATATAGGAGCTCTTAATGTTAGGACACTTTGCCAAATAGGACAACAAGCATCACTAGCCAAGACCCTGGCATCACGAGCCATTGATGTATGCTGTGTTTCAGAAACACGCATACAAGACCCAAGTGTGGTTATTCACCTAACCCCACCTGGCCAACAGGTTGAATCTGCAAAATTCACCTTGAGGGTGTCAGGAGATGCCACAGCTAGTTCACGAGGATTAGCTGGCGTAGGGATAGCTTTGAGTACTAGGGCAGAAAAGACATTGCTTGACTGGATCCCGGTAGATAGCCGAATGTGTGCTGTCCGCCTGAACGGATCAGTAAGAAGGAGGAAGGACTGCACTACTCGCCGATGCCTTTTCGTAATCTCCGCCTACGCCCCCACTGACTGCAGTTCAGATGAAACGAAGGATGAGTTCTACCAAAAGCTGTCTAGTTTGGTGCGAAAGGCTAAACGCTCAGACATAGTCGTTCTAGCTGGTGACTTTAACGCTCAAGTAGGGAAATTGTGTCAATCTGAGAAGGATGTCGGTGGCACCTATGGAGTTCCGTGCCAGCGAACCGACAACGGTGACCGTCTCCTACAGTTCTGTTCTGATAATCATTTGTTTCTTGTAAGCACTAACTTCAAACACAAGGAGAGACACTGTTTGACTTGGAGACCCCCTTCATCAAACCAACGCTGGACACAAATAGACCACATAGCAATAAGCTATCGTTGGCGTGGGTCGGTAGGAGATTGTCGCTCCTTCTGGAACACGTGCGTAGATACCGACCATGCACTGGTCCGCGCTCGGGTGTGCTTACGACTGAACGGACGTAGGAAACAGCTGGCGGTAAAACCATCACGTCCCCAGCTCGATCAGGAAACTAAATCCGTATTTGAGGAAGAACTAGCTAAACACATATCTGTGTTCGACAGCTGTGCTCACCCTGAAGAAGCTTGGAAAAATATCCAGGCAGCCATAGATACAGCTGTAAAAGCTGTGAATAAGGTAAACCCAAAGGTGAGTAAAAACCACTGGATCTCCACCGCCTCATCCGAACTGATAGATGCTAGAAGACTTATTCCGGCGAGCTCCGAATTCAATGAGGAGCGAAAGCTGCACAAGAGGAAACTTACGAAAAGTCTCCGCAAGGACCGTGAACAGTGGTGGGCGACAAAAGCCAAAGAGATGGAGAAAGCTTCGAGGATAGGCAACACCAGGCAACTCTTTAGACTCATCAGGGAAACGGGTGGGAGAAGACAAATCATCAGTGAGACAATCTCGGAAAAAAATGGCACTATAATTAGCTCCCAGGATAGACGACTGGATCGTTGGAAAGAGCATTATGAGGAGCAGTTTAATTTGCCCACAGCCACGCTCAACCTTCCGAGCATCCAACACCTCCCTGAATGGGATATAGACACAGGTCCTCCGTCACTAACTGAGGTTACTAAAGCTGTCACCAATCTGAAACTAGGCAAAGCAGCGGGACCTGATGGAATGACTCCAGAGGTATTTAAGTACGGTGGAGACAGCTTACTGTCCGGATTAACTGAGGTACTAGGCAGCGTCTGGGAATCAGAAGAAGTCCCATCGGGTTGGTGTAAGTCACTGATTATCCCCATATACAAGAAGGGAGACAAGTCTTCCTGTGATAATCACAGAGGGATTAGCTTGACTAATATAGTATCTAAAGTCTTAGGCTCAATAATCATGCGTAGACTGAGTGGTGCTCGGGAAGCACAAACACGAGAGAGCCAGGCAGGCTTTAGACCAGGAAGAGGGTGTATTGATCATATCTTCACCCTCCGACAGATTCTAGAACATAGGCATTCCTACCGGCGTCCAACAGTCATTATATTTCTTGACCTAAAGGCAGCATTCGACTCTGTCGATCGGGAAGTTCTCTGGAGATGCTTGGCTGTAAAGGGAATTCCAAGAAAATATATTGCACTGATTAAGGCACTCTACTCGTACTCATACAGCCAGGTGAGGGCTTACGGCGAGCTGTCATCTGAACTGATGACGACCAGTGGTGTCCGTCAAGGATGCCCATTATCTCCTTTTCTATTCAACTTCATCATAGATGTGTTAATGGACTTAACCCTAGGTGACTTCAGCGACTCAGGGATTGACTTGCTACCGGGGAATAATCTCGTTGACTTGGAATATGCAGACGATATAGTCCTTCTAGGCGAAGACGCTGACGAAATGCAGAGTCTTCTAAACACCTTGAGCCGCAATCTACGAATGTTTGGCATGCGATTCGCTCCCGCCAAATGCAAGATGATGTTACAGGACTGGACTACATCGACGCCTAGTTTAAAAATAGGAAGTGAAGTGGTAGAGCACGTTGACCGCTTCACTTATTTGGGAAGTACCATCAGCCCCAACGGGTTGATCTCTGACGAAATCTCAGCACGAATACAAGGGGCTCGTTTCGCATTTGTTAGTTTACGCCGACTCTGGCGTAGACGAGATGTTCGACTATCGACCAAAGGGCGGGTGTACTGCTCATCAGTCCGCTCCGTCCTCCTTTATGGTTGTGAGACCTGGCCACTGAGAGTGGAAGACATGAAAAGACTAGCTGTCTTTGATCATAGGTGCCTGCGTTCTATTTCCCGTGTAAAGTGGCATAATAAGGTGAGCAACATGGAGGTTAGGCGTAGAGTTCTAGGTAAACAGGGGAAATCAATCGACGAAGTCGTGAAGCTACAAAGACTGAGATGGTTAGGACATGTGTTACGTATGCCAAGTCATCGCCTCCCTCGACGAGCAATGTTAGCGGATATAGGGTCAGGCTGGAAAAAAGCTAGCGGCGGTCAAACAAAAACTTGGCACCAGTCAATGAAATCCACAACAGTTGGTCTAAGCCACGTAGGAAGGTGTAGACTTCCAGGCTGGGGTCCTCGGGACGGTAAAAATCTATGGTTGGAAACAATTGGTGACATGGCTCAAAATCGTTCTCAGTGGCGCAGATGCATCCACTCCTGTGACTTATGATTTCCAATGAAACTGTTTTGTTCTTCGTTATTACTATTCCTTTGTCTCACACCTCTGCTCACTGTCTCTATTATGCTTTTCTTGTACTTTCTTCTCTTGCTTCGTGTGCTACACGGAATGTGGCGACTTGAACTTCCGCACATTTGTGCAAAGTTCTATGTCGAAAACAGACAGACAGACTGACTGACTTTTCAGCCTACTTCTAAGACGATGATGAAGAGTGTACATTTTGGCGTCTTGTTTTCTCCCCTCCCCCCGCCAAACTTGTTTTATGTTGCTCTACACTTTTTTTTACAAATATATAATGATAATCATTCTAAATAGTATAGAGAATCATTGAAGACAAGGGATCAGTGGTGTCCACCCACGATCCTGCTAAAGATCGAACGTGAAGACTTTAGGTTACAAGGCCAAGTTCCTTGACTGTTCACCAATTGGACCGGAATTATTTGACCTCCGAATGCCGAATCTATCATTTCATGATATTATCATTTGAATTTGCTCCTAAAAGCTTGACAGAATAAGGTAGTGAATTCGTAATATGGTGATACCATCATGAAAAGGCATAGCATTTGTAGGCGGCAGTGCTGCATCACAAATAAGGGAGTCATTAGACTCCAGTCTCTTTGGTTAGATGATCAGTAACGTCGCCTTAAGACATGTAGGTAATGAGTTCGATTTCTGATAGGATTGTTGGTGCGGACCGCTTGTGGGTCTGGAGCTAGGAGGAGAATTTAGTGGTCCTCTCTCTCGTGGGGACTGAGTTTTCTGTCGCTGCCTAACACCTGAAAAGATTCACCCAAAATGATGAGGATTTGTCAGTGTAGTTGAAGATTGAACGATCAATTCATGGTTATTTGCTCAAACCCAACTTCCCCACAATTTTCGCGGGTGATCAATCTGCGCCAGTCATCGTCTCATCGGTCGCTGTTCAGAAAGAAGCTAGAAAAAACTGTCAGAAGTAATATCGTGATTTATTGTTGTAATATTTGTTCTTAGACCTTAGTTTATTATGCTGGTTATATGTTGGTGTTAGAATAAAGAATTCTCGAGTCGCCAATCTGTGTTCTGGTTTTGCGTCCGTTAGTACTAAGCGTTTCTGAAAGGCTTCGAGGGACAGTATGAGGCCCGGCGTAGCAAGAGGTGGGCATTAACGGTTTTTGAGACGTGATTGACAGCACTTATATTAAATTTCACTGTAGCCTTCCTAACCTGGGTCGCAAAACTGAACTACTGGAAGTATCAACCCCCAAAGAATGACGATAATTTATAAGTAGAACATTTAGACTGCCTGAAGAAAACTTGTAGTGGCCAGTCTATCTATCGGGGATCAAGCTGTGAACTCTGACAAGGCACATGATGACCAGCGAAATGGTGGCACAAGAAATGGCACTTGATCTAGCTTAAAGGTGTACTCTTTAAAACGACAGCGCAAACACCAGAAGTATCCAATGGTTATCTGGCTGTATATTTAGCCAGTATTTAGCATTTTCTAGTGTTAATCTATCTACATTTTCCACCTGTATGTATTCCGATTTCTAGAAGGTATACTAAAATGTGACCATGGGACGAAAATTGGAGGAACTGTATAGAATTCTTTCCTTCACCCCCCCTCACAGACACACACGCACACCCAGCCTATGTCCATTATCTTGGACAAAGTCTTCTACAGTAAAATATTTTATCTCAAACTAAGGTGATCTTCCATTCCTATTCATCTCTGGTGGAGCATAATGCTTCCAAATATTCTGAAGTTTCAGCAGAGGTGAAGTTGCTTGTATTGGGTGGACTTCCTAATTTCACATCTAAACAACCTTTTTCCCGGGCTTGCTACAGGTTGGTAGACTAGAAGAAGTTTCGATAATGCTTTGGTCAGGAATCGACCCAAAACCATTCAATAACCTTGAATTAGAATTATGTGAAATAATTGTGAAATTTATGATGCATAGACGTTATGTAGATGATACTCTTATCATTGGTAATAATAATAAATCTATTGAAAACTTTATTACTCTATTTAATCATATTCATCCAAATGTTCGAGTGACCTCCGAACTAGAATCCAATAACAAACCCGGTTTCCTGGATATTACTATGACTAGGAGATATGATGGAACGATTTAGCGCTGTATTTTTCGTAAACAGACATGGAGTGAACAATATCTTCATTTTACCAGTTTTGTTCCTATCCAGTATAAACGTTCCCTAGTGAAATGTTTGTTCTCAAGGGCCCGAAAAATATGCACAAGTGACACATTGATGGATGAGCTTCGACGCATACATTCAGTTTCACTAGCTAATGGTTATCCAGAAAACTTCATCAATTGTCACGGTAAGGATAGACCACATCCTGAAAAGACAGCTTCTGTACCAATGAAAGCTCTCTTTATTAACCTACCTACCATTAAAGGGTGACCAGATTATGCAGTTGACAGCTAGCTCAAAGACTTTGGTCAGCCATCAAACGCACATTCTACGCCACCACATCTCTTTTTCTCACTTGCCGAACATTTTCTGTCCCTGTTCCTACGATTAAAGGACGAAATTCTGTGGACTCTACTGTATCAAACTGTATCTACAAGTTCACCTGCAGTTGTTGCGGTAACACCTATATAAGTAGACCCAACAGAATGTTCTAATGTCGTCGAAAAGAACATGTTCCAAAATGGCTACTAAATCATATCGAAAATCCCAACGCGATTAATCTGAATAGAAATCCAGCATCATGATCCATTGCAAAACACTTATTATTAATGTCAGGTCACAAAATCAATCAATATTAATGACTGTTTCACAATTATCTCACATAACTCTAATTCAAGGCTGGTTATTGAAGGTGATGGAAGCACTTTGGATTAATCATATAGCGCGTAAACTGTGTGTACAAAAAACAATAGACTTCAACCTTATCGCCTACCATGGACTATTTGACCTATTTAAATGTGATGATTGGTCATTAGTATGTACTTCTGTTTTTTATTTAACTGAGTAATTGTCATGATCTTTATTTTATTTCATTATTGTTAACCATGTTAGTTGTAAAGCGGTTGTAAAGAAACTACGAAATGAAGATATCATCTCGCGAAATTTGTCTTCTTAATGCCAAATTCAAATTTATCAAAGGGACTAATTGTTTTAATTTGAATATATGGCGCTGAAGTGGCTAAACGAGAAAATAAACAATCCATAGTATAGGTTTCACTAACAGACAGCATTCATTGAACAAAATTAGTAATAATTTGACTGTAACACGCACAGAGCTTAAAGAAAAGTGCATTTGTTTTAGCCAACAAGAATTTTAAGACACTTCATTCATCATGGATGTATATCATTTTTTTCCTTCACGTTCCCAATGGAACATAGGGCTTCAAGCTAGCGACCTGAAGTTTCTGTAGCAGTGTTTATTATTTATTTTACAGGATGGGGTTGCTAGCCCCATACGCAACCTTTTCTTCTTTGCCTGCATTTATTTCTAGCTTGGCGAGGTAAAGGAGTGCGTCCTGTGGCCGGAGATCGGACCCCGGACCGTATGTGTGGTCGGCGAGCGTCCTAACCGCTGTGCCACCGACGCACAGATGTATATCATGGATGTAATTAATATTTCTGTTGAAAAGCTAAAAATTACACGTTATTATCTAAATATTTGGTAACAGTTGGATCTAGCTCTTGGGAGATATGGGAGCGATGACATTCACGCAAAGTACGACGTATACCAACGCACGATCTGGTGTCCAAAACTTTCGTAGTGCTTGTCCTATGCAGATCAAAAGCAAATCAGAACACCGAATTCATCATCCAAAATACGAAACATAACGTAGATGCTTGACTGCCAGCCTTTGGCCTAACGAATCGAGTTGAAGGTCAGCATTCCATGCTGAGTGGTAAATGCTGTGGGTTAACAACCTCAGGGAGTTATCTACTGTTAGGCGTCTATTTCCTTAAATTGTATTTGGTACACATCCAAAAGGTCAGCTAATTGCATCGCTGGAATATTTATGGGATTGGTGACAATTTTGTCCCCAATTATAAGTAGCACTCATGGTTACAAAGCAGCTAAACTATTCATGTCGGTCTACTTCTTGACCATACAAATGACTAGATTCTCAGTCTGCGACAAAGTAGCTTGCAGGTCCTACTGCACCTACCCACTGCTGTCTGATCAATAGGGATAGAATACTGAAACACGAAGACAAAATACAGCAACCGTCAAATGAGCCTGAGCAAATTGTAACGACAAAAGACAAGAGCCAGGCAACAGATCGTTTATTAAGAAAATAAACACATATTTACATATATATTTCATTTACATTATTATAGCTTATTCAAGCAGACAAACACAGTCTTCTGATTGGTTGTTTCATAGAGAAAGTTGACTTTGCATCTCTTTGTGACTGTTTCTTGAATATATTAAATATTCCCATAGTAAAATTTAGAACAACACATTTAAGCGAACAATATTGTGGTTTCAATTAGATCTCATCAGGCTTAACTCTAATATATATAAGTTTACAAATAAAATTCAAATATAAACCAATCACGGTGTTTTGTCTATAGGATAATACGATGGTGAATATAAAATTGTACAATTAGTCATAATAGTGGTAATGATAATATTAATAATAGTAATAACAATAATATTAATAATAATAATGGTCTTATCAATAATAAGGATGAAAAAATGAGGCAATCTGTGATAACACCAATAATGAAAAACAGTATGATTAAACAAACAATTGTTCAGGTGGAAGTAGTCGATAAAGGCTAGTAAAAACAAATGAACCGATTACGTAACACAAAACACCATGATTGGTTTATATTTGAATTTTATTTGTAAACTTATATATATTAGAGTTAAGCCTGATGAGATCTAATTGAAACCACAATATTGTTCGCTTAAATGTGTTGTTTCTTGAATGTCAGATCATCTATACGCCAAGTCTGCTGTGATTGGTTGTTGAATCAGTCTTGTTCATATTTCCTCACCACCAATATTTGCGACATACCCATTGACGTAAAATGCTGTCTACCGTTTTTGACTAGCCTGCTGTCATCACAAAATGATCATGTCACTGGCCAGGAATGAAGACTACGTAGGGTTCAAAACAGTTTAACTATTTATTGTCACGATTCACGCTCAACCTAACCATTGGTTACAAACATAAATGCTAATCCTAATGCAATCTTAATCGTAATCATAATGTGATCCTCCGCCCTATACGTCATCTCATCTCTGACTCAGCCCTAATCTAACAACTAACTCCAGTCTTAGATATTAGAAGCGGAGAGATCAGAGTTTGAGAAGGCTCTCGAAGCGAAACTTACTCCACATTCATGACTAACAATGTGATTCTCTTGGTGGCTGTCACAGTTTATCTTCACCAATTAAACCTGTTTCTTAAAAATCTACTGAGGCCAGAAAATGACGCATAATTACCGGGACATAACTACCAGACCCTTGTTTCTCCAAACTTCAGTTTTCTACCGTGGTATTATTTTGGTCTTTATTGGTGGAGATAAGTAAATTGGATAATGATGATTATTCCTCTCAAGTTTACTCGGCGCCTCATAAATTCCCTTAATCTGCTATAACTCAACGACTTTATCTATCTCAGGGTTGTCAACATCTAAGATATAAAGAAGATTGATCATCAATTCTTCTGCGTAGTCAGGATGATTTCGTCTGTCCGCTAAGTGACTATTAAAACTAGTGTATCTACCAATTTAACTACTCCTGTGAAGTGAGCCAGTTACATAGGCCGTACAATTAGGCGTGTTTCTTGTCGAATTTCCGAACATCACCCTGCAAAGTGGTTAAGCAAAGGTCAAACAAAATCCATTCGTAGTGCTATTCTGTCTCATCTTGTGGATACAGAACACAAGATTGACGTCAACCATGCTTTCAGGGTCATTTACCGCATACCTACGAATCTCAGTTTTGCCTTAAGATTTCGACTTCTAAATACTACTGAGGCTGTGGAGA
The DNA here is from genome assembly GCA_944472135.2 of Trichobilharzia regenti. Taxonomy (NCBI): domain Eukaryota; kingdom Metazoa; phylum Platyhelminthes; class Trematoda; order Strigeidida; family Schistosomatidae; genus Trichobilharzia; species Trichobilharzia regenti. Next base: position 65,464,753 of record OX235267.1, read on the forward strand.
TCCATATTAACAAGCCTAATTTGTGCATCCAAAAGAAGTTAGTTCAGACATTATCATTACCTTGGTCGTCTAGGTTTGAATGATCCTGAATTTTTGTGGAATTTCCCTAATTTAAGTTGATATTCTATTCGCTATTATATCTTTATTACTATTATAATTTAAGTATCTTTAGTGAACTGTAATTACGTTGTGATCATACTTTACAAATCGATATTATTTAAAAGACACTAATATTGTTATTGACTACTAATCTAGAATATTCTGTGTATATAAACATATACGTATATAATTGTAGAGGCAGAAGAGGAATTTATCAAAAAGGGGATATTCTTTGCTCGATTATTTTGTGTTGTATAAAATATTTTCAATTACTTCCTCTTGGGAGAATACCACAAGTTCCCAGACCTCGCCTAAGATGAGAGTAATTTAGCTTATTCGCACTGCTTTTTGAAATAATGACTGAGTCTAACTTACCAAATCACGAGGGATAACTCTTTTTTTTAGAATAGAGTATCTCCTAAGCAGACTCTATTTTGGCTAGTTAGCACTGCAGTCCTTCGCAAATCCCCTAACATACTAGTTAAATGAGCTTATGGAATCATTTACAGAAGGTCTCCTGAAGCATTTTGTGTTTGCGGGTTGTGAAACTAAGCGATATCGATGTTTTTACCACAAAAATTTTACTAAAAGTTTGAAAACGTTAGATATGTAGAAATTTTGAGGCTCGCAAACGGAAGATTATTTAGCTGTCTTTCCAGAGGTACTGCCTTAGATAATGGCAGTGAGACAGTAATGTTATCCACTATAAGTTAGTACCATTGGAACCTATACACTAAAAATACACTCACAATATTTCTAGCACATCTGATGAAGATTGAAACAAACTGATGACGTTTCGAGAACAATTTATTACCGCTCATAATCATATCAAGGCACTACTCACACGACTTCCTAACTTCATTTATATAGTTCCATTATTTTTCACTTGATTTGATTGGTAGCAGTGATCTCCATATTTCAGATTACTAAAGTAATCTAGGTAGGTGGAGACAGCGAGAGGTTGATTACTGAACCCTTCCTGGTTCATCGAGTCTACACCCAGCACATGCAATAGGAATGATTCATCACTCATACCTGAAATATGGAAAATACCACTACCAATAAAATCAAGTGAAAAATAATGGAACTATATAAATGAAGTTAGGAAATCGTGTGAGTAGTGCCTTGATATGATTATGAGTGACAATAAATTGTGCTCGAAACGTGGTCATCAGTCAATATTACTGTACAACAAACACTGTGTGACTTTCTCAAAACAAAATTCACCCCCATAAAGGAGTTACACTCTACCCCAGTGCACAAGTTTTATTCATACATCACTGAAACAACCTTTGTCATGAGATATGCAAATTATTCCAAAGCTGGTCCCATACATCTGCCAACATCAAAATAATGTCATGCTAAGCAGTGACTGTGGAATTGTAGGAATTTTTTGAAACGGAATATCATTGACTGCAGGTTATGACGTGTGCTCTACACCTTATGAGGTAAAAAATGCTTGTGAATTCTGGAGACCTCTCCTCTTTCACATTAGTGGCAGTCATTTCGGTCATTTTAAGTCTTAACAATGCAAACTTGAGACTCCTGCGCAAAAGCGACTGCCACGATTTCTCCAGTGTTTCTCAACACAGCTACTCTGGTAAAAACTATGGGTTCTCTCCAAAATAAACTAATTTATTTCATCTTACTATGTGTAAGAGGGCTACAACAACCAGTTGAATATATATATGGTGTTGCAATACGACATTGGTCAAGAACAGAGTCAAAGAAACTGCAAGGAACCTCAAGGTTTAAATATGCTCGTCAGAAAGATACTTGGTGTTAAACCAAAATTAATGCTTCTATCCTCATATGATTAAATATGAGTCTAAATTCAGAGGCAAAAGCCATGGTCTGTTGACATTACGAGCTTAACGGTAGAATTCAAGGTTATGTTTGTAGCTTTTCATTACATCTGTCAATTATATATAAAGCCAGAGGAAATAAACACGAAATGGGCGATGTGAAGTGCAATCGTTCAGCTATTCTTCTAGTTAACGTCTTATATATATATTACCTCTGAGAAATCGTAAAGTAATAGCTCAGTCTTTTGAAGTAAAATTTCTATCTCCGATTTGGTGGACATTCACAAAACAAAAACTGGGAAAGCTAACGAAAAAAGGGAATGACATTTAGCCAGTCAACCATCATGCTAGATGTTTTTCATTACAAGAAATCCTGAATTTTTAGGCCTTCATAACTTCAGAAGTTTTCGAGAAAACGACACTATTGTCAAGCTTGGTATTATAAGTACAGAATGGAAATTGCAACCACTGCACATAATCTGGCTGTCAGAGTTTTCGAGCATTTTGTCGTTTACTTATGGTAAGGTAAGCTACGCCTATTCGAAGCAGACTGCTGATTAGTGGAGTGCGTTTTTAACATATTCTAGAAACGTCTCTTATTGTAGTGTTTCCATGTTCGCGTAATGACTGGCTCAAGCAATATACTGTTTAGATATTTGACACTAAACTCGGCCGACGAGGCACTCCTTTACCTCGCTAAGCCAGAAATAATGCTGGTAAACAGGGAAGGTTGGGCATGAGGCTGGCTAGCAACCCAATCCTGTAAAATGAAACACTGCTACGGGAACTTCAAGCCACTAGGTTGAAGCCCTATGTTCCACTGGGAACGTGAAGGAAAAAAATATGAATTGGTAAAACTTTTATGAGATATCTGTTTAGACAGCTTCAGGGCTCTTGCTACATTTTTGACGGTAAAGTATCTCTTTTTAGTCATACCTGGGCCTCATGCTTCAACGTTAGGCATACAAAATAGCATTTTTGTGATCTTAAATGCCTATATGTCGTCTATTCCTTCAGAAACTCTTCATTCTTGCTTTTGGCCAGGTTATGCTCACTCGAACTGGGGACTCCTGAGATATGCTATATAATCGTCCCATTACTGTAACAGTAACCATAAATTTTATACCCCAAAACGAAGAAGTCCATGTTTACTTGAATCTTCATTACAGAATGAGGATGAAGACTGTTTTAAACACAACCAAAATATTGAAAAGAGCGTGAACAACTAGACATACACTTGGTGAATTCGGCTTTTAATTCAATAAGTTATGAGGAGGAAATGGGTTATACCAAAATAATAAACCAATGTATACTTGGTGGCAGTCACTTTTGCGCAAAAGTCTCAAGTTAGCGTTGTTAGCGCTTAAGATGACCGAAATGACTACCACTAATAATAATAATAATATATTCTCATTTTCTGTGTCGGTAGTATAGCGGTTAGGGAGCTCGACGACCATGCACATGTTCCGAGGTTCGATTCCCGGCCACCGACGCACTCCTTTACCTCGCTGAGCCAGAAATAATGCTGGGAAAGAGGAAAGGTTGGGCATGAGGCAGGCTAGCGACCCCATCCTGTAAAATAAATAATAAACACTACTGTTACAGAAACTTCAAGCCACTAACTTGAGGCCCTATGTTCCACGGGGAGAGTGAAGGAAAGCAAAAATTCTCATTTTGTACATGAGGGACGCCAGTTTACAGGCATCATCAATATGATAATTTACATATATGATTAGTAAGCATATTTAATAACAATTTAATAAAATACAGGGTGAAAAAGTTGTCAGAAAACCGAAGGCAATGGAGGTGCTCAGCTGAAGCCCTATGTTCCTCTAGGAACTAAAGGATACAATAATAATAATAAAATACATATTTTTTCCTACCTGTGTAGGACACACCAAATGTACAGGCATGGATAAGCATTATTTAAATTACATAAATTTGGTTTATTGTTAAATTACATGGCTGCTGACGTTTTTGTCTATGGTTTGTGGGGAACAATATGATAACTAGTCATTCAATGGAGCACATCAAAATATATAGAAATATTGTCTTCGCATTAACAAAAAAACCCGAGTATGTTTTGGATGGATTAAAAGTACTTGGGAAAAAATAGAGCTTGAAGTAATTCCCCAATATAACTTAGGTGTGTACAAAACCGAATCTTATTCTTGATTTATATCCAAATTTGGTAATAATTTAAGATAAGTGATACACTTGTATAGTTTTGTCAACATTTTCATCGTAACATCACAAGTGAATTGTACTCAATGTAGACTAATAATAATGATAGTTTATATTTTCACATAAACGAGTGTTTTCAAGAAATGAAAGCTATTTTTACAGATACGATTAGTTATGTTATAAGTTACAATTGCGACGTTGTATTACAAATTAATACTTTTCCATTGGTATCAGAGTATATTCCACAACTGTAATTCAGGTTTCATCATGGGGGAAGGTAATGTGTAATTCACGAAGGAATTGTGTGATATGGGACCAATAATGTTTGCAGATCATTTGTCATTGTAAATGGTCAAATATCCACATTCTTCATTCTCATTCAAAAAGTCAAATGGAAGCTTAAATGGTGAGAGAAAAAAGAAGACAAACAACAGCAACGCAAAAGAAAGCAAGAGGAGTCCTTAAGGAGTGATTAATAAATATATACATATATATTCTGTCTAGTAACTATGGTTATTTCTGTGCACTAATTAACTAGTCCCGTTATGCTAACTTTTATATTATGTGTGAACTAATATTACTGTCCTGTGTAGAAGTGTTTATCATCTAGTTCCAATAATATTAAAATTTAAAATTGTAGTTTCTTGTAACTACACGTTTAATGAACTTAAAATATCTATGTGCGTGAAAAAGAGGGTGTAAGAATCAAACGTAGAAAAGCATTGTCACCTTTCAGCAGTCTGGTGACTGAGGAGATGAACACTGGAAGTGTGTTTGCATCGCGCAATGTGAAAGAGGTCTCCAGAATTCACAAGCATTTTTACTTCATAAGGTGTAGAGCACACGTCATAACCTGCGTTCGAAATCTGTCGTTTTATTCTCCCCGCGTGGTTTTCGTTTTTATTATTCTTCCTCGTATTCCCACTTTTCAGGATATATCCTTAGTGTCACTCAGTGATTACTAATACAAATTGCAATATTTGTTTTATATCTAAACCTACCTCTGTAGTCACTGGATATTATCCTTGCTAGTTTTCCAGTTTCAGGCTATTGATTAAGGTATTACCACTTCGAGCGTCTGACTTTCGGTGCCCATATTACGCTTGCTTTTTGTTTTGTTTTGACATAACGTCAAACAACCTAAGACTCATATACCTGCAGTCCGCCAGCTCTGTATTAACTAAACACAAAATGTCAGTTAAGCTGTCGAAGCGTCGTCGTGCTTCATTATCGGCTGAATACTTCACCAAAAGACATAAATCTAGCAAGCCTAAACAGCATGGTACCACACTTCTCCCTAAACTGACACAGATGCTAAATAAGACAAGATCAGAAATCATTACTTTTTCACCTTCTTGTGTAATAAGTGCTTTTATCAGGGATATTTACAGTAGTACCGGTTGTGAGACAAGTAGTATGGATTCCTACCAAGCCACACACACTGGCTCTTAATACAAAATCTGACACCGGTTCCTCTGATGTGGTTGAATCCACACCACCCATATACCCTGCTCAGAACTATCAGTCAGCTGGTCCGAACATACATATGGCCTCACTATCCTCTAAATCTGCTAATGTTAATTCCACCAAATGCTTAGTAACCTTAGACGTCGACCTCGATAATCCTTGCAATACAATACACAGGAGATTTGCTATCATCTAGTTCCATTTAATTGGATGCCTTTAAGCAGGCGACAAATGTACCAGTTCAGAAGATAGATTGTCGCACCACCGCTACTATTACCGATAAAGTCCCCCCCTTTCCTCATCGCAAAAATTTCCATCCATTTCATCAGCGACGCGTGGACGTCAACCTAATGTCAAATATGAAAAAGCAAACTGCTCATCATCTACGAAAAACACATCCAACCAAGCCAGTAACCTGGAGAGTACAGACATTCTTCCATTCGTCCATGATCTCTTACCCCTTAGGTATTGGATAAAGCCTGTTGATTATCCTGACTATGATACACTACAGTCTTGTGAGAGAATTATAGATCACATTTCCACGGAAGTGATAAAGCGTGTTCAGTGCATGTATAATGCAATGGTTTTCCGTGTGCCCTACAGTACCAACATTAAAACATTGAAAAACGCACATTTAAAGGCATGTGATGAAATACCAGATTCCTATTGTAGGTGCAAACGATTGAGTAAATCTTCAGCTAATACATCCTGTCCAATAATGTTCCAATTTAATAGGATTGTGGATGCAAGTCGCTTTGTAAACAACCAACACCTCTTTAGGAGAGTAAGCAGCTTTAAAAGTATACGTATTATTCACGACAGGACACCAATCCATCATTGTGCCAAACAAAAGGATACAACCGCCCCAGTGATTTCACTACAAAACACCACCTAAAGCTTAAAAGAAGCCCTCAACCTAGATACCCGAAAGTGAAGCCTGATACGGTTACCAATAATAAATCCAGTATTTCTCCAGTTGTTAAACAACCTGGAAAGCACTCACTTGCTGCAAAAGTACCAATGAAAATCTTACCCGCTATGCTAAAATTATCGAAAACCCTTGTAACACCTTCATGTCTAGCTCTAAGATTCTGAATAAAAGCGGAAGGAACAGAAATCCTATGCCTGGAATACACTCTGTCAAGCCTGTTTCAGCATCCTCTACTACTCATGAGCTCAAATCTCCTAAAAGGACGTTTACGGTATCTAATATAACAGACACTAGTCAACCTTTCTCATTCACTTCTCCTCACCATTTTAATACAACCATTTGTAGCTACCCAACTTCTACTAGGAGGTTGTGTAATACGAAATTTAATTATGCCCATATTCCTGGTGCACAGCCACATGGACTCAGTCGAATAGTCTGCTTGGAGATCCACCCAGTCAGTGCTACTACCCCACCAATCACACTCCACCGACACCAAAACCGTCAATACATAGATCCAACTAATCAATCCCCTCTCCATTTTTTCTCTTTTCCTCACCCGACACTAATGCCACCAATCAACCTAATGTCAAACAGTCTGTTTCCCTACTCTTAAATGTGCCCTCTTCAGACACCCAGGATACCTCAGATTCCGTATGCATATATGCAAGCGATCGTGAGCTGAGCGATCAACCATGGAAACCCTCTTCTTTTTCACAGAACCTTCACAAAAACAATGAAGGCTTTACGCACCGAACACTCAATGTACCGGTAAGCCTATTATATAATTTTTATTTTACCTCAGCTGAATCACATCGTCATTATCTCGTTGACTTTGCCTCAGCCTTTACCACTGATCAAAGATCATTTACTCTTTTCCTTGTAAACTCTCGTTCTATCTGCAATAAAATTCCCAACCCTCACTCCTTACTTTCACTTTGTATGCCCTGTAATGCAGCTACTTTTAAGGGCGACAAGTTCTTCTTTGTAAATTTTACTGGCATTATCTGATCTGATTTTATCATATACCTTTAGGATGCTAATGAGCGAGAAGTCTATAGATTTATTATAGGTTTTACGGAGTCTTCTTAGCTTGTTCCTGGTAGCATTCGGTATATGTAGTTGATTTACACAGTTGTCGGGCGTTTGGATGTATACCAAGGGATAGATTCGTTGAAGCAAACTGATATGTTAGACAGTATTAATGTCGGCCGAAGAGATAAAGCTATCCCAGTCTAGGCAACGAATAAAAGACGGCGTTGTCTCCCACCTAGGCTTTGAAAAGTCTCTGACTTTTACTGTCCGACGGCGGCTTTTCTCTGACCCACTTGCTGTTAGATTAAAGGTGGAAATGACCATGTTGTAGTCGCTACCAGGGAATAAAGGCCCAACTCGAGTGATGACGGGGAGAATGTTGTGTGTGTGAAGATTAGATCCAAGATGTTGGATTTCCGTGTGGGGTGATTAACATTTTGTGTCCATCCATAGAATTCAACCGAATTTATAAAACGATCAGTGTATTTTGGGAGCATTTAGGCTATTCCACTGGATACCAGGCATTTTAAAGTCGCCAGCTATAATTTTATAGTCAAAATTTAGAGAGGAGACGTGTTCGAAAATTTCGAATAGATGGTTCGTTGTATTAGTATCAGAATTGGGCGGGCGATATATATAGATCCCAATAAACGTCTTGTATTTAAGTTTGTTGGTGTTGAGTGTAACCCATACTGTGTCTGTCAGTGAGCAACTCAAATCATCAACTACTACAGGGTGGAATTTGTTGCTAACAAAGATAAGACAACCACCACCCTTACGTCCTCCTTCTCTACCATGTCTGAAGTGTGTGTATCCTGGTGATTCTAACAGTCTGTCATTGAAGTCAGATGGTAACTAGGTCTCGGTAACTAACAGTACTGAGGGCATACAAAGTGAAAGTAAGGAGTGAGGGTTGGGAATTTTATTGCAGATAGAACGAGAGTTTACAAGGAAAAGAGTAAATGATCTTTGATCAGTGGTAAAGGCTGAGGCAAAGTCAACGAGATAATGACGATGTGATTCAGCTGACGTAAAATGAAAATTATATAATAGGCTTACCGGTACATTGAGTGTTCGGTGCGTAAAGCCTTTATCGTACTGTACTCCATTTGCACTTACCAGGTTATCGGTTTGGTTGGATGTGTTTTGCGTAGATGATGAGCAGTTTGCTTTTCATATTTTGCATTAGGTTGACGTCCACGCGTCGCTGATGACCGATGGAAATTTTTGCGATGAGGGTGTGGGGCTTTATCGGTAATAGTAGCGGTGGTGCTACAATCTACCTTCTGAACTGGCACATTTTTCACCTGCTGAAAAGCATCCAATTGAATGGAACTAGATGGTAGCAAATCTTCCTGTGTATTGTATTGCAAGGATTATCAAGGTCGACATCTAAGGTCATTCTAAGCATTTCGGGGAGTTAAGATTTTTAATGACGCAGCCAAAAGAATTGATATTAGCAGATACAGGGAATAGTGAGGCCATATGTATGTTCGGACCTTCTGACTGACAGTTCTGAGCAGGGTATATGGGTGGTGTGGATTCAACCACATCAGAGGAACCGGTGTCAGATTTTGTATTAAGAGCCAGTGTGTGTGGCTTGGTAGGAATCCATACTACTTGTCTCACAACTGGTACTACTGTAAATATCCCTGATAAAAGCACTTATTACACAAGAAGGTGAAGAATTAATGATTTCTGATCTTGTCTTATTTAGCATCTGTGTCAGTTTAGGGAGAAGTGTGGTACCATGCTGTTTAGGCTTGCGAGATTTATGTCTTTTGGTGAAGTATTCAGCCGATAATGAAGCACGACGACGCTTCGACAGCTTAACTGGCATTTTGTGTTTAGTTAACACAGAAGTACCGGACTGCAGGTATGAGTCTTAGGTTGTTTGACGTTATGTCAAAACAAAACAAAACAAGCGTAATATGGGCACCGAAAGTCAGACGCTCGAAGTGGTAATACCTTAATCAATAGCCTGAAACTGGAAAACTAGCAAGGATAATATCCAGTGACTACAGAGGTAGGTTTAGATATAAAACAAATATTGCAATTTGTATTAGTAATCACTGAGTGACACTAAGGATATATCCTGAAAAGTGGGAATACGAGGAAGAATAATAAAAATGGAAACCACGCGGAAAAATCGACAGACTTCGAACGTAGCGCGCTTGATGCAGTTTATTTAGATTTGACATTTTTTTGTGGCTGGACTTATTTATCACGTAATGTTGCATTTCGCTTAGAAAATTTTTTGCGAATAATTTTTAAGAAAATTGTGTTATATACATATCTAGACTGATAGAAATTCTCATTTTTTGGCAGGTTATGTTGGCGTCCGCGTCATGTGATCTGACTGTGACACACTTTTAGCAAATCGGTTGCAATGATTAGTGTTTCAGGTGGACTGTACCAAAATATCGGTGTAATGAGGAAGATAGGATAGTTAAAGAGTAATGCCATTTACACATATCGTTTACTCCATTTAGAAGCTGCACCTTTCGGCATAGTATCATCCTATGAAGACTTCATGTCTCAGGATATCAATACAGCCTATTTTCGTGTGAAGAACAGTACATTTTGATAAATTAATTCTCTCTGTACTTGAAACTCACCTGTAAATTGTATCAGAGTCGTCTGTGGGAACCTAAGTTATAATGTACGTGTGCTTTTCACTCTATCTGTGGTTGGACAGGAATTATCGTAAGTTGAAAGGTTATCTCTAAGTGGATTTCATGTACATTGGCACTCATTGGTGCAGTGTGCTATGGGTTACGTAAATTAAATGTACAAAAATATCTCAACTTGAATAATATTGTGCCACTGTCCAATTAGATCACGGATAGGATAACAAACGAAGGTGGTTGTCACAATTATTGCAAGTACAGTGCAGTGGAGAAGGCAATTACTCGCTTAAATTTCCTTGCTGCTCCAATTAATGCACTAAATCATTACACGTTATGGTTATACGCATGAGTCGTGGGGATTATGAGAACCGAATCTATTCAGCTTTATCATCATTATTATGAATCTATTGTCTGTTTTACAATTTCTACTGACTGTATTCTTTATGCTGCAATATTTTTGATCACCAATAGTGGAGATGAATTTCTCCTGAGATTTCCATTGAGACAAAACAGTACAGATGCGATATGACGATTGAATTTTCTAGTTTGCATTATATGACATTATTATCCTCATCAACACAACAGGTGTGTGTACTTTACAATAGTTGAAGTGTTTCACTATGTTGTTAGCACTGTGCATAGCTGTCTAGAGTTGAGGCATGTTCAGCTTATATTTGATGCCTATAGTCTCTTAAATGTGAAAATGTGATTTCTGTAGGATTCACAAAACCTTGTGGACTAGACGTTACTGAGATTGTGGATTAATTTCTAAGTTATACATTTGCAACACTTCATTTCATGTAAAAGTATTTAGCGTGAAGTTGATCTGCAAGTAAGCTTGATGAGAGAATGACGCCTCAATAGTATGGATGTTTCGGAGATTGTCTTGGAATCTGCGTATAATCCTCAAATACAGGTAAACATATGATGCCTATTTATGTACACGGCGTCAACACAAAAATCAGCTGTAGACTACAAATACATTTATCTGCATGAGATATAACTTAGTATCGACAGAATCATTGTATTCATGGTATATGCTAATATGAAGAATTATCTCTTGTAACTTCATGTTATGCTAAATCTTACATGTACTTTATTTTTTCAGGTATACAGAGGTTGTCGAATATGAAATCAGCGGAAACATCATTCGGTCAAACTAACTTTAATACACTTCATCAGAATTTTCTTTTGTAAAATGATCAAATGTTTAATATGCTCTTGATTTGTAATTCCTCTGGACTTTTTCAATTGGTTGCTATACTATGTGCTTTCGTAATAAGTGAATTAGGAATGACAAACGCTAAGCTTAGTTATTGGGATGGAGATTTACTGCAGTATTATGAGACTGTTACTTTAGTCATCAATAGGATTTCGTGTCTGTTCCTATACAATAGCACATTGTAAAAGCTAAGTGGAATTTAGCAAGTTGAATAATAATTCTGTACTGTTCAATGCGCTAAAGTCTCCTCATCTTGCCAGCTGCAAGTCTGTATACTGTTAAACGCCAAGTATGTGGTACAAGCAAATGTAGTAGGTTAGGCTTGATAGCTGCTTCACTAATCTGTTAATATGCAGTGATATCATCAAATAGACTGTTCACTTGAAAATGAGCTAAGAAACAATTTTTATTTATTTCTAATGTGCCGTTGAATCATAGAATGTTATCCAATATCCATCATTTCTACGATCAATAACTGCGGTATTTGCATATCTACTTTATCGATATTGAATAATTAACGCTGTCAATGGAGTTGAAGATTGAACGATCAATTCTTGGTTGTTTGCTTAAAACCAACTTCCCCAATTTTCGCGGAGGCATCAATACGACAGTCATCGTCTCATCGGTCGCTGTTCAGAAAGAAGAGTGAAACATCGTCAGAAGTAATACAATGATTTATTATTGTAATATTTGTTTTCAGACCTTAGTTCACTTATTCTTTTTATATGTTGGTGTAACAATAAAGAAATATCAAGCGGCAGATCGGTGTTTTGGTTTTTTCGTCCGTTATAACTAAGCGTTTCTGAAATCTTCAAGAACAGCGTGGGCCCGAGCGTAGCGAGAGCTGGGCATTAACGGTTTATGAGACGTGATTGACAGTTTCTGACGATAGAAACAGATCTGGCGGATTCAAACAGTTGGTGAAAGTTTGGATAGTCACCGTTCATTTTCCTGGTGCCGGTCAAGTCCTCTTTGAACAAGCAATATCTGGAACTTTTTGGAATTGGGTCAAGTTCAACAATGCCTGGGTCAAAGAAGGGACAGAGTGTCTTGGATGCAAACAGGAAAGTAAGTCATGGTGACTTGTCTGTTAATTGTAACGATGTGTCTGATGTTAAGCATGACATGGTTGATGTTACTGTTTCGCCGTTCAGGGATAATAGGAACATCAAACTCCCTAAATTTGAACCACGGTGTTTTGATGGAAACCCGGCTGATTATTTACAATTTGTAAAGGAGTTTGAGATCATGTTGAGTGGTTTTTTATTAAATGATGAATTGAAGTTAATGTATTTGATGAGATATTGCACTGGAGATGCTGCAAGAGCTATACAGTGCTGTAAGTTTATGAAGCCAAAAGAGGGCTACGATGAGGCTATGAGCATATTACGTCAAAGGTTTGGAAGACCTTCGATGATTGCAGGGAAATTATTCGAGGCTGTTAAGGGTAATGGTGGTCAATTACAGGATGACTCCCAGGCACTCACTGAGTTTTTAGATAATTTGCTAATTTACAAGAATGGAATGATTTCGATGAATCGCATGAGTGACCTCAACTCGAGTTTTATACTAGAAGTAATAGCAAGACGTCTACCTACTCGACTGCAAAGGAAGTGGGTGAAGATAAGCTCCCGTATGGAGGATGAGGGTATCGAGCCAAAGTTTGATGATATCCTGAAACTGGTAAATACTAGTGTCAATCAATCTATGAGCAAGTTTGCCAGTCTATTGAATCTCACCCCTAGAATAGAGCAGTCTGAGATCAAAATGCAATCATTGATGACGAGTAGGCCTCAGAGAGGTGGATATCGAGAAGACTCCATGATGTATAGTAATGCATATAGACCTAGTGAGTGTAACAGGTTTCGTAGTACATCCTCAACAGATAAGTTACAAGATGCAAGACAAACACGGTTTTGTTTTACACGTGTGCAAGAGGTGCATACAGAAGTGAACTGTGAACCAGTGAGCAAGTTCAGTGATAAGCTAAATGTAAACTCCAGGTCTGACTCCGAATTGTGTGACGATAACGGTGTTGTGAAGAAGTCTGTAGTTGCAACTGGTAAGCCGTTGTTGAATAGAGTGTCACAGAATAGAGTTACTGCTTCAGAGTGGAGTTCTGACTCCACAAGTTTACAAAGTATAACTAGTCAGAGTGAAGATATAAAACCTTTAATGATTTGTGAGGAGGAACCAAAATTGTCTACTTCTGTTATTAAAGAGTTTGAAAATGATGAAGTTGACGGTAAAGTGAATATTCGTGATAATGATCATGATACTTCACAGTTGTCTTTGGTTGATCATTATGAGATGAGGGATATGCCTACTACTGCTAAGTTAAATAAAGGTTCTGTACAACTACAACGTGAAGTAGAATTGAACGCAGATGCAGTTCCAGAAGGTGTGCATACTTGTGAGACAGTCAGTGTAATTGATCAGCGTGTAGCCCACCTATCATCAGATGATAGTGCTAAACCCGAACTAGTAGTGAAAGACAGCAGTGGTGGTAATCTTGCAGTTGGACAACTATCTGAAAGCCGAAAAAGAACAGCTTCTGATCCACCGCTAAGTTCATCACCTTGTGTCACTCAGTCATCGTTGGTGTTTTCATCCACAATGAAACAGATGCCCATCAACTCAAGTATCTTCTGCAATGACTATGATAGTATTGGTGCGTTTGAAAAGACGAAAGATATTGTTCAGTTTAGTGAGAATAAGCCAAGTGTAAACGAGAGAGTAATTGTTAAATTGACTTGCATGAATAAAGGCATTTCTAGTTTCAAGTTACTAATTGAATGCTATTATCTTTGGTGTAAATTACTCTGTTTCTACACTTGGTTGATGAGATATGTCGTGTGTTTGTTGGTCATCTATATTCTACGATACAATGACATGGGCGTGTTGCCGTTCAGATTTGAGGATTTAGCTCATAGAAGGAAGTCAGCAAATGAACTCTGCGACGATTTTCCAACCTAGGGCGTCAACCTGAGAAGGGTTGTAGGCGTACTGCTGTAAGTCCTACAGTTCTTCAAAGGGTAGCGCATCAATGAGCAGTCCAATGTGCTTGGTGTATGATCTTGTACATATGTTCATATTGTATATACTGAATTGATATCATCTGTCATCTAGCTGTTGGTAATTCTGTTTTTGTCCGGACATTCCACAACTTACAATGGTCAACCTGTGAAGGTTTGTAGGCGTACTGGTGTAAGTCCTGCAATTCTTCAAAGGAATTCCACCAAGACATGATCGGCGAGGTTGTTTGTACTATTTGTATATATGTGTGGTGTGTCATATCAATTGGTGTTTTTTGGATTCATTGTGTTTACTCGTTGTTTTCGTATCTTGTTGTTATTGCGTAATTTTGTTAAAATTTTCGTCGTGATTACTTCTGAAGTTGTTTCGAGTCTTCTACATCCATGAATGAATTGATTGATGTTAAGGACAGCAGATGGGTCGTATACGCCGGGGAGGCTAGGCTATTGCTGAGAATGAAATGCACACGGAGATAATTGTTAGCTGCGGTCCGACACGCCGGGGAGAAAGAGTGTAAACGACTGAGGCTCGCATACGTCACCGTTACTAGAACTGAGGCAGAATGAGTGACAAGCGATTGCAGTGGTAATTGGTAGTCAGTAGATAAGAGGATGTGCGTAGAGTATCATGAGTTGGTGCTATGGTCACGTTGCATTCTGCAAGAGTCATTCTAGTAAGTGGCGATTGTGTTGCAAGATGTCAAGAGGAGGTCTCTGTCTGGAGGCGCAGTTCGTCATTGATGTGTGAGATTGTGCTGTGAGTATGCTTGTGGTGTGTTGGCTTTTCTGTTTGTTTTCCATTTCAGCTCTGTCCGTGTGACCCAGGTTCTCGCAATGGCATCCAAGTCAACGTGTATTGGTCGTGAAGGAAAAAAGGGTTGGATCCCTTTTTTGCCGGGGAGTGTCAATGGAGTTGAAGATTGAACGATCAATTCTTGGTTGTTTGCTTAAAACCAACTTCCCCAATTTTCGCGGAGGCATCAATACGACAGTCATCGTCTCATCGGTCGCTGTTCAGAAAGAAGAGTGAAACATCGTCAGAAGTAATACAATGATTTATTATTGTAATATTTGTTTTCAGACCTTAGTTCACTTATTCTTTTTACATGTTGGTGTAACAATAAAGAAATATCAAGCGGCAGATCGGTGTTTTGGTTTTTTCGTCCGTTATAACTAAGCGTTTCTGAAATCTTCAAGGAACAGCGTGGGCCCGAGCGTAGCGAGAGCTGGGCATTAACGGTTTATGAGACGTGATTGACAAACTTCATTATCTGTGTTTGTACTTTTATTTTATAAGTCCATATAATCTGCATTAATAACATCTGGTATTATTGTGTCGCTTCTTGACCACACTGGACAAGTAATAGTTGAGAGTATCAACTGCATTTACAGCAGCGACACAGCCATAACTACAGATATGTAGCCGCTCCTTCCACAACTTCCCATGCAGTCAAGTAGGTTTATGGGCCTCGCTGAAGTTTGCCGAAGATAAGAACCTTCGCCTTCTGACTGGGAAGCTAGAGGGCCACACAGGCTTCTAGATCGAGTAACCTCAGTTTCGACGAGTGTGTTCCAGCATTTAATATCCTGCTGGGGCGCTACACACATACCTCCAAAATCTTGACTTTTTTCCTTCACGTTCCCTGTGGAACATAGGGCTTCAAGCGAGAGGTTTGAAGTTTCTGTGGCAGTGTTTATTTTTTTAAAGGATGGGGTTGCTAGCCTCATGCCTAGTCTTAATATTGGCTTAGCGAGGTAAAGGAATGTGTCAGCCGGGGATCGAATCGCAGACCATGCGCATGGTCGACGAGCGTCCTAACGGGTGTTTCACCGACGCACAAAATCTTGACAAATTCATAAAAAATAAATGGAGTACGCAACAAGGCATTTTTTACCAACTATCATGAGCACACAGCTCTGCTCTTCAGTAGACGCTTTACTGTAAAGACAAACATTCACTGTTTTCCGGATTTCTACATGCCGGTGCCGTTGAGTTCACATGTGCTAACAACAACTAAACCGTTAAAATTATCTATAGCACTTGTGCTGTTGGAAATGACGATATAGCATCATGTTTTTTACGCACGGTGTTTTTCAAGGTTTCTTAATTATTGCTTAAAATCTTAACCATATCTTGGGAAACTCTGATTTACCTAGATAAATGAAAAATAACATTCACCATACTCAAACACAAATGTGATACGAAAACAGAAGTCAGCAACTAGAGGGCAGTTGGTATTATGCCGACAATGTCTACAAATGCAGAAAATCTATTCGAAAACAACACTATCCAACACATGTTTAGTTGCGATACAATATGTGCCATCCAGTACTGATCCTAAAAATCACGTTCATATATGTGTTTTCTCTAAATTTGTAATCCTGCCTTATCGATATAATATACGTTCTGTCTTTCTCACCATCAGATATGAAGGACTCAGAAGACGAAGCAGAAGAGTTCGAAATTCAAGGAGAAACTCTGACGTCGTGGAGTTCTAGATCCCTCGAGGCGCTATAAAATCTTGGAAACTACTCTCAAAAGAAGTGGTACTAGTGGCCTCAGCTTACTTGTTCAAGAAGCACCTAGCCAAGCACAGAAACTAATTACCATAAAATCACTAATATACGTGCCATAATATCTTCTTTCAATAAATCTTGAATCTGTGTCAAGATTGTTAGTTAAACTGTGCTCTGAATAGCATTTCTCAAGGTCAAATACTGGCACGTTTTTAGATGAAGGTCAAACACACCTTGGATACTTGTTTCACCACTGGTTAATATGTCTCTAACGGAAAATGAAATAGGTAGGTCGTTTTCAGAGTGAAGATACACTTTACTAACACATAAATAATTTCGTTGTCAATAGAATGTTAATTTTGTTTCAAGAGTTTTGTACTGACAGGTCAACTAGTTTTAGTGGCTGTGGTTAGGGTTGAAGCCTGGGTTATAGTTGCGGTGTGTTTAGGTTTCGGTGATCACGAACGAAGTGAAGATTAGGGCTAGAGGTCAGATTAATCTAATCTTAAGTATACTTCGTACAATATTTCTTCAGGCTATAGCATGTGGTATCGGTGGCGGAAATTTTTCAGGTCGACCATAGATATCAGATGTGTGTCGGCGCGGGCTCGAACCCCGGACCATGTGCATGGTCGGCGAGAGTCCTAACCACTATGCCACCGAGCAATGCTGAATAACTCTCCGTCAAGTTTGAAGTAACCTATTCTTTTCTGTGGTAGATGTGGTGCACAAAATAAAACTATGTGCGTCCACGTTACTCCTAATATTTGAACACTGATTTCGGTTAACAGCACTGCCGGCATAAGTTCAGTGCACACTGACTTTCCTCGTCAAGTTCTCAGCGCTCTCACCTCCCATTCACCATTGACATCAAAATAGCCGTATGCATAAGCTCTACTACTGCGCTTCAACTTTTTCTTCACTCCAAGCCCTAGACGGCATTCTACAAAATCTAATCAAAATTCTGAATTATTTGAGGAAACAGTACTCAACAGTGACACTTAGATATCGAAAGATAGCAATCCTAAAGTTTATAGTAATTTTTTTCCAATAAGTACTTCCTGTGTGTTTCATTCCTTCTTGAACTAGTCGATTTCAGTTCCAAGAGTTAATGAGTGTGAGAGAATCAGTTCACCGCAGCGACAGAGTTCCTCCATGACCTTTCGATTCTCCTGCTATACCATCTGAGATGTCTGTCTGTCTGGATTCAGCATAGAACTTGCCACCGAAGTGCAGCAGTTCCAGTCGCCACGTTCCAAATAGCACACAGAGGTAGACAAGAAGATGAGTGGAGAGTATTGATAGTTTGACAAGTATAAGAGTGAAACAGAATGGGTAATGGTTAAAAGGAATATGAAAAATTACAGAGACTGAATACATCTGCGCTGGCCATTGACAACGATTTCGAGCCATGTTACCTATTGTCTCCAGCCATTGATTCCTAGAGTCAGTCCCGAGGGCCCCAACCCGGGAGTCTGCATCTCCCTACCTGACCGACTCAGTTTAACTGTCAAGGAGGATTTCATGGATTGATGAGGCCATGTTTTGTTTGGCCACCACTTACTCTTTTCCAACCCGCACCACATATATTAGCTAGTTATGCTCATCGGGGGAGGCAATGGTTAGGCATGCGCAGCACGTCACCTAGCCATCTCAATCTATGTAACTTTATAGCCTCGTCGATTGATTCTCCCTGTTTGCCCAACACTACCCCTAATGTTAACGTTACTTGCCTTATTATACCACCTAATGTGAGAAAGAGATCGTAGACATCTATGATCAAAAACAGTCAACCTTTTCATGTCTTCAACACGTATTGGCCATATTTCAGAGCCACATAGAAGGACGGAGAGAACTGATGAGCAGTACACACGTCCCTTGGTTGATAGCCGGATGTCACGCCTACGCCAGAGAGGGTGTAAGTCAGCGAAAGCAGCTCGAGCTTTTCGGATCCGTGGTGAGATTTCGTCGCCAATCGGTCCGTTGGTGCTGATACGACTTCCCAGATAGGTGAAGTGGTCAACATATTCTATCACTTCACTCCCTATCACCAAGCTAGAAGTTGACATAGTCCAGTCCTGTAGCAGCATCTTACATTTTGCAGGGGCGAATCGCATGCCAAACATACGAAAATTGCTGCTCAGTTCAAGGTGTTCAGAAGACTCTGCATTTTGTCAGCATCCTTCCCTAACAGGACTATGTCATCTGCATATTCTAAGTCCATAAGACTATACCCTGGTAACAAGTCGATTCCTAAGTCGTTACGTTCAGTTAAGGGTACTTCCATCAGCGTATATATGATGAAGTTAGACAGAAATGGGGAAAGTGGACATCCCTGTCGGACACCACTGGTTGTTACCAATTCAGATGACAATTCCCCATAAGCCCTTACACGACTACGTGAGTTTGAATAGAGTGCCTTGATTAGTGCAATGTACTTTCTTGGCACTCCCTTCACAGTCAAACATTGCCATAGTACCTTTCGATCCACGGAGTCGAAGGCCGCCTTCAAGTCAAGAAATATGGCAATTGTTGGACGCCGAAAAGTGTGTCTATGTTCTAGAATCTGTCGAAGAGTGAAGATATGATCTATGCACCCTCTACGTGGTCTAAAGCCTGCTTGATTTTCCCTCGTTTGTTCCTCCCGAGTTCTGCTTAGTCTGTGCATGATTACTGAGCCTAGGATTTTAGAGACTGTTCGTTAGGCTGATCCCCCTATGATTATCTTATGAGGACTTGTTTTCCTTCTCGAATATCGGTATAATAAGTGACTTACCTCAGTCTGATGGAACCGTCTCTGATTCCCAGACGTTGCCTAGTACCTCAGTTAATCTACAAACTAGTATGTCACTCCCATATTTAAACACCTCCGGAATAATTCCGTCGGGTCCTGCCGCTTTGCCTCGTTTCAAATTACAGATAGCTTTTGTGACCTCATTTACAGACGGCGAACCAGTGTTTATATCCCATTCGGGTGTGTGCTGGGTGTCGGGGAGGTTCAGTGTGGCTGTAGGTAAGTTAAATTTTTCCTCAAAGTGTTCTTTCCAGCGTTCAAGGCGTCTATCCTGAGAGCTAATTAAGGAGCCAGTTCTCTCAGAAATAGTCTCACTTATGATTTGCCTTCTCCCATCCGTTTCCCTGATGAGTCTAAAGAGTTGCCTAGTGTCGCCTATCGCCAATGCTTTTTCCATCTCTTTTGCCTTTGTCAGCCGCCACTGTTCACGGTCCTTGCGGAGACTTTTCGTAAGTTTCCTTCTGTGCATCTGAGATGTTCAGATCTCATGGAAAGGAAAGGGGGAGGTAGATCAGGTCCCTAGTCATTTTTTAAAACTTAACATTTTATTGAGCTCTCCTCTCTGTCTCCAGTATTATGACAGCGAGAAAACATTTAAACTAGTAAGTCTTTCCTGCCAAGAATTATTCTTATCGACTTCCATTTGCATTCTTCTCTACAATGTATGAGTCCCCCTTGATTAAGACAAGGTTTGGGTAGATGGATGAACGCAGTTTTGCAGTTGTCACCTCACCAAATGTGCATATAAGGAGGTGAACATATCATTGGCGATTCAATTTAGTGGATGCTCCAGGTATTGCCCATAATTGACTTAAAACCTCAAGCTGCCACTGTGCAACAGTGTGCTATAGCTTTAGGCCATGACTTACTATGATATTTAGCTCTGTATGCCTCAGAACTGATGGGAGTGTTATTCCCTATAGTTCATATGAGCCGACACTTTTGTGTGGAATGCATGCGGCTGCACACATCGTTACGTTGATCAGAAGCAGCCATTCTTCGGATCACTCTAACATTCTTTTGACACCTTGCAACTTCATAGTGTCATTATCGCCCTTCACCTCTCTGTACATTTTTAAGTCATGTGAGTTAAGGATCATGGGGGATACGGTGAGCATAGGCAACTCATTGATAAGCAAGATAAGCAAGAGGGTAGAACTTAGACACTGTGGGAGAATGTAATTCCATATTAGATAAGTTTACTATAATAATCACAGTGATGACGCCGTATTAACAACTGGATGACGTTTGGAGCATAAACAATTGCTCATAATCATATTAATTTGACATGATATGAGTGAATGCATCCGCGCCACAGATCAATATTGATCCATATCACCAATTATCTCCAGCCATTGGTTCTTGGGATTTCGAGAACCTCCATCGGGAAGCTTACACGTCTACATGTGTCTCAAACCAACGATTAAAGATTTCATGGACTGATGACAAGTTTTAGTATGACTATCACAACTAGCTCTTTTCTAACCTGATCATATATCGGCTGACATTGCCCGCAGTGGAAGGCATGCATAACACATGTCAGAGTCATCTCAATCCACGTAACTTCACAACCACAATATTACTGATTCTATTATACCACCCAACACGGGAGACAACAGGCAGACAGCTGTGATCAAAGACAGCTAAGCTTTTCATATCTTCCACTTACAATGACCGTGTCTCACAACCATAAAGAAGAATGGAGCGAACTGGTGCTGTGCAGGACACATGTCCTTTGATCGACAGTCAGTCAGATATCACATTTACACCAGAGATGGCGTAAGTTGACTGACAAATGCCACATGAGCCTTCTGTATCTGCGGAGATTTTGTCAACGATCAGTCCGTTAGGACACTGATGCAACTTCGATTTAGTTCAATCCTTTAGAATCATCTTACTTAAATCTGACAGGATCAGATTGTATGCCAAACATTCTAAGAGTGATACTCATGATGTTCAGTAGTTCAAGAGAATGAAACTTGGGAGCATAAAAGAGGTGAGGAAGGGAGGGTGAGAAGTCATCAATGCTACTAAAACTTGATGTCCATGAACTACGTCAAATTTTCAAATTCACGACTTTTTAATTTCACTTTTCATTCTTTATTATCATTATTAATATTTCAGATTGGCAAACACTTCATAATCATATACATAAATTAATATGTAGTGTCCATCCAAAACAAGAGATTAAACAGTCTTTAGAGTGTCTTTTTGAAAAGTTTCTACACACATCTTCTAAGACTTCAAGTAAGTAAAGTTCAATGTATATATACCTTTCCTTTCCGTCAACCTTCTTCCCCCACCAAATAGTTTATACCTCTTATCAAAAGGAATGTTTCAACTTCATAGAAATTGATACTTCTATCAGATATGCTGTAATGCAAGTAAGTGACATAACAATTCAAAAAGAAAAGAAAAAAGAATCTAACCATAGTAACGCTGATAGTTTGCTCTTTTATTAGATTTAAACTTTATCTGTGAACGTCTTTTCACCGTGCTGACAAATGATCATTTAGACAATGTTGATTGGCTTCACATCTTACAGCTTATATCTGTTATAGTGACGTGTATTAAAGGCGGTGTAACTGCTATTAAATGTAAGTGCTGTCTTCTCTTTTTTAATCTTTAAAAAATTAATATTTTTACATGTTTGTCGTCAGATTTCTGAACACACCGCACCCTACAAAGTGATTATTATGATCATTTCCTTTAATTCCTAGAGGAACATAGGACTTCAGCCGAACGTCTCCATTGCATTCGGTTCTCTGTTAGAGTGTTCACCTGGCTCCAAGTCTGCTGCCTACATGCTTTCATCTCCTCTTCACATGACCTCTTCCTAGTCACCCGTGCACTAACTACCAACTCGCCGCTTCCCTTTCGGGTTCCACCTGAGCGATGGCCTGGCGTGTGATGTCACTTGATGATTTCCTTAGAGTATGGCCAATCCATCTCCATTTTTTCTTGCTTATTTGTTGCACAATCTGTTCCTGGTTGGTTGATTCGCTCCCAGAGATCCCTGTTGGTGATCTTTTCTGGCCAGCCATCTGATCTTGAGTATTGAGCGAAGACAACTGTTCATGAAGGTCTGAAGTTTGTTTGAGATGCTATTTATGACGCGCAGTGCAAGTCTCTGATCCATGTAGTAGTACTGACTTCATATTGGAGTCGAAGATCCGGATGTTATTTTTGATGCTGAGTGATGTTGACCTCCACACAGACTTGAGAGTAATGAAAGTTTGTCTTGCTTCACTGATCCTCGCTTTGATATCCTCGTCAGTTCTGTCCGCCTGTAGTTGAAACGATGCTTTCCAGGTAGGTAAAGGAGGTTGTTTCTTACAGGTGCTTTCCATTTATGCTGGTTGTTGTCTGTTGTTGTTGTTGGTGTTGGCCAGGAATCTTCATCACTTCTGTTTTCTCTATGTTTACTTGGAGTCCTATATATATATACATACATAATTGTAGAGCCAGAAGATGAAATTAACGAAAAGGATATTCTTTGCCCAGTTTTTGTTTTTTTATGTTTTGGTTTGGTTAAATATGTGGTTTAACAATCTGTCTTTGAGCACAGATGTTTTCATTCTATCCCCATATTCATTCGGTGTAATATGGTGATTAATATTTAGGATAGGCATCGAGGAGAAGTTAATCGGTCAAATTGACGAGACTATATCGTTTGAGATGACTAGGGTATGCATTACGCATGCTGAAGCGTCGCCTTTTTCGACGAACAATCATCTTAGCTCACATAGGATTGACTAGGTTGGAAAAGAGTTAAGGAGGAGGTAGTCAGATGAAAATTTGACATCAGTCCATGAAGTCTTTGGTTGTCAGTTCTAGCCAACCACATAGGGAAATGTAGACTTCTGTCTGGTTGGGGTCCTTGGGATGATAAGAACCAATGGCGATATGGCTCAACATCATTGTCAGTTGCTGGCGTGTAGATGCTTTGCGACCTCTTTGTGACCTCTCATATCCATTAAACTTAATTGTTTTTCCCTCACATTTATACTTATTATAGTTCCTTTTAATTTCAGTTTTCCTCTTTTGTCTTCCTTTGTGAACGCTACATGGAGTTTGGCAACTTGAACTGTTGTACTTCTTCGCAAAGTCCTATGTTAAAACCCGTCAATCTTACCGTCTTATTTCCCATCTCAGGCGAGATTTTTAATGTGCGCTGGCTGGTGAGGGGGGGGTATCGAACACGGACCACTTGAACACCTGGCCAGTATTCTACACCTGAAAAAAACCATCCATTTGATATAAATACACGAATGTACAGCCTAGATGATGACTTCGTCGAAAAGAAAATTTCCTTCGCTGCAACTGTCTTCTCAATAACTCCTATGAACCAATATGTTTATTCCGAAATTTCTCAATGAATGAAAAACAAAACGATATTGCTGTTTTTACTGACGTTTCGCTACTTAGTGCCTATAACAGCCTTATCAAAATATTGTTAAACCAAAATTTACAAGATCCACTAAGCTTATATAAATAACAACTTATTCATCGTTCCTCAGCATGGGGGGCATTTTTCGTTGTCAAATTGGCCAATTGGTGAAGATAACAAAACCAGCTGTAGATTGTCTGTCTGTCTGTCTGTCTGTTTATGACATAGAACTTTGCACAAATGTGCGGAAGTTCAAGTCGCCACACTCCGTGTAGCACGCGAAGCAAGAGAAGAAAGTACAAGAAAAGCATAATAGAAACAGTGAGCAGAGGTGTAAGACAAATGAGTAATAAAGAAAAACAAAACAGTTTCATTGGAGATCATAAGTCACAAGGAGTGGATACATCTGCACTAGCCACTGAGAACGATTTTGAGCTAGCCATGTCACCAATTGTTTCCAACCATAGATTTTTACCGTCCCGAGGACCCCAGCCTGGAAGTCTACACCTTCCTACGTGACTGGCTTAGACCAACTGTTGTGGATTTCATTGATTGGTGTCAAGTTTTTGTTTGGCCGCCACTAGCTTTTTTCCAGCCTGACCCTATATCCGCTAACATTGCTCTTCGGTCGAGGGAGGCGATGACTAGGCAGGTATACGTAACACATGTCCTAACCATCTCAGTCTTTGTAACTTCACGACTTCGTCGATTGATTTCCCCTGTTTACCTAGAACTCGACGCCTAACTTCAATGTTGCTCACCTTATTATGCCACTTTACACGGGAAATAGAGCGCAGGCACCTATGATCAAAGACAGCTAGTCTTTTCATGTCTTCCACTCTGAGTGGCCAGGTCTCACAACCATAAAGGAGGACGGAGGGGACTGATGAGCAGTACACCCGCCCTTTGGTCGATAGTCGAACATCTCGTCTACGCCAGAGTCGACGTAAACTGGCTGTAGATTGTTGGATGTTATAAGTGTATAAAATCATAAAAGCAGTGTGTGTTTACATAATGAAATAGCTTATCACATCCGTGTTGATTGTGTCATTTCATGGGGGACGATAGGCGGGGGAGTGTTGTAACCAGGTTAAATTCTGCTTTAGTCCATCATTCCTATTCACGAGACAATTTAGATTCCATTTGATATGAAATGGTTCTGATGATACAAGACGACATTCTTCTTTCTGATTTCTGAAATGCTTTTTCTGGATGATGATTTTGAATATTGTCAAAATCGATACTTGTGGCCTCATTCTATGGCTGATGATTTTTCAAGCTTTTCTATTTCACCAACTGGATCTCTCGATGGTCGGTTGAACAGCCGCGACTCTGCGGTATTCATTACTTGTGATTTTTGATTTGTCGCGATGTTTGCATATCGTATATACCCAATGCCCAAATTTTGTCAAACTGTTAAAAAGACGTCATTTGTCTGAATCGTGTATTGTGTATTTGTGAAACACATTTTGAACAATCTGATCAAACACACACACGGACATGTTACAGGAATATACACAAATGAACCTAATAAAGACTTAAGAGGTGAGAATATAGACAAGTTAGGTCAAGTTTAAAGGCCAACATATTGAAGGTGATCAAAATAACAATGAAGATCAATCACTTAACCAAATAACAGAGGTAATAGTACATCTAGCCTGGATGGTATCAAAACATAGTTTACCAAGGAAGGCGGTTTAGTGTGGTGATGACGAATTGTTGCTTTGAACGCATAAAGGTGATTTAAACTTTCTAATTGTCAACTGGGGCTTCCAAAAACTTTAGGATACGCCCTCCCCCAAACACGTTTTGTAGGTAGATAGGTTTAAAAGATGGGTTAACGTCAATTTTATGTCCTGTCTCTATAATATGTTTCGCAGTAGAGAAGATAGATCTCTTGTTCTCAGCATTAGTAAGTTCTGGAGGTTCTATTTGTTTCTAAAGACATTTAGGAATATGCTCTGAAACCAGCCCTTACTTGCAAAGATCTATCTGTCCTCCCTTCTATGTATGTGTGCCCACACGTACATTCAAATTGATAAAAGCAAATTTAGCCGGGATCCCTCCTCAGAAGATATTCACTTGTTACAAAGCATAGTGACAGCTAATCTAGTAAAGCTTCATGGCCTAAATACCATAAGTAAAGATAAATTTGACTTTGTAAAACCATCAGATTGTAAATTCCCGCATATATATTATAAAAACAAAACTAACCCTTACAAACCAAAGTATAAAAAATTAATCTGATGCTCGCTAGTGACTTGCTACAGGATGGAGATTCTTGGGGTGAGTTCTAGTGAAAAGTCGTGACCAGTGAGGTCCAATTAGATGTCACGTGTGAGGATGGATATCCCACCTACGACAATGGTTGGGGTCGCGCTAAATCACGAATTGGTAGAAGTTAGAATTCATGGACTGGCTATTGAATCGGGTTCCAGTGGCTGAATAGTATACGAGCTAGCTTCCCTTGTAACCAGAAGGTCCTGGGTTCGAACCCCGGTGGGTGCGTGCCGGTGATGCTTCCAAACTAGGATGAAACACCTGTCCAGTAATCCCTGGTTTTCAATGGTTCTCTAGTTGATTCAA
Source organism: Trichobilharzia regenti (assembly GCA_944472135.2). NCBI lineage: Eukaryota > Metazoa > Platyhelminthes > Trematoda > Strigeidida > Schistosomatidae > Trichobilharzia > Trichobilharzia regenti. Next base: position 65,491,445 of record OX235267.1, read on the forward strand.
TCGGTGATCAACTCGTAAAAACAAAACTAACCCTTACAAACCAAACTATAGAAAAACAATACATAAATCCAATAATCCTCTACGTCCTATATTGTCAATGTGCAAATCCCCAAGGCATAAACTTGCTAAATGGTTAGTAGAATTATTGCATCCAGTCAAAACACAATTCTGTAGGTAGATGTTAAGAGATACATTCGAATTGGTTAATTTTCTTGACTATATTAATATCAATATTATGAATAAGAATATGTACTCTTTTGATGTAAACTCTTTATTCACTAATGTGCCTTCGCTCAAAACAGTTGACACAAACAATTTTTTCATCCAGTTCCCTATATCTTACTTAAGGGATTTATTACTTCTATCTACTAGCAATGTTAGGTTTACATTTGAAGGCGATTGTTTCCACCAAGTTGATGGTGTTGCTATGGGAAGTCCGTTAGGACTGCTCTTAGCAGATATTTATACGTCGTAAATTGAGAATTTATCGGAGGATTTAATCGAAAATGTGTCTGCCACTTTGTAGAAGATATGTAGATGATATTGTAATCATAAGTGATAAGTCTTGTTCTGCTACCTCAATTTTAAGTCGAATGAATCAAGTTCAGAATAGCAAGCGTATCACTTACATTTGTCTGTAGAAGTGGAAGATAATTGTTTATCTTTCCTAGACATATTGCTTAGTCAACTGACGGCTTGATGGGTCAATGAAAAGATCTATTTATAGAAAAACTACCTGGACAGGACAGGACAGTATCTTAATTACCACAGTTTCTGACCTGTTCGATGCAAAAGATGCTTAGTGAGTGAGGTGCCTTTTCAGTAGAATCCAACGAATATGCATGCACTGAAGACAGACACACTTGATGAAGAAGAAAGAAAGTTGACACAAACTCTGGTCGATAACAGTTATCCAGACAAGTTTATCAGGAGATATAAAGTAGTCAGTGGAACACCAAGACCAACTCGCCCCTAAGAAAGATGCGTACATCAAGCTACCCTACGCTTGGGTGATCATAGCAGCTTGATAACTAGACAAAAACTGAGCGCTGCTGTTAAAAAGACTTTTCATGCAGCTAATATCATAATAATTGCGAACGTGAAGTCAATATATCTATCTAAGCCATTCGAACATGCGAAAAATAATGTCCCACCCCACTGTATTTACCAATTTGAATATACGTGTGGACACACATACATAGACAGGACTCATCGATCTCTGCAAGTAAGAGCTGACTTCAGAGCATATTCCTAAATGTCTTTAGAAACAAATAGAACCTCCAGAACCTACTAATGGTGAGGACTGGAGACCTAGCTCCTCTACTTCGAAACATATAATGGAGACATGACAAAATTGACGTTCACACATCTTTTAAACCTATCTATCTACAAAACGTGTTTGGGGAGGGCGTATCCTAAAGTTTTTGGAAGCCCTAGGAAATAGAAAGTTTCAGCCACCTTTATGCGTTCATCAAAAACAATTCGTCATCACATTAAACCTTCCTTGGTAAACTTTGTTTTGATACCAGCCAAGGTAGATGTAGTATTACCTCATATGTTTGGTTTAGTGATCTTCATTATTATTTTGACCTTGAATATGTCCTTTTAACTTGACCTAACTTGGGCCACGAGAGCCACCTCTTGTGCAACTGGTCATATTAATTATTGAATTGAATTTTTGATTTTCCCGTCGACTGATTGGGCCGAAGTGCTCGGTCTCAGGTTGACATGTCGGCTTCTTGTGCAGATGCTTCGACGATGTCTGGGCGTTTAATTAGTATACAATTGGTGGATGGTGGCTAGCAGTGGAATCCAGGATGCGCATTTCGTCCTATTTGGGACTCGTCAGCTGGATGTACCTGCATTTCTCAGTGAGTGGTGATGTTCCCACTGAGGCTCGAACCCAGTACCCATATCAATCGACGGGAAAATAAAAAAATCCAATTCAATAATTAATATGACCCGTTGCACAAGAGGTGGCCCTCGTGGCCCAAGTGGTCTAATGGATAACGCTTTGGCGTTCGAAACTATGGGTACTGGGTTCGAGCCTCGGTGGGAACATCATCACTCACTGAGAAATGCAGGTACATCCAGCTGACGAGTCCCAAACGGGACGAAATTCGCATCCTGGATTCCACTGCTAGCCACCATCCACCAATTGTATAAAAATAACTCTTATCATTCACTGTTTTGTTTCACTATTACGCTTAAAATAAACTTGAACCGCTATTTCTTTTTATTATTTCATGTTTTAATTGTAATTTCTATAGCTTTGATTCGTCAGCTACTGTCAACCTTGTTCAATGGTTCAACTGTCAAGTTCAATACCACTACTACTACTAATAATAATACAAATAATGAAACCTTTGAATTAGACTATCTCCGTCTATTAGATGATGTTTTCAATAATGATGATGATGGTGAGGAGGAACAGGAAGAAATAAATGTTGATGAAAGTAGATCGACTGCTACTACTACTACTTCTTCTTCTAATGTTGATGCTTCATCATCTATGAAAGAACATGATAGGCAACGTCTTACTGCTGCAATTCTATTGGCTCGTCAACTATGCTCTGAAGATAGTCGACTAACTGGTATCACATATAGTCAATGGTGGAATGAAACCTTCTGCACCCCACTGCCTTCATTATCATTGACAAACACATCATCTTCTACTGGCGTAGAGACGCATTCATCACCACAATGTTATTGTATCCTTTCATCTCGGCATACAGTCTTTTATTTCACTGACTTATTGATTGATTTGTTACCATGGGAAAATGATGTCAGGTTTCTTCAAGTACAGTTAAATACAAAGCCGAATTGGTTTAATACAACAACAACAAGTAAGAAATCAGTCAATACTCGGGTGAAGCCAAGTTCTTCCTCTTGTTCTCCTTCTCCTGGAGATAATCATTTAAAGAATACTGGATCAGTTGTTCCACATGGGGACGAGGAGGAAGAGGGTGCTGATGACGACATTGGGATGTTGTTGGTTCCAGTAGATATGCTTTCAGGAGATAGTACTACTGCTACTAATAATAACAACAATAATATTGATTATATGGAAGCGTGTATGAATCGATGGAATGATTACTGTGAAATTGGTCGTGGAAGATTGGCTGAATTAAGGGTAAGACTGATTGATTGATCGATTGATTTTTCTTCAGTTGTCTGTAGTTTATTGTATATGGGATGCGACTAGATTGGAAGGAATGCTCGTCAACCATTGCAATAGACTAAGGTTGGATTCCCACTCGATTCATTCCTGCACCTGGAGAAAAGAGAATGTTGGGCGTCGGGAGGGGTGTCGGCTGACGATCATTACTACTTGGAACTTCAAGAATTAAAATTTAAAATAAAGACCTATGGAGCGAGCGCCTGCAACACTGGGTTTCAAGTTGCTCCGTTTCTGTAGGCTTTTCACAACTTCTTTTGGTTTGGCTTAGCTTTGGTTATCACGTGAGGAAAACCATTCTGGATTTCAAATTTAAGTACCACTAGAACTGCAGAGCATATGTTAAAAGAAATGTTTATTTAACACATTCATGTACAGCGATCCTAATTTCAATTTGTCGTCAGTTGATGAAATACTTAACAGTTAATTTGAGGCACGTGGGGAGGTGTAGGCTTCCTGGCGGGGGTTCTCAGGATCCCAGGAACCAATGGCTGGAGGTAACTGGTGATATGGCTCAAAATCCAGGACCTTCTGGGTACAAGGCGAGTTAGCTCGTAGACCATTAAGCCACTGGAACCTGATCCAATGATACATGAATTCTAAGAAGAAGACATTGCGAAGTGGTCGCACTATTTCATGAATTGACAAAAGTTAGAATTCATGGGCTGACTGGCCATTGGATTGGGTCCCATTGGCTTAATGGTCTATGAGCGCTAGCTCACCTTGTAACCAGAAGGTCCTGAGCTCGAAGTCCGGTGGGTGCTTACCGATGAAGAGTCTCAAACTAGGCTGACGAAACAGCTGGGTGTCCAGTACTTCCCGCCTGGTTTTCCAATGGTTCTCTAACTGATATGTCAACTCATGATGAAATCCTCCAAATAATCAAACGAAATCCCTGCAAAGTCAATACTTGAAAATGGTTACCGCTTGCTAGTCATATCCAATAAAACTCTTTTGTTCTCCCATATTCTTACTACTACTTCTGTTCATTATCTCTCTTCTCTTGCTTTGTGTTCAACATATTATTATTATTATTATTATATCCTTTAATTCCTAGAGGAACATAGGGCTTCAGCTGCGCATCTCCATTGCTTTCGGTTTTCTGCCAACTTTCTCACCCCGCTCCAAGTCTGCCCACATGCTTTCATCTCCCCTTCCTTCACATGACCTCCACCAAGTCACCCTCACCCTTGGACGACCAACTCGCCGCTTGCCTTTCGGGTTCCACTAGAGCAATAGCTTGTCTAGTGATGTCACTTGATGGTTTTCTCAGAGTATGGCCAATCCATCTCCATTTCTTCTTGCCTATTTGTTTCAAAATCGGTTCCTGGTTGGCTCGCTCCCAGAGATCCCTGTTGGCGATCTTTTCTGGCCGGCAATCTGATCTTGAGCGTAGTATTGAGCGAAGACAACTGTTAATGAAGGTCTGAAGTTTTGTTTGAGATGCTATTTATGACGCGCTGGCCAAGTCTCTGATCCGTTTAGTGAGTAGCACTGACTTCATATTGGAGTTGAAAGTCTGGATGTTATTTTTGATGCTGAGTGGGCCTGTTGACCTCCACACAGACTTGGGAGTAATGAAAGCTTGTCTTGTGTTCAACATGGCGCGTGACAACTCGAGCTAACCCATATCTGTGCAAAGTTGTATGTTGAAACGAGTCCGTCAGTCAGTCAGTCAGTCAGTCAGTCATATATAGACAAAAGCATAATCATAATAACAATATCTCATCTTTGTGATGTAAGCAAATATTAAAACCTTTTCTTTTCTTCTTATAGGAGCACTGTAATTCAACAAGACGTGGTGGTGTACTGTTTGTAGAAAGTAAGGCATTAAACCGTCAAGAGAATTCACCTACTACTACTTCTACTACTACTACTACTACTACACCTACTCCAGGTTGGTGTGATGTTCTCAACTGGTTAACTGAGATTGCAACTGAATGTACAGTCGATAATGCTGGTGAAGAAATGTCATCATCTGCTTCTTCCTCTGCTTCTTGTCGTTTACTATCAAAGGTGAATGAAGCTAATCTGTTTCGGTAAGCATATACTAAAGGTGGTATGTTTTTCCATCTTTTTCTCTCTGTGTGTATGTGTGTGTGTGGAGTCTGTATTATTTGCTGAGTGTTATCACCGTCATCATTCTCTCGTGTTCCAGCAGAAGCAACCCACTTCGATTTAATTCTGTTCACTAAAGTCTTTTACACAGCTAACTTCACGACTGTCCTCTAGCTTTCATTTCCTCCTCCTCCTCTGCCTCCCTCCCGATGTTACAGGACTGGGGACTGAACTACACTGACTCCTAGTTTAGGAATACGGAGGTGAAGTGATTGGTGGAGCACGTTGACCGCTTCACCTTGCCTTACTATCGCCTTCCTCGACCGAAGGGCAATGTTTGCTGACATAGGGGGTCAGGTTGAAAAAGAGCCACTGGTGGTGGTCAAACGAAAACATGGCTTCATCGGTCAATGAAATCCACAACAATTAGTTTAAGCCAGTCAGCCACGTAGGAAGGTGTAGACGTCTTGGTAGAGGGGGTTCTGACGTTAAAAAAACTCCTATATGAAGTTGGCGACGTGGCTTTAAAAGGCTATCTGAGGTGTTTCTATGGCTCTCACCTTTGTTTGTGGACACAGAGTGAAGTGAAGATGACTCATTAGCTTGCAGAATAGTGCAAACTGTAGTAGAGAAGCAAGATGAGGAAGGTGATGTGAGTAAGGAAGAGTGATGCTCAGGAAGGTTTCGTGTACTTTTGGAAGTGTGTGGACGGTTGTTACTTCCCGGTTCCCCACACCGTGGAAGTTGACTAATTCTTCGGGAATCTGAAACAAAAAGAGTGTCGCGTGACTGCAGAGCCCAGGGGACAACTGGTTGAGACTGGTCACACGTGGCCTGTTTTTGTTTGGTGTGTCTCAGTAGCATATTTATGACTTCTGCTCTGTGACATGGCAGCAGGAAACGTGGTCGTTGTTAATCCGGGCCCCGACCGATCCGGCATGATATTTTGTGAATTTGTTTGAATCATAGTATTGGATTGAGTAGCTGCTTTTTGTCTAACCGCTATCCAAACAACCTTTCTGGCATGGTAGGACCTCAAGCGACATAAGTCTTAGTCAGTATAGCTTGTTGGGTCATTGTGGTGTTCAAGCCTGACCACCACGTGAAGGTGGCAGCTTTCGAGTGGAAGACATGAAAAGATTAGCTGTCTTTGATCATAGATGCCTGCGTTCTGTCTCCCGTGTTAAGTGGTATAATAAGGTAGGTGAAGTTACAAAGACTGAGATGGTTAGGACATGTGTTATGTATGCCTGGTCATCGCCTTCCTCGACGAGCAATGTTAGCGGATGTAGGGTCAGGCTGGAAAAAAGCTAGCGGTGGTCAAACAAAAACATGGCACCAATCAATGAAATCCACAACAGTTAGTCTAAACCACGTAGGAAGGTGTAGACTTCCTGACTGGTTGGGGTCCTTGGGACGGTAAAAATCTATGGTTGGAAACAATTGGTGACATGGCTAGCTCAAAATCGTTCTCAGTGGCTAGCGCAGATGCATCCACTCCTTGTGACTTATGATTTCCAATGAAACTGTTTTTGTTCTTCTTTATTACTATTCCTTTTGTCTCATATCCCTGTCTACTGTTTCTATTAGGTATTTATTCTACTTTCTTCTCTTGCTTTGTGTGTTACAAGGAGTGGAGTGTGGCGACTTGAACTGACGCACATCGGCTCAAAGTTCTATGTTGAAACCAGTCAATCAGTCAGTTAGTCATTGGGTGAATGATCAACAAGGTCGCCTTGTAACCTGAGGGGATATCATTTCAATTCTTGTGATTATGTCATAGGTGTACGCTGCTGAAGAGTGTCCCAGGCATAGAGGAAACATATGAAACCATTGTACTCCCCCTAGTGGTTCTCAATAGCTTTCTAACTGGATCCTTAGTCAATTCATGATTTGTTTATATTTAAAACAATTTATTCGGAATATTTTGACGTATTTTGCTTTAAATAACTAGTTTATTTTCTAGTTTTCACGTGTTTTTTTAAAAATCACTTCCTTTCTTATATTTCTTTTCTTTTCTTCTATTTTTGATTTCAGTCCACGTTGGCTTCGATGTACCATTATTCCAGCTCTACTGCATGCACCTGAAATAGGAAATCTGTCGTCAGAATTAAGCGTAGCTCGTGAACAATTATTGACTACGATACGTACCGCCGGCTTATCACATGTGTTAGACAATTCTCCTCCTCCTCCTCCGCCTCCAGAGACTGGCATCAATATGAATCCACTATCATCAAAACGGACAAATGTTTCAAAGAAACGTCTTGGCAGTACTGCCGGTGTGTCGAAAAAAGTATCGAATAAAAAAAGAATTAAAAGCTGAATCGACACAGTTTAAAGGGATTTAAAGCAATTGGTCTTGGGGAAAGACTAATACAGAAAAACGAGATGTAAATAGACGATTTAAGCCTTTTTCTTATGACAGGCAAAGATACTTCTCACTATACCTGGTGTACATAACTATCAATTTTTTTCTTTGATGATATTGTGTATCATAACACGTTGTACATATCATGATGACCACTCCTCTTTTATGTTTTGTTTTCATTATATATATATATATGCTTATTATGAGATATTTTCAAGTATTGGTTTTATGGGGATTTTGTTTGATTGCTTGGAGGATTTCATCATGAGCTGACATCATTTAGCTGCTTCGTCCAAGTTTGGGAATCTTCAGCAGTACGCGGAAGTTAGAATTCATAGGCCATTTGCATCGGCCCCGGTGGCGACATTAGGGTTAGTTCAAGCTAGATTAGGATTATTATTATTATTTTATTGTTCCCTTAGGTTCCTAGTGGAACATATGGCTTCAACTGCACGTCTCCACTTGCTTCTTCATACATATCAGTCCATACTGTTTCAACTCCGCTTCACACGATCTCCTCCATGTCACCTTTGCACTCACGTCCCACTCGTCGCTTCCCTTTCGGCCTGGTTCCATTCGAGCGATGGCCTGACGCGCGCGCGATGTCACCCAGCGGCGGCCTCCTCCAACGATGGAGTGTCCAATCCATCTCCACTTTCTCCTGCATATTTGCTGTTGTTGAGAGATTGGTTCTTGTTTTGTTTGTTCCCATAGTTTCTTGTTGTTGGTGATTCTTTCCGTCTCGGCCATCTGATCTTCAGTATAGAGCCAGCGAAGACAGTTGTTGATAAAGGTAACGTCTGCAACAGGCTGTTGGAAATATTTTTTGTGATCCGCCCGCCAAATTTCTGTCTGATCCGTATAGAAGAACTGACTTTACGTTTGTATTGAAAATCCGACTGAATTTTGTTGTTGATGCTGGCTGGCTGAGTGACAAAGATTTCCAGATTGGTTTCAGGTTGATGAATGTGTTTTTCGCCTTCCCGATTCTCGCTGGATTTGACATCCTCGTCCGCTCCGACTGCCTGTAGTTGAGACAATGCTCCCTCCTTAGATAAGTGAATGAAGTGACCTTTTTCAAATCCCTCCCGTTGATGGTGATTGGCACTGGATGTTTCTGCTGTTGTTGCTGTTGGTTGGTTATTTTCATAACCTCCGTCTTGTCTATGTTCACCTGGAGTCCTATCTTCGCCGGCTGCTTCTTCGACCAGTTTGTCGGTTTTCGCTTGTTAGTCTTCGATTTTGTGTGACATCAAACATAAATCATCCACGCGCGAAATCCAGGTCTTCTAAGTTCTTCACGTCGGTCCAGGATATCCCTGTCTTCACGTTTCCCACTGTCCGACGCATAATCCAGTCAGTCCACCACAATTAGGAATATCATTGGTGATAATAAGCACTCTTGTGTGACTCCTGTGTTTACTCCAAACGCCTCGCTGAGTTTTCCGTTGTGGATCACTTGACATGTTCCGTTGTCGTACAGCTGTTGAATAAGGTTGATGAATATTTGGGGTACGCCGTAGTACTCGAGTAGTTTCCAAATAACTTTGCGTTCAACGCTATCGAAGGCCTTCTCAAAGTCTATAAAGTTGAGGTATAGGTTTGATTTCCATTCCATGCTTTGTACTGTGATGATGATGCGTAGAGTTGCAATTTGGTCAGAACATGATTTGCCTTAGATATGATAGAGAAGATTTGTAGCTCAGGTGGATGATTTCGATGTGGTTTTCCTGAATCCAGCTTGTTCTGGTCGGAGTTCTGTATCCAGTGCGTCCTTTATTCTCTCCAGGATGATGCAACTCAGGATTTTACTTGGCGTCGACAGGAGCATGATTCCTCGCCAGTTCTTGCAGAGTGAGGCCCTAGTCGCCCTTCTTTGGTAATTTCACGAGGTAACCTTTCCTCCAGTCAGTAGGCACCTTTCCCTCCTTCCAGACCTTTTGCAATAATGGAATCAGCATATCTGCTGTCGTCTCTGGGTCCGCTTGCAGTGCTTCAGGGGTATTCCATCTGGTCCAGCTGCTTTTCCAGCTTTCAGAAGCTTGATTGCATTCAAGAATTCAGCTTTCGTTGGAGGATTGGTATCAACCTGCAGTTGTGTGCGCGCTGTTGTTGGTATTTCTGGACTGGTTGCAGGTGGTGGTCGGTTATAGAATCCTTTGAAGTGTTAGATTAGGATTAGTTCAGGCATACTTTCACGTTAGGTTCAGGATAGATTAGGGTTATTGTTAGGGTTAGAAGACTTAAATAATTACATGCATACAATGTGGTTAAATTACTCTTTTGATATAAGAATAGTACTTCTGCACTGTGGCGGTAGAGGATAATTCCATTGTGAGTAAAATTTATTCTGATAAAGTCTCACAGTGTGTTATACAGTAATATTTGCTAATGACCACGTTTCGAGCACAATTTATTGCTCAGCAAATATTACTGTATATTACACTATGAGATTTTATCAAAATAAATTTTACCCACAATGGAATTATATTCTGTTGATATTTCAACCTAAAACTTAGAGCTATTTTTATCACATATGAGAGGAAGGTATCCTCTGTAACACTTTTCTACCAGTTTTTATGCATTTTTCTTGCATAAATATATTTGTATCCCATATTCAAAAATGCCTCCTCCACGTGATTGGTGCGTTCGAGGTCACTCACTGATTGGTAGTTAGTTAGTGGTTCTCAAAGTTTAACTTAACCGATAAAATTTATTAAAAAGTTACGTAATCAAGGGTGGGCGACAGGGAGAGAGAAACTAATCATTGAATTTTTGTTCAATGGAATCAACACAAAGAACTTGTGCAGTCGAAATGATGCAATGCCTATCCTGGATGTATAGAAAATTACAATATTAAACACAATGAAAAGACACAAACAGCGAAGAAAATTTTCTTTTCGACGATTCATTTTCATGAGCTGTACAATCGTAATTATAATTAAACACATAAGTTTTTGACCAATCAGATACTGGTAAACTTTGTCCTTGAAAATTCTGCTACATAGTGTGAGGTGTAAGAAGGGATGACTAATTGTAAGTTAGAAAGGAGACAGAAGTTGGCATGACCAAATAAGTGTGAGATAATGACTAATCAATAAGCTAGTGTAGAGAGGACAGGAACTAGTGGAAAGGTTATACAGTAGTTTTGTATAAGATCTGTGTGAAAAACAATGTTATTAATAAACAGTCATAGAGTAGTAATAAAATATGGATGGTGGGAATAGTAATAATAATAAAAGTATTAAGAACAGTAATAATAATAATAATAATAATAACAGTGAACTTACGTATTAAAAGAGAGGAGAAAAATTATAGTTAGAAATTTACTCTGGCCATGTTAGGGCTAGAGAATGTATGTATCGTTTTTGTATGCATAGGTCCGGTTTTATGTCACGAATAGCTAGTGCCTCGGCTATGTACAGATGTCGTATCCGGAGTCCTTTTGTACGATATTGAGGGACTCTGTGTACCACTGTGAAGCTTTCGTGTGGGGGTGCTCGATGTCCGGAGATAACAAGGTGTTCGAGGATTGAGCTGTTGGTGTTCTTCTTTTCTCCTCTGGCTAACCAGGCTGGGCAGTGTTCCAGGATACGTTTGTGGACTTGACGTTGCGTACGGCCGATATACTTTGCTCCACACGAGCAAGTGAATTGATAAATACACATTGAAGTGGCCAAAGGCGGTATCTTGTCCTTAACGTTAGACTGGATTAACTGTCTGCAGGAGAATGTTATATGTAGAGTGGCTGTTGGGAATGTCTTCTTCAGACTTTTTGAAAGGCGGCTTCTGAGGATTTCTGCTGCGATGTCACCTTTGAATTCTAGGTTCATAAAGAGAGTCTTCTTAGGAACCGTTGTGAACCGGAAGACACGGTGGAGAAAGAATTAAATTTATTGCGTGAAACCCTACTAGAGAATGGGTATCCGCCAAGATTCATCGACAAAAACATGAAGGAGAAGCCCCCGGTGCCAAATATCACAACGGTTCCTAAGAAGACTCTCTTCATGAACCTAGAATTCAAAGGTGACATCGCAGCAGAAATCCTCAGAAGCCGCCTTTCAAAAAGTCTGAAGAAGACATTCCCAACAGCCACTCTACATATAACATTCTCCTGCAGACAGTTAATCCAGTCTAACGTTAAGGACAAGATACCGCCTTTGGCCACTTCAATGTGTATTTATCAATTCACTTGCTCGTGTGGAGCAAAGTATATCGGCCGTACGCAACGTCAAGTCCACAAACGTATCCTGGAACACTGCCCAGCCTGGTTAGCCAGAGGAGAAAAGAAGAACACCAACAGCTCAATCCTCGAACACCTTGTTATCTCCGGACATCGAGCACCCCCACACGAAAGCTTCACAGTGGTACACAGAGTCCCTCAATATCGTACAAAAGGACTCCGGATACGACATCTGTACATAGCCGAGGCACTAGCTATTCGTGACATAAAACCGGACCTATGCATACAAAAACGATACATACATTCTCTAGCCCTAACATGGCCAGAGTAAATTTCTAACTATAATTTTTCTCCTCTCTTTTAATACGTAAGTTCACTGTTATTATTATTATTATTATTATTACTGTTCTTAATACTTTTATTATTATTACTATTCCCACCATCCATATTTTATTACTACTCTATGACTGTTTATTAATAACATTGCTTTTTCACACAGATCTTATACAAAACTACTGTATAACCTTTCCACTAGTTCCTGTCCTCTCTACACTAGCTTATTGATTAGTCATTATCTCACACTTATTTGGTCATGCCAACTTCTGTCTCCTTTCTAACTTACAATTAGTCATCCCTTCTTACACCTCACACTATGTAGCAGAATTTTCAAGGACAAAGTTTACCAGTATCTGATTGGTCAAAAACTTATGTGTTTAATTATAATTACGATTGTACAGCTCATGAAAATGAATCGTCGAAAAGAAAATTTTCTTCGCTGTTTGTGCCTTTTCTTATGACAATGAAAAGAACCTATAGGAAGTCTTGTAAATATATATTACTGTATGATTATGAGTAGTAATAAACTGTCCTGGAAAGGTTATCAAGCTATTAATACAGTGTTAAATATTAAATAAGCTTATATTATATAGACAAAGCAATAAGAAGACGTAATTTGTCCAAATCGTGTATTGTGTGTGTATTTGCACAACACATTTCGAACAATTTGATCACACAAACACGGACTTGTCATAGGAATGTGTATATACAAAATTAATTAAGAGTTAAGAAGTGATAAAATAGACACTGAGGTCAAGTTAAAAGGCCAACATATTGTAGGTGATCAAAATAACAATGAAGATCAATCACTTAACCAAATAAGAGAGGTAATAGTACATCTAGCCTGGATGGTATCAATACAAAGTTTACCAAGGAAGGCGGTTCAGTGTGGTGATGACGAATTGTCGCTTTGAACGCATAAAGGTGATTTAAAATTTCTAATTGTCAACTGGGGCTTCCAAAAACTTTAGGATACGTCCTCTCCCAAACACGTTTTGTAGATAGATAGGTTTAAAAGATGGATTAACGTCAATTTTATGTCCTGTCCCCATTATATGTTTCGAAGTAGAGGAGCTAGGTCTCCAGTCCTCACCATTAGTAGGTTCTGGCGGTTCTATTTGTTTCTAAAGACATTTAGGAATATGCTCTGAAGTCAGCTCTTACTTGCAGAGATCGATGAGTCCTGTCTATGTATGTGTGTCCACACGTATATTCAAATTGGTAAATACAGTGGGGTGGGACATTATTTTTCGCATGTCCGAAGGGCTTAGATAGATATATTGACTTCACGTTCGCAATTATTATGATATTAGCTGCATGGAAAGTCTTTTTAACAGCAGCGCTCAGTCTTTGTCTAGTTATCAAGCTGCTATGATCCCTCATATATAGGGTAGCTTGATGTACGCATCTTTCTTAGGGGCGAGTTGGTCTTGGTGTTCCACTGACTACTTTATATCTCCTGATAAACTTGTCTGGATAACTGTTATCGACCAGAGTTTGTGTCAACTTTCTTTCTTCTTCATCAAGTGTGTCTGTCTTCAATGCATGCATATTCGTTGGATTCTACTGAAGAGGCACCTCACTCACTAAGCCTCTTTTGTACCGAACAGGTCAGAAACTGTGATAATTAAGATACTGTCCTGTCCTGTCCAGGTAGTTTTTCTATAAATAGATCTTTTCATTGACCCATCAAGCCGTCAGTTGACTAAGCAATATGTCTAGGAAAGATAAACAATTATCTTCCACTTCTACAGACAAATGTAAGTGATACGCTTGCTATTCTGAGCTTGATTCATTCGATTTAAAATTCAGGTGGCTGAACAAGGCTTATCACTTATGATTACAATATCATCTACATACCTTCTACAAAGTGGTAGGCACATTTTCGATTAAATCCTCCGATAAATTCTCAATTTACGACGTATAAATATCTGCTAAGAGCGGTCCTAACGGACTTCCCATAGCAACACCATCAACTTGGTGGAAACAATCGCCTTCAAATGTAAACCTAACATTGTTAGTACATAGAAGTAATAAATCCCTTAATTGAGATATAGGGAACGGGATGAAAAAAACAAATTGTTTATGGAAATGTAATCACACCGCCTTTATGCGTTCAAAGCAACAATTCGTCATCACCACACTAAACCGCCTTCCTTGGTAAACTGTGTTTTGATACCATCCAAGCTAGATGTACTATTACCTCTCTTATTTGGTTAAGTGATTGATCTTCATTGTTATTTTGATCACATTCAATATGTTGGCCTTTTAACTTGACCTCAGTGTCTGTTTTTTCACCTCTTAACTCTTTATTCATTTCGTTTATATTCCTGTGACAAATTCGTGTGTGATCAGATTTTTCGAAATGTATTTCGCAAATATGCAATACACGATATCGACAAATTACGTCTTCTTATTGCTTTGTCTAAATTCATAAAGGGAACTAATTGTTTTGAATTATCTAATATAGATTTCTGCTTCATAATTCTGCCCAAGTTCTACTCTGATACTAAAGTTCTTCGTCACAACAGTGATTTAGGCGTTAATATATATACATGTAAATACGAACTCTGATCAATATTTGATCGGATAGTAACACGAATAATTGGGTGCCGAGTGAAAAAGAAGATGTATGTAAATATTATATGCGTTGTATAAATAAATGAGTCATTCTAACATTTTGATAAGCAAACTGGTTTGAACTTCTTCAAGAAAGTTGATTGAAATGAAAGTAACAAAAGTATCACATTAATGGACAATATCTTGTCTTTAAAATCCTTGTATAATCACATCTGAATCACGAATAGTGTCATCAAAAAAACAAAGAAATTGAAGGAACTTAGTTCAAAATTTGACCATAAGATGTATCATTACAAGTTAAACCACAGAAAGATATTGATTAGAGTACCACTGAAAACTAGGCAGTACTGAACGTCTGTTTCCTACTGTTTTGGGAATCTTCATCTGGACGCATTCACCGCCAGGGTCCGAACCTAGGGCCTTCCAGTTACAAGGTGAGATCGTAGACCCTTTTGGCTATTGGGAAATTCAGTTATCCTAATAATATAAGATTACTACTACTACAATCCATGTAGTTCTTTTTTGATTTTGGACATCAGTTCGTGTCAGTACTCAGTGAGGAGGAATTACTTTTTAATTCAGTTGAATAGGCAGCACAATATATATAAACATATAGAAAATCAAAACAAGTGGTGATTCAGCTGAGAGACTGTTTCCAACGAATTTGTTATCAAGCTGTACAATCGTATATATATATATATATATATATATATAGTTTTTGAGAAGTTATATCCGGTGAGGGAATTAGATCATAAGTGTTAATGCATAAAATAATAATATGGTGAGGACTGGCTGTTAGTCAAAATTGGTGGACAATAATTTACGTCCATTTTAAGTCCCCAATATTGGTCGTGAGAAAAATAAGAACAAAGACTGATTCAACAACTAACCACAGCAGACTTAGCATACACATGATCTCATATTCAAGAAACAGCCACAAAGAGATGAAAGATTAACTTTCAGTGAGAAACCACCAGTCACGAGACTGTGTTTGTTTGCTTATAATAATCTATAATAATGTACATGAAAATCTATAAATATGTGTTGATTTCCTTAATAAACGATCTGTTGCCTGACCGTTGTCTTCTGTTGTTACAATAATAGTAGTATGAAATGCAATTAAAAAACTAAAATGTTTGTGATTGTAATCATAGTTAAACGTGAAGTAGCAAAACGATTAATGCCATATATAGAATAATTCATAGGATGCATAAAACTTGAAAAGGGTGTGAAATTATAGGATTAGTAGACAAATCGAATAAAATAAAAACGTTACGTAACAAACATTGTGTGAAATTTGATAATACAGAATTTAATGTCACAAAGCAGAATTGATTTAGAATGACAAGTGAAACAACACTGAGGACTATTGAAAATGAGAATAGTAAGAGTACCAATTGACATAATAGGGGGAGAGTAAACACACTGAATAAATAAAACGAAAAAAGTTGGTAGAGCTAAAATACGACTAGGGATTACCATACTTTAGCTTAAACGAGGGATTGTGACCATGAAAGTTGGAGGGGTTGAACGAACCTTTTCTGTACACAGAGATCTGGCTTTTCTGTTTGGATAGTCAAAGATGGCTTCAGCAATCCAGATGAGTCAGATACGTAGTGATTTGGGCAAATTACTTAATCACCTTGTAGGTGACTTTAAAGACGGAGGCCATAGAGATAGAGTGGTGATCATTATCGACCAGATAGATGTTCAATGATCGTGCTTCTTATTGATCCACTTCTACCTCTTCATAACCATGAAGGATAGTGTTCTTGCCCACTCTTGGACAAAAATCAAGAATACTAACACCATTCTGAATAGATATAACACAGAAAACCACACAACACAATCCTTTCACTCAGTAGTATGCAGACTCAACAGTAAATGAAGACAAGGTCAACACCATCTGCAAAATAACGAGGTTCCATGAAGTTTGACCAGCAAGCACTATCATTGGTCAAAATGAGCGTTCCTTTTGATTTAAAATCCAAGAACATAAATTAACTGTGAAAGGACACGACATGTATTCTTTTATTTCGATACACGCATTAGGGGGTTATGAACATCAATTTGATTGAGAAATTTTGAACAGAGAAGCCTGGTATCGTACTCTCAAACAAATCAACGATTAACAGACTCACATTAGCATAGATCAAATTTATCAACTAATAAAGAATAAGATTTGATAGTGTGAAATATTCCCATATTGTATGAATTAAAAGTCAATCTAAACGAAGAAGAATATTCTTTTCAATATATCCTTCTCCTCTTCAGGTTCTTACAATTATAAAATAGAATATTTGGATTGATGATTCTTCTTCTCACTAAGTGTGCTCCTTCCTCTTAACCCTCTTGGTTTTTTTCCTTTGCTTATTATTACAATTATTCGTCATAATTTATGCCCTTCATACAAACATTCCCTCAATACTATCGAATTTTTCATTTATACTATCCGGACTTATTATTAGTGATGATATTATCTCTTTTCTCAATATACGATACCTTCACCTGTTTCATTTCACACATTCGTTATTTCATGATGAACCACCTCTCATTGCAGTCTTACTATCTCTTGTTTAATACAGACCACTTTGTATTAGCTACTCACTCACCTGACACCTTTTTATAACCTTGAACTGACTTGTCAATTTTCCTACCCCACACTCTACAAATCTATTATGACGACTAATCCTCACCATTGTCTCTGTTATGTTGCTGCTGCTGAGTGGTTAATAGTAGTTATCCCCGTCGCCAAATTGTTATGTACTCGTCGCTAAATTATTGTTATGGACTGGTCGAGAATTTAATAGTCCTGATGCAAGAAGGCGGAAATCAGAAGACCACTAGGTTTGCGATGATACTTCTATTGTCCAAACACAAGGAGACGAAAATAAATGGTCTCACACCAAAGTGGTAAGTAAAGTAGAGTGTAAGTCACACAAATTGTGAGAACGAAATATATATATGAAAAGGGTGTGAACAATCATTAGACAGTCGTAACATGAATGGCTAATTATAATGAAGTATCGGTCCATATATACATAGCTAAATATAGCAGACATGTCAACAACCACCATATATGGATATATGTCACCAAGCAACGGACTGTCAACAAACATTCATATTATATATAATATAAGGGGAATATACATTGTTAAAGGAGACAAGTTCATACAAGTGAAATGGTCACAGACTAAGAGAGCAAACAGAAAGAGAGATCACCATACACACACACATATATATGTAGATACATATCAGTCCCCCATTTCACAATATATTTTGTAATCGATTTCAACCAACTAGCACGTTTGTTACACTCAAATACGACTATTTATTTTGATACCCCATAACCACTAATCTGTTATTCTACGTTCAAAAAATGTATCCACCGCATAACTGGCCTTTATTGTAACGACAACAAATATTATAATTGTTTTATAATTGTAAGAACCTGAAGAGAAGGAAATTATTGAAAAGAATATTCTTCGTTCAGATTGACTTTTAATAAAGAATAAATCACACCACAAAATGGATCAAATTCCAAGTTAATAAAAACAATCAATACTGATGTAAATAGTAACAACCAATCACAACAAAGAAGGTTGTCAAGAGATACGGTAATATCATTCGTGGAGAATTGAAACAAGCTCATTGAATACAACCACATCAAATTCTTCAGCTGACCGCTAAAACTCTCGATTATTTCAAAAAATTTTATTAATTTTATTTTCAATAAAAATTCTAATACCAAAAAAAAATTATCTGTACATATTTTTAGAAAACAGATTATACAAGTTACAGTTATTATTATTAAAACATAATTTGAAATGTTGACAATTGATCATTGAATATTACCATTCATTAATATTTTTGTTGAAATGAACATTTGGTGGAGGTTTAACAAATTCCATAATATTATCAGATATCAGACGTTTTTCAAATACAACACGTTTTAACCAACTGATTGGCCATAAAAATATTATCCATATACCAATATAAAATATATATACCCATTTTATTTTATTAATAAAGGCCGTTTCAAATCTAAATTTTATAGTTAAGGTTATATGTGTACGTGCATAGTTAACTTGGAAACAAAAATGATGTGGATTTTCTTGCACGAGCTTCTCCTCTATTCCAACAGCCTTTTCTGCTTACATGAGAAATTTAGAATACAGCAATAGTGTGTAAAGAATATTCTTTGCTATACCTTCATGTAGGTTTACAGTTTATTTTCCTTCACGTTCCCAGTGGAACATAGGACCTCAAGCTAGTGGCTTGAAGTGTTTATTTTACAGGATGGGGTTGCTAGCCAGCCTCGTGCCCAACCTTTCCTCTTTACCAGGATTATTTCTGGCTTAGCGAGGTAAAGCAGTGCGTCCTGTGGCCGGGGATCGAATCGCGGACCATGTGTATGGTTGGCGAGCATCCTAACCGCTATGCCACCAACGAATGTAGGCTTACAATGAAGCCTGTTAATCATCGGATCTTTGGACATCATCCATCAGAGTGGTTAAGCAAGGGAAAAACGAAGTCTGTTCGTAGCTGTCTCTTTTAGCTCAGCGTTGTCGATATTGAACATAAAGTTGGGGTTAACAAGGCATTAAAAGTTATCTATCTTTCAGTCATACTCTGAATAACGTTATTTACACTTTACGAGTGGCACAGTGGTTAGGACGCTCGCCGATCATACACATAGTCCGTAGGTTCGATCCCCGGCCACAGGACGCACTCCTTTACCTCGCTAAGCCAGAAATAATCCTGGTAAAGAGGAAAGGTTGGGCACGAGGCTGGCTAGCAACTCCATCCTGTAAAAGTAAACACCACTGCTACAGAAACTTCGAGTCTGTAGCTTACAGCCCTATGTTCCACTGGGAAAGTGAAGGAAAAAAAAAGAGAGAAAACGTCTTACGAGTTCATCTTCTACAAATACAACTGAAGTCTTCGGAAACCACCTTAAGACGAAGAAGTCCTTTCAGATGATATCATTACTTGATTGTTAAAATCTGTCAGTTGCCTCTTCTGTCTAAATCTTTTACACGTTAGTATTGTTGTTTTAATTTTGCTTAATTTTCGTATTAATTTCTTTAGTTTTTATATTTTCACTCAAAAATGCTTTCGAACCGTAATTGTTTATCAGCCTTAACCATTCAATATTATTTAAACAAAAACGTTAAGTTTTCACAAATGTAAAACAAATCACAGTGGGTAAAAAGCCAGTCTATGTTCAGCTTGACTATAAAGGTGAAAACATTGCAGCGATGATCAACAGAAGGCTGAGTACATCACTAGCCATAGCCTATCCTGCAGCCAAGCTCGTCCCCGTCTATCGAACAACTTTCTCTTTGGTGCAATCAAAAATCGATAGATATCCTTCTCATGTTACCTCCAACTGTATATACAAATTTACGTGTATCTGCGGGAGCAGTTACATTGGAAGAACAGAAAGAAGGGCATATCTACGATTTTCTGAACACTTACCAAAAAGCTTACGTCTAAAGGGAACAAATGCTCTAAACAGTGCCATCGCCAGGCATCTCCTCGACACGGGTCATGAGGTGGACGTAGGCAAAAGAGCTCAATTCTCCTTAAGTTTGCTGAAGCGATTTCTATCAAACGCTTGAAACCTGATCTATGTGTTCAGAAAGAAGCAGTTATTAGTCTTTCCTTGCCTTGGTAACTGGATGCCTTTTTTTCTCTCATCTGATTACATAATCTTTGTCTTTAACCACACCCTCCCTTTTATAATCTGTAATTTTGCTTGTCTCTTGTTTCTATGATTTGAGCTCAACTCAGTTCATTGTTACCTAACTTACTAGTCACTATGCATCTAACGCACATCTCATCTTTATTACGTAACTCCTTTACCATTTTCTGCATACATTTATTTTGTTTTAACTTGAACTGCCTGTGTGAAAACTATATAAGCGCAATCTTCTGAGCACTGTTTACAAACTGTGGAATTTTCTGTCAACTGACAACATGTAAAATTTGCAAGTATGTTAAAACATGTCTGTAATTAAACCTCATAATTTATTCAGGCTGTAAGCAGCTGATGAGAAGCCAACGAAATAAATGATGGTACCACATTATTCTGCTAAAACTGTAGTTTTTGCTTTGTTCAAATTTCAAGAGTGTGTTTGTGGGGATTTGATTGGCTTCAAGTCTGATAAAGGGTTGATATCAGTTTTAAAAGCCACTGGAAACCAGTACTGGATTACTGGACAACCAGCTGTTTCCTACCAGTTTCGGACTCATCAACAGTACGTACACTCACTGGATTTCGAACCTAGAACCCTTTGGTTACAAGGCAAGTTCATAGAAGTTAGAATTCATGAGCCATTAAGTGCGGTCCCATTGATTGAATAATCTACGGGCTTGCCTTGTAGCTGGAAGGTCCTGAGTTCAAACTCTGACGGCGGGTGGTGAGTACTGTTGAAGAGTTCCAAAATACGATGAAACAGTTGTCGGATCAAGGAAAAAGTTATCGAAAATAAAATGACCTTAACTACTCAATCTTACTCTTCTTTTGCCCTCTAAATGCCTTACATTGTTTAACAAATGTTAGTTAAGAAAAGTTAACTTAACTCGTAGCATTACTCAGATAATAATGGGGACTATCATAGAAATCCAAGATGCATGTTTCGTCCAATTCGGGACTCATCAGCTCGACTCACATAGATTCCCAGTCAGTCAATAATAATGTCCTCTGTGAGAATTGAACCCGATAGCCATCGTTTAAACTGCTTTAATCTTTTCCTGGATTCCTCTTCCAGCCATTGTCAACCATCTGATAGCATCATGCGTACTTTCAGAGAACATCGAAGCGTTTGTGCTAGGCGGCTACAATGTCAACAATGACCAGTCATTTTGGTGCAATAAAAATCGACAAAGGAGATATAGAATTGACGTAAATAAAGTATAACAGTTGATAAGCGCTGAATTTTCAGGGGGAATGATGTTGCTTTTTGTTTTACAAAGTGGAGTTGTTAGCCTTACACACACACGCACACACACACACCTGATCTTTCCCTTTTTACAGGTTCATTATACCAGCTAGTAAACTAGGGGAACTTGAAAAGTGTTTCCTTTTGGGAATCTGATTCGAATCTCTCACTGACGTATAATTCATATAACAGCGAGTTTTAAAATGTTGACATGCAGAAAAAATTGACTGAATGGAAGTTAGATCACAAACTGACTTCATTTAGAGAACCGATGAAGACCACAGGAAGTAGCTAAACGCTTAATTCCTCCTGGTTTGAGTATCTTCAGCAGCAACCGGTCATGACCCACCCATAGGAGATAGAACCTAAGACCTTCAGATTGTCAGGAGAAATGGTCGACCACTGAACCACTGGGATGAATTCAACAACCTACGAACTTGAAATGAAATCAACCAATCCTCCAAAAATTTGCCATCCAAAGTTTCAGTTTAGATTCAGAACTAACAGACATCAGTTTGAGAACAACTGGAAAGCCAGGGAATACTAGACGGCTTTTTCGTCTTAGTTAGTGGTTCTTCAGATATATGTATCCATGACCCAAAGCCCCGGAGTTTAAACCCAAGACATCTGTTTTACAAAGCTACCTTATTGATCATTTAATTGCTGGAACGAAATTGACTCACCTCCTTAGTGAGTGATGAGAGTCACCAATTGCACAAAAGGTAACAGTTCATGTTTATTGTATCCTTGAATTTCTCATTGTAAATTTTTACTAGACCGAAATTGTACATCCTTTTTAGTATATCAGTTCCTAAGACAAACACCTTTTGGTTTCAACTTGATGTGATTTGATTTATTACATAGTTTGGTGGATAATGGACTAGCAGTGGAGCAGTCCAGGACATGCATTTAGTCCTAGCTAGGACTCATCATCTGGATGTGTCTGCGCATCACTCTTCAATGAGTAACGATGTTCCCACTAGGGTTCGAACCCAGTACCTATCGCTTCAAACGCTAAAAAGCGTTATCCACTAAACCACTTTGTCCCCAGAAAGCCATCTCTTCTGCATCAGATTCCAATGAATTCCACTAGTCCTCGCAAATCATCGAAGCATCTGCACTAGGAGCTGATATGTCGACAGGGGCTGATTAGGTGTATCCTGAGATGTACAAGTGACATTATAAGATCAATTAAATGGAAGAATCAATGATATTAATACAGACTTTTTAACTTTCGTTGAGGAATTTAATGAACGATAGGATTCATACACCGATAATTTTATCCTTTGGCCGGATTGCATAACATTTATACTGAACCGAACTGAATTATCAACGTAGAACTTTGTATGCACCAGCAGTAGTTTAGGTCGTTTACACCATTATGAGTGTTTTTGGGGGTGAATAGAGGTATAACGTCGTCGGTAAGGTTTTTCCCTCTCACGTGACTAGTGAGTCAACCAGGTTTTCTTTTCACACAATAAGGATGTAGGGTTAAGAAAGATCAACCCTAGGAATGGTGTATTCTAACTTATCATGTGGCAGTCTGGATATAATTTAAGGAGTCCACTTAAAACATGTTGTATGTGACTGGTGTCACAAACCGTTATCCCCCTATTACTGTTTCTGGTTTAGGCGTTTTAAAAAAAAATCAACTTTTACGGTGTAGGCAGCTAATTAATTAATAACCTCACATGTTGTCAAGGTTCAATATCATGTAGAGAAACCGTTGAAAAATAAAGGAGGACTGAATATATGTTTCGTCCTACTATTAAGGGACTCTTCATCTGTTCGCACCCACGATCCCATCCCAGGAATCGAACTCAGGACCTTCAGAACTTACAAGTCATTAAATTCAGGCTGAATAGTCAATGAGTTTAATCTTCTACTCCAAAGGCTGATGGTTCAATCCTTATTGAGTGGGATTGAGGCCGAGTACTTCTGAAGAGTCTCGAAATAGGACGAAACAGTTATCCAGTACTCCAGCAATGGATTTCAATAACATCTCTAACTGATATTGGTTGGTAAATAAACCGAATAAGTAAAATCATTGGTAATATCATAAAAAAAAGGATACAACATCTCTTTCTCTGAAAGATGAATCATTAAACTGATACTAAATGATCCTGTAGGGCTTGTTTTGTCCATACTTGCCAGATGATGAACTTTTCCAAGATGAATGGTTACTATTTAAAATAATAAAAAATAATAATAGTAGTAATAATAATCTTTACATGATAAAAAGTAACAAAAATAAATTATACAATATATTCTCAGATGTTAGTCTATACGGATTTGACTAACCTCAAGACTGATCATGATTGGACTTATATCAGTTAGAGAATCATTGAGAACCCTCACCGTTGTATTTGACATCCATTTCGTCCTACTTTGGGACTCTTCATCAGTGCGCATCCACTGTTGTTCGAATTCAAGACCTTCCAGCTACAAGGTGAGCAGCTTGTTGACTATTCAGCCACTGGGATCCAAATCCAATGGTCCATGAATTCCAATCTCTGCCACTTAGAGTGACATGTGCACATATAAATATATAACGCAACCGTCAGCCAATGTCATAGACGAGGAACTGTCCTCTTGTTAGACTTAGTTAACCCAACTGGTTACTTCTTCTTAACTAGAACTCTACAAATCAGATTAATTTTCAAGTGTGTTAGTCTGCAGGGATTTGATTGGCTGAATTATTCTAAGCTTAGACCAATCAGCTTTTGATCAAACCTGTAACCAATCAAAACCAAACCTCCCTGAAAACCAACGCTTAAAAGGCATTATCATTAATGACTGGATGACGATGTTTTGAACACAATTTTTTGTGTTTATAATCATATTATCAATTGTAATTGTATAATTTGGAAACTTTTTAGTAACTTTTATAGTATTCATTCCCCTTTCCCATTGGTTGTAGGGTTGGTTGAATTTTCCACATGTCCAGGATAGGTCAAGGGGTCTTTCTTACTGCAACTATTCTCAACTGATTCGATAAATAAAGCTTCATTTATAAATACCTCTCTCTTTTCAACCTGTCATATTAGAATTTAAGACTTTCATTTTCTCCCATGGGTCCAAGTAGCTTAATGGTCGACGAGCTAGTCTTACAACCAGGAGGTCCTGGGTTTGAGCCCCGGTGGCTGCGTACAGTTGAAGAGTAACAAACTAGGATGAAAAAGGAGTTCAGTATCTTCTAGTTTCTGTTGCTTGGTGGTTAAGCCGTAGAATGTTCACCAGCCATGCATGTGGTCCGGGCTTTGTTTCCCAGACGGCGAACACTTTTGCCTCCCATAGCTGGTTGCAAGCAGAAGAAAAGTAGAGAAGGTGCTACAGAAACTTCAAAACTCAAGGTTGAAGCCCAATGTTCCATTCAGAACCCAAAGGAATAAAGAAAAGTAGAAGGATAATATTAACAATAACTTTATCCCATCCTGTTGTATGGTTGTATGTAATGCAATAGCTAAGCTTTCTTCCCCTAAATTTCTTTTGAAGTTGTGTAATTACAATTGATGCGATTTTTTTAAATTTCCATCACGTTCCGAGTGGAACATAGGGCCTCAAGCTAGAAGGCTTGAAGGTTCTGTAGCAGTGGTGTTTACTTTTACAGGATGGGGTTTCTAGCCTCATGCCCAACCTTTCCTCTTTACCAGCATTACTCCTGGTTTAGCGAGGTAAAGGAGTGCGTCCTGTGGCCGGGGATCGAACCCTGGACCAGGTGTATGGTCAGCGAGCGTCTTAACCGCTGTGCCACCGATGCACAACAATTGACATGATTATAAACAATAAATCGTGTTTTAAACGTCCTTATCCAATAAATACTAATGTCTCACTGTGTGCCTGTATGATATCCGATAAACAAATTAGTAGGGAATTAGATAATACCGCAGTACCCAAGTTTCGCACCCATATACGTTGGCGTTGATGATATAAAGCCAAGTGACAGAGGTTAGTACTCATGGTCCACTGTATTCGGATCAATTAATCTGAATAGTAATGTGTTCTTTGGAAAGCTTGTGTTTTGACCCTCTCTCGGATCAGTCTGTCTGTCTTTCTGTTTTCGACATAGAACTTTGCACAAATGTGCGGAAGTTCAAGTCGCCACATTCCGTGTAGCACGCGAAGCAAGAGAAGAAAGTACAAGAAAAGCATAATAGAAACAGTGAGCAGAGGTGTGAGACAAAGGAGTAATAAAGAAATACAAAACAGTTTCATTGAAGATCATAAGTCACAGGGAGTGGATGCATCTGCGCTGGCCACTGAGAACGATTTTGAGCCATGTCACCAATTGTTTCCAACCATAGATTTTTACCGTCCCGAGGACCCCAGCCTGGAAGTCTACACCTTCCTACGTGACTGGCTTAGACCAACTGTTGTGGATTTCATTGACTGGTAAGGCCAAGTTTTTGTTTGACCGCCGCTAGCTTTTTTCCAGCCTGACCCTATATCCGCTAACATTGCTCTTCGGTCGAGGGAGGCGATGGCTTGGCATACGTAACACATGTCCTAACCATCTCAGTCTTTGTAGCTTCACGGCTTTGTCGATTGATTTCCCCTGTTTACCTAGAACTCTGCGCCTAACCTCCATGTTGCTCACCTTATTATGCCACTTTACACGGGAAATAGAACGCAGGCACCTATGATCAAAGACAGCTAGGCTTTTCATGTCTTCCACTCTCAATGGCCAGGTCTCACTCACAGCCATAAAGGAGGACGGAGCGGACTGATGAGCAGTACACCCACCCTTTGGTCGATAGTCGAACATCTCGTCTACGCCAGAGTCGGCGTAAACTAACAAATGCGAAACGAGCCCCTTGTATTCGTGCTGAGATTTCGTCAGAGATCAACCCGTTGGCACTGGCTGATGGTACTTCCCAAATAAGTGAAGCGGTCAACGTGCTCTACCACTTTACTTCCTATTTTTAAACTAGGCGTCGATGTAGTCCAGTCCTGTAACATCATCTTGCATTTGGCGGGAGCGAATCGCATGCCAAACATTCGTAGATTGCGGCTCAAGGTGTTTAGAAGACTCTGCATTTCGTCAGCGTCTTCGCCTAGAAGGACTATATCGTCTGCATATTCCAAGTCAACGAGATTATTCCCTGGTAGCAAGTCAATCCCTCTCGGATCAGAGATGCAGCATACACCATAGTAGGGCTGAGCTGTGTGACAGAATGGCCTATCAAAATAAGCACTTCATATCAAAACAGATTTCAACAACTGATATTATTATTATTACTAAGATAGTCATTCAAAACGATGGAGCATTAGACTGATGTTTCGTTCGAGTTTGGAACTCTTCAGAAGTACGCACTCATGACCTAAAAAGTGACGGAACCCTGGGAACTTACGTTATAAGGTCAAGTCAGTGATCCTTTATTTAGTCAGTGTGTTGGAATCCAGCTATAACTTGTTCAGTTGCACATTGTTGAAGAGTCCCAAATTATGACAAAACAGACATCTAGTGAGCTTATTGATTTCCATTTGTCCTGTAACTGGCATATGTACGTGGAGGGATTTACACTGAATGTTAACTCCTATGTTGACAATCTCCGCCCACATATCGTATAGGCGACGAGAAAGTATTAGGAGTGTTGATACTTCGTTTAGAATACAAAGTTTTTCTCTTGTCAACCACTTCCTCAGCTGTGATACCATCGCTGACAACTTCAGGCAATAAAACACCCTTCCCAGTTTTTTAAAAATACACGAAGAGTCTTTGTATTCCAGTTTTCAACCTCCAAATGTTATGCTGGATGACATTACAGACATTACCGAATTGAACTGCAGTTCCTCACGCATCGCTACAATATGCCTACAAGCTTTACCTGTGATATACGGCTCTTTTAACCCCATATTTGAGACAAACGTTAAAATTGTAAGAAGATTTTATGTATAATTTCCACCAGACTGCGTCGGTGGCACAGTGGTTAGGACTCTCGCCGACCATGCACATGGTCCGGGGTTCGAGCCCACGCCGGCGCACACCTGATATCTATGGTCGGCCTGCAAAATTTGGGCTACCGATATCCATGCTGAAAATTCCATACTTGTACCAAAAATAAAGTGTGGAATCAAGCTGTAAATCAAAAAAAGAGCTAATAGCTCCTCAAATGAATTCTACTTAAACAATTGTCTGTGAACTAGTTCGGGATACACTCTTTTACAGCGAATTCAAATCCTGCGCTTAAGTATCGATACTAACTAGAGTTCTGACGAAATAAAGGTATACCAGAGAACTAGAAACCATCATTGCCGCTTGTAATTTCATATAACCATTAATTCTTCTTGCTCTGGAGAAGATATGAAAATGGACACAGAGTGTTGACTCGGACTCATCTGAGTGTAGCAGGTGAAGCTGTTACACACTTCGGGTGGCACGGAAACTATCTCCCGAGTGAAGTGGTATAATAAGGTGAGCAATATTGAGGTTGGGCATCCGTCGAGTGCTAGGTAAGGAGGGAGGGGAAATCAATCGACGAGGCTGTGAAATTACATCGACTGAGATGGTTAGGACATGTGCTACGCATGCTTATCCTAGCCATCGCCTTCCTCGACAGTGGGCAATGTTAGCTGACGTAGGATGGATCAGGTTGGAAAAAAGCTAGAGGCGGTCAAACCAAAACATGGCTTCACCAGTCAATGGAATCCACAACAGTTAGTTTAAGTCAGCCAACCACATAGGAAGGTGTAGACTTCCTGTCTGGTTGGGGTTCTTGGGACTGTAAAATCCAGTGGTTGGGGACCATTGGTGACATGGCTAAAAATCGTTCTCAATGGATTGTGCAGATGCATCCACTCCTTGTGACTTATAATTTCCAATGAAACTATTTTGTTCTTCGTTATTACTATTCCTTTGTCTCAAACCTCTGTTTACTGTCTCTATTATGCATTTCTTCTACTTTCTTCTCTTGCTTTGTGTGCTACAAGGAGTGGAGTGTGGCGACTTAAACTGCTGGACATCGGTGCAAAGTTCTATGTCGAAAACAGAAAGACATACAGAAACGTAAAAAAAGAGGAGGAAAATTCCAAAGAGCTGTAATGAGCAGAAGAAATGTGTACGAAAAGGAATGGTAATATGGAAATACATGACGAATGAATGGACTTAGGGGAGTGAATGTATATGCACCATTGGGAACAATTTCCTGCCATATCAGTAACATTATCCAGTCACTGGTTCTTACCATCCCGAGGACCCCAACCAGTCAGGAAGTTTACACCTCCCTACATGCCTGACT
This sequence comes from Trichobilharzia regenti, assembly GCA_944472135.2. NCBI lineage: Eukaryota > Metazoa > Platyhelminthes > Trematoda > Strigeidida > Schistosomatidae > Trichobilharzia > Trichobilharzia regenti. Next base: position 65,520,333 of record OX235267.1, read on the forward strand.
CAAACTAACTGTCAGACATTTCATGGATTGATTCAAAGTTTTAGTTTGACAACCACCACCGGCTCTTTTCCAAACTGATCTATCCTATGTCAGTTAGCGTTATTCCATATTAGTTTCTTTATCAGATACATCACACAGTGAAATAGTATTATTTACTGGATGACATTTCGAAAAAAATTTATTACTGTTCATTATCATATCAATAATAATCACACGACTTCGAAGCTTGAGTTTTATAGTTTTCTTTGTTCTCTCCTATTTGTCGTCATTGGGGTAGCAGAATTTTCCAGATGTCCGGGTGAACAGGTGTTGAATCATTCCCATTACACGTGTTGATTTGCAGTTGATTCGATAAACAAACCTTCCGTTATCAATTTCTCCATCCGCTCCGTTATATCAGTCGGATTTTAAAACTGTCATCTCATCCCATCCTATTGTATATCTGGTTGTGTGTAATTGCATGTAGTGTTTACAGTGGTGAAATGTCTAAGTAATAGAGCACAAAAACTAAGTAGTACCAAGGAAAATCAAAGACAAGAAGTGATGCATATGACAGAACCTTTGAAACTTAATAATTACCCTGATAAATTAGGCAGGAAATATTTAGGGAAATGTAAAAATAAAATAAATAATGATAATAGTGATAGTGATGATGGTAATAATAATATTAATGACGACATGCATGTCAAATATACGCAAGACAACACCAACAATAAGGAATCTAAATCATCAGTAGTAATTCCATACAAGGAAGGAACCTCAGAAACCACCTTACGAAGAATTCTTAACAATGCTGGCAGGAATAAAAGTGGCTGGCATGGAAACTGCCCCAAAACTCAATTGGATACAAGCTTTGTTGGTTAAGGGATCCTGCCAGTGGAGCCTTTAAAACAAAACAATTTAGTTTATCTAATACCCTGCGGGAGTGATCGTCAGGTCAAATACATACATCAAACTAGTAGAACAGGGGCAGTCAGTTAGACTAGCCGAACATAAAAACCTAGCAGCAAAATCTAGATTAGTTTACCCGAATAAAATAATAAATCTAGAGTGTAGTTTAGCTATACCACTCACTACATGCAGTTACACACAACCATACAATAGGATGGGATAGGATGACAGTTTTAAAATCCAACTGATATGACGAAGCAGATGTTGAGATTGATAACAGAAACTTTGTTAATCGAATCAACTGAAGAGAACACGTGTAATAAAAATGATTCAACACCTGTCCAGCCAGATATCTGGAAAATTCTACTACCCCAACGACGACAAATAGGAGAGAACAAAGAAAACTGTGAAACCCCAAGTTTTAAAGTCGTGTGATTATGACTGATGATGAAATGATTATGAACAGCAATAAATTTGGTTCGAAACTGTGTCATCCAGTAAATAATACTGTTGCCCTCACAGTGTGATACGTCTAATAAACAAACTAATATAGAATTACTTACTACCACAGTACCCAAGTTTTACACACATATTAATATCAGTTAACGTTGCCCGTCGAGGAAGGCGATGGCTAGGCATGCGTAACACATATCCTAGCCTTCTCAACCGATGCAGCTTCACAACCTCTTCGATTGATTCCCCCTCTTTTCCTAGTAACACTCAACCGAAGATTAACCACAACAGTACTCACCCTATTACACTAAATAACACTGGAGATAGAATGTAAGTTGGACAGTCTACATCTCCCTATATGGCTGCCTTAGATCAACAGTCTGCTCCACCTTTAACGCTTTTCTTACCTATTCTAATGTCAACTAACAATGCTCAACAATGTCAGAGGCGTCTTGACATGCGTAATACGTTTCCAAACTTGACAACTTGAAGCAATATACAATGGTATGTGCCTATAAGCTAATCTCTTATTCTAATTACCCCTGAGAGTTTATAACGGTTGGTTGTTTTTGTACTGTTTCACACAGAGGGGTTTATATTTTTACGAGTTGATCATGGATCGATATCAGTTAGAGAACCATTGAAAACCAGCACTGGAGTACTGGACAGCTGTTTCATCCTAGCTTGGGAATCGTCGGCAGTACGCACCTACCCTATTGGGGTTCGAACCCAGAACCTCGTTACAAGGCAAGCTAGCTGGCTCGTATACCATTCAGCCACTGGGACCCGATTCAATGGCCAGCCCATGAATTCTAACTTCTACCAATTCGTGATTTAGCGCGACTCCCCAAACTAGGATGAAACAGCTGTCCAGTACTCCCTGGTTTTCAATGGTTCTCTAACTGATATCAATCCGTGATCAACCCGTAAAACATAACTAATCCTTACAAACCAAACTATACAAAGTTAATCTGATGCTCGCTAGTGACTTGCTACAGGTTGGAGTTTCCTGAGTTCTAGTGAGAAGTCGTGACCAGTGAGGTCCAATTAGATGTCACGTGTGTGGATGGATGTCCCGCCAACGACAGTGGTTGGGATCGAGCTAAATCACGAATTGGTAGAAATTAGAATTCATGGGCTGGCCATTGAATCGGGTCCCAGTGGCTGAATGGTATACGAGCTTGAAGGTCCTGGGTTCGAACCCCAAAGCAGTGGGTGCATACTACCGATGATTCCCAAACTAGGATGAAACAGCAGCTGTGCAGTACTCCCTGGTTGGTTTTCAATGATTCTCTAACTGATATCCATCCGTGATCAACTCATAAAAACATAACTAACCCTTACAAACCAAACTATAGAAAAAAAAGAGAGGTATATAGCTGATGTATGAGTTACTGAAATACACACACATACACACACACACACACGAAAAACAACTTGAAACTTACAATTCCTGTCCATTATATCATACATGATATTGTCTAGTTCATATGTTAGAGTGTTATAATGTATACGATTTGCACTGACTAGTGTTCTCTGTCATTTTGAAACAAAACAGAAAAATAGAAGTGTGAACACTATGAAAAGGCATAATAAAGAATGCAGACAAGCAATAAATTTTAATGATGCATTTTTGTAGAAATTTATATTGATTTGAATGAAGATTTCTTGACGAACTAACATTAATTCACAGGAGTTGGTTTGTATGGATTAAATTATTTTTACAAGTTTGACCACGGATTGATATCAGTTAGAGAAAACCATTGAAAGCCAGATGGGGTGGGGGGAAGTACTGGACAGCTGTCTCCTCTGTCCTAGTTTGGGAATCATCGGCAGTACACACCCACTGCCAGGGTTCGAACCCATCCGGTTACACGGCAAGCTAGCTGGATCGTATACCATTTTCAGTGCGATCACCAACCAATGTCATTGGTGGGAAATCAATCCATCCTGACACTTGACTGGTTGGAGCCGTCGGTGGTCGCGCTAAATCACGAATAGGTAGAAGTTAGAATTCATGTGTTGGCCATTGAATCAGGTCCCAGTGACTGAATGGTATACGAGCCAGCTAGCTTACCTTGTAACCGGAAGGTCCTGGGGTTCGAACCTTAGCGGTGAGTGTGTACTGGTGATGATTCCCAAACTATGATGAAACAAACACCTGGCTGTCCAGTACTCTCTAGTTTTCAATGGAACTAACATTAGTTATAAATCATTGAAAGACAAGGGGCGATAAACAGATTTTTCATCCTAGTTTAGGATTTCCTTAGTACCACACAATCGTGATCACATCGGAGATCGAACCTAGCACCTTTAGATCACGAGTCATTCCCATGGATAATGCAGCCAGTAAAAAAAGTCATAACTATAAGTAGTATACAGTGACTGGAAACTGAATTATTGATTTTCTTTTCGGGAATTCATCAAATGGTTAACCGATAAGATCACTAAGGCTGATGTTGACTAGTCTCAGTAATTTGGCACATTGACTGGGAAGCAAGAAGACAGGTATACAATGGAGTGACAAAAGAGCAGAGAAGATTTAGATTCCGTGGGTGATTAATGTATCCTGTCTCACAGACTCTAGAAGTAACAAGCGAAAAGGCAGGCAAGACATCACTTCAGTTGAATGTGGAGAAGACAGGGGCTTTGAAAGCGATCAACAAACAACAACAAACTTCAATCACCATAATAATAATAATAATAATAATTTACTTTATTCCAAAACAGTACTTGTGATACAGAATGGAATTCTCAGCATTTTACTACAGTATTGCATCAAGTTAGTACATTATCAATCAATAAAATTCTACATAGATTAAGGAAATCTCAGTTCATTATGACAACAACATATTGGCATGTCGGTAGCAAAGCAAAAAAATTGAACAGAGTGTTTGAAGGTGTTAGAAAAGTAGATACTACTAGCATATTTACTGGCGTAAGCGGTAACAAAAAGGTCGAGATATACACAGTGTGAAAGAACGAAGAAGAATGTTTTAAGTAGAGTTAGTAAGGAAGAGAGAAGCAGAGCAGCACATAACAGAAAAAAGAGAAAAGGTAAAGAAAGAAAGAAAACGTTGTACCTATAAATGATATGAGTTGGAAAGACGAGATCCAGTTGTTCTACTGACTATTTAATAAGTTATAGGTATCACGCCTAATGCTTTCTTTATCGCAGAGAACACGAGCTAAGTAGGGTATGGTTGAGTTTTTGTAGTTACTAGTGCGAGCATGTAGTTTTCTATATAGGCTTCTGGTCTAGTCTGGCCTGATGACATACAAGAGGAGAGTTGTGAATGAAGAGGGTGTTGGTGTGAGTTAGATAGATAGAATGAATTTAGCCCATTTTTCACATGAGTCCAAATGCCTGTCCACCAGAACACTAACAAGCTGGTTAAGTGGCACGTAGCTTACCCTGCTGACAACCTTTACCATCCTACGTAATAAGATATCTGTCTGTCTGTGTGGACTCAACATAGAACTTGGCACCGAAATGCAGCAGAGTTCGAGTTGCCTTTTTCCAAATAGCACACAAAGGTAGACAAGAAGATGAGTGAAGAGAATCAGTGGGGTTTGACAAGTATAAGAGTGAAACTGAATGGGTAATGGTAGAAAGGAATATGAAAGATTACAGAAACTGAATACATATGCGCCATTGACAACGATTTTGAGCCATGTCACCACCTATTGTCTCCAGCCATTGATTCTTAGAGTCAGTCCCGAGGGCCCCAACCCGGGAGTCTGCATCTCCCTACCTGACCGACTCAGTTTAACTGTCAAGGAGGATTTCATGGATTGATGAGGCCATGTTTTTGTTTGGCCACCACTGGCTCTTTTCCAACCTGCACCCATATCAGCTAGCAATGCCCGTCGGGAGCGGCGGTGGTTAGGCATGCGCAGCACGTGACCTAGCCACCTTAGTCTTTCTTCAGTAGCCCAGGAAAAACTAAGGGGGGGAGAACAGTAGAAAATAATGGACAAGATAGAATAGAAGAAATCTAAAAGAAGCAGTCTCCTCCACGTACATTTATCTGCCTAGGAACCGATGCTGATGTCAAAGTCAGAGACCATCAGATCTGTCCGGGAAAGTAAAACAGCCATTCATTACTCCGAAATCAATGTGTATGCACCCAACATAAAGAAAAAGATTTGGATTTTCAACACTAAAGTCAGATCAGTACTTCTATATGATTCAAAAACTTGGCAAGCGAATCAACAAAAGCAAATCCAACAGTCGCCCTTGGTCAATATAGAAGATCAGATAGCCCGAAAAGATAAGTGACGAGGAATTCTGACAACGAACCATTTAAGAACTTATCACCAAACAGATAAGCTGAAGTAATTGAAGGTGAACTGGACATAAGCTGAATAGACTGTTGATTAACACACACACACACACACACACATACACACCGTTGCAGAGTGAAGCCCGATCGGGAAACAACGAGTTGAGCACAGGAGGGCGACATCAAGGAGATTGTGTATGGCAGATAAGATGAAAGCTTATAAGTGACTGTGAAACCAGCTTAGAAAGACTGCAGAGAAGAGAGTGTAGTGGAGATACTCTGATGAAACCCCTGGGTTTTTACTCGGAAACGAAGGGAATAATTAATAATAGTAATAATATAGTAAGTACACTGAAACCAGAAATACTTATCACTCAATGAAAAGTAAAACACTAGACTTACTCTATAATTTGCTCTTTCTATTGGATCTATCCCATGCAATCTCAACGCTTGTGTTTGCTTGATAACTAATTCACTTTGAATAAATAAATTATTGATTGGCGTTAGTGAAAGATATTCATTCCATATTAATCCAGTCAAATTCAACGCAAATGTATCTTTCCACCGTGAGGAAATCTACAGATTTTAACAGTAGAAGAAGTAGAAGGCATGAAAATGTTTGAATTAATAATTTTTATCATTTTATTAGAATTTTTATCTATTTAAAAATAGACAGGGTTATTACTTAAGAAATGTAGAAGTAGATTATTCGATTCACATTTTTAGAGAGAAAATCTCACTGATTAGTCTTCGAGTTACTCCCGTCCATGATTTAGCGGTGGAATGCTTGCCAGTAATTTAGAGGGTCATGGCTTAATTCCTCACTGACGCAATCATAAACCTCGCATAGTTTACTAGCCATTGGTAAGCCCGATAAATAGGGAAGATTGGAGTGGGGTGGAGCGGAGAGTCTAACAATCATGCCCCGTATGAATAACACCACTCCTACTGAAACTTCAAGGCCTGAAGCCCTATATTCCATCTGGAATACAAATAAAAAGGCTATATCCTGTAATTTTGTCAGAACGTTGTAAAATCCTCAAGTTTCTGTGTGCTTTCAAAATGAGCTTGGTTTCTACGTCAATTAGTTTAACATTGGCTGTTGTTGCTATTGTTCATTGACAAAGTAACTAAGTTTCATTCATAACCTATTTATATTTGCATAATTCAAAGAAAGACTTATTTTGAATGATCCAAGTAATTCTTATCGAAAAAAAACAATAGACTAAGACTACTTCAATGTCTCACTTCGTGATAATCTTTGCACTAAGATTAATTTACTTTCTTTATGAACTCACTTGCTCATCAGATCTTTTAGCCACATAGTTATTGTGTGAGGTCTGATTATACTACCTCTTTGTCTAGTCTAGAGAAGGTAGGGTGGCTTTTGAACCTAGAGTTTGATAGCTGAAAGTTGGGTGCTGATGTCAACGACCAACGTCCCCGCGTATTCTGCTGTGTGATGGTTATAGCTAATAAACTTGTCCTATGATTTCAATCTTATCTTATCTGTAATACAAATGTCTGAGGTTTTCTCTAATTGGTTTTAAGCTAATAAATAATGAGAAGCATCTAAATGTCATAAAATCCAATTAAAATTTAAAGTATGAAAGGAGATTTTATCAGTAATTGACTTCAAAATGGTCAACAGAGTTCATTATTATGAGAATTTTTGTATATTCCAATGTGTGGGAAATGCTAGAACTCTCATTACAATCAATGTCATGTAGCCAAGTCCCGAATTTTTTCAAGGTGTTAAAACTAAACATGATTTGGACGTATATAGTTAACAGTATATAAATGTTGGGCCTTTTAATGGGTTTGATAACATGATTATTTTTTTTTATTAATGTGTACCATATGTGCATCTAAGCTCATATTTAGCATGTTCTTCGTGCTACTCAACCCTAAATTCCTCTAGAGTGTTCCTGAAGTTAATTTAAACCATCCATAATAAAGCAAATCTTTGAGCTTGTCTATTATTAGTAGTGCTTAAACATTAAATTAAATACTGAGTTTATTTCTGGAGTCTTTAGGGGTTTCTTTTAAGACGTTAAAACAAGATCAACTGAACTTCTTCTGAAAGTAAATAACACGATTAATGGATTACTTTTTTGTTAATCTGAAGATGAATTACTGTTAGATCAAGGTGAGGTTAGAGAAAGATTAGGATTAGGTTTGACTAAAAGACCCAAATTCGCCCTCTTATGGTAACATACCGTTAAAGCTGTAGTTCGTGCATTCATCAGGGTGACTATGCTTCAAAACTGCCACACGCATATCTGCCTTTTATACACATAGATGTGATAGGCACACAGTTCTTCGAATACCATGATCGCCTACCGTGCACATGGTCTGGGGTTCGATCCCCGACCGACGCACTCCTTTACCTTGCTAAGCCACTTATAAGACTGGTAAAGAAGGAATGTTGAGCATGAGGCTAGCAACCTCATCCTGTAAAAATAGACACTGCTACAGAAACTTCAGGCCACCAGCTTGAAACCCAATGTTCCATTGGGGAACGTGAAGGAAAAAAATAAATAAACTCTCATTAAAAGTAGAGATTGAAAGGTACAATGAAAACCGCTTCACAGACCCATAAAGCCTTGACACCCATCATATGTGTACAGTACCCAGCTAGCATTTTCTTCGAGCGCATTGCAGAACGTAGGACAATCATCTGCAGTCTGTTCCAAAGATTCTGCAGTGCGCCAGAAGTCGATGCTAGCTAGGGTGGCTTGTTGGAATACATAAAAGACATATTTCAGGCTCAGTATATTTATATATTAAGTCACAGTGTGGGTAAAGTACCTACTTTTAGACTGCATGTTATTGGGATAAATAGACGTGCGCCCATTACACTTAAGTTTACAATGTTATTCAGAGTGATGGAAATTTCAATAGCTTTTGACACTGACTTTCCAGCATCTCTGGCTGGAAAAGGAATAAAACTTTCATGAGTGACATAGTCGAATGATCCAGGAAGCATATTGCTTCTTACTGTGTTCAGTATATTATCTGATCCTGACCACATTTTGAAGTCAACTTGATTATACTGATCAACTGTAGGTATCCAGATGAATGCTTGGTTTATTTCAGGAATACATGGGCCTACATTTACAGGGATGTATTTGTAGAATGGCCATATGTCTAAGAAATTTTCATGAAGATTACAAGCTTGAGTAATTACTTTTCAGGTAAGATAAAATAATAACCGGTCCAATGAAAAGAATAAACGATGTTATGAGATAGAACAGAGATGTTTTCGAGAGAAATGTTGTCTTGAAAACCTTCTCCTCCGGATGGTGAAAAATTTCAACCATTGCGCTGTTAGCAACGCCAAAATCAGGCTGTGATACAACATACCATTGAGGATGTAAAACAAGAAAATATCTAAAATTAATGTCTCTTGATTTTAATATGGAGACTATGTTCGAAGTGTATCAGACATGAAGTTATTGGACTTGAAATTCCCAATACTTCTTTCAGGCTTACAATTTCTCAGTGCTCTTTAACTCAAGATATATTAACATATCTCAGCCGTTGGAATTCGATATTAAATCTTAGTTCTTCCTTTCTCATTTGACATTCAGAAAATTTGAAGTCGCTTCATTCCCCGCAAACAAATTCCCGCATTTTAGTCTTCTTTTTTTCAGAATCCTTCATTAAGGTAGTGTCACCACTGACATTGTATTACAATCAGTTTTGTATCCTTTGGTTAAAAATTCATCCTTGGTTTTATTTTATCAGCCCTCTGATATTTTCCAAACTTTGAAGTTGAAAACTTCCTTAGCACCTACTTGATAAACCTTTAATTCTTCTCGGTAATACAGACGGAAAGAACCACTTCGATCTTCACAATTAACTCAAGTAAAATCAATAAATGCCTACCAATCACTTTTTGTGAAGAATGATGTGCAACGGGAGAAATGCAAGCAACGGTTACTGAAAAGTGTACGAGCGCGAAGACAGCAGCATGCGAGCCTTGTTCCTATTTCCCAATAGTGTTTCTTTAAAGGCAGCTGCTGCTTCAAGCCATATATAACAAAAAATATTAATGTTAGCCAACACTTCGAGAGACCTCAGCATACCGATGATGAAGGGAATAACCGCAATCCATATAGCGGTGATGCTTTCAAAATTATCCTGAGGAGAAACAAGTTTATTTAGACGCCATTAAGACGTGTGAATGAAACCACCCTCAGGAACGTTATGGTCACACGCTAAAAACAATAGCATCGTACATTTTCGTGCAAGTAGCCCTCTGTAACGGTGCGATAACTTCTTCAATTTAAGTGAATGAAAACTTACTAACGCCTTATGCAAGCACTGGGGGGAGATAAAAGTATGGAGATGTGCTGCCATTCGCGGGAGGCACTGAGGGGAAGCACTGTGAATCAGCTTCGGTGGGAAACATAATAAATATTTCTAAAAGGAAAGTTTATAGTTTTCATCGAGTAGAATAGTTTAGTGAATAAGCTGGCCTGGTGGCGTATGTATACACAGTTTTGCCACTAAGCAGAGTATTCCAAAATGTCTGCTTTTCTTGGTGCCATCCTTTTGCTCGATAGAATTCCAGGCTTATATCCGGCTCAGTTAGGCAGGAATCGTTGATTGATACGAGTGGATGATAACCCAAATCAACAGATGATGCTGTCTACACATAGTTAGTATGAGTAGGTAACATGGTGCGCAAGATCTGTTTTATCTGTGAATTCTAAGCAAGAAACTGGACTGTGAGTAGCAGCAACGCCATGCTAACGGGGAAGCAAAGGATACGCACCGAAGTAAATATTAGTTTACGGTCCACAAGCGAGGGAAATCAACCGAAGAGTTTCAATAACCTAGGAGTTCAGAATGAAATTACTGCACTCAGAAAATGTGTCATATGTTCATATCGAGAAGGATTCTGAACTTAAAAGACTAATCGGTGCACCAGAATACAGAATGCGGTAACCAACGACAGGGCCTCAGAAACGGATTGGCAATACGAAGACTGTTTTGTTCCCCGCTATCAATTAACCAGACCTGCAGGACTAGAAGGTAATAAGTCTGTGTATAAATGTCAGTGTAAATCAAAGCAATACTTTTGATCATTTCCGCCAGTCCACCGCCGACCAGCTTCGATTAGACCATGACTGCCATCCTTTCCCAGTAAAATGGAGATCATTGAGAATAAACAGAAAATGTCTCGCCAACTCTGACAACACGTCTGACATCGCAGACTAGCAGCAACGAAATTCAAGCAGGATATAACCCACTCTGAACGCTGAACAAAGAGAATGTGTCTACATATGTACAGAAAGCTTCCCTCAAATCTGAAAACAGTCGCAAATTTTGGGGTAGCATTCTCAGGTTTGACCTTTTCTGATCATGCAAATAAGGTTGTACCTGATTGTAAACAACTCACTGGCTGCGTAACTTTTGCACCCAAGAAGCAGGATCAGCTGTAAATGAGAGGTGTATTCGCCCAAAACTTGAGTATTGCACTCTCCTACATAATAACCCTAGGTGTGAAGACCGAAACAAGTAAATACGTTAACAGGTGTGTACTACTGAAATTAAGACCACTGTGGTTAAGGAGAGTGAAGTTCAACTTATTTCTGCTCTCCAGAGTCACTAGGAAACATTGTTGTAGTAACTCATCCATAACGTAGGAAAATATGAAATCATATCAGCTGCGAAACCACGACTATCTTGTCAAGGTGGCTACCCACAGAAAATCCATTAGGGCAAACGTTTTCACCATTAAATATTGCACTATTTGGAACCAACTACCATCTGAAATAAGATGTTGTAAAAACCCTGACGGGTTTAAACGGAGCCTAGAAACACACCTTAACATGTCCAGCCTAGACCCCAACTCTTGATAGAATGATGAACGAAAGCCAGTCCAGTCTTCAGTATAGTCACTTGCGTATAACTAGACTCCACTACCTACGCAGCGAACGTCTGACTAATTTACCGATCTTCTATTCTCCATAATCTTAATAAGTTGTTGCTATTTAATGTGTCGAAATGACTTTACTCAGTCAATAACTACATTTACTCATATACTTTTCTGAAATGTATGATTTTATAACATTTTGCAGTATTTTATCCAATAACATAAGCAATGTCTGACGCATATCGGATGGAAATCAGTCATCGAAATTTAGCATAACAAGTTCAGTTAACCAGCTGTTTTCTTCAAGACCATCCTACATAACTTTATCACTAATTTTTCCACTACTGATTCCACTCTGCTAAATAGACTTTAACTTAGTTACTGTAGCACTGACTACTTGTATACTTTATAATTTTTAAGAAAAACAGTTACCTAGTCGTTTGCAATGACTACTTGTATACATGTATGCGTGTATAAAGGTGATACTGCTTAGAATATCCTCAGGTATCGATGCATCTGGTGACCTGATGGGAAGCGTATGCCATGAAAGCTACCAATGTGCAGCATACTGTATGATTGGGACGGGCTCAAAGCAACGCAATGCCGTAACTACAGTTATTGCAGAAAACGAGAAAGCCTACAATGACAAAACAGGGAAGGTGGCGCATGCTAATCAGCAGATATGGTGGTGGTCACAAACGTGAATCGCTCCAATCTGTAGGACAACAACATGCATTTTTTGGTAGCTCGAGAATTAAACATTGGTCTAGACCCTTAAAAAAGGCAATAAGGGTTGCGCAGATCTAAATAATCAAAAAGGATGCTTTTGCCCTCACAATCTACAAGCCTGTTCAGCTTCTTGTCAAAGTGCTATTCCATGGACCCCACAAGAAATCGGGAGACATCTGTCAGGTAAGCTTATCCCACGGGTTCTAATTTTCCAGATCTTTGAGTTCACTTCTCGCTGATATATCACTTATCTACTTCACGATAATCCTTTTATTTACGCACCATTATGCTCTATTTTATTTTTACTACCTAGGCCTTTATTATAGTTAAAACTTGCTTTTTGTTCATATTTGTTGCTTACCTAAATTCCGGTTTCTTTGATTAAGAACACAACAATACCAATGTTTGAACAGAGCTATATTTTCAACTAAAACCTCAGAGTTTCCACGCTTACAATGATATGGTTAGCATTAAACATTGCAAATGTATGCTATCATTCCAAGGAGTCTCTATTTCCTTATTGTACATATGTCTTGTAAATGTACTTCCATTGATATGTTATCCATATTGTATTTTATGCCATTTCACAGTTTCCCAGGACATCGTTCCCTTCCTTAAATGGCTTTCAATCACGTGGTGCTGTCCACTGGTTGACCATAAGTATCAGCAGGAAATGGAAAGTAATCTGGGTTGTCGCTGATAATTTTTTATACTTCAGGATTGTAATTTAAAGCATAACTCATTGTGCCAGTAAAAATGGCATGCACTTCTGATAATCTTGCCCATTATAAGAAATACAAATTACTATTATTACTAATCCGTTTCTACGAATAACATGCAGGTTCATCCACTAAGTTTGTAACAACAGAGGACAAGGGCCGGCAACGGATCTTTTTATTACGGAAATCATCACGTATTTATATATATTTCATGTACATTATTATAGCCTATTCAAACAGACAAACACAGTCTTCTGACTGGTTGTTTCTGGTTTACCGGAAAGTTAAGCCATATATTTGCGAATTTTATTTGCCCACGTTAAGTCTTCTGTGATTGGTTGTTGAATCAGCCTTGTTCATATTTACTCATGACCAATATTAGTGACCTAGACATTGAGGTAAATTAATGTCTACCGATTGGCTAGCAGCCCCGCTGTCACCACAAGGTAACAAGGAATAACCAGTGGGAACAAGTCCACATGGATATGTGTGATTTTGTGGGGGGAAGCACGAAAGGAAATCAGAGTACATATTATCACTGACAATGTAGTAGGTGGCTTCCTCATGAATGTCGAAATATAGGTGTCTAGTGTTTACTAATTTCAGCTCCCAGTCACTTTACTAAGCGAAATGTCTGACAATGAAATGAAACCTCTTGAGTCTTAGGCTTCTATAATGAGCCGGGCTAAAAGCTTGATCTGGCTAAGTACAGCCAGCACTAATTGAAGGATTCTTAGATAGTCAGCCTTATCATTAACAGCTAGAAACAGCATCCATGTTTTTGTGTGACCACATCTTGACTGATTTACTTCCTAGGCACACAATTCGTTTTATCGTAAACGAGGGCCACTAAGGGTCCGTACATAACAACGACCATGTAATGAAGACAGAATATTTCATTTGAGCCTATTCAGTGATTTATTTTGCTTAAAAAGCATTTTGTGATTGTGTGGCCATACAGTCTTTATAAAATTCAGGTGTGCAAAACATGGTCATCTCCGAAGCCCAGTTAATGTTACCAATGCTTCGTGTTCAAAATGTCATAAAACTCAGAAAAATGACTCAGGTTCAGCTAACGAAGTACCCAGGGACGTCTTAAATAAACTTCTTCGGTGTATCCGGTAACCTCAAATGTAGGGCTTGCCGACTGTCCTGGTTTACTGAACTTTTACCGATATATCAAGCATCAGCACAACACAAGCAAGAGTCAGGCATTTATGAAAGGGATGAGTTGAGAGTAAGCCAGAGATGCGGAAAGTCATCATGGGTCAAGGATCATTACGAGGTGGAAGAAGAGGGGAAGATAATGAACATGATAGGTCCTGTTTGATTATTAATCATAATTCCTTATGTTGCACGACGCGACATCGCCTGTCAGATTCTCGTAGTTTATCTATGAAATTAATTTCAGTCATGATACCTCATTGTTAAGAGTACGCGGCCAATTGCAATATTTGTTTTGAAACTTAACTGATCTATTACACACTATTGTGTTTTTTTAAATGCAACCTTCCTTCTGTAATTAAAATATCGCATTATTCACAATTCCTACAAATCCTGAGAGACGTTCAAGATACAAAACTGATGGACATGACTAATCTGTACGCACTATCTTGTGCACACGGATTTACATGACACAGTAGGCATCTCCCTATTTGAAGATGGAGTTGTGTGTGATTCACAATGGTGACGCAGTAAGTATCTATTAATTGCCTATAGAATTCAGATTTCGTCATCGACCCGAATCAGCTGCAGAATGTTTAAAAACTGCAGAGCCCCTGGTTGTCTCATAATACATAAGAATTTTGGGTCTGACCTCAAGTTATGAAAGAGTCACCCCTTTCCATTTCCTTGTTTCGAAAGCCATTCTATTTAGATTCATGGACTGAAACAAGGGAGATGGCTCCTGTCATTTAGCAACTAATCTCATTAAAATGAGTAGCACAGAATGGGTCGGATAAAATTAGTCATATTTTCTCTTTTGATTGCCTTCTTCGAGGTCACTTCAAGAGTATCTAACAACAGGATTTTCCACGAAAGACTGCCCAATCCAAGTTTTATGAATTTATCTTTCGATGGTAAGGACCACTTATTTTCTCCAAATGGTAGATGGCTTTACGATCGACCGATTTCTTTTCATCTGGGCATTTGCAGTCCTACCCTGCTCACTCAGTCTAGCCTGGTTAGTCTAAGTTTTGAGTAAAAAGGTGAAGTGTGCCTATAATTATGTCACCATGAATTCCATAGTAAATAACTGAATTTTACACTTAAATAACTCATTTTCTTATGAGTAGACACCAGAATATCATGAGAATACACACCAAAAATAACTTAGGAGGTTATTTAGCCAATATTTTTAAACATTAAATTTCAAAAGACATTGAACAGTAGTCTTTGGATTTAGATATTGGAAGTGTTGAAACACAGTATATAAAGAAGTTGATTGAAGGGTATATTGTAGCGCTCTCTTGATTTTTCGATGATTTATCGTGTGTTCATTGTACTTTTTACTATCTGGTTCTGTGATTCCAGAGTAATATCTACGAATTCCAAAGAGGATGACAGAATTGTTGATTTGCCAGGTGTTGATACTCCGCCAATTTTTAAGCAGTACTCTGGATATCTGAGTGGGGCTGATGATAACATTCAGCTACATTACTGGTTAGTCGAATCTTCATTTGATCCAGAGGCGGCTCCTCTCCTTTTATGGCTTAATGGTGGACCCGGATGTTCGTCTCTAGAAGGACTGGTTTCAGAAAATGGTCCATATAAGGTGGGTATATCCATAAAATGTTCCCTCTTTCAAATTCAATTACTACTTATAACAGCTGTTTTTTTCTCTGTATTCTCTGCCATAACCAGTTGCAGATTTAAATATTATTTTATTTGGTATGTTTAGACGATACAATTGGTCACATAACACTATAGCTTGTAGTTACCACTTCTTTATAAGTGTATCATTTTGCAACTGTCATGACCCTAATTATTGTAAAAACTTGTATTCCTACGACAGATGTGCACTGAAAAATACTTTTTATTTTCAGCAGTGTCAGATCACATTCTTTTCAGACCTAAATTTTATACTTCATATTTTAAAAATCAAAATCCTGTTGTCCTCAAAGTTAGGAAATGGTGATCCAAAGGGAACGAATGCACTGATTAACTCGCACCGGTGAACGTAAAATGCCTAATTCAATTCCTAACCTTACTTTCCCCCGACCTAACCGAAATCCACATGTTACCAAAACTAATGTCTCCTTAACTAAGTTAACCTCAATCTTACATGTCTCTAGTTTAAATCTAAAACTAACCAGATATCCTATCTAATATCCTCATCTTTCATTCAACATCTTTTTGTCCATTAATATAATCTTATTTATCTGGTTTCACTAACTTAATCTGCTTTTACGATTCGAATTTGCTGTTGGACGCTATTATTTAGCCTGCCCCTTTTCGTTTAAGCCATCAGTTTATTTTGGTAGTTTTAGGGTAAACTGGTGTATATTCTTTGGCAATTTGTTTTGGCAATTAATTTGCACTTCAACCTCTAGCACGCCGTGTCGATTCTGAGAATAAAGTAGATGCTAGTCAGACACTTAAAGTTATCTATCTTGTTACAATTTACCTTAATTTTGATTTCCGAGTTCATCATCTAAATATTGTACAAATCATCGGAATTGACTTGCCGAATACAAACGTTTCAATTCAGGATAATTTTGAACATCCACTTTTCTTACTTTGGTCACCATCGCTGACTTCAAAAGTGTGACAATTCCCCATACCCCTACAGACTATTTACAAGTTATTTTTCTTGAATAAAACAAGAAGAACATATTGAGCAAGATAGAATGATGTCAATATATTTCATTGTTTCTTATCAGCTGCATAAAGCCACGAATAATTTCACATCAATATATCAGTTATTCACAAAGGTTAAGAATGTTTATATCACGTCATCAAATAGCACAATGGAAAGGAGTAAAGTTGGTCATTAAACTCATTAGACTCAAAATTTTCCAGAATTACGAAAGAATGATGCAAATTGAACAAACAAGTAAAATAAACAATACGCCCACTCATGAGTTGAACAGACTGAACAAAGGTGTCTGTCGACAGTGTAGATAAAGACAAAATTAGGATAAAAAATTACATTGGCGAAACAAAATACCTTTAAAATAACAAAATTAACAAAAATAGATTGCAGTCAAATAGCGTAAAGTATATTTAAAAAGATAAGGTAAGACTAAAAACAGCTCATTTTTGGATGCACAAGTTCAATTTTGTGCGTTTAATGGTGATTGCTTCAATGATAAGTAGAAATCTAATCTTATGCTCGAAATGAATTATGTTAGAGGATTTTAATCTACCGACTTCACGACTGGTCATGAAATGCATACCGAATGGTATGGATGCTTGATCACATACCTTCAGTGTAACAGTGTGACTTTAACAGTGAAAGTCATCAATTAATACTGAATGATGATATCAACTTGATATGATTATGAGCAATAGTTTGTGCTCAAAACGTCATCAGTTAATATAACTGTACAACACTGTGTGATTTATCAAAATGAAATCTTATCCATAATGGAGTTATACTCTACCACAGTGCCCAAGTTTTATACTTATATCAATAGGATGAAATAATCGGAAGTCCAAATATCTGTTTGAATGTGTGGGTTTACTATGAACACACTAGTGTGTGCTTAACTTCCCATCTTCTTTCCTTTTTAACGCTGCAATCTAACATTCGCAGCTCCACTTCCTGAATTTCCACTTCTTAAGTGAATTGAATTTCCTCAACCTTTGAGATGATGTGTTCAAAAAAATCTATCTATATCTTGTGTTATGAGTACAGTGAATGTGTCATCTAAATACCTCCACCATACTTTTGGGGTGGGGATGAAAGTATCAATCGCTATGTTTTCCCACCTATCCATGAATATATCTGCTACAACCGGGGATATTGATGATCCCATGGAAACTTCCTCAGTTTGTTTGTATATTTTCTCATTGGAATTTAAATACTGTGGACGTCAGGCATAGCTGTACGTCCACTGTTTCACTGTGTGATACACCTAATAAACAAACTAATATGAAATTACTTACTACCACAGTGCCCAAGTTTTACACATATATAAATAAAAATGTTTTTGTTTAGATTTTTTTTATTCTGATTTAAGTTTCTGTTTCACCTGTCATTATCACTCCTCTACAATTTTTAATTTTTATTTCAATTTAGCTTGTCAAAGGTCCAAAGCTGGTTGAAAATCAATTCTCGTGGAATAAGGTATGTATGTATGTATACTTAATTATTGTATTCTTATCAACTGTGAATATAATTACGACTGACTATTTGACTATAGGTTTCTAACAATTAATAGTGTTCTCTGAGCTGGTTGGTTTAGTTGCGGAGCTTTCGTCGTCCTTCTGGACAACACCTCCCTTCAGCGCAATATTTAGCATAAACTGAACTGATTTAAATTCTCCATGAGTGATGCAATTGCGTCTCCCGGTAACCATCTTTACACATATGTATTGATAATTTTCTATTGACTTGGATTTTAAAATTTCTGGTCACATGATCTACTTTTTATTAGTTGGTATATTTCGTCGTCTATATTAACGTGTTTGTTAATTGCATTTTCGTTTGAGTACCAGGCTTCTAGGAATTCCCTGACTGCACTCATGGTGTTTCCTCCGTCTAAAATTTCGAAATTATTCTGATCAAATTGATGTCCATAGTTATCTATATGCATTGTTATGAAAGAGTATATATCATGTCTTTTCACAGCTGATTTGTGTTTCTGGATTCTGGTTCGAAGAGAACGCCCACTTTGGCCGATGTGATGTCTATTACACTTCATACAATTTATTTTGTAAATGCTATTAATTTTATCTCCTTTTTCTGTTGGATGGGTCTTTCGGTTTGCACAATGTCGAATGAAGTGATTGTGCTGGCTGGTTTGAGTGCTATATCTATTTCAAACGGTCATAAAATATTCTAGCTGTTATCTTAGAGATATTTTTTTTGTATACGATAGGATAATTTAAATCAGTTCAGTTTATGCTAAAAAATTGCGCTGAAAGGGGATATTGTCCAGAAGGGGTGTTTGACGAAAGCTATGCAACTAAATCAAACAGCTCATAAAACACTATTAATTGCAAATCATGCAAAATCTCACTGCAAATCATTACAAAATCATGCAAATCAAAACCTGAGCTATAAATCTTCTCCATTATAGTTTTCTTAGTTTACTTCACCTTATTTCAAGCAGAATACCGTATTTTTCGAATACCATGCTTGGTACAAATGCCTCTTAATCATTCTTATGACTCATTAATCCCTGCAGCATATTTGTTTCTCTCTCAGTTTTGGTACTATTAATAATTTTGGACAGACAACCTATTATCATTGAAATAGGCTTTGCTTCCGAGATTTCGCCTTGGAATTTGTGTCCACAATGCAGGCGTCTAACACCTGGCAGACAATCTCTGTAGATTATTTTCTTCCGTAACTTTTCACCAGCTTTACAGCGGTCAGCAACTCTGATGCAGAAGCATGTTTTAAGCCTGTGACAGTAGAGATATGTGATAGACCTAACCATTAACAATAGGAGAGATATTCAGTCTAGATTTAAGGCAAACTGATAAGAGGTAATCATACAGTAGACTGTAGTCAGCAAGAACTGGAAATAATCAGACTACTTAGTTACTTCAGAGTGTGATTTAGTCCACTTGACACCCAAGCCACATGGTGTATATTTCTGTAATGACTATTCACAGTAAGCTGGCTAATACATTTATTCCCTTTGATGAATTTCAATGAAGCAAGAACAACAGTGACGGTTTATGCAGAATATGAAGATGGTACCATCCTGTGTTTATTTCATTGGCTTCTCATCAGCTCAGCTGATGCTTACAGCCTAAATAAATTATGAGGTTTATGTACAGAGAAGTGTTTAACATACTTGCAAGTTTCTTTCATCATGATGTCAATTGGCAGAAGGTTGCACAGTTAGTGAACAGTGCTCAGAAAATTGCGCTTATATAGTTTCTACACAGACAGTTCCAGTTTAATTTTCAAGTATTGGTTTTGAAGGGATTTTGTTTGATTGCATGGGAGATTTCACCATTGGTCTGACATCAGTTAGAGAACCACTGGAAACTACCGAGGAGTACTGGACAGCCGTTTTGGTCAGCCTAGTTTGGGACTCTTCAGCAGTACGCATCCACCGCCAGGGTTTGAACCCAGGACCTTCTGGTTACAAGACGAGCTCGTAGACCATTGAGCCACTGGGATCTGATCCAATGGTCCTTGAATTCTAACTTCTGCCAGCCAATTCACGACATAGCGCGACCACTTCGCAATGTCCTCTTCGATGAGTTACTGCCTCATCTTCGACCTGCTGTAGCCTACTGGTCACGGCTTCCCACTAGAACCTCAGGTTAACTGCCTGATGAATAGGGCCAGTCGCTAGTGAGTATCAGATTAACAGATTGACGATTTCTTCGGTCTGTCCTAATAATGCATCTATTCCATGGTCCCTCTCATTTACGGACCCAGTGGAATGTTTTCTGGGTTCAAGTAGTTCTAACCTTTTAAGGCTGTTTAGTGGGGTCGAATAGTTGCTGCGGATCTTTCAACCAAGAGAAGTTAGTCTCACTCAGCGGATCTGCAATCTAGTTGACGTCCTTCACAAAACGACTATAAAACACTGCTCTCCTCAAGAACTGTCGTGGCTCAATGGTCTACGAGCTCGCCTTGTAACCAGAAGGTCCTGGGTTCGAACCCCAGTGGGTGAGCACTGATGAAGAGTCCAAAACTAGGCTGACGAAACAGCTGTCCGATACTTCTAGGTAGTTTCCAGTGGTTCTCTAACTGATGTCAGCTCATGGTGAAATCCTCCATACAGTTCAAGCTTAAACAAAAATAAATCTATGCATACAATGGTAAAGGAGTTAAGTAATAAAGACGAGATATGCGTAAGATGCAGAGTGACGAATAAATTAGGTAACAGTGTGCTGTGTTCACCCCCCCCTTATAATCTGTAATTTTGCTTGTCTCTTGTTTCTATGATTTGAGTTGTACTCAGTACATTGTTACCTAATTAATTAGTCACTCAGCATCTTACACATCTCTCGTCTTTATTACCTAACTCCTTTACCATTCTATGCATGCATTTATTTTGTTTAAACTTGAGCTGCCTGTGTAGAAACTATATAAGAGCAATTTTCTGAGCACTATTCACTAACTGTGCAACCTTCTGCCAATTGACATCATGATGAAAGAAATTTGCAAGTATGTTAAACACTTCTCTGTACATAAACCTCATAACTGATTTAGGCTGTAAGCAGCAGCTGAGCTGATGAGAAGCCAATGAAATAAACACAGGATGGTCCCATATTATTCTGCACAAATCACCACTGTTGTTCCTGCGTTATTCAAATTGGCTAGTCCTATCACTGGTTCTTATATGAATCACAAGGAGAAGATGAGAATTACGTGTAACTTCCGAAAAAGTCTCACCAATTATTTTCAATGAAAAGCAAACCAACAAGGTGTATGAAGACACGATGCGTAGACGAACACGTGTGGTTTCCCCTTAGCCACAGAGGAAGTTTTATCATCAGGAGGTCTTCACAGCAGATAAACAAAAGTTTGCTTCAAACAAAGGGTAAACAAAATGTCCTTGAAACAAAAAGAAACTGTACAAAACTAACATTCACCTTCTCCATAGGTTCAAAGTTGTTGTTAACTTTAAGTTATCCCGTGATGGCAAGTTAGAAAATAGAAAAAAAAACTAAAATTTCACTAAAATATTAATGACTCTATTTATATTTGATTAGGCGATTCACAATTTTTGAAGTAGGAACGATAGATTTGATCCTTGATTATTTATGATTATTCGACAGCGTCGGTCGAGAGGTCACTTGGCAACTACTTCGCTACTACGGGGTCCCATCGACAATTATACATCTCATCCAACAGTTAGTTGTAAGACAATGCTGCATGCCAAGTAATCCACAACGGGAAACTTACAGAAGCCTTCAAAGTGAGGACGAGAGTGAGGCAAGACTGTCTACTATCACCAATGATCTTCCTGATTGCAATTGATTGGATAATGCGACAGACAACGGCAACCAACGAGGGAACAGGCATAAAATGGACTCACACAAAAATCTTGGAGGATCTGGACTTCGCCGATGATATATATCTGATTTCCCACAAGCAACAAGTTGGCCATAGAAGAAGCATCAAAGATAGGACTTCAAGTGAACATAGATAAAACAGAGGTGATGAAGATTCCTAGCCAACATCAACAGCAACAACAACAACAGACAACAATCAGCCAGCATGAATGGGAAGAACCTGAAAGAAACAACCTCCTTTACCTACCTACCTGGGAAGCATCGTCTCAACTACAGGCGGAACTGACGAGGATATCAAAGCCAGAATCGGAAAAGCAAGACAGACTTTCATTACCCTTATGTCTGTGAGGAGGTCAACAGCACTCAGCATCAAAAATAACATCTGGATTTTCAACTCCAATGTGAAGTCAGTGCTACTTACTGTACGGATCAGAGACTTGGCGCATCACAAAGAGTACCTCAAACAAACTACAGACCTTCATCAACAGCTCTCTTCGCTCAATGCTAATCGAGATCAGATGGCCGGCCAGAAAAGATCAGCAACAGGGATATCTGGGAGCGAACCAACACAGCAGGAACCGATTGTGAAACAAATCTGCAGAAAGAAATGGAGATGGATTGGCCATACGCTGAGGAAACCATCAAGTGACATCACTAGACAAGCTCTCGAGTGGAACCCGAAAGGGAGGCGGCGAGTTGGTCGTCAGTGCAAGGGTGACTTGGAGGAGGTCAAGCAGGGAGGAGATGAAAGCATGTGGGTGGGAGACCTGGAGCAGGGTGAAAAAGTTGTCAGAAAACCGAAGGCAATGGAGGTGAGCAGCTGAAGCCCTATGTTCCTCTAGGAACTAAAGGATACAATAATAATATAATAATAATATTCCCTTGGGTTCCAAGTGGAACACAGGGCTTCCACAGAATATCTCCGTTTCATTTCGTGCTCATAAGCTGTAATTTCCTCCTCACAACACCTCCTCGAACTCACGTCCAACTGGTTGTTTCCCACTCCTGTTCCATTCGTGGACCTGGTTGGCACGTGATGTCATTCAGTGGTTTCCTTCTGAAAATTCTCTGGGAAATAAGTTATTGCTTGGTTCACTGGATACATGAGTTTGATTGTTTCTTATCTTCTCTGACTAACCGTTCATTTGATTGGTGTTCAGTATGCAGCCAGCGAAGTTAGCTAGTGAAACAAGTCTACAGTAGTCGATTAGAAATGTTTTAGTCAACTCAAGTACCAATTCTCTGAACCATACAGAACCGCTGACTTTCCTGACCTTTTTTTAAAAATTTCTTCACGTTCTCAATGGAACGTAAGGCCTCAAGATAGAGCTCTGAAGTTTCGGTAGCAGTAGTGTTTTTTATTTTTATAGAATGAGGTTGCTAGCCGTCTCATGCCCAATTTTCCCTCTTTACCAATCCTAATGTTGTCTTAGCAAGGTAAAGGAGTGCGTCTGTGGCCGAGGATCGTACCCCGTACCACCTGCGTGGTTGGCAAGCATTCTACCATTGTGCCACCTGATATTGGTGTTGCAAAGTTCGAATCTTTTTCTTTCTGCTGAGCGCAGGGGATTTCGATACTGAATTCACATCAATAAAGGTCTGTCTACTTCTGGTTTTGATATCTTCAACCGTGTCTTGATATGGCACTGAAAGAGGTGACGTGCTTCAAATTTCTCCCAGTGAAAGTAATTGGTGATGATCATTGTTGGTTAGAAGTATGTATTATGTCGATTGATTGATTGATTGGACCGAAGTGCTCGGTCAACTCAGGTTGACATGTCGGCTTCTTGTGTAGATGCTTCGACGATGTCTGGGCCTTTTAATTAGAAGTTAATTAATTGGTGGATGATGGCTAGCAATGGAATCCAGGTTAAAGTGAATTTCGTCCTATTGGGGACTCGTCAGCCAGTGGGTGTACCTGCATTCCGCAGTGAGTGAGCCTTGGTAGAAACCTCATGCAGGTATATTCACTGGCTGACGAGTCCCATATAAGACGAAATGCTCTTTATCCTGGATTCCATTGCTAGTCACCATCCACCAATTAATGAGTGTGTAACTCTGAATTTTATCCTTAGATTTGTTAAAATGTTTTGCATTGACATACATATCGTCTTTTTCTATGAGTCTCGCTCAATCTCTCTCTTTTTTTTTTTAAAGTTTGCCAATGTACTCTACTTAGAAGCACCTGCTGGTGTCGGCTTCTCATATTCTATCAATGGTAGTCTTCATACAGACGATGATATAGTAAGTTTAGACTGTAATAAATTTATTTCTATCATTTATGTTCAACACACAATGTGAGACACGTGATATTTTCTGTCAATTTCCTGGAAAATTGCCTTAACCATGATCATTGAGACAGTAGAATTTATAGTAATGATTATTGTTACAACATTAAAAGGAGGCACTTTTTAAAACCGTAATAAAGAGGTATAAAGGAGACTTATTAAAACAATTAGTCCCTTTGATAAACTTGAACAAGGCATTAAGAAGACAAATTTCGCCGCCAGATGATGGCATCATTTCGTAGTTTCTTTACAACCGCTTTACAACTAACATGGTTAACAATGATTACTCAGTTAAATTAAAACAAAAGTACATACTAATGACCAATCATATTTAGATAGGTCATGTAGTCCAGGGTAGGCGAAGATTGAAGTCTATTGATTTTTGTGCACACAGTTTAGGCTGTATGTGATTAATCCCCCAAAGTGCTTCCATCACCTTCAATAACCAACCTTGAATTAGAGTTATGTGGTGAAATAATTGTGAAACAGTCATTAATATTGATTTTGTGACCAGACATTAATAAGTGTTTTGCAATGGATGATGCTGGATTTCTATTAAGATTAATCGCGTTGGAATTTTCGATATGATTTACTAGCCATTTTTGGAACATGTTCTTTTCGACGACCACATTGGAACATTCTGTTAGTTCTACCTATATAGGTGTCACCGCAGCAACTGCAGGTGAACTTGTAGATACTGTTTGAAGTAGAGTCCACAGAATTTCGTCCTTTAATCGTAGGCACAGGGATCGAAAATGTTCGGCAAGTGAGAAAAAGAGATGTGGTGGCGTAGAATGTGCGTTTGATGGCTTATCGAAGTCTTTGAGTTGTCAACTGCATACTCTGGTCGCCCTTGAATGGTAGACTAATAAAGATAGCTTTCTTTGGTACAGAAGCTGTCTTTTTGAGATGTGGTTTTTCTTTACTGTGACAAGTTATAAGGCTCTCCGGATAACCATTAGCTAATAAAACTGAATGTACATGTCGAAGCTCATCCATCAGTGTGTCACTCGTGCATATTTTCCGGGCCCTGGAGAACAAGGAGTCTATCGATAACCTCAGGACAGTGTGAAGCGAGACTGTAAAAAAAAACACTAGAACAAGACATATAAGCGAACAATATTGCTGTTTTCAATTAGATCTTCTTCAGGTTTTACTCTAATTTACATAGATTTATATATAAGGAAACAATTTAACCATTGACGGTGATTTTGTGGATCAAATAATAATAATTTGGTAAATATTTTGAACGTAGTTAATAACGATGATTATAATGATAACAAAATATTGATAATAAGGTTTATGCGGGTGGCGATAAGAATAACAAAGGTAGTAATATGTGTGTGTATATGTAGACAATTCAACAAATAAATAAATTAGGTCAAATCTTAAAAGTTACGTAATACTAAAGGTGAAGTGGACAGACAATCAGAGTTTAAATAAATACCATAGAAATACGAAGGAGATGGATGATAAGAAAGGTGCGGAGGATTTTGAATAGAATTCACCTAGGCTAAGCCAACGGAGAGACAAAGGTAGAACAAACTTCTTTTGCTGTATGCAAAGACTAGGATTGTTCTCTCGAATTAACTCCCGTAGCTTCGGCTACATGTAAAAGACGGATTCGAATTCCATTCGAAAGGCTCGATGGAATGCGATAGATAACTTTGAAGGCACAATTTCTGTCCACTTGGTGACCGCTATCATCAATTAAATGAGCCAAAATAGAACTTCGTATGGATTTTATTTGACCTTTTCCGTACCATGAAGAAAGATGCTCATTAATGCGTTTGTTAAACTGCCTGGTTGTTTGTCCTATATAGCTCTCTGCATAGGAGCGGCTAAATTTATAGATACTCATAGCTAGGTAGTTTGTCTTTCACTTGAGCAATCATAATTGGCTGGCTGGAAAATGACAAACAAAGGGTGGCGGTATTATAAGTCCGACAATCTCAGATGAGCTCCTCCAACCGTTACACAAGATGGTAGTAAATCATAGGGTTAAAGACGTTTTTGAATTTATCGCTGACGTAGATGATATTAATGTAAATGGGAAGCGAATGCTATTCTTAGATGTAGCCTCACTGTTTACCAATGTACCGCATATGCAGACAGTGAAATTCATATGCCAACAGATACTAGAAAAACAGATCGACATCGGAATTCTAGTTATTGGTCTGAAAGAGTTGCTTTTAAGATGTACTATGAATGTACACTTCACATTCAACAACCTTTACTACAGACAAATCAACGACATTCCCATGGGTTCTCCAATGGGGCCAATTTTGGCAGATTTCTATCTTGCTAAGGTTGAAAATGGTCCATTGAAACAAAGAATAGATGAAACTGATTCTTATTTTCGCAATGTTGATGATGCATTCATTATTCTTGATGTGAAAGCTGACAAGAATGAAATGTTGCACATCCATCGCTATCTCTTAACAGGACAAGAGAAGGACAATGGCTGTACGAACTTCTTTTTTGAATGTATAGTTTAGAATGAATAGTTCGAATGCCTATGGCGTCAGCTCTATGCGCAACAGATGCATACAAAGTCTATTGGAAAGATCCTCTGGGATGCTATCAGTCAATCACCTTGAATGCTTTCATTATTTTCCCCACTAACCGACCACTATCAACTAGGTGTGACAAAACGTAGATACTGATGGTTTTTGTTTGTGATTTGTCAAACTACAATGGGAGATGTTCAGCAACAACACGTTGGCTAAGCTGTCTAATAGTAAACTCAACATAACTGGCACTGCAGATGAACAATTTATACTCAAAATCTTATTATCCTATTCATAAATCACCATGATAATTGGTTTATTTATTTTAATATTTAATTGTAAAGTTATTTGGGCATATTAGAATTAGGCCAGATGAGATCTAATTGAAAACACAGTATTATTCGCTTGAATGAAATCTCATGGGAATCCTATTGCATATTTAAGGAACATTACGATTTATCATATTTGTCATCAGACATCTCCTCAATACTTTAATCCAATTTAGATCTTCCGGTCGATTGACTGGACTGAAGTACTCGGTTTCAAGTTGACATGTCGACTTATTGTGCAGATGCTTCGACGATGTTTGGGCATGTAACCTGAAGTCAACTGGTGGATGGTGAGACCGAGCACTTCGGTCCAATTAATCGAAGATGCACAAGAGGTGGCTCTAGTGGCCCAAGGGGTTGAGCGGATAACCTTTTGGCGTTTGAAACTATGGGCATTGGGTTCGTGACTCACTCACTGGTGGATGCAGGTACATCCAGCTTAGACGAGTCCCAAATAGGACAAAACGCACGTTATCTTGGAATCTTGGCAGAATATATAGACAAACAAGGTGTAGCAATTGGATCACCAATATCCTCTATCGTAGCAGACATATTTATGGACAGCTGGGAAAATAGTGCTCTTAATACATTTAATCCTACTCCAAAAATATGGTGGAGATATGTGGATGACACTTTCACAGTGTTAAAAACGGAACATATCTCTAGCTTCTTGACACACACATATAAACTCACAAGTAGAGGGAATACAATTCACATTTGAATCGGAAAATGAACAAGGACAATTAGCTATGAAGTTAGATTGTAAGATAAAACGAATAGAAGAAAGCAAACTACACACTAGTGTTTATAGAAAAAAAACACATTCTAATAGATATTTAGACTTTAATTCGTCTCATCCATTAACTGTTAAGGCAGGCTTAGTTAAGTGTCTAACAAACCGAGCAATGGTACTAAGTAGCACAAAGAAAGACCTAAATGACGAAATAAAACAGATAGAAGAAGCATTGGTGTTAAGTAACTAACTATCCTATAAAATTCATTAGGAAGATCAGTAAAGGCCAAAAACAAAATAAAAATAATTGTGGAACTAGTAATGATAACATAAATAAGAGAGAATATAAGTCATCCACTGTTATACCATATGAGAAGGGGACATCTGAGACCCTTATCACGTAGGATTCTTAATAAAGCAGGAATTAGGGTGAAGGCATTTAAACCTACAAACTCACTCAGGTAGGACAAGCTCTGTAGGTTAAAAGACCTTGTCAGTTGACCCAATTAGACAAAATAATATAATTTACAAATACCCTGCAATGACTGTGAGTTAAGTCAACTACATAGGTCGAACTAGTAGGTCGAGGGTGGTCAGATTATCAGAACATAAGAATTTAGCTAAGCTTAGAATGGTTGACCCCGAGAAGATAAGTAATTTAGAAAAAAGCTCAGCGATTGCACTTCACTTATTAACAAACAACCACACAATAGAATGGTGGGTGGGAGAGGGTTAAAATTCTAAAAAGTAATATAGATAGGTGAAGAGCGAGAGAGGTCGATTACTGAATCCTGCCATGTTCATCGAGTCTCCCTACACCCAACACATGCAACAGAAATGACTCAATGCAAATACCAGAAATATGGAAGATATTATTACCACCAGTCAGTCAAATCAGAGGAGGATAATAAATAATCCTAAATTGTATTCTATTTCAATTCAAACACAACATTCTAACAAGTTACTTATTTATTTTGACTATAAAAACACTCAACTTATTCCCCATCTGATTGTATTTGGTGAATAACACTCATATTATTATTATTTCTGAATGGACATTATCTCATATTGATTTTTAATCCAATGTCTAGTCGATTCCTTAAATAATAATTTTTCCTTCACCTTCCCCTGTGGAACATAGGGCTGCTTCAAGCTAGTGGCTTGAAGTTTCTGTAGCAGTGTTTATTTTACAGGATGAGGTTGCTAGCCTCATGCCCAACCTTTCCTCTTTACCAGGATTATTCCTGGCTTAGCGAGGTAAAGGAGTGCGCCGGCCGGGAATCGATCCCCTGACCATGTGCGCATGGTCAGCGAACGTAATAACCGTTATGCCACCGAAGATTCCTTACATGTATATAAATGACGGAAAAAAGTTGTGTGAGTAGTGACTTGATATGATTATGAGTGGCAATAGTTTGTGCTCGAAACGTGGTCATCAGTTAATATTACTGTATAACAAGCACACTGTGTGATTTATTAAAATAAAATCTTATCCATAATAATGGAGTTATACACTACCACCACAATACCCAAGTTTTATACCCATATCTTGGAATCCATCTTCTTAAGGTGGAAATGTTTCCATCATCTATAAAAATAAATCGACCAATATTCATTATTACTCTGAAGTGTTGATTGATGAGATTTATCCCCACCCCACCCCACCCCGCCACACACACACACACACTCACACTTAATCACACACAATTTGTTTTTCTTGTTTTCCCCAAAAAATGAAATGAAAACTGAACTGTAGACATCAGAAAACAATTTCTATGCACTACTGAATTTTTTGAAAAAATTCCCAGAATATGAAAAACGTGACTTCTATATAGCTGGTGAAAGTTATGCTGGTGTTTATGTGCCCACATTGGCTCTTCGGGTTATTAATTCAGATAAATTTAACTTGAAGGTAAGTAAGTCAGCTGAGTCCTTTATTTTATAAAATTTATTGTTTTTGATTATCTTGTGTAGTTTTCAATTAAATGTTAACATGATTTACTGCTGAATTGAGTTATCACTGAATCAATAGGTCTATGGACTAGGTATCTGGAGATTGTTACTTAGAAATTCCTTTGTGAATCACGTTACAAACTAAATTTAAACCATCACTAATTAAATTTTCTGCCTTCCTTACCTAAAGAGTGAAACCCATGACTTCAAACGTTTTTCCTGAAGTCGCACTAGCAGCGGCTGTGTTGTTATAGGGTGAGGTAGTTAGGGAGCGACACGCGTAACTTACTTTGCATTTCTGAGGATAACTATCAGTTAGGATACTAGCTGAGGTTTAGGAAGGCATCAGCTGTGAATCGAACCGAGACTATAGGTAGGGTTGTCGAGTATCCTCCCAGTGAACCATTGAGGTACTTTGTCAATTATATAGTGGTCATTAAGTAATGATTAAGTGAAGAAAAATATAACTGGATTTATGAATTCATAGAGATTCCACAGTATGCCAGGGTAGTCACAGTGATTTGACCTGTTTCTTTTGTATACATAGTCCTGGTTGTTTTAAGAGATGTGCAATAGTCCTACTGCCAAGGATCTTAACTCTAAGTTCCTATTATTTGCGAAGAAGCTCCGAATCGATAATTAATATGACCGATTACCGACTTTAACGTCAAAACACCAGTATTTGCAATAAGTTGCAATTAAAATCGATACGAAGTCTATAAACAAATGTTTTACAAGGAAATGTACTGCACTTTTATTCGTATTCTTTCGTCTTCTTCCAAGCGTTTATGATTGAATCATTCGCGCCTTCGAGTTGCCCGCCAATGGCGACCAAGACCAAAGAACCAGCGAAAAATGTTCACATTCATTTACACCTACTATTTGAAGTATTCGGTATCTAAAAGCCTTCGATAGTTTATTCTGATTTGTGATCTGTTTAGATTCGATGTTCTAATGTCGAACTGTTATAGGTTCTCACTAGTGTTGGTGGCTCAACGATAAAATGCTTGCTGCCCATGCCAACATGGCCAACACACACCTAAATCTCCCTAAGGTGACTGTCGGGCAGCTAAAGAAAGAAGGTTGGGCGTGAAGCTAGCAACCCTATCCTGTAAAAATAAAAAAAACGCACTGCTATTAAAACTTCAAAACTCTAGCTCGAAGCCCTATGTTCGTCTCGGAATGTAAAAGAATAAAATGAAATAATTAAGTGGATTTTAGTTCATCTTTTTTATCAGAATACTGGTAGGTGTTCCCGAGTAGGAAAATTCCAGGCTCCTAGAGCGATGTCCAAATTAAGCGGCTTCACAGCAGCAGTTTATGTTTTTAGTATTTTTAATATATTTATTCGTTGAAGTTTCTGTAGCAATTTTTTGGTTAAGTTTTGGGGGTGAAGTTGCTAGCACCACGCCCCAACCCTCCCTCTTTATCCGGGCTTAAGACTGGCTAGAAAACTAGTGAGCCAGCTCTATACTGAAGATCAGATGGCCGGGCCGGAAAGAATCACCAACAAGAAACTATGGGAACAAACAAACAAAACAAGAACCAATCGCCCAACCAACAAATATGCAGGAGAAAGTGGAGATGGATTGAACAGTCGCTGAGGAGGCTGCTGGGTGACATCGCGTGCGTGTCAGGCCATTTCTCGAGTGGAACCATGCCGAAAATGAAGCGGCGAGTGGTACGTCAGTGCAAGGATGACATGGAGGAGATCATGTGAAGAGGAGTTGAAAGAGTATGGACTAACTAGCATGGATGCAGGTGAAAAGTACAGCAGAAGGAAGACAGAAGTGGCAAGTGGGGACGTTCAGTTGAAGCCCTATGTTTCACTAGGAGGAACCCAAGGGAACAATAATAATGAGAACAAAGCAGCAGTTGAACTGATAGATGCAAGAAGCGGTGACTAACCTGGAGACTTCGTCTTTCACAGTTGAAAAAAAATAACTGGGCGCACGCAAAATAAAATAAGCCGTAGTTTACTGGTATTAAAAGTTCTTTGAATCGCTGCTCTTAGCTTTTTTTTTATTATTACTCTGCTTAATATGTCACCTGTGAATTGTAATAGGACATACAGAAGCTTCATGTTTACAGAGAGGGAAAATTTCTTCTTATCTTTCTTAGGCATGTGGTTGCTTAGAAACTCCTGTGGATAGCTATTATGGATGAAGACGTCATATACTCTCTTAACTTTATCTTCAGTCGCATCTTCCAGATATACAGCTCAGATCTTGTAGATAAGTGTCTTTATAAAAGGATAGATAGAAACAAACAACGTGCGGCTGATGAAAAATCCTCATGTTTGATTTTTAGCAGATATGAGTATTGCTCGTTAGCATTTCGAATTTGTTTGTAAGGATCTATCTATATGACAGTGCTTGTTGGACTAGATCAGACACCGGCATTTCAATTTCGTGTGTAACGATAAAATTTAATTCTTCTTAGAAATCCCTACCTTTTTAATGTAATGTTGCTTCAGTTCAAGTTACCCCCTAGCTGATCAAGGCGAAGGAGCGATGAGTTGCACCGGTGTGGAGTACTCAAAGTTGTATTGGTGAGGTAGGATATTTGGTTACAGGATTTCATCATGAGCTGACATTAGTTAGAGAACCATTGGGAAACCTGGGAGTACTGGACAGCCGTCTGTTTCATCCTGCTTTGCGACTCTTCAGCAGTGCACACCCACGGGGATTCGAACCCAGGACCTTCTGGTTACAAGGCGAGCTAGCACGTAGCCCATCAAGCCACTGTGACCCAATCCAATGACCAGCCCATGAATTCCAACTTCTGCCAAGTCATGATATAGTGCAACCTCTAGCCAATGTCTTCGGCAAGTATTTGTCCTCACACCAGCCGACCTGCTGCACCTTACTGGTCACTACTTCCCACTGGAACCCCAGGTAACTACTACCTACCTGAATAGGGTCAGTCGCCAGTAAGCATCTCATTGATATTCAAGTATTGGTTTGTAGGGATTCGATTGATTGGTTACAGGATTTCATCATGAGCTGTCATTAGTCAGAGAACCATTGGAAAACATGGGAGTACTGGACAGCTGTTTCGTCAGCCTAGTTTGGGACTCTTCATCAGTACGCACCCACCGAGTTTCGATATTTCTTGGATCTAACCTCAACAGACAGATATTTCCAAGTGTTGACTTTCAGAGATTTGATTGATTCCAATTTCAATCACCAAGTGACTTTATTTAGAGAACCGCTGAGAACCAGGGAGTGCTTGATAGCTGTTTCGTTGTAGTTCAGAACTCTGCTGCAACATGCACTTTTGACCCCGCCTGGAATCGAACGTTTTATACAACCTTCGGGTTAAAAGGGGGAACTTTTGTGTCATTCAGTTGATTATACGAGAGAGATAGATCTCGTGACCCATCAGTTCAAAATTCTGCCAGTTCGCGGTACTGCACCATCGCAAGACGATAATTTCATCGCCAAGTATTTGTCCACACGTCCAACTTGGTCGCCCTCAATGATCGCGCCTTCACAGGCAACTTCATCCTTGAAGTCAGTCACTAGGAAGTGCTAGATTAAGTTTCAGATGTTGATTTTCAGGGATATGAATATAACTTGAATGTCCTGGGTACATACCCCAACAGTGAGGTCATGCATGTGTACTGATAAAGAGTCCCGAACAGGGACGAAACAAATCTCCAGTATTCCATGGATCACGATGGTTCACCAACTGGATTCGATTCGTGATCTAAGTTGAGATAGATATTTTCCAGTCGCCTTTTTCAGTTGCATCTCACTGAGTACTTTGAAATAAAGCAAAAACTATCTAAAATCCTAATTTACATAGATTATCATCACTTGAGGTTTGTTACTTCGCCTTTTGAGAATGAGGAACCTCTGTAATTTTCGTTCTACATATCTAGTGGTAATTACGAGAGGAATCGCGTGGATTTATCCTGTTCAATAGTTGTTGAATGAAAATGTACTTCTATTCTTCGTCTAGTAGTATATGGTACTTTAGTATTAGTGATACAGTGATAGAATGCTAACCAGTCACCCTCATGGTCCAGGTTTGATTCCCGCCTAATATACACACCTAAACTTCATTTGATGAAGAAGGGGAAATTTTGGCTTAAGGTCAGCAAATCCAGCCTTGAAACTGGAACTTTAAAGTCTAATCCACTGGAAGCCTATGCTCTATAGGCAACGCAAAGAAATGAAACATTATATAAACCAAAAAACATTTCCTGTATTTTCTTTCAATTTTTTTTCCATAGGGGATTGCAGTAGGTAACGGATATGTTCATGATGAATTTTTGGACAATTCTGCTTTATACTTTGCTTATTATCATGGACTTGTAGATGAAGAGTAAGTTGAATTTGTGTGTATAATCGATACGTTACACCAGTGTTATTATTATCATCATCCTTCTCCATTCTTGGCATGAGATAATTCTCGAAGATTTTCCCCAACAGTTATACGACAATGCTGCATGCCAAGTAATCCACAACGGGAAACATACGGAAGCCTTCGAAGTGAGGACGGGAGTGAGGCAAGGCTGTCTACTATCACCAATGATCTTCCTGATTGCAATTGATTGGATAATGCGACAGACAACGGCAACCAACGAGGGAACAGGCATAAAATGGACTGACACAAAAGACTTGGAGGATCTGGATTTCGCCGATGATATATGTCTGATTTCCCATAAACTGGAAGATATGCAAGTGAAAAGCAACAAGTTGACAGAAGAAGCATCAAAGATAGGACTTCACGTGAACATAGATAAAACAGAGATGATGAAGATTCCTAGCCAACATCAACAGCAACAACAACAGACAACAATCAGCATAAGTGGGAAGAACCTGAAAGAAACAACCTCCTTCACCTACCTGGGAAGCATCGTCTCAACTACAGGCGGAACTGACGAGGATATCAAAGCCAGAATCGGAAAAGCAAGACAAGCTTTCATTACTCTCACCATGTCTGTGTGGAGGTCAACAGCACTCAGCATCAAAAATAACATCCGGATTTTCAACTCCAATGTGAAGTCAGTGCTACTATACGGATCAGAGACTTGGCGAGTTATAAAGAGCATCTCAAACAAACTACAGACCTTCATCAACAGCTTTCTTCGCTCAATACTCAAGATCAGATGGCCAGAAAAGATCAGCAACAGGGATCTCTGGGAGCGAAGCAATGAGGAACCGATTGTGAAACAAATAGGTAAAAAGAAATGGAGATGGATTGGCCATACGCTGAGGAAACCATCAAGTGACATCACCAGACAAGCCCTCGAATGGAACCCGAAAGGGAGGCGGCGAGTTGGTCGTCCAAGGGTGACTTGGAGGAGATCATGCGAGGAGGAGATGAAAGCATGTGGACAGACCTGGAGCAGGGTGAAAAAGTTGTCAGAAAACCTAAGGCAATGGAGGTGCGCAGCTGAAGCCCTATGTTCCTCTAGGAACTAAAGGATACAATAATAATAATAATAATAAAAGGAATTTCCAACCTGACCAGTCCCAAATAGGACGAGATGCGCGTTATCCTGGATTCCACTCTTAGTCACCATCCATCAATTAAATTCGAAATAAATCCCCAGACATCGTCGAAGCATCTGCACAAGAAGCCGACATGTTAACCTGAGACCGAGCACTTCGGTCCAATCAGTCAATCGACAGGAAAATCCCAAATTCAGTTAAATAATTAATATTGCCCGTTGCATGAGAGGTGGCTCTCGTGGCCCAAGTGGTCTATTGGATAACGCTTTGGCGTTTGAAACTAAGCGCACTGGGTTCGAGACTCGGTGGGAACATCATCGCTCACTGACTGGGAAATGCAGGTACATCCATTGGTTGATGAGTCCCAAATAGGACGGAATGCGCTTTATCCTGGATTCCACTGCTAGTCACCATCCACAAATTAAATGCCTCCATTCTGTCGTGCATATATTTGGCATAACAAATAGCCATTTGGATGATTCGCTGCCTGAGTTACGTTTTTATTTTTACTTCTCTTTTTCGGCCTTATTATCTCCAGTATTGAAAAAAAAAACGCTGCTATTGACGAATGTCTACCGTAGTCTGTTGGAAATGCTTTCTATGGCACGTCATAATAGCATCCATAGCCATAGTATCACTATCTAACTTAAATTCAAATTATTATTGCCATTATTATTATTATTCTATATTTTAGCCAATGGAATACTCTATTGACACAATGTTGTCAAGTTGGATATCCTACTAAATGTTTATTTACTAGAAACGCTTCAGACTTTTGTGATGCTATCGTAAGTACTTCCCTTTTGTTTTCATCCACTGAAATTGTTACTCGCATTTTTTTGTCTTCTGTTGGGTTCCAAGTGGAATACAGGGCTGCAACAATATATCTCTTCGTTTCGTTCTATTTTCTGCTTTTCTCTTCAGCTGGTTGGCACCACAATCTGCTCTGTGTCAACCTAGAATGGCTCACTTGTCTTTTCCTCCTGGGGTTCGAGTCGACGGCTCGGTATGAGATATCATCAGCCAACAGTCTCCTCAGCTTTTGTTGGATCCAACTCCATTTTTTCTTTGGCAAACTTGTTTAACACCAGGTTCTTCTTGGTTAGTGTGTTCCCATGAACTTCTTGTTGCTAATTCTTCCTGGCCATTTGATCTACAATCCTACAATGTCTAATGATTTTTCTGATTGCAGTAGATTGGATAATGCGACAGACAGTGGGCCTGGCAACGAGGAAACAGGCATAAAAATGGGCTCACACACAAAAAAAACTTGGAGGATCTAGACTTCGCCGATGTGATGTATATGTCTGATTTCCAATAAACTGGAAGATATTCAAGTAAAAAGCAACAAGTTGGCGATAAAAGAAGCATTCAGAGAAGATAGGGCTTCAGGTGAACACACAGAAAACAGAGGTAGGTGATAAAGATTCCTGGCCAACGCCAACAGCAACAACAACAACAACAGACAACGATCAGAATAATAAATGGGAGAATTCTGAAATAGGCAACCTACTTTACCTTTCTGCCTATCTGGGAGGCATCGTTTGAACTACAGACGGAATAAACTGATGAGGATATCATCAAAGCGTGGATTGGGAAAGCAAGATAACCTTTCATTACCCTGAAGTCTGTATGGAGGCCAACAGTACTAAGCATGAAAAATAAGATCCGGAATTTCAACTTCAATGTGAAGTCAGTCAGTGCTACTTACTGTACGGATCAGAGACTTGGCACATCACAAAGAGTACCTCAAACAAACTACAGACCTTCATCAACAGCCATCTTCGCTCTATTCTACCCAAGATCAAGTGTCCGGCCAGAAAAGATCAGTAACAGGGATATCTGGGAGCGAACCAAACAGGAAGCGATTGTGAAACAAATAGGCAGGAAGAAATAGAGATGGATTGGAGGCCATACACTGAGGAAACCATCAAGTGACATCACTAGACAAGCCATTGCTCGAGTGGAACCTGAAAGGGAAGCGGAGAGTTGGTCGTCAGTGTTAGGGTGACTTAAAGGAGGTCATGTGAAGAGGAGAGGAGATGAAAGCATGTGGGCAGACTTGGAGCCAGGTGAAAGGGTTGGCAGAAGGCCGAACACAGTGGAGACACGCAGCTGAAACCCTATGTTCCTTTAGGAATTAAAGGAAACAATAATAATAATAATTTGATTTTCAATATCTAGCTGATGTAGCTGTCAATAAAAGTTTGTAACTTGTTGAAAATTCTTTCTGTGACATTCTGTGCAAGTTTCTGACCCATATATAGAAGCACCGACTGACTGACTGACTGACTGACCGACTTCACATTTGTGTTAAAAATCTGAATCTTATTCTTTATGCTACAAAGTGCAGCAGAAGATTTCGAAATCGATTTCAGAGTAATTCAGGTATACTTTGTTTTTGCAATTCTTCATCCGTGTCGAATGCCTGTAGTTGGCACGATGCTTCCTAGCCAGATAAGTAAAGAAAGTGACCTCTTTCAAATTTCTCTTGTTGATAGTGATTGGTGCTGGTTATTGTTGTTGTTGTTGTTGGCTGGCTGGTTGTTTGGTTATCCTTATCACTTCTGTCTTCTCTGTGTTCACCTTGAAATCCTGTCTCCACCGGTTGATTCTTCAGTCAATTTGGTAGTTTTCTTCTTTAAGTTCACTACTAAGAATATTAGTAATAATAACAATAGATAAAACAATTATTATGTTATAATAATTTCCTTAGATTCTGAATGCAGCGTGGAACTTCACTAATACACTGAATATCTCCATGATATGTTTGAAACTGGAAGCAAGGCTAATGAGATTGTAAGAGAAATAATCTTATGGGATAAAAAATATCTGAAATCTGTGTGAACGGATGTGATGAAAGTAACTGGAGAGTCTATAATCTCAACTTCAACCACCCAGACCACAATTATGAACAACACACTGAGAAGGTGTCTATGGTGAGTGATTACACGAATAATATCGAAGGGTCTTATTCAGCGGGGGGGACTAATGCCGTCGTACAATAACAAATTAATTATACTTTATTGTTAGACGGTCGGAGGCAATCGTCAGGAGGCTTTGGACCTAAGTTCCGGGCTAGTTCGCACTCAACAGTCAGCAAAGCGTATCTGCAACGGCCTTGAAGGAACTTATGTCCCTTCTGAGATTCGAACCCGCATCACCTACTGACGAGTGCCAACTAGCACGAAACCTAGATCAGGAAAGGCTTCCTGTGGCCGATTGCCTCCAACCATCTAATATCATCATCATATCAATGTGTGCACCGTGATGGCGAACTACCTAAAATGGTGGCCACATTGCAAACCAGACTGACTGATGGAATTCAGTCTGCACCAAAGAAAGGACTAGACACACGTCATACTAGTTACTGACTAGTGTCCAATCAAACTATATTTGATTATTATTACCACTGTTTTCCAAGTAGAATATAGGGCTTCAATAAAACCTTCCTGTTTCATCTAGTTTTCTGGAGTCATCTTTTGGTGGATCCATGATTTCGCATAAGTGTTCATCACCTTATATGACCTTCCCTGAGTCAATCTCAGATGTAAAACTGACCGTCTCTTATTCACCGTTCACTTGAGGGTTTAACTTAGGCGTGATGTGTCACTCAGAGTTCTACTCAGCTTGTGTGCAGTCTATCAACATTTGTTGGGCGATAGGATCTTGGTTAGTTCGCCGTGTCGCCAGAGTTCCACATTCCTTATCCATTCCGGGTGGCTATTTGATCTCCATTATTGACATTGGTGTTGAAAATCTGCTGACTGCAGTAGTCTTTCACACTGGTTTCAGTGTAATGCATGTCTGTGTTGCTTTTCCGATCCGATCTAATCTTGCAACGTCTGGGAATCAGAGACAGTGCCATCAGACTGGGGTAAGTCACTTATTATACCGATATTCAAGAAGGGAAACAAGTCCTCGTGTGATAATCATAGGGGGATCAGCCTAACGAACATAGTTTCTAAAATCCTAGGCTCAGTGATCATGCACAGACTAAGCAGAACTCAAGAAGAACAAACGAGGGAAAATTAAGCAGGCTTTAGACCAGGCAGACGGTGCATAGATCATATCTTCACTCTCCGACAGATTCTAGAACATAGATACACTTTTCGGCGTCCAAAATTGACTTGAAGGCGACCTTCGACTCCGTGGATCGAAAGGTACTATGGGAATTCATAATAATAAAGTTTTTGTATTTCCCAAGGAATGAAAAACAAAAAGATGCTGTTTTTACTGACGTTCCGCTAATAGCTTTCTCAAAATATTATCAAACCGGAATTTGCAAAATCTCGGTATGTGTATAAGAAAGAGTTAATCTCACTAAACAAGAATATGAAGCCTTAAGAAATTTGAAGAAAGACAAAAGCAGCTCGTCATAACGAAAGCCGACAAGGGGAACGTCACTGTGATAATGAACAGAACGGATTATGAAAAGAAGGCGATTGAACACCTATCTGAAGGACCATACTTACTCATTGAAGACAAGAAGAAATCCGCCGAATTCAACAAAATGAAACTAAATACAAACAGACTACTTCAAGAAATGAAACCCAAAATTGGAAATTCTCTCTGGTTTACACTAAAACCAAAATCTTATATACCTTCAAGATTCTACGGTCAACCAAAGATACATAAACCCACAGTTCCATTAAGACCAGTAATAGATTTCACCAACTCACCAACATACAACCTTTCTAAATACTTACTCTCGATACTACAACCACTACAAAAGGACACTCAAAATATTGTAAAAAATTCATATGATTTCAAATCCCAAATAGAACACCGAGAAATTGATAAAGAAGACATTATGGTAAGCTATGATATTAACTCACTATATACTAGCATCCCTATTACCGAAAGTCTTGATATCATTTCCAGTCTACTAGAATCAGATACAACGCTATCACAAAGATGTCCACTGGACACCAGTGAAATAATTAAGAGCGTAAAATTCTGTCTAGAAAGTAATTATTTTACATTTAAAGGGAGTTTATATAGACAGACAAATGGTGTTGCTATGGGTTCACCAGTCTCCCCAATAGTCGCCGATCTTTACATGAATAATAATATCTTTTCAAGCATACTCACTCCTAAAATATGGTTAAGATATGTGGATGATACTTTTGTAGTACTAAAACGAGATCTACACAATTCATTCCTGGAGAAAATAAACTGTGTATCTCCCAAAATCCAGTTCACTTCGGAAGCAGAATCAGACATCGGTGAACTTCCATTTCTAGACTGCCTAGTTAAGAGAAGGGAAAACGGACATTTTAGTATATCCATATTCAGGAAGAAAACCCACTCCAATAAATATTTAGACTTCAAATCATCACACCCCATCAGCGCAAAGATTTCAGTTGTTTCAAGTCTTCTTAGACGAGCACACTCCCTGATGTTAACGGATGAGCAAGAAAAAGAAGAAGAAATATCAAACATCACTGAAACTCTCAAGCAAAACAACTACCCAGGGAACTTCATCAACAAAATCAACACAGACATTAAGTATGGCCGAAAATGCATTCCGAAAACATGGACTTCAACAGTCGTCATTCCATATAGAGCAGAGACGTCAGACGATATCAGAAGAGTACTCAATCAGCTCGACATTAGAGTTTTCTTCAAAACATCGGACACACTTCAAAACAACCTTGTCCATATAAAAGACCAAATCCCTAAAGATTCTCTATCTAATTGTGTCTATAAAATAAAATGCTCGGAATGTGATGCGATCTACATCGGACAAACATCTCGAGAAATCAAAATCAGAAGAAATGAACACCGTAGAGCATCTCTTCGAACTAGAAAACTTCAAAAATCA
This sequence comes from Trichobilharzia regenti, assembly GCA_944472135.2. Taxonomy (NCBI): domain Eukaryota; kingdom Metazoa; phylum Platyhelminthes; class Trematoda; order Strigeidida; family Schistosomatidae; genus Trichobilharzia; species Trichobilharzia regenti. Next base: position 65,561,556 of record OX235267.1, read on the forward strand.
TCAGCCATAGGTCTACATGCTATAGAATCAGGCCACAAAATTGATTTTGACAATATTGAAATAATCCAGAAAAACTTCAGAAACCACAAAGAACGTCTAATATCAGAAGCACTTCATATCAAGTGGAATCCAAATTGCCTGAATAGGAATGATGGACTAAAACAGAATCTGACCTGGCTACAACACCCCTCCCCCCTCCATGAAGTAGCAAAATCAACACAAATGTGATGAGCAAGTTCACTATGTAAACACACTACTTTCATAATTCTACACACTGATAAAATCCAACAATCTACACTTGATTTTGTTATCTTTACCAATTCACCAACTTGACAACAAAAAACGACCCAGACTGACGAACTATGATCAAGTATTTCACAATATACACTTAGTTTTGTTACCTTTACCGATTCTCCAACTTGACAACCAAAAATGTCCCCAGACTAACGAACGATGATCAAGTTAGTAAACTTTGTTTTGATATAATAACAGATGTACTATTACCTTTGATATTTGGTTTGAGCAATCTTCATTGTTATATTGACTTTCAATATGTCCTTTTTAAGTTGAACTAAGTCTATTTTTCTCACCCCTTAACTCTCTGTTATATATATGCTGAGATTTTGTAAATTCCGGTTTAATAATACTTTGAGAAAGCTATTAGCATTAAATAGCGAAACGTCAGTAAAAGCAACGACAATATCGTTTTGTTTTTCATTCATTGGGAAATCCAAAGAAAACCTTTTTTATAATGAATATCATATACCCAATGCCCAAATTTTTTCAAACCGTTAAAAGTGAACTTGGTTTGGACATGTACTATGGGAATGTCTGACTGTGAAGGGAGTCCCAAGAAAGTACATTGCACTAATCAAGGCACTCTTTTCAAACTCACGTAGTTATGTAAGGGCTTATGGGGAATTGTCATCTGAATTGATAACAGCCAGTGGTGTCCGACAGGGATGTCCGCTTTCCCCATTTCTGTTTAACTTCATCATAGATATGCTGATGGAAGTATCCTTAACTAAACGTAATGACTTAGGAATCGACTTGTTACCAGGGAATAATCTTATGGACTTAGAATATGCAGATGACATAGTCCTGTTAGGGGAGTCTTCTGAACACCTCGAGCAACAATCTTCGTATGTTTGGCATGCGATTCGCCCCTACAAAATGTAAGATGATGCTACAGGACTGAACTACGTCAACTCCTAGCCTAGTGATAGGGAGTGAAGTGATAGAACATGTTGACCACTTCACCTATTTGGGAAGTTGTATCAGCACCAACGGATTGATTGGCGACAAAATCTCAGCTGCTGCTCGAGATGGCTTACACCATCTCTGGAGTAGGCGTGACATCTGGTTATCAACCAAGGGACGTGTGTACTGCTCATCAGTTCGCTCCGTCCTTCTCTATGGCTCTGAAACATGGCCAATACGAGTTGAAGACATGAAAATGTTGACTGTTTTTGATCATAGATGTCTGCGATCTCTTTCTTACGCTAGGTGGTATAATAAGGTAAGTAATCTTGACGTTAGGCGTAGTGTTGGGCAAAGAGGGAAAATCAATCGACGAGGCTATAAAGTTACATAGATTGAGATGGCTAGGTTAGGTGCCTAACGCACATGCCTAACCATCGCCTCCCCCACCCGACGGGCATTACTAGCTGATATAGGTGGTGCAGGTTGGAAAAGAGTAAGTGGTGGCCAAACAAAAACATGGCCTCATCAATCCATGAAATCCTTGACAGTTAAACTGGGTCGGTCAGGTAGGGAGATGCAGACTCCCGGGTTGGGGCCCTCGGGACTGACTCTAGGAATCAATGGCTGGAGACAATAGATGGTGACATGGCTCAAAATCGTTGTCAATGGCCAGCGCAGATGTATTCAGTCTCTGTAATCTTTCATATTCCTTTCTACCATTACCCATTCTGTTTCACTCTTATGCTTGTCAAACTCTATTGATATTCTTCACTCATATTCTTGTCTACCTATGTGTGCTATTTGGAACGAGGCAACTCGAACTGCCGCACTTCGGTGCCAAGTTCTATGTTGAATCCAGACAGACAGGGGTCTAATCCTGACTGCCGTTGATATCCTTATCTGTACCCAATCCCCCTTCCTCCTGAAGTTGACACCATGTTGCCCAGAGAGATAATTGAAAGAGGTAACTTCAATACAAGCATTAAATTAGACTTGTTACCCTTTTAAAAAAACAAACATCTTATCGGGTGTGTGTGTGTTTTGTTGTTATTGATTTTCTCCATTTTCTAGATAGGTCAAATAGCTGGCAGTGTAATGACTGAAATGAATATTTACAATATTTATTCTGAATGTGAAGGTGGCATTACTCCGCATCATCCAACTTCTAGTGATAAACACAGTGATTTTGGTAATTTATTCCGTAAGAATAAATATATGCAAGAGCATCGCCAGTTATTGTGAGTACAAATCAAATTTATCCTTAAAAATTTTGCCGAAATAACTCATTTTTGAAATAATAGTGTTGTCGAGTTTATAAATTTCATTAATGAACAAACTATCGCTCATTCGAATGGAGGTATGTCAAGCTGACAGGTCGAAGTATTATTAATTATTATTGTTCCCCTGGGTTCTTAGTGGAGCATAGGGCTTCAACTGCACGTCTCCACTTGCCAGTTCTGTCTTCCTTCTGCTGTACTTTTCACCTGCATCCATGTTAGTTAGTCCATACTCTTTCAACTCCTCTTCACACGATCTCATCCATGTCACCCTTGCACCGATGACCCACTCGCCGCTTCCTTTTCGGATTCCACTCGAGCAATGGCCTGACGCGCGATGTCACCCAGTGGCGGCCTCCTCATCGAGTGTCCGATCCATCTCGACTTTCTCCTGCATATTTGTTGGGCGATCGGTTCTTCTTTTGTTTCTACCCATAGTTTCTTGTTGGTGATTCTTTCCGACCTGGCCATCCGATCTTCAGCATAGAGCCAGCGAAGACAGTTGTTGATAAAGGTCTGTAACAGGCTGTTGGAAATATTCTTTGTGACCCACCCGCTAAGTTTCTCATCCGTATAGAAGAGCTTACTGACTTGACGTTTGCATTGAAAATCCGACCGAATTTTGTTGTTGATGCTGGCTGAGTGACGAAGATTTCCAGATTGGTTTCAGGTTGATGAATGTGTTTTTCGCCTTCCCGATTCTCGCTCGATTTGACATCCTCGTCCGCTCCGACTGCCTGTAGTTGATACAATGCTCAATGCTAGATAAGTGAATGAAGTAACCTCTTTCAAATCCCTCCCGTTGGTGGTGATTGGTGCTTGATGTTGCTGCTGTTGGTTGGTTGGCTGGTTATTTTCATAACCTCCATCTTGTCTATGTTCACCTGGAGTCCTGTCTTCGCCGGCTGCTTCTTCGACTAGTTTGTCGGTTTTCGCTCGCTTGTAAGTCTTCGATTTTGTGTGACATCAAACATAAATCATCCACGCGCGAAATCCAGGTCTTCTAGGTTCTTCACGTCGGTCCAGGATATTCCTGTCTGCTCGTTACCCACTCACTGTCTGACGCATAATCGAGTCAGTCCATCACAATTAGGAATATCATTGGTGGTAGGTAATAAGCATCCTTGTCTGACTCCTGTGTTTACTCCAAACGCCTTGCTCAGTTCTCCGTTGTGGATCACTTGACATGTCCCGCCGTTGTTGTACAGCTGTTGAATAAGGTTGATGAATATTTGGGGTATGCTGTAGTACTCGAGTAGTTTCCAAATTACTTCGCGATTAACGCTGTCTGTCGAACTTACTTTACTTTACCTCGGCTATCTCCTACGGGAGGATGAGCCGGCTTCATGAACCATGAAGTTTCATGGGAATTGGGTACGAGTGATGTCCCCAGCATCCCTCGGCCTTTTGTTTGAGAGTGCAGCTCTAGCCTTTACACAACCAAGTGTGACCTACAAGGCAGTAGGAGTGGAGTAGGGAGTCCACTATCCATTGGAAGTCAGCCGGTGACCGGAGTCCGGTTCATTCGCCTTTTTGAATGGGGCCAGTCATCCAGGGCATCCAATAAGCCTTTTGTCCATACGTCTGCCAGTGAGCTTCATACGCCAGTCGTTGGAGGTTTGGAATCAGGGTTTAGCCGTCTCCCCTAGACTGTCATCCAATGGACAGTCAACCCGGTGAAGAGCCCGGGCATCCGCTTTTGCCCTCTCACTTTGGTGAAAAACACCTCCGCCACGTGAAGGCAGTGAGTAGGACTTCCTCAGGAGAGGCTATGTAAGACGCCCGGTCATATGGGAGCATTTCAAGAGGTGTACGGAGGGGTGGCCAACCCGCAGCGCAAGACACCCACCCCCGACCATCCTGAGGCTTTGGAGGCCTGTCTGTCGAAGGCCTTCTCAAAGTCTATAAAGTTGAGGTAGAGGTTTGATTGCCATCTCATGCTATGTTCTGCGGTGATGACGATGCGTAGAGTTGCAATTTGGACAGGTCGAAGTAGACAGCTATATATTGTAAGTCTCCGTTGTAGATTTGATTGAGATAGCCGCTAATCGTCAAATGACTTCACTTGAAATTCTGTGTCAAGGCGAGATTCTTTGTTAAACTAAATCGCTTCCTGATATAGCAAAATACTTCAAATGAACAGATCCGGTATGATTTCACTTTGAGGTTTCATTCCCTGACCCCAACCACGCTATGAAGTGTTGAATACGTCTTGTCTTTGAAAGTTTGGGTTTGTAGGGATTTGATCATTGATAAGTTTGCTAACAGTCTGACATCAGTTAGAAGACCATTGAAAACTCAACAGTGTCCTGAAAAGTTGACTCATCCTTTTCCGGGACTCTTCAGAATTACACAAGCAATGAACTCATCATTAAGTCGAAACCAGGACTTTCTGGCTACAACGATGAATTCATGGAGTCATTGTGATGAAATCCAATAATCCATCAATTCTAGCTTCTGTCAGTTTGCATTTGGATCACAATTGGAAACCATTCCCATTGGAGAGTATTTGTTCACACATCCAACCTGCTGGATCCCACTAATCACGACCTCTCACTAGAATTACAGACGTCAATCCGTTCGAGATCAGCCTTGAAGACAAACATTCACCGATGATATTGGTTAGTTGTCGCTCTATATTGTGAATTGATAGAAGTTGAAATTCATGGAGTTGTCATTAGATTGGGTCCCAGTTGCTTAATGGTCTACAAAACTAGGTTGCCTTGCAACCAGAGGCTCCTGGGTTCGAACCCTGAGGCAGTGAGGGCGTATTGCTGAAGAGTCCCAAACTGGGATGAAACAGCTGACTGTCCAGTGTGTGTGTGTGTGTGTGTGTGTTTCTCTAACTGATATCAATCCGTAGTCAAAAGTAATTATTTCTTTGTTTTGTTCATCTCTCTTCACTCACTTGTATTACATAATCACCATCATAATAATAATAATCAGGAGAACAATGGGTCGTAAACTTCAAACTCGACTGGCGATACCTTGTTTAAATGATTCTACAATACGTGGATATTTCAATTCATCAGATGTACGTAAAGCCATACATGTCAGAGAAGATATACCTGTAGAATGGGATATATGCAGTCAAGAAGTGAATTTTGGTTATACACGTCAATATACGGATTTATCATCACAGTATACACAACTTTTACAATCTGGTGTAAGTTTACAACGTGTAATTGATAAAAATGTCTGTCTGTCTATCTGCCTGTCTATCTATCTATCTGTCTATCTGCTTCTATTTGTATATGTGTATGCAAGAAACCATAATAAAATAAACCAGTTTTCATCCTCCTATTTGGCTGGCTAAAGCCAACACAAAGCCAAAGATTATTCGTGGATTAACTCCAAGCTATGGTTTGATCAGCACTAACTCTTTTCCCAACCTTATCCTGTGTCAGATAACATTGTTTTAAGAGGAAAGCAATGACTCAGCCATGAGCAACATGTTAAATCTGTCTGTCTGTCTGTTTTCGACATAGAACTTTGCACAATTGTGCGGAAGTTCAAGTCGCCACACTCTGTGTAGCACGCGAAGCAAGAGAAGAAAGTAATAGCCATCTCAATTCATGTAACTTCACAGCCTCCTTACCTAGCACTCGACTGAAGCCTAACTTCAATATCGCTCACCCTATTATACCACTTCACACAGGAGATAGAACGCAGGCACCTATGACCAAAGACCACGTCTACCACCCTCAATGGCCAGGTCTCACAGCCATAAAGGACGACGGAGTGAAGTGACTACTGAGCAGTACACATGCCCTTTGGTCGACAGCCAGTTGGATATCACGTCTACTCCAGAGACGGAGTAAACTGGCATATGCGAAACGAGCCTTCTGTATTTGTGGTGAGATTTCGTCAGCGATCAACCCGCTAGCATTGGCTGATGCAAATTCCCAATTAAATGAAGCCGTCAACACGCTCTACCACTTCACTACCTATTTCTACGCTAGGTGGCAATGTAGTACAGTCCTGTAGCATCATCTTATATTTGGTGGGAGTGAATTGCATGCTAAACATTCGTAGATTACAGCTCAAGGTGTTCAGAAGACTCTGCTGGATTTTGTCAGCGTCTTCACCTCACCTAGAATGGAGGGCTATATCATCTGCATATTCTAAGTCAACGAAATCATTCCCTGATAGTCAGTCCGCGAGTCGCTGAAGTTTGCAGTTAGGGTTAATTCCCCCAGTATAGCTATGATGAAATAAAATAGAAATGCGGACAGAGGGCTGGCACTCCTGACGGATACCACTAGTTGTCACCACTTCAGAAGGCAGCTCGTCGTAAGCTCTTATCTGGCTGGCTGCATGAGTTCGAGTAGAGTTCTTTGATCAGTGCAATGTATTTTCTCGGCATTCCTTTCACAGTCAAACATCGCCAAAGTACCTGTCGGTCGACCGAATCGAATGTCACTTTCACGTCAAGGAATATCACAATTGTTGAACGTTGACGGTAGGTTTGCATATGTTCCAGAATCTGTAGAAGGATGAAGATACGATCAATACACCCTGTTCCTGGTCCAAAGCCTTCCTGATTCTCTCGTGTTTCTTCCTTTGGAGAAACGCTAAGTCTACGCATTATTATTCAGCCTAGAACTTCAGATAACATATTAGTCAAGCTAATCCCTATGTGATTATCACAGGGAGACGTGTCTCCCTTCTTGTATATCAAGATAATCAATGACTTACACCAACCATACGGCACTTCCTCTGATTCCCAGACGCTGCCTAATACCTTAGTTGACGCAGACAGTAAACTGTCTCCACCGTCCTTAAACACCTCTGGAGTCATTCCACCAGGTCCTGCTACTTTGCCTCGTTTCAGATTAGTCACAGCCTTAGTAACCTCAGTTAGGGATGGAGGACCTATGTCTATATCCCATTCAGGGAGGTGTTGGATGTTCAGTAAGTTGAGCATGGCTGTAAGCCAATTAAACTGCTCCTCAAAGCGTTCTTTCCAACGTTTCAGTCGTCAGTCCTGGGAGCTAATCATGGTGCCACTTTTCTCAGAGATTGTTTCACTTATCATTTACCTTTTACCGCCTGTTGCAACGATAAGTCTAAATGGTTTTCTGGTGTTACTAATCGCCTATGCCTTTTCTATCTCTTTCGCTCTTGTCGTCCAACACTGTTCACGGTGTTCTTAATGAACTAGACGATTCTAACTCCAGTAGTCTATGCATTGAAAGTATCATAGAGACGATCCAGAATCCACTTATATAAAGGAATATATGACAGATGTATTTCACTATCTGGAAATTTTAACTTCTATTATGGGATCTTATATAAGATATATATATATTATTAATCACCTATGACATTTGCTGTTGGAGGTGCTGAGAATTACAAAAAATTGACCAAAGTTGGAGTCCATGCGGTGGCTGTTATATTCGATCCCTTTTAAAAATTTTAGTCAATGAAATTGGTACTTTGAAGCTGAATGTCCTGGCTTCAACCTTGGTGACTGGAAGGTCATTGGTGAGTACCGATTAGAAGTCCTCACCTGAGGGGGGGGGGACGAGACAATCATTCCATAGTTTCCTCCGGTTTTTTAAGTAATTCTCTAACTGATAAACTCAATGTGACCAGGGTGCTTCCCTCATAAACAACCGCGGCAATTCTTCCTAACCAAAACGAAATTAATAAAGTCTTAATCAAAAGTCAAACGAAGTGCCAAAATGAAAAACAGGTTTAACAAAATAAGAATAAACCATTTCATCAGTAGAAAATATCACGCCCCTATCACCAATTATTATTCTCCTCTTCTTATGTGATAGCAACACAGTTCATCTTGCTTGTGAAGTGTATATTATAGTCGCATCAGGTTAACATGCCATTTAAACAGTTTAAAGCAATTCTAACAATCACTTGACAAGAAAGAATATTAAGCAGTTTTATATCAAAAATAGTGCTGATCAAATTGCAACTCTACGCATCTTCATCGTAGAACAAAGCATAGAATGACAGTTAAACCTCTCTCTCTCTCTCTCTGCGTCAACTTCATCAATTTCGAAAAGACCTTCGACAGCGCAGCGTTGACCGAGAAGTAATTTGGAAACTACTGCAACACTATGACGTACTTGTTGTAATTATTTGTAATCGTAGTATTAGTATTTCGAGATGACCGAATTACAAGAATCCAATCAAAACACAGAGAGGACGGAATTCAGGAATTTGCATTTAGCGGAATTATTATTTCAATTGAAATAAGAAACATATAAACAATCAACAGTAAGTATTTAAACAATACAGAGATAGAAATTGTCAATCACCACATCCGCCACATGTCGAATATCTCCCTGCGTATTTATAATGATATCGCGGTTTGCTTGCAAGTAGCTGCGACCTTCTAACTGATTCTGTGATATTATCTTCATCAGTATTATCTGGACTTATTTCAGATTTATCTACAAAATCAGGATTAGTAGCGGAATCATTAAAATTATAACTGGAACGACCTACTTCATTTATTGTCACTTTGTCCAGGTGTCCGTTATGAACTGAGTGATCTTTGATGTCTAATATCTTCAACACTCGATTTCCCATTTTTTGTAGTATGATACCAATAGAAGGTCTATAATCATTCCCTCTGTCATAATGTACATTAGAAGTCGTGGACATCAGATGCTTTCTGAGAATTTGAGATTTGTATAGTGTTGCAGGACTTTCACGGGTACTTGAATGCTCTGTATTCAACAGACGTAGTCTATGCATATGCAGCAATTCCTCCATTTTAATCAGTTGCTCTCTCATCTCATTCAGGTCTTTTCGTGTTTTCGACAGTTCGCATTGCAACTTGGCTACCTCATTTTTGGAAACAGTTGATGCTTGCGTTGCTGAACTTGCAGTGGAGGTTTTCATTGTATTAGCTTGAGTATTTTGAAAAGTTGAAAGACACATTGACTCCATTTTACGAGACAGATTGGGAGAATTATAAGAATGTTGAGCAACATAAGTATTCGAACTTCTGCAAACCGTCTTGATGTGTCCAACTTTACCACATTTGTGACACTTAGCACCCCGAAAACGGCAAGTGCTTCGTAGATGTAACTTTCCACAGGATAAACACGGTTTAATGTTTTTGATCTCTTGCTGCATTCTGTTACCTGTGGACGACAGTTTGGATTGCTTTCCATGAACACTTGTATTTTCGACTTTAGAAAGCAAAACATCAGATACTGACGTAGTGGGAGCAGAGTATTCATTATTGACATCTTCATATGTAATACATACATCTTTAGCAGTTTGAAAGGTACAAGAAGGAATTTGAATTAACTCTTTCTCTAATTTAGGAATATTGATTCCAGCAATTAGACGATCACGTAGTTGTGTATGCAGCTGATCTTCAAAGTTACACTTTGAAGCTTGTATTTGGAGTTGAAGAATAAAGTCTCTTATCTTCTGATTGGGAGCACGAACCAGTTTATGGAATTGAGCCCTCTCTCTGGTCTCAAATGTAGTTACATGAAAGTGATTTGTCAGAAGTTCACGAATCTTGACATATGACAGAGAAATAGGCTGATCTGGAAATGACAGAGTCTTTACTAGGCTATATGCATCTAGCCCAACAGCAGTGATGAAATGTGCTGGTATTTTGTCATCCCGAACATTCTTTGAAATGCACCATGCATCGAAGCATTCAAGGTAATCAGCAATTTCCCGCGGAGAACCATTTATAGGGAATTTTCCAAGGTTATTTAGTTCCATCGCGACGCCAATTTGTAGTAATTATTTGTAATCGTAGTATTAGTATTTCGAGATGACCGAATTACAAGAATCCAATCAAAACAAAAGAGAGGGCGGAATTCAGGAATTTGTATTTAGCGGAATTATTATCCAATTCATGAAAGAAATATATTAACAATCAACAGTAAGTATTTAAACAATACAGAGATAGAAATTGTCAATTACCACAGTACCTCAAGTCTTTGTCAACCTCATCAAACAGCTGGTTATATGACAATGACACGTGTGTCAGGTGATTCATAACAGTAAACTCAACAAGGCGTTCGAAATGCCTACCTACTGAATGATCGATTAGAAGACTCTAGAAGATCTGGATTCCACAGATGATATATGTCTAATGTCACATAATCTCGAAGACTTACAGGCGAAAACTAACAAACTGGCTAGAGAGGCTGGCCGCGAAGACGTGACTAGAGACGTGAACGTAGAGAAGACGGAATTGGGTGATGAAGATAACCTACGAACCGCAGATACAGCAGCAACCAACACTAATCGCCACCAGTGGGAGATATTTATCAGAGGTTAGCCTCCTTCACTTATCTAGGAAGCATCTCATTTCAACTACATACGGTCGGAATGGATAAAGATGTCAAAGCTAGCCAGGCAGAATTGGAAAGGCAAGATTCACCTTCATCAACCTGGAACCACTTTAGAAATCTTCCGCACTCAGCATAAGGAACAAGATTCGAATTTTCAACACCAATGTCAAGTCGGTCGGTCTATATACAGGATAAAGACTTGGCTGGTATGTCGCGGAAAGTATTTCCAACAGGCTATTGCAGACATTTTTATCGACACCTGCCTTCAATCCACACTGAAAATCGAATAGCGAATCAGCCAGAAAGAATTATCAGGGAGAAACTGGGAAACAAACCAACAGAGCAAGAGCCGATCGCTCAACAAATATGTAGGAGAAACTGGAGAGGGATGGATTGGGAATATACTGAGGAGGCCGCCCGATAACATCGCACGCAATGCAGACCACCTCTCGAGTGGAATCCCAATGGGAAACGACGAGTGAGTCGCCAGTGGAAGGATGACATGGAGGAGATTGTGTGACGAGTTGGAGGAGCAGGAGATGAGAGATTTTGGTCATTCGTGGAGCCAGACAGCTGAATAGGATGTGGCAGAAAATAGAAGAAAGTGATGATGTGTTGTTGAAGCCAGTCCTATGTTCCACTTAGAACCCAAGGGAACAATAATAATAAAAGTAAAAGCAATATCAAAAATTACTTTTATGCAGACTTTGTTGCTTGTTTTAAATTAGTACCTATTTGTTTGAGGAAGTTTTCCGAGGTAGGTATTTACTTATCGTGTCCTTCTTTCTCTGTGCCTCTCTGTCATCTTTTCCTGAACAACTGGATTCCCCTTTTATTTACCAATATGAAAATATACAATTGGTGGATGGTGGCTAGCAGTGGAATCCAGGATGCGCATTTCGTCCTATTTGGGACTCGTCAGCTGGATGTATCTGCATTTCTCAGTGAGTGATGATGTTCCCACCGAGGCTCGAACCCAGTACCCATAGTTTCAAACGCCAAAGCGTTATCCACTAGACCACTTGAGCCACGAGAGCCACCTCTTGTGCAACGGGTCATATTAATTATTGAATTGAATTCTTGTATGCTAACTAAATACCCGGACATCGTCGAAGCATCTGCACAAGAAGCCGACATGTCAACCTGAGACAGAGCACTTCGGTCCAATCAATCGACGGGAAAATCAAGAATTCAATTCAATATGAAAATATGTATGTTTATTTTTGTTTTTTTTATTTCATAGGTCAATATTTTAATTTATAACGGTGATACTGATATGGCATGTAATTATATAGGTGATGAATGGTTTGTAGATAATTTGAATTTACCGGTAAGTTTTGTACAGTAATAATAACAACAATAATATAAAAGATTTATTTTTTTTTTTTTCACAATATCCCATAAAAACGATAATGTTGTTAATCGTACTCATTCCTTCGGTTTCAACTGTAACATAGGACTTCAACAGTGTACATCTTCACTTCACTCTGTTTTCTGAGCACACCCCCGTCCCGTCCCGCTTTGCGCTTTAAATGGCTTCATAACTACCCCTAAAGCTTATATTTTCCACTCCCTGTCACCTTTAGAGTTCCAAATTTTATCAATCCTTATCGGTATTCCACTCAAAGATCAAGCAATTGATGTCACTCAACATTCTTCTCCAACAACTGTAAAACACCTTCTGCACTATTATTCTTATTTCCTTTAATTCCTAGAGGAACATAAGGCTTCAGCTGCGCGTTTCCACTGCGTTCGGTCTTCTGCCAACCCTTTCACCTGGCTCCAAGTCTGCCCACATGCTTTCATCTCCTCTCCTCTTCACATGACCTCCTTTAAGTCACTCTAACACTGACGACCAACTCGCCGCTTCCCTTTCAGGTTCTACTCGAGCAATGGCTTGTCTAGTGATGTCACTTGATGGTTTCCTCAGTGTATGGTCAGCCAATCCATCTCTATTTCTTCCTGCCTATTTGTTTCACAATTGGTTCCTGGTTGGTTGGTTCGCTACAGGAGTTCCCTGTTGCTGATCTTTTCTTGCCATCTGATCTCGATTAGCATTGAGCGAAGACAGCTGTTGATGAAGGTCTGTAGTTTGTTTGAGGTACTCTTTGTGATGCGCCAAGTCTCTGATCCGTACAGTAAGTAGCACTGACTTCACATTGGAGTTGAAAATCCGGATGTTATTTTTGATGATGAGTGCTGTTGACCTCCACACAGACTTGAGAGTAATGAAAGCCTGTCTTGCATTTCCGATCCTCACTTTGATATCCTCGTCAGTTCCGTCCACCTGTAGTTGAAACGATACTTCCCAGGTAAGTAGGTAAAGGAGGTTGTTTCTTTCAGGTTCCTCCCATTCATGCTGGTTGATTGTTGTCTGTTGTCGTTGTTGCTGTTGATATTGGCCAGGAATCTTCATCGCCTCTGTCTTCTCTATGTTCACTTGAAATCGTATCTTTTCTGGATGCTTCTTCTGCCAACTTGTTGCTTTTCACTTGCTTACCTCCCAGTTTGTGGGAAATCAGACATATATCATCGGCGAAGTCCAGATCCTCCAAGATTTTTGTGTCAGTCCATTTTATGCCTGTTCCCTCGTTGGTTGCCGTTGTCTGTCGCATTATCCAATCTACTGCAATCAGGAAAATCATTAGCGGTAGTAGACAGCCTTGTCTTACTCCCGTCCTCACTTCTTCAAAAGATTCTGTGAGTTTCCAGTTGTGGATTACTTGTCATGCAGCACTGTCGTACAACTAACTGTTGGATGAGATGTATAATTGTCGGTGGCACCCTGTGGTAGCGGAGTAGTTGCCACATCACCTCTCGATCGACGTTACGCCATCAAAGAACTTTTCAAAGTCGATGAAGTTGAGATAGAGAGGTGACTCCCATTCCAAGCTTTGTTCAATGATAATCGGTAGTGTGGCGATTTGATCAATACATGACTTGTTTCTCCTGAATCCAGCTTGTTCCGGTCGAAGGTTTTCATCCAGGCAACTTCTGCATAATCGGTATTTATTCTTTTCAGTCACCTGGTCTCCATTATTGCGTCAGCGAAAGCAGACGTTGATAAAAGCGTAAATCTTGTTCCTTATGATTATCAGAAGACACAGTTATATCATTCATAGAAAATTCGAACAAGTTCACTCTGTATTGAAGCCTCTGCTGAAGATGTTGTCATTAAACTAATCAGATGGAAGAACCAAATCAAGTCAAAAAGTGCGCAGTAGACTGACACACTAATTTCAGAGTAATGAAGTCCTCTCCTACTTTTACGATGCTGTCTTTGACGTTCTCTTAACTCTACCGACTCTCTTTGAAACGATGTTGACTGATTTAGTGAAACAATTGACATTTCTTCGAAATTCTTCCTGCTGATGGTGCTTGTTGTTGTTGTTGTTGTCGGTGGCTCTCTTCATAAATTTCATCTTCTCTATTCATGCTTAAACTCTTATATTCGCTACCAGCCTCTGCTACAAACTTTATTAGTGTTCACCTGTAGATCTTCAAGTCTGCTTGACACTAAACAGAAATTCTCCGCAAGGTTCAGATCTTCTAGATTATATATAAGGGATAAATGGTTTGTTGATAATTTAAATTTACCGGTAAGTTTAAAACAAGTGATAATCACCATTACATGAATGATAATTTTATCTACAATATTTCATTAATACTATATTTTATATATATATATATATATTTATATATATATATATATTATTATTATTATGCCCCTCACTGTGAGCTGGTTGGCTAATGGCCATTGCTAAATTGCGAGTTGGCAGAAGTTGGAATTCATGGACTGGCCACTGGATCGGTTCCCACTTGTTTAATGATGTACGAGTTAGCTTGCCTTGTAACCGAAAGTTCCTGGATTCGAACTCAGGTGGGTGGTGTGTACTGCCGAAGAGTTCCACACTAGACTGATGAAACGGCTGACTTTCCAAAACTTCAGTATTGATTTTCCAATGACTCTCTAGCCGATATCATCTCATGATGGAATAGTCTGATTGGTTGATAATTGAATCAAGATCAAGATAAGAAAAGGGATTATGAAATTTCAAAGTCAGTTAAGGTTGTCCGAGCACTATTCTGAACGCTTCCTATCACAAATACACTATTAAACAGAGTTGAAAATCGATACAAATAAAGAGAAAGCAGGTACAAGAATGTTGCCTTTTAGCAGACAAAAGTCTATTCAGATTTTTAATTGTGATGTCAACTCCATGTATTATGATCATGTCGCCCAAATAGCTAACTAATTCAGTCTGGTTGGTTTGAATTGAATAAACTTACCAGGCGTTGATAAACTCGACTGCAAACCAGTGAAAGCGTTGTCCTCTGTTTCGATTCTTTTTGATCTAGAGTTGGCTAGCACAAACACTACTGGTTTGAAACAGTCAGGTCCCTTTTATGAATTTAGTCAGACAAAACAATAAGAAGGAAGACGTAATTTTTCTGAATCGTGCAATGTATGTATTTGTGCAACACATTTCGGACAATCTGATCACACAAACACACACACACACACACGGACTTGTCGTACGAATATATATGAAATCAATAAAGAGTTAGGATGTGCGAAAATAGACACTTAGGTCAAGATAAACGGCCAACATGTTGAAGGGGAAAATAACATTGAAGATCAATCACTAAACGAAATAAGATAGGTAATAGAATATCTATCCTGGCTGGTATCAAAACAAAGTTTCCCAAGAAAGGTGGTTGTTTAGTGTGATGATGAATTGTTGCTTTGATCGTATAAAAGTGGCTTAAACTTCTTAATTGCCAACTAGGGCTTCCACAAACTTTAGGATACGCCCTCCCCCAAACACGTTTTATAGATGGATAGGTTTAAAAGATGTGTTAACGTCAATTTTATGTCCTCTCTCTATAATATGCTTCTCAGTAGAGGAGCTAGGTCGTCACCTGTTCTCACCATTAATGGGTTCTGAAAACTCAATTTGTTTCTGTAGGCATTTAGGAATATGCTTTGAAGCCAGCTCTTACTTGCAGAGATCGATGAGTCCTCCCTTCTATGTATGCGTGTCCACACGTACATTGAAATTGGTTAATGTGACTGGTATACAACTACTCATAACAATCAATTAGTAGTAGATAATGTCATAGACAGAACTCAGATACCTGGGATTCGAACCAGTAGCCTCTGAACCACGAATGTGTTGCTCTACCATTTGAGCGATGAGATTCAGTTAAATAATTACTCAGTTTGCAGTCTGGTGTCAATTAGCTTAAAACTAGCCATCGAGGGATTTCCCTTTCAGCCGTCAGTGCGTCGGTGGCACAGTGGTTAGGACTCTCGCTGACCATGCACATGGTCCGGGTTTCGAGCCCACGCCGGTGCACACCTGATATCTATGGTCGGCCTGCAAAATTTGGGCTACCGATATCCATGCTGAAAATTCCATACTTGTACCAAAAATACAGTGTGGAATCAAGCTGTAAATCAAAAAAATAAAAAATAAAAAAAATAAAAAAAAGTCATCTTGCTTCCTGAATGGACCGTAAACTTTAAAGTTTCAGTAGTGGTGGTGTTGTTTGACCATGATGGGTTTTTCTAGTTTCATAAGGCCGACAGTCGCTCTTTCCCAGCTATTAAGCTAGGTAACGTTCAGGAATGAGTACTCCACGGCCAACATCAGCATGACTGAGGAGGTGTTCTACCCCCTGAAACACTGGAGCACTCACTCTAACCAATTTCACTTCTAAACATTTTCTTCCTTCATCTTTCGTTCTTTTTGTCTTTTCACTTCGCACCCCCTCCCGCCGAATCAATAAATCACCAGGTTGAAATGAATCGTACATCTTGGTACTATACAGAAGTTGATGGAACACAACAAGTTGGTGGTTATTGGAAAGGCTACAAGTTGCATAAATCACTTTTAGTTTATACAACAATTCATGGAGCTGGACATATGGTACCACAAGATAAACCAGTTGCTGCTTATTCTATGATGTCGATTTTTGTTCAAGCCGCTTAAAACCTTCTACTTAAGTTTTTGCTAATGTTAAGTGTCTTGTATTCCACCACCCCCGCCCCCCAATTCAACCTCTTTTTTGTTCTTGAATAAAAGATGATTTTTTTGCTATAAAATATTTCAGTGATTTGTCTTTTACTTCAAATAAAGATTCTTGTTCGAATGTGTTCGTGTGTGTGTGTGTGTGTGGGAGAGAGAGAAAGATCTATGATAAACGCGAGAATTTTGAGATCTATTTAGGTGATTCGGAAAGATATATGAAATGAAAATGAAGGAATTTCATACATTTATCCGCTTTTAACGAATTTGAACAAAGCAAGAACTACAGTTTTAGCAAAATAAAGTGGTACCATCCTGTGTTTATTTCGTTGCCTTCTCGTCAGCTGCTTACAAGGCAAAGACATTATTAAATATATCTACAACAACAATTTCAGCATACTTGCACAGAGTTCATTTTAAACCAGAATCAATCGGTCAGTATAGGCATACACTAATAATATAATATAAAATATTAAATACTATTCCGAACAATAATAATCGCACACAATGGAAACTTTTCAGCATTTTGCATTCGAATGAAAGAGAGATGAAAAATATCCAGTTACCAGACGGGGCAAAGAAAGACTGATAACCGCTTCTTCCTTCTGGATACATAAATCAGGTTTCAGGCGCTTGATGGAAATGGCATCAGCAGACTTAAAGAGAATTGAGCTCTTTTGCCTATTGATAGTTTTCAACAACTTATCGACGTCCACCTCATGACCCGTGTCGAGGAGATGCCTGGCACTAGGTACTGTTTAAGGCATTTGTTCCCTTTAGACATAAGCTTTTTGGTACATGTTCAGCAAAATCGTAGATATGCCCTTCTTTCTGCTTCCGCAGATACATTGGAAGGACATTGGAATTTCGAGAAATATCCAGCGTTACTCGATAAAGTTCACCTGTGGATGAATCAATGGTTTTGGGAGAAGTTATTCGTTGAAAAAGTAAATTTGATCCCTTCATTCTAAATTTGCCTTAAATCTAACCCTAAAATACACAGAAGAAAACAAAATCCCAATGTTTAAATAACATCGAATCAATAATACTGATAGATTACAGTTCAGTAGCATCAACATAACAATAAACTGAATGTCAGAAAAATTAGGAAAGATAATATTACAAATTCATCAATTTATAGTCTCTACTGAAGGCCGGTCAGGGCAGTAGTAGTGACTGGCTTTTGAACACAGAGCACTGGTTGTTTGTATCGAATTGCGATAGCCTCTGATGTTTGGAGTATGCTGTGCTTCGATGTTTTTGGCAGTTTATTTGGCACCCGGTAGATGATAGAATAAGATTCTTCAATGCTGACTGGCTTTGTGGCCGACCGGTTTGCACCAGATGATCTAATATCGAACTGTTAATGGTTTTTACTACACCATACTTTTACTTAACCATACTGGGAGATGTTCCTAAGCGAGCACGAAAAGTCAAGTTCCTAGAGCAACGGCCGACATAACTCGCTCCTCCACAAGCGCATTTGAATTGGTAGATACAATTAGAAGTGGCTAGTCTAGTCTAGGTACTTCATCTTTCAGTCGAGGAATCACCATCGGTCGTGTAGAGAATAAGACCGTGTAGTTCGCCAGCATTAAGAGTTCTTTGAACTGATTTTCTTAATTTCTTCGTAATTATTTCACTTGGTATATCACCTTTGTATTCCAGTCGTATATGAACAGGCTTCTTGTTTATGGATAGTGAGTAGTCGATTTCAATTAGATCCTTATCTACCGCTCTACTTTATTATATTGTGCATTAGTCAGTATCAACATGTCAAGGCGGAGGTGATAATCAACAGGGAAAATTAATACACACAATTAAAGGGTAGAAATGGTTACAAAAATTGGAAAAATGAAGATAAGTAATTTAAAAAAAAAATAAGCAGGTGTTCAATTTGATTACGTAACAGATTATCAAAGGAAAATAAAATGATTTAGCCAATTGTAACTTGAGTAGCTTAAAAATCCTCATGAAGACATCCAGAGAAGAGACTCTTTTCGACGGCGAATTCATTCACATAGCTAGCTGTACAATCGCATTTGTATATAATTATTTGTGTGTGTGTGTGTGTGTATACATCAGGTTTGTCAAGTTTAGATAATTGATCAAGTAATAAAAGAATGATCTAATATAGAAACAAGGTTAATTAGAGAGCAACTAAAGTAAGATTGAGTTAGTTAGTTAGTAAGTTAGATGATGACGTAATATAATTGACTAAAATGTCTCAACTTAGGTCAGGGTAGCAACAGAGGTAATTACAGGTGGAGAGAGACTAAGTAGAAGTAGGGTAGAGAATAATGCCATTTTTGAATTAGAAGTGAAATTGAGCAAATCAGTTGGATGACGTAACTTAAATGACTAGAAATTGAGCGTTGGTCAAGTCAGTAACTATGTGGCAGTGAGGTGTAGAAATTAAATAAATCGGGTGGGGGTAGAGAACAAGAAAGTTGAAAATGTAAAATATTACAATTGAAAAGACAAAATAATACTAATGAAGACTCAGGCAAAAAAAAAAAAAGAGATTAGGTAGAATTTACTTGCCGGGTAATATGATAGATTACGTCCATTGCTGCAAGTGTAGTGATTGAACGAACGTCTTCTGTATGCGAAGTTCAGGACTTAGCAAGTGAATTGCCATTACTTCTGCAGTTTGAAGAAGTCTGACTCGTACACCTTTATGAAGACTACTTCTTACTCTGTAGACGACTTTGAAGTTTGTTTTGGGTGTAGCTTGGTGTCCGGAATCTATCAGATGTTCCAAGATGGAGTTACGGAGGCATCGTTTTTCTCCTTTGTAAAACCATATTGGTAAGTGTTCGGTAATAAGGTTGTAATTAAGGATGAAGGTAGTCATAAGAATAAAATAATTTGGACAATTATAATTTGTAAAAGTTCAGAGGGAGAGGGGCAAAGTAGTCCAGTTTATACATTCATATAACGATAACCAAGGCAAGAAAAGTGGCTATACGAATTTCTTCTGAACTGACATTTTGGCTCCATGAGATGGATTCCGATGTCTTCATTCAGCTGTATTTAGATAAAGAACAATTCGTAGAGCAAAATTAAGACTAGTAGGAGTGTGGTAAATGACTTTAAATGATATATTACCTGCCATCAATTTTATACTAACTAATAAATTTGTTAATTGTGTCTAGTGATTATTTGAACAGCAAAATGTTGTTACGTCATATGACAATGTTGAACACCTGGTAGGAGATTCAGTCTTAATCTGAACACGTAGTGACAAGTTATACATCCATAGGTGTTACGGAGAAGATCCTGTAAGAGATAGAGAAATAAAGTCTTGTACGCAGTCGTGACACAACCAGGTTTTTTAGAATGGAAATGAGCCCGAATAACTCAATGGTAACGTCTCTGGCTGCAGAACTGCATGATGCGGGTTTGAATCTCAGAAGGGATATGAGTTACTTCAAGCTAACTTGCAGATACGCCTTGCTGATGAGTGCCAACTAGCACGAAACCTAGGGGCAAGGCTTCCTGTGGCCGATTGCCTCCAACCATCTACTATCATTGAAACTGAGTACAATTGAAAGGTGCAGTTGACGTTCGATATTCCGTACAGAACGAAAGCAGTGAGTACTGACAATGTTGACAAGACATAAGAATAAAACTTGTGCACTGTGGTAGAGTATAATTCCATTATAGATAAGATTTTATTTTGATAAATCGCACAGTGTTATACAGTAATGTTTACTGATGACGTTTCGAGCACAATTTATTGCTCATAATCATATCAAGGTAATCACACGACTTCCTAAATTCATTTATATAGTTCCATTGTTTTTCTCTTGATTTTCACTTGATTTGATTGGTAATAGTATTTTCCATATTTCTGGTATGAGTGACGAGTCATTCCTATTGCAGGTGTTGGGTGTAGACTCGATGAACAAGGATTCAGTAATCAACCTCGCTCGTTCTCCGCCTACCTAGATTACTTTTTAGAATTTTAACCCTATCCCACCCACCCTATTGTGTGGTTGTGTGTTAGTGCATGCATTGCAATTGCTGAGCTTTTTTCTAAATTATTTATCCATTGAAGAAATTATTTTAAGGATTCAGTTATGCCTCACATCTACTATCTTTAAGTTCCAAGACAAAATATATAGACAAACAGAAGGTGTAGCAATGGGATCACCAATATCCCCTATCGTAGCAGACATATTTATGGACAGCTGGGAAAATAGTTCCCTCAATACATTTAACACTACTCCGAAAATATGGTGGAGATATGTGGATGACACTTTCACAGTGTTAAAAACAGAACACATCTCTAGCTTCTTGACACATATAAACTCACAAGTTGAGGGAATAAAATTCACATTTGAATCAGAAAATGAACAAGGAGAATTAGCTATGTTAGACTGTAAGATAAAAAGAATAGAAGAAGGCAAACTACACACTAGTGTTTATAGAAAACCAACGCATTCTAATAGATATTTAGACTTTAATTCGTCTCATCCTTTAACTGTTAAGGCAGGCTTAGTTAAATGTTTAACAAACCGAGCAGTGGCACTAAGTAGCACAAAAACAGATCTAAATGATGAATTAAAACAGATAGAAGAAGCGTTGGTGTTGAATAACTATCCTATAAAATTCATTAGGAAGATCATTAAAGGCCAAAAACAAAATAAAAATAATTGTGAAACTAGTAATAATAACATAAATAAGGCAGAATATAAGTCATCCACAGTTATACCGTATAAAGAGGGGACATCTGAGACACTACGTAGGATTCTGAATAAAGTTGGAATTAGAGTGGCATTTAAACCTACAAACTCACTCAGGGACAAGCTTTGTAGGTTAAAGGACCCTGTTGACCCAATTAGACAAAATAATATTATTTACAAAATACCCTGAAATGACTGTGAGGTCAACTACATAGGTCAAACTAGTAGGTCAGGGGCAGTCAGATTGTCAGAGTATAAGAATTTAGCTAAGGTAAGAATGGTTGACCCAGAGAAGATAAGTAATTTAGAAAAAAGCTCAGTGATTGCACTTCATGCGCTAACACACAACCACACAATAGGGTGGGTGAGGGTTAAAATTCTAAAAAGTAATCTAGGTAGGCGGAGAAGAGCGAGGTTGATTACTGAATCCTTGTTCATCGAGTCTACACCCAACACATGCGATAGGAATGACTCATCACTCATACCAGAAATATGGAAAATACCGGTACCAATCAAATCAAGTGGAAATCAAGAGAAAAACAATGGAACTATATAAATGAATTTAGGAAGTCGTGTGATTACCTTGATATGATTATGAGCAATAAATTGTGCTCGAAACGTCATCAGTAAACATTACTGTATAACACTGTGAGACTTTATCAAAACAAAATTTACCCATAATGGAATGTTGACAAGAATATTAAATTCTCCGCCTATGGTAGATCCCAAAATAATAGATAGTGCAATACAAATTTTGTCCAAGGCGTTCAAAAGATTCCGTAATTAAACAGCACTTCTACTTAAAAATAAACAATATCAGCATTTCTATGCATTACACTGTACGTAGTAATACTAGTGAAACTAAGCAAGCCTCATGAGCACCTGTTGTCACAGTGTTTACGACGACAACTGTTGACAACATCTTGGATACAAATGTTATTCGGTTCGTACTAGTTAGCAGTGAAATCCTAGGAGGTACATTTAGTCCAATCAAGGACTCGTTAGCTGTCTCAACCGTCATCACCCAATGACTGTGTAGGTGATGATATTCCTATTGAGATCGGAACCCAGAATTTATCGTTTGAAAATATCAAGGCAGTTCATCTAGTAGAGTTTAGATAAAAATGATCCATTCAAGCGTAGTTGCTTTTAAATCTTTACCAATATGAAGCCTAATAAGGCGTACAGACTTAAAAGACTTATTTGTGTAATGCTGCGATAATGTCTTCTCTATTCTGAGTGGAATTTAAGGAATTAGGCTCTTTTGGAAGATTTATTAGTAGTGGTGTCGTTGTTTTACAGTGATGAAGTTGACAGTATTATATGCCCAGTCTTCTCTCTTTTCCAGGAGGCTTACCATTGGCTGGTAAACTGTAGTTGAGATTTAGAAGTTCGTCAGTTGCAAGTCGAAGTCGCACTGTATGCATTGCTAGTGGACATCCTACCACCGAACGAATCACGAACGATTCTTTTTATTAGGATAGATGAATGGTACAACTCAATATTTCACCTCTAACCACCAACGCATCGGTGGTCATCGGTAGGAACTTCATCCTCACACTTGACTGAATTGACCTACCTCACTGGTCACGCACGACTTCTCACTAGAACTCCAGGAAATTCTGTACTGGTGGTCGTGCTAAATATACAACACGAATCGATAGAAGTTAAAATTCATGGACTGGTCATTGAATCGGGTAGGGTCCCAGTGGCTGAATGGTATACGAGCCAGCTAGCTTGCCTTGCAACCGAAAGGTCCTGGCTTCGAACCCTGGCAGTGGGTGCGTACTGCCAATGATTTCTAAACAAGGACGAAGGAGACAGCTTTCAAGTACTCCCTCCAGATGGTTTTCAACGGTTCTCTCACTGAGATCATTCCGCGGTCAAAGTCAAAAAACAAATCTATTACTTACAAACCAAACTCTTGGAAAAAAACATATGTAAATATATTCAACAAATTATACACGGTTACATGAACTCTACAGTTTATTAGGTAATGATATCTACTATGAGTAATCTAAACTCTGGATAATTTCTTCATCATTTGTCTGTTGTTAAAATTAGAATAAGAGAACACAAAGTTCTGCAAAGATATCTCTGCCTTTTCGGCAATTTCATTTTCAAAAGCAGCTAGCTGTACAATCGCATTTAAATACATAATTTTACATTACATTGCATTACACGGGATTAGAACGGATAACAAGTGTGTAAAAATGAGCATAGAAACAAAATTGAAATAATAATTTTCAACTTGAGATGGGAGTTAGGAGGTGCAAATATAGTACACTTCGAATATATATACATATATATATATACATATATATATATATATATATATATATATATATATATATACTTCGAAACAACGCGAGGGACAAACTCTCGCATATCACCAATTCAATGTGCATATACCAGTGTGGTGAGACCAGGCTGCTAGCCAATTGGTAGACAATAATCTACGTCAATGTCCAGGTCACCAATATTGGCCGTGAGAAAATATGAACAAGGCTGATTCAACAAACAACTACAGCAGACTTAAACGTGGACAAATATGGTTCGCAGATAGATGGCTTCACTTTCCGAGAAAACTCGAAAACAACCAATCAGAAGACTGCATTTGTCTACTTGACTAAGCTATAATAATGTACATGAAATATATATCAATACGTGTTGATTTCCGTAATAAAATGATCTGTTGCCGACCCTTGTCTTCTGTTGTTACACCAGTTCCCCTGCTCGTGCGGAGCTAGGTACATAGATCGTTGTATGCGCGTCCTTTCAAAACGTATTAGAGAACATTACCCAGTGAAGCTGCAAACAGGAGTAACCTGTTCAGTCAGATGTGTCATTGTTGAACATCTGATCAACCTCTCACACAACATCTCAACTGATTCTTTCAAAGTAATTTACAAAGTCAACAGAAACCTACCAAGCGCAGTATGTTTCCGACTTCTTTGTACTGCAGAAGCCCTCGCAATATGCATCGAGAAGCCGGAGCTGTGTCTTCAAAAGAAATTAGTCCGACCTCTACAACTAACATGGATCTAGTTCGGTATGTTGCCTTAGCTTCCGTTTCTTTTTTTCTTCTTTCGTTGTTTTTTTTCCTTTTTGAGCATTTTTTTTCGTTCTTACTCCCTCAGTCTCCATTCGATTCACCCGATTTTTTCAGCTATAAAAGCAGTTATTTTAAGTTTGTTTCCATGCTTTTCCCTGTTCATATTTATAATTCGTTTGAAATAACTATTTTACAATTATATCTTAACCCTGTGCAATTTTGTGTTTGTAATGCTCTTGTAATATATTTCCACACCTAACTTCCATTTTGATGGTTGAAAATTATTATTTCAATTTTGTTTCAATGCTTATTTTTACACCGATTGTTATACGTTCTAATCCCTTGTTAATTATGTTTATAAGCCTCTCGTAAAAACCATCCATGTCTAGTTGAAAATAATTGTCACCTTTTTATTCACCGTCGTAATTATGTGGTGGAATCAAAGAAGAATTGTTTGTATCCATGTAAATTTATTATGTATTTAAATGCGATTGTACAGCCAGCTGCTTTTGAAAATGAAATCGCCGACAAGGCAGATATATCTTGGCTGAACTTTATGTTCTCTTATTCTAATGTTGCTAAAATTATGTATAATTGTACTCTGGGTAATTCATCTAAGTCGTAGCGAACTGTAGGAGCAGACTGAACTTCACTAGATCGATTTAACCGGAACAGATATGAATTTTACATCGTAATCACACACTTCGGTTTAATCTCCTTTTTCTTCTACATATTTGTCATTTGGTCAGTTGCCACCATCTGATTTGTGGAATGACAGCATATTGGAACTGTTTGTAACATGCGGAACAAAAAGGATGGATGAACTATAATTACATTATTAAACACCAACAAAAACGTTGTGCTGAATCTCCTGACATGAGAACTAGTTACCTAAGAGAAACATGTCAAGGAAACCAGTTAGTTAGGCGGCTTGGAGAAGAAATTTGGGCTTATTTCCGCTTGCTTTCAACTAGATGTTACACTCACAGTTGTTGTGTAGACATTTATCCTGCTAGACATCAGCTGTAACCAGACTACCTGCTGGGTCCACCTAATATGATAGCCAGACTGCTCTTCATACCACCACAATTACAGAAGGGAGAATATAACACTCTACCGGTATTCAAGAAATTACTGATTAACGATGGTGTGGAAAAACTACAGAGATATACAGTGACACACTACAGTGCACGCACACACACACACACACAACAGCAATCTTGTTCCTTGAAAAGCCAATTATCTGAAAACTGATCCAGTCAGTACAGATAATAAAAAAACTGATCGTTGAAAGCGAAATGGCTCAATTGAATGGACGAATCTAATTATTTCCCCGACAAGTACATACAGTAGGGCATCAGCCCAACATCCCCATTGCATTCCGTTCTCCAACAACGTTTTCACCATCTGGCTTCACGTCTGCCACTCACATGCTTTCATTTCGTCTCCGCATCACCTCCTCTTTCATGCTACCCTCACACTGATGACCAACTAAGTCACCGCTTCCCATTCGGGTTCCACTCGAGTGATAGTCTGGCGTGTGATGGATGTCACTTGATGATGGTTTGTTTACTCAGAGTATGTTCAATCGACCTGCATTTATTCCTGCATATTTATTGCACAGTCAGTTCCTGTTGGGTTGGTTGGTTCGTTCATTGCCAGAGATGCCTCCCTGTTGCTGATCGTTTCTGGCCGGCCATCTGTTCTTCAGTGAAGTACTGAGTGAAGACAGCTATTGATGGAGGTGTATAGTCTGTTCGAAGTTCCCTTTGTGACGTGGCGCCAACTCTCTAATTCGTATAGTAACACTGACTTCGCATTGGAGTTGAAAATCCAGATCTCATTTTTTTCATGCTGAGAAGTGCTGTTGATCTCCATACAGACTTGAGAGTGATAAATGCTTGTCTTGCCTGAGAACTGACAATATTTCAGAAAGATATTAAGTTAAAAAATGAATCGATTATGTATTAAGTTCTTCTTAAAAGACTTCGCTTTACTCATAAGCTCGCTAAACTAACTGGTAAGAGTTTGTAGCCGTAGGTATTCCCCCAGAATTATTAGCCACAGCATATTTCAATAAGCATTGAGTGCTGACCCTCACTGTTTTAGTCGATTTGTTTAACTGAAGGCTTCCAGTCAAGCATCCACGCCACTTGGCAAGCTGTCATGTTACGTTCATCTGTTCGTGCACGATTCCTAGCCAGTTAAGCAATCATCTCACACTCCGATTTAGTCCCGAAATACAATTCGTAATCTGGAAGATCAATTCTGTTGTTTAGCTTTGCCTTTTGGTTTACGCGGAACAAATACTATAGAAGTCATGGGTATTAAATGTTGCGCTAGTATACTTCGTACTATCCATGAATGTCAACACCCTCAGCCTCTAAAATTTCATTGCAGAATGACTCATGAATCTATTAAGACTAAAGATGTAAAAGGCTGTTTGTAGAGATTGCCTTTCTCTAATAGAAAAATGTGTTCCCTAAAATTTAATTCGTCCAGTATTACGATAAACGATTAATAAAAACTGTGGCTAGTTATTGGTTTAAATTTTGTAGTCCAAATGAAACTGATTGAAGAGACGTAGGAAAATTAATCTGAGTTTTGATGTGGTTGTGCTCTCTCTCTCTCTCTCTGAGCTAGCTAACTGGATGGTTTATTTACTAGGCTTTCATTGCCCCACCACTAAGCAACATCTTCAGCACATACTTCAATTCGATGAAGTGAGCTTTTAGATTTCTCCACGAGTTTATTAATCATCTCTCCTGGTGACCGTCAACGCCATGATGGTTGCTTTTATGTATTTTCACATCCTCTAGGCTACTTGTATTAAAGCTGGTCGTTTCTCTGACTTGAACTTTGACCCTTTGTGTGTGAGATTTCCGTCTAATATTTGAAAGTTGTCCCAGTCAAATTGATGTCCGTGGTTGTCTGTATCTAGTGATTTGAGGGAGTGGATGTCATGTCTTTTGATGGCTAGCTTATGTTCGTGGACACGAAGACGAAGGGGACGTTGTCCACTTTGGCCAATGTAGTGTTTTTCACAGTTGTTACAGTTTATTTTGTAGATGATGTTGGTTTTATCTTCTTTCGTTGTTGAGTCGTTTATGCTGACACAGACTCATCTGAGTGAAGTAATTTCATTGGTTTGCATGTGACGTCAATTCCTAGGGGTTTGAAGAGTCTTGTAGTGATTTCTGAGATGTCCTTTATAAATGTGGTGAGGCGATTTTCTTTGTGCTTTCCCTGGGGGCTTTTGATTTGATAGGTTGGCTTGGAGGTATATGTATTTTGATGAAATTCCGTGGATATTCATTTTTTTTCAAAGACGTCCATGAGATATCTGTCTTCAATTTTCCCTAAGGTGGCAGTGCTGCAATGAGTCCTGGCTGGCCCTCTTGAATAGTGTTTGTATGCAATTCCTTTTGTGTGTTACTGGATTGTTGCTGTTGTAATTCAGGATTTTGTCTGTGTGAATTGATTTTCTACAAACTTGAGTTTCTGATTCCCCTGTGGTTGTTCGCTTAACTAAGACGTCCAAAAAAATTAGATTTTATTCTCGAATTCCTCTTCTCTTGTGAATTTGATGTCGTTGAAGACGTTTTTTATTAAGTTGAATGAGTTTTATCCAACTCGTTTCTTTTGATTATTACAAATGTGTCATCTAATTAACGTATCCAAATTTGGGATTTGATCTTTGGTAGGATTATGTTTTCAAGCATTCTCATCACTGCTTCTGCAATTAAACCTGATATTGGCGATCCCATAAGTGTTCCTTTGACCTGTTCATATATTTAGCCGTTGAATTGGATGCATATTGCTAGGCATAGGTTTATGCATTCCATCCAACTTGTGTGTTGCCTCTATTGATTGTTTTAACTGGTAGGAGAAGACACAGAGAACAAAGAATGTGAGTTCTCAAAAACCAAGCTAGTCAAAATTAAAAATAACAACAAACCTAAAACTTAATCAATAAACAAAGATGCATTGGCCGTAGCCGGTGGACACCGCTTTCCACCACACGGATACGAGAACATATTCCAGCTGCATGATTTTACAAGGAAGAAAGGAAGTGTATGCAAAGCTCTATTCTAGAACACCTGATCGACTCCTCTCACTCTGTCAAACATGACCATGATTTTAAAATCATCTACTGAATCCATGTTAACTTGCCGCCTTCGTTTTCTTCGTTACAGACTTCTAAAGACAGCTGAGGCGTTGGCAATTTATAACTTTAAGCCAGCCAGACCTTAGTGTACAAAAGAAGTACGCACAATCCCTATTTCTGCCTTGACCGTAGAGGGATAGACATTTATTTATTTTGTACTTTTCCCTTATTACTACGATTATTATTATTATTATTACTATTCTCACTCTGAGTCTTTTTCACTTGGTCCATTTGTCGTTTCAAAACCCCAAATTATTAATTTTTATATTTTTACAATATTGAATTCTATCTTGTCAAATTTCACACCATGTTATGTAACATTTTATAATCGCCTACTAACATATATATATATATATATATATATATATATATATATAAGATCTAAATGGTGAAATAAAACAGATAGAAGAAGCGTTGGTGTTGAATAACTATCCTATAAAATTCATTAGGAAGATCAGTAAAGACCAAAAGCAATTTAAAAGTCATTGTGAAACTAGTAATGAAAACATAAATAAGACAGAATATAAGTCATCTACTGTTGTAGCATATAAGGAGCGGACATCTGAAATCCTACGTAGGATTCCTATTAAAGCAGGAATTAGGGTGGCATTGAAACTTACAAACTCACTCAGGTAGGACAAGCTCTGTAGGTTAAAGGACCCTGTAGGTTGAACCAATTAGACAAAATAATATAATTTACAAAATACCTTGCCACGACTGTGAGTTAAGTCAACTACATAGGTCAAACGAGTAAGTCGAGGGTAGTCAGACTGTCTGCCAGAACATAAGAATTTACCTAAGGCAAGAATGGTTGACCCTGAAAAGATAAATAATTTAGAAAAAAGCTCAGCACTGCATTGCACTGCATGTATTAACACACAAACACACAATAGCATGGTGGGTGGGAGAGGGTTGAAATTCTAAAAGGTAATTTAGGTAGGTGGAGAGAGAGGTTGATTACTGAATCCTGCCATGTCCATCGAGTCTCCCACACCCAACACATGCAACAGGAGGGACTCAATGCAAATACCGGAAATATGGAAGAAATCAGAGGAGGATAATTAATAATCTTAAAATTCTATTTCAATTCACGTTCATCACAACATTCTAACAAGTTACTTATTTATTTTGACTATTAAAACACTCATCTTATTTCCCATCTGATTGTATTTGGTGAATAACACTCATATTATTATTATTATTTCTGAATGTACATTATCTTATATTGACTTTTATTCAAATGTCTAATCATCAATTCCACTCATGTATATAAATGAAGGAAAAATATTGTGTGAGTAACTTGATTTGATTATGAGTGGCGATAAATTGTGCTTAGTTAATATTACTGTACAACACTGTGTGATTTATCAAAATCAAATCTTATCTGTAATGGAGTTAGCCTACTAATCCTATAATTATGTACCCCTTTCCAAAATCTATGCAGCTTATTAATTATTCTATGCATGATATTAATTGTTTTGCTGTTTGACATTGAACTGTGATTCTAATCACAAATATTTTAATTACATTTCACACTACTACTATTATTATTTCATGTATTCACACCTTTGACTTAATTCTCTCACCGGATATAATTTCTTAAAAGTAACCATATACATATACGATCGTACGGCCTACTAATAAATTCGCTGAAAAGAGTCTCTTCGCTGAATTTTGTGTTCTTAATAAACAAATATGTCTCAAGATATAAATCAAGTATAAATTAAAATATTTGCATTGGAATAATCACTATACCCAAAACACAATTATCTCTATTCTATCAGATCATTATCAACTTTGATATCTTAAGTGCTCAGAATGAATTTGTACAAGGGGTTATTGAAATGATGAACAATAATCGAAAACAAATAAAAAACAGACAAACAAAACTAAAAACAAAATGGCGGCGAATAACAAACACAATTCAATGTTTAATTGAACTTCGTAATCTACTGAATTTTTTTTAAATTATTTATCAGCTACATTTGATATGTTTTTTACTTCGTATGTGTACAAAGGTATTCAGTATTTGTCATTTTAATAGCATCGAATTGAAATTTGCCTCCATCATGCGTTAAATGGACATTGATCAGTGCATTTCTTTTGATGAAGTTGATACTAAACCGAATTCTCGGAACATACAGTGGAGATCAAAAATTTATCTAATCTTGATTAGTTCATTCAACAGAGATTAATTAGTTGATATAATTAATTATTTTAGAAATAACACATTTAAGCGAATAATCGTTAGTTCTTTCCTTATCTGTCCTTTATTCTTTCTTTTATATTCATGTATACTACTTACTATCAGTAAGTAGTATAAGTTATATTCGCTAAATTCACATAATGGTACACACATTGACTGGGTATTGGTTTTCAGGAGAACCGAACACACCTATCCCTGCTTCTTGCGAGACGAGACCGGTAAGCAGTGTCATCTTCTGATGCGACCACTCGAGAGCCTTATCTCTTGGCGTCGGTGACATAGCGGTAGAATGTTCGCCGACCAAACAGGTGATTCGAGATCCAGTCCCCAGCCGATGCCGCACTCCTTTACCTCGATATGCCAGTAATACAACTAGCAAAGAGAAAAAGTTGGGCGTGAGGCTAGCAACCGCATCCCGTGAAAATAAATATCACTGCTGTTGAAACTTCAGATCTCTAGCTTGAAGCCCCCTATATTCCACTGGGAACTTAAAAGAAAAAAAGCCTAATTTCGTTTGACATTGAAGTTTAAATCTCTGAGTGTATTACTGATCTATTTAAAAGTTACTCGGAACGAAGAATATTCTTTTCAGTAATTTCTCCTCTTCAGGTTCTTACAGTTATAAAATATAATATTTGTGGTCGTTACAATAAAGATAGCCAGTTATGCGGCGGATACATTTTTAACGTAGAATAACAGATCAGTAGTTATGGGGTGTCAAAATAAATAGTCGTATTTGTGTGACAAACGTGCTAGTTGGCTGAAATCGATTACAAAATATTTCGGTGAAATGGGAGACAATGGTGGTGACTAGTCGTCATAATAGAATTGCAGAGTGTGGGGTAGGAAAATTGACAAGTCAGTTGAAGGTTTTAAAAGGTGTCAGGTGAGTGGAGTGGCTAGTACAAAGTGGTCTGAGTTAAACAGGAGATAGTAAGACTGGAATGAGAGGATCATAGTGATTTGTCAATTTTCCTACCCCACACTCTGCAATTCTATTATGAAGACTAATCACCACCATTGTCTCCCATTTCACCGAAATATTTTGTAATCGATTTCAGCCAACTAGCACGTTTGTCACACAAATACGACTATTTATTTTGACACCCCATAACTACTGATCTGTTATTCTATGTTAAAAATGTATCCGTGGTTAGGACTCTCGCCGACCATGCACATGGTCCGAGGTTCGATCCCCTGCCGACGCATACCTGATATCTATGGTCGGCCTAAAAAATTTGGGCTACCGATATCCATGCTGAAAATTCCATACTTGTACCAAAATTACAGTGTGGAATCAAGCTGTAATCAAAAATAAAAATAAAATATTTTATGCACGCGTATCCCTTTATTCCGTGTCTGGCATTCGCGCGTTGTTTAAATCTGCAAGTGGATCGTCTTTAACACAGCTTTGCTGGGTGCTTTTTTCTTATTGACTCACACTGGCTGTACATTTGATGGGATTCGGACTTAGCCACTTCACATTTTGAGGTTTGTGTATCGTATTTCATACCTTATGTATTATAACATAGTATCGTAAATTTAGACAAATCTTGTGTGTTTCGAATTTTACTCATCACTCTACGTCTAGTTTGATTAGTAGTTTGGATTATTGTCCTGAATTTCTTTAGGGAGAAATTCACAACAGTGTTGTGTATTCAATTAGATCTCATCAGGCTTAACTCTAGTATACATGACTTACTAAATAAATGTGGCCATCAACAATAAAATATATGCTCATCGAAGTGTTATGCTATTAAATGGGATTTCTGGGGGGTTTGAGCTTAGATTTGAGAAAGATTAAGTTACGCTTTAAGCCAAGGACAAGTTAGGGTTAGGTTAATCTAGTAAAGGCGGCATTAGGGTTGATTCGAGTTAGATTACAGTTAGCTTAGGGATATTTTCACGTTAGGGTTAGAAGATCTAAATAATTACATGCATTGAATGTGGTTAAATTACTCTGTTGATATAAGAATAGAACTTGCGAACTGTGGCAGGGTATAATTCCATTATGGGTAAAATTGACTTTTGATAAAGCCTCACTGTGTGTTATACAGTAATATTTACTGATGACCACGTTTCAAGCAGAATTTATTGCTCAGTAAATATTACTGTATAACACACTATGACACTTTATCAAAATAAATAACCTTGGCGGCCTGTTTGACATCTGGGCTACCTTTTCCTGCATCTACATATTGCATCTAATAAGTCATGTTTTCATTCTTAATTTTAATAAAATATGATCACAAATCGCATAAAATACAGTAATTCATTCATTAAACGTTTCAAACCATATGACTTTCATGCATCTAATAAAACTAAGAGAAAACATCACGCTGGCTGACAGCGTGCACTTAAACAAAGACCTTTATATCGTACAACTGTTCCTGTTATTGTCACTTCAAACTGCCGTTCACTTCCCAACAAAATTATGCATCTCCAGTCTCTCTTATCATCTGATACTTATCACAATACGGCGATTGTTGCATTACAAGAAACATGGCTCCATGAACTCTATGATGACAATCTGGTTTCCCTAAATGGTTTTACATTGTTTAGACAAGATCGACTATGCTCCAGAAAGAAAAGGGGTGGAGGTGTTGCAACTTTCATTCATTCTCAATGGTCAACTTCAAATAATGTATGTTTTTCTTACTCTAATGACTTTATTGATTGTATAACAGTCAAATGCCGCCCGAAACACTTATCCAAGTTTAAATACGTCTTCATCTCTAACATTTATGTTACTCCTGGCTGTTCTGCCTCGGATCTATCTGATTTTGCTGATGAATTCACTGAATTCGCCGTTACACATCTTGAAAACTCTTTATCAGTTGTCACAGGAGATTTTAACTGCTGTGATTGTTCTTTCCTCGTATCATTAGGTCATGCCAATATTGTTAAATTCCCTACTCGACTTGATAAAACTCTGGATCTAGTGTTTATTAATGATGAGGAAATATATGAAGTACGCAGACGTGCTCCTATCATGAACTCAGATCATTGTATTATTCGGATATTACCTAAGATATACAGCAGATCTCACTTTAATATCTTCTCAAATCTGTCCAAGAAAACACAGCAAAGGTGTTACTCACAAGAAAATATGCTCAAACTAAGATGTATGCTAAATGACACTAACTGGGAACTTTTCAACGAACACAAACTGGATGATACTATTTCCAATTTGACTGACTATCTTAAATTCTGCCTTGATATATGCTGTCCAAAACAGATAATTTCCAAAAGAATGGATCGTTTCTCTTCCCCTCATCTCAAAAAACTTCGTAGAGAAAAAGAGAAGCTGTACAAGACAAAGAATAAATCTGGTCTTAAGAAGATAAACACACAAATTAAATCTGAAATCAAGAGACTAAACAACATTTATAATCAAACAATACTGTCTTGTAAAACTTCAGAAAACATATGGAAGCTTTTTAGAGAAATTACTGGTTGTGGTAAGCATAATAATTTTGCCTCTTCTATTGATGTAAATACTCTCAAAAGATCTTTCATCCGCCCTCCAAATGTCCCTTCTGCCTTCAATTTAACTAATAACACGACCAGTGACTTTCATAGTTTCAATACTTCTGATGTTCTTAAATGTTTGAAATCTCTTAAACCTTCCCAGAGTCTAGGCCCTGATGGTATACCTGCCATTGTTTTAAAGAAATGTGCTGATATTTTAAGTAACCCACTTACAAGCATTCTCAATACTTCTTTTTCTAATAATAATGTACCTTCTCTGTGGAAAGATATTAAAATCATCCCTGTACCCAAGTTTGGTTCTGGAGATAGTGTTAAGTTTAGACCAATTGCCATTACCTCTCCTTTTTTGAAACTAATGGAGAAATTACTGTTACAAAAACTCATTCCCTCCCTAAGCTTCTCAAATGATCCAAAGCAGTTTGCTTACAAACAGGGTAGAAGTACTTTGGATGCTGCTGCTGTGTTTCATCACAACATTGTATCCTCCTTAGACAAAGGGGCCAAGTATGTCCGTTGTACTTTCCTTGATTACACATCTGCTTTTGACTCTGTACCTAGAGGCCTTTTGTTAAACAAGCTTAGCCTTACACAAACTGAGTCCTGGGCTATCAACTGGCTGCACTCTTACTTCTCCAATAGGATGCAGTACACGGTATATAATGATGTAGCTTCCTCTCCTTTGCTTACTGAAGCTGGTGTTCCTCAGGGTGCTGTTCTCTCGACGTTTCTCTTTTCCTTCTTCTTACATGACTTACCTCTCTCAGACGAAATCAACTTCGTCAAATATGCAGATGACCTGCCTGTTTCGCTTCCCGTTAAGTCTCAGTCAGACTGCTTCAAATTAAATAGCTTCCTGTCGGACATCAGTCAGTGGTCTAAACTAAAAGGCCTCATGCTGAATCCCTCAAAATGCCAGACTGTCGACTTCTCCTTTAGGCACAAACGAGATCTACAAACACTAGTAAGCACTCATGATGTCTGTAGAGTTGAGGGGACTATAATTGAAACAAAGTCTGATGCAAAATACCTCGGATTAGTTATATCTTCCGACCTTACTTGGTCACCTCATATCCAAATGATTTCCAAGAAAGTGTTTCGTCTGACCTACTACATTAAGAAACTCAGATTAACTGGAGTCCCTCAACCTCTGCTTTCACAATTTGTCAACTCTCGTATCCTACCTATTCTACTTTACTGCTCCCCGTTAGTCTTTCCTGGGTTACTGAAAAAGGACTATACCATCCTGAGAAGGATGTTGAAGGTAGTTAGTAGGACCAGCGGTGTAAAACTCAGTCAGCTCGTCACTACATTAGTGAATAAGCATCTGAATACATGCGAGAAATGCTCTAAAACCATACTCTCCGACCCTCAACACTCCCTCTATTCCCAACTCTCTCCTTGCATTTCATCAGGTAGAACCAGAAATCAGTGCAAAATAATATATGCTCGTACAACCAAGTATAGGAACTCAACGATACCATTTTTGGCCCCCGTGTTCTAAGTGACAGAGACAATGTTAAGCGCGAAACCTATGAATTGATTTGTTGTTAATAACATAATTTTGGCCCTTTTATTTCTCACTTATTTGTATTCTATAGTAAACAACCTTCTTAAACATACTTAGCTACCTAAAATTATTATCATTGGCTTGGTTTTTTATTCTTTATTCTATTCCTTCTTTTGTGTATCTACTGGTCCCGAATATATTATCACTATGAGTATTACAAAATTGTTCTGTCATTAACCATCATGTAATATTAGTTTTGTGATTGCTTTTTTGTTCGGCAATATTAAACTGACAATCTTGGTTGTGAACGCCGTTATCACCATCCAAAAATTTTTGTATTCTGCATGATTACTCACACTACCACAACAAACACTGCATTAGTGCTGACAAAAAAAACAAAACCTGAAATGTTTATTTTATGATTGTTTAGTGTTGTTCAATCAAATTAACTGATCATCTTGGCTATAAACATTCTTAAGAACATCTCATAACTTCTTGTATGATTATAGCTGTTACTGTTCACCACGCATACACATATCATAGCTTCCACTACCAAATACTGAAATATTTTTATTATTGTTGTTTATTTTCCTTTCTATTTGGTATTTTTTCTGAATTTTTCGTTATTTTTTTGTTTTTTTTTTGTTTTTGTTGTTGTTTTTTATATTAATTTTTTGTAATGCTCCTTTTAAATGTGCGATGAAATTAGATGCAATATTGTAGATATGTGCTGAAAATTCCACACTGTACCACAAGTACCCACAACGAAAATGATACTCTGTTGATACTGCAACCTAAAACTGAGAGCTATTTTTATCACATGTGGGAGGAAGGTATCCTCTGTAACACTTTTTTACAGTTTTTATGCATTATTTCATAAATACAGATGTACTCCATATTCAGAAATATCTCCTTCGTGTGACTGGTCCCTTCGAGGTCATTCGCTGATTGATAGTTAGTTAGTGGTGCTTAACGTTTAACTTGGCCCCCGTTTCTGTACTGCTATTGTAAATTTATATCCAACACTCAACCTGAGGCAACCTGCTTAAATCACTCGGTTACCTAAATTGCTTTCCATCAAAATGCTTAATTTCACATCCAGATTTATAATTGTTTTGATCGTTCAGTTATTTCCTAAGACCACCGATTTTTATATTTTTATCAATGACCTATCATGCCGTCTAAGCTGCCCGACTCTTCTATACGCTGACGACGTAAAGATATGGAAGACTCAGATAGGCTGCAGGCAGATATAAAGCTACTGAAAAACTGGGCGGTGGCCAATGGTATGACGTTCAACCAGAAAAAAATGCGAAGTAGTGAAATTGCGCACCTGTAAGCTTTAGAATGCAAGTTACACCCTGTGGAACGAAAGCTTGCCCTGCACAACGTCGGAGCGTGAGTTAGGTCTAGTTCTGACGGAGAAAATGAACAAAAGCGTAAATTACACGGAGGATGTAGCGAGTGATGCTCCTGTCCATTCCAAGCAAAATACTAAGCCGAATCATCCTGGAGAGAATCAAACAAGCCCTGGATGCAAAACTCCGACCGGAACAGGCTGGATTCAGGAGAAACAAGTCATGTATTGAACAAATTGCCATACTACGGATCATCATTGAGCAAAGCTTGGAATGGCAGTCACCTCTCTATATCAACTTCATCGACTTTGAAAAGGCCTTCGATAGCGTAACGTCAATCGAGAGGTGATTTGGAAACTACTTCGCTACTAAGGGGTCCCATCGACAATTATACATCTCATCCAACAGTTAGTTGTACGACAATGCTGCATGC
Source organism: Trichobilharzia regenti (assembly GCA_944472135.2). Classification (NCBI taxonomy): domain Eukaryota; kingdom Metazoa; phylum Platyhelminthes; class Trematoda; order Strigeidida; family Schistosomatidae; genus Trichobilharzia; species Trichobilharzia regenti. The sequence goes on from OX235267.1 coordinate 65,599,272, forward strand.
CAAGTAATCATAACATAACATAACATAACATAACAATTTCGCTTTATTCCAGAAACAGTACTTGTGGTACAGTGTGGAATTTTCAGCACATATCTACAATATTGCATCTAATTTCATCGTACATTTAAAAGGAGTATTATAAAAAAAAAAAAAAATATAAAAAAAACCAAAAAAAGAAACAGAAATAACCAAAAAAAATGCAAATAAAAATACTGAGTAAAAAAGAAGACGAACACAAATAATGAAAAAAAATATTTCAGTATTAGTTAGTGGAAGCTACGATATGTGTATGCGTGGTGAACAGTAACAGCTATAATCATACGGGAAATTATGAGATGTTCTTAAAAAAATGTTTATAGCCAAGATGATCAGTTAATTTGATTGAACAACACTAAGCAATCATAAGATAAACATTTCAGGTTTTTTTTTGTCAGTACTAATGCGGTTGTTTGTAGTGGCAGTGTGAGGAATCATGCATAATACAAAATTTTTAAGATGGTGATAGTGGCAATAACAAACAAGATTGTCAGTTAAATAGTGCCGAACAAAGAACAACCACAAAACTAATGTTACATGATGGTTAATGACGGGACAATTTTTAATAATCATAGTGATAATATAGTCGGACCCAGTAGATGTACAAAGAAGGAATAGAATAAAGAATAAAAATGTAAGCCAATGATAATAATTTTAAGCAGCTAAGTATGTTTAAGAAGGTTGTTCACTATAGAGTACAAATAAGAGAGTGTAAGGGGGAAAAAACAAGGGCCAAAATTATGTTATTAACAACAAAGCAAGTCATAGGTTTCACGCCTAACATTGTCTCTGTCACTTAGAACACGGGCCAAATATGGTATCGTTGAGTTCCTATACTTGGTTGTGCGAGCATATATTATTTTATACTGATTTCTGGTTCTACCTGATGAGATGCAGGGAGAGAGTTGGGAATAGAGGGGGTGTTGGGGGTCAGAGAGTATGGTTTTAGACCATTTCTCACATGTATTCAGATGCTTATCCACTAATGTTGTGACGAGCTGACTGAGTTTTACACCGCTAGTCCTGCTAACTACCTTCAACATCCTTCTCAGGATGGTATAATCCTTTTTCAGTAACCCAGGAAAGACTAACGGGGAACAGTAAAGTAGAATAGGTAGGATACGAGAGTTGACAAATTGTGTAAGCAGAGGTTGAGGGACTCCAGTTAGTCTGAGTTTCTTAATGTAGTAGGTTAGACGAAACACTTTCTTGGAAATCATTTGGATATGAGATGACCAAGTAAGGTCGGAAGATATAACTAATCCGAGGTATTTTGCATTAGACTTTGTTTCAATTATAGTCCCCTCGATTCTACAGACATCATGAGTGCTTACTAGTGTTTGTAGATCTCGTTTATGCCTAAAGGAGAAGTCGACAGTCTGGCATTTTGAGGGATTCAGCGTTAGGCCATTTATTTTAGACCACTGACTGATGTCCGACAGGAAGCTATTTAATTTGAAGCAGTCTGACTGAGACTTAACGGGAAGCGAAACAGTCAGGTCATCTGCATATTTGACGAAGTTGATTTCGTCTGAGAGAGGTAAGTCATGTAAGAAGAAGGAAAAGAGAAACGGCGAGAGAACAGCACCCTGAGGAACACCAGCTTCAGTAAGCAAAGGAGAGGAAGCTACACCATTATATACCGTGTACTGCATCCTATTGGAGAAGTAAGAGTGCAGCCAGTTGATAGCCCAGGACTCAGTTTGTGTAAGGCTAAGCTTGTTTAACAAAAGGCCTCTAGGTACAGAGTCAAAAGCAGATGTGTAATCAAGGAAAGTACAACGGACATACTTGGCCCCTTTGTCTAAGGAGGATACAATGTTGTGATGAAACACAGCAGCAGCATCCAAAGTACTTCTACCCTGTTTGTAAGCAAACTGCTTTGGATCATTTGAGAAGCTTAGGGAGGGAATGAGTTTTTGTAAGAGTAATTTCTCCATCAGTTTCAAGAAAGGAGAGGTAATGGCAATTGGTCTAAACTTAACACTATCTCCAGAACCAGACTTGGGTACAGGGATGATTTTAATATCTTTCCACAGAGAAGGTACATTATTATTAGAAAAAGAAGTATTGAAAATGCTTGTAAGTGGGTTACTTAAAATATCAGCACATTTCTTTAAAACAATGGCAGGTATACCATCAGGGCCTAGACTCTGGGAAGGTTTAAGAGATTTCAAACATTTAAGAACATCAGAAGTATTGAAACGATGAAAGTCACTGGTCGTGTTATTAGTTAAATTGAAGGCAGAAAGGACATTTGGAGGGCGGATGAAAGATCTATTGAGAGTATTTACATCAATAGAAGAGGCAAAATTATTATGCTTACCACAACCAGTAATTTCTCTAAAAAGCTTCCATATGTTTTCTGATGTTTTACAAGATAGTATTGTTTGATTATAAATGTTGTTTAGTCTCTTGATTTCAGATTTAATTTGGGTGTTTATCTTCTTAAGACCAGATTTATTCTTTGTCTTGTACAGCTTCTCTTTTTCTCTACGAAGTTTTTTGAGATGAGGGGAAGAAAAACGATCCATTCTTTTGAAAATTATCTGTTTTGGACAGCATATATCAAGACAGAATTTAAGATAGTCAGTCAAATTGGAAATAGTATCATCCAGTTTGTGTTCGTTGAAAAGTTCCCAGTTAGTGTCATTTAGCATACATCTTAGTTTGAGCATATTTTCTTGTGAGTAACACCTTTGCTGTGTTCTCTTGGACAGATTTGAGAAGATATTAAAGTGAGATCTGCTGTATATCTTAGGTAATATCCGAATAATACAATGATCTGAGTTCATGATAGGAGCACGTCGGCGTACTTCATATATTTCCTCATCATTAATGAACACCAGGTCAAGGGTTTTATCAAGTCGAGTAGGGAATTTAACAATATTGGCATGACCTAATGATACGAGGAAAGAACAATCACAGCAGTTAAAATCTCCTGTGACAACTGATAAAGAGTTTTCAAGATGTGTAACGGCAAATTCAGTGAATTCATCAGCAAAATCAGATAGATCAGATGCAGAACAGCCAGGAGTAACATAAATGTTAGAGATGAAGACGTATTTGAATTTGGATAAATGTTTCGGGCGGCATTTGACCGTTATACAATCAATAAAGTCATTAGAGTAAGAAAAACATACATTATTTGAAGTTGACCATTGAGAATGAATGAAAGTTGCAACACCTCCACCTCTTTTCTTTCTGGAGCATAGTCGATCTTGTCTAAACAATGTAAAACCATTTAGGGAAACCAGATTGTCATCATAGAGTTCATGGAGCCATGTTTCTTGTAATGCAACAATCGCCGTATTGTGATAAGTATCAGATGATAAGAGAGACTGGAGATGCATAATTTTGTTGGGAAGTGAACGGCAGTTTGAAGTGACAATAACAGGAATGGTTGTACGATATAAAGGTGTCTGTTTAAGTGCACGCTGCCAGCCAGCATGATGTTTTCTCTTAGATTTATTAGATGCATTATTAGTTGCATGAAAGTCATATGGTTTAAAACGTTTAATGAATGAATTACTGTATTTTATGCGATTTGTGATCATATTTTATTAAAATTAGGAATGAAAACATGACTTATTAGATGCAATATGTAGATGCACGAAAAAGGTAGCCCAGATGTCAAACAGGCCGCCAGGACAGGATCCACAACTGGAAACTTACGGAAACCTTCGAAGTGAGGACGGGAGTGAGGCAAGGCTGTCTACTATCACCAATGATCTTCCTGATTGCAGCAGATTGGATAGTGCGACAGACAGCGGCGAGCAATGAGGAAACAGGCATAAAATGGACTCACGCAAAAACTTGGAGGATCTAGACTTCGCCGATGATATATGTCTGATTTCCCACAAACTGGAAGATATGCAAATAAAAAGCAACAAGTTGGCGATAGAAGAAGCATCCAGAGAAGATAGGACTTCAGGTGAACATTGAGAAAACAGAGGTGATGAAGATTCCTGGCCAACATCAACAGCAACAACAACAACAACAGATGACAATCAGCCAGCATAAATGGGAGGAACCTAAAAGAAACAACCTCCTTTACCTACTTACCTACTTCGGAAGCATCGTTCCAACTACAGCCGGACGGAACTGAAGAGGATATCGAAGTGGGGATCGGAAAAGCAAGACAGGCTTTCATTACCCTGAAGTCTGTGCGGAGGTCAACATCACTCAGCATCAAAAGTAACATCCGGATTTTCAACTCACTATACGGATCAGAGACTTGGCTCCATGTCATAAAGAGCATCTCAAACAAACTTCAGACCTTCATTAACAGCTTTCTTCGCTGAATACTCAAGATCGGATGGCCAGAAAAGATCAGGAACAGGGATATCTGGGAGCAAACCAAACAGGAAGCGATTGTGAAACAAATAGGCAGGAAGAAATGGAGATGGATTGGAGGCCATACACTGAGGAAACGATCAAGTGACATCACTAGACAAGCCATCGCTCGAGTGGAACCCGAAAGGGAAGCGGCGAGTTGGTCGTCCAAGGGTGAGGGTGACTTGGATGAGGTCATGTGAGGAGGAGATGAAAGCATGTGGGCAGACTTGGAGCGGAGGGATAATTTGGCAGAAAACAGAAGGCAATGGAGACGCGCAGCTGAATCCGTATGTTCCTCTAGGAATTAAAGGATATAATAATAATGTAGAGAGGGCATATGTGGTCATACACTTTACACATAGACAGTAAGGTGCACTCAATCATGAGCTCTTTCTACGGTTGTACAAAACATACGTTAGACCATACCTTGAAGTGCATAACATCATTACACCCCCAATTCTTGAAAGAGACGCAAAACCCCTGAAAAGAGTCCATAGACGGGCGAAAAAAGTAGTGGTTGGTTTCCGGAACAAATCGTATAATGAAAGGCTACAGAAATTAGGCCGATTCACACTTAGCTGCCGTCGGCTTATGAAGGATTTGATTACTGCCTACAAAATAACGAATGACCATAATCACCCAAACAAAAGTGTCCTGCCGTTGAGTAGGTATAGGCTTCCTTGTGGAAATCCCAGAAGGATAGCTCATCAGAGGACGAGGATTCGAATGCGCTCCCACTTCTTTTCACTGCGGGTTTTCCATCCCTTGAAATCCTTACCGGCAGATGTAGCTACGGCACCGTCTGTGGACACCTTTAAGCGAAGACTCAACAATCATGTAGAGACATATGGACTGCGTCCAAATGGCCTATCCCCTTTAAATCCCATACACCATACATGAGTAGACAACTAAATGCATCGTTTTACTTCTTTATATTCTCTCCTGTCTCACCCTTCTGAATACTCCAACTAATACACTTACACTTATTATTATTATTGATATTAAATATGTATCAACTTCAAATTTAATTGGCTGTCTGTTTTTACGTTTTCTTTATTACATCTGTTATTATTAATATTATCTCTTTTCTTACGACGACGATACCGGAGGACTAACCGGTGAAAGGACCAACACCATTCACAGTAGTAACAAAGTCTTAACACACCGCATACTACAAACTACAAAGAGATCAAATTGGTTTATATTAGCTCATATAAACGATACTGGATATTGGAAATGACCTATACACGAAATTGCCAGCCGATTTAACTTGTTTCCCAAGAAAACGCTGTGCAATTCTTCAACGAAATGATGAAGATATACTTTAGATTATTACTTTACATGTGTAAATTCTGTATGAAGAAAAAAATATTTTGGGACTAAATACGGTGAAAATGTTTGTACTGTATATATTCGCATATTGTCTGAAATAAAGCTTTATTATTATTATTATTACAAAACCAACTCCTTCGTCATCACTGGTATATCATGCACGTTACATGGTATAGAGATGAGTAACACCTGATCAGTACTTCAATGGAAGAATACTCACCAATCACACACATGGTTAGGGTTAGATTATTTGTGAACGCATGCCTATAGACGCGTTGTAGAATGTTTGGGGAAGGCTTAGGAGCCTTTTCCCACGTTCGGCAGTGCACTCGAAACAAATGCGCTAGCTGGGTAAACCATGCCTAGTCTACTTGATAATAGTAAGACTGAATAGGCGAGAAGGTGTTGAAAAGGTGTGACTAACAATCGTATCTCGTAAGAAAAGCAATAGGATCCTCACAGAAACTTCAAATGTTGAAGTCACATGAGGGGAATAGAAAATAATTTTCTGACCAGGTTGTGATTATTTTCTATATGTTTTCATCTTTTTTTACATGCTTGAGTTTTCAATCAGACAGCCCATGAAAACCAAGCTCTCCTAATCTCTGAGGCATTTGAAAGGTCTCAGCTGGACTGACAATATCAGTAAGTCTAAGAACGAAAGCTCAGTCGTGTAGAGGAACAGAACTATCACTTCATATTTGCGTGGTCGTACTTCTCCCATGGAATCAAATAGAATGGAATATTTTAAATATCAAAGGTGAATACAAGCAAATCACATCTGTTACGAAGACTGCTAATAGGGAAATTCGTTCAAGTGGATACAGATAGATAGACAGAGAGATCGAGAATGGATTTTTAAGTGCATATGTCAACTGGTCAAATAGTTAGCCAGGTTGTATATGTGTATCTTGAAGGCACTAGACCTTAAATATTGATTTTTTTTTCACTCCTTCCACCTACTGAGTGGAACATGAGGCTTCAAGCTTTGCGTTTTGAACTTTCAGTGGCAGTGATGGTGTTGTTCTGACGAGATGGAGTTACTGTCTTCCCAACCCGTTCAAGCCTCTCTATTTACTGGAATTGCTATCGGCTAGGAGAGTTTTAGAAGTTAATTGGCTGGAAATCGAACGTGGAGCACGTAAGTGATTGGTGAGCCTACTACCACAGTACTGCGGGAGCACACTATGATAGATACAATCTGTAATAGTGCATGTTGAAATCAGTCTGGTGTCCCAGTCAGTAGACTGAGGTGATGTGTTAACTTAGAAATAAGTACTGTGACACCTGAGTAAGACAATCTTATGGCTGGACGCTAACCAGTGTCATGTGTCTAGTCGTTTGTCTGCTGCGGACTGAATTCCATCAGTCACGTCAGCAGGCTAGGTGACTCTTCATTATGGCGCTCTCTGAATTGATGTTAGATGGCTGGAGGTAATCGGTAGAAGACCCTGGACTTGAATTTCGTACATGTTGGCCCTTGACAGCTACGTGTATCTGCAACCTTCCTGCAGAGATGTCAATCCGCGTCATCCAAAGCTACTGCAGTCAGAGACGTTACCACTGTGTGACCGATCGGGTAACAATTTTTTTTCAACGACTATCTGCTGAAACTAGAAGATGAGATTGATTGACTGACCTACACAGTAGATGATTGGAATCGTTACAGTACAACCAATAACGACTGACACTACAGAGTTCGGACCACGTATCGACAAGTCAAAGGGAATATCACGTTGTTGAGGGATAGATAAGTAGACGGTGAGATGAAACTTCCACCTTAGAAAGTATAGACAATAAACACCTTTGTGTCCCGCAAAATCGAAGGGGAAGGCACGACATTTCTTGAGGAGAGCAGTGTTTTTATAGTCGGTTTGTGAAGGACTTCAACTAGATTTCAGCTCCTCTATTAAGTAAGACTAACTTCTTTTGGTTGGAAGATCCGCAGTAGCTATTCGCCCACACCAAACAGCCTTAAGATGTTAGAACTAACTGAACCCAGAAAACACTCCACGGTGTCTGTAGATGAATGTCATCATGGAACAGGCTCATTATTAGGACAGAATGAAGGAATTTTCTAGCATTTCGGTCGTGTTCCAACAGACACACAGAAGTAGTATTCAACTGCCGAGGAAGAATGTCTATCGATATTGTGAGCGCTAGACAAATGGAGACGTCGTCTACTCGGTCAACTGCTACACATGGAGACTGATCGTTAGCCTCATTATTGGAGAAAGACACCAATAGACGCGCATGGGAAATTGTCCCGGTGGGTGTTGTGCCTAAATAAGTATGACGTCACACTCTTTTATGTTTTGAGGAGAAGAAACTTTGTTGAAAGATACTTTATCTAGACCGCAAAATGAAGCTGTATTAACGGGAATTGTGCAAGAGTTACATGCAATGGAATGAAACCTACTGAGACCTACCCTAAGTCAAAAGTTAGACTCTACCTTGAATACATCGATACAAATGATCATTAACGGGATGAGAGTAAATCGACCTACAGAAAATGCAGACCTAATCATACTATTCAGGAGGAATGACCGATTACCTTTGAATACCTAGAGAACCTTGACTTGAAGTGAGAATGATAGAAGCTGTTTTGTCGTAATACCTTAGTCCCTAGGCTATGAGATAATACAAGAACGTCACCGGATAGCACATACAAGGGTAGCCAGAACAATCGACCTCTTGAAACAAAGCATGTACCGACCAGGCATGAGAGATGTCGAGATATTTGTGTTGAGATGTCCAGCTGATGAAAAGCGACTGTTGCATATGACCGTCTTTGCAATCGACTCCAGTTACGGCATTAGGTGACTCGTGGTCAATAGACATCCAGTGACAATCATTATCCGCTGGTGATGACGGAAAATACTAAACGAAAAGTAGGTGCCGTCGCGATCCCGGATGAACACTCAAGAACTCTGACTGATGCAGTGATTTGACATATAGTTGCAGACCACTGTGTATCAAAGACGATGCTGACAGATAAGGATGCTTGTTTTGGGCATCGATAAGATTAGAACAACACCATATCTTTGCTAAACTAATGCTTTGACATTGAGAAATAACCTTAACTGAAGAAGTGGCTCGTGCCTACGGGAGGTAACTGGAAGACACAGCCTTCATTGACCCTACTGACACACTGTGCCTCCGCCCAGGAGGCAACAAAGGAATTACCCTTTCAGTTGATGTATCATAGGCAACCGTGATTACCAGCACAGAAGAAGACGAGTCATTATCACCGGCAATGGAGGAGTATGAAGGGATGGGAAACAAAATAGGAAGCAGCATTCATAAATGTAGAAAACAGAAATACAAGATTGACGCGCTGACGTGAAATTCGGGCAGAGTGAACAAGCAAGCCATAACATTTTAAGTCAAAGATGAAATCAGGTACACAGAAAGGAAACACACACTATTGGAGGAGTGAATTTTATTATTAAGGGAAGGTAAATATACTAGGAATGAAAAATGTGGCTGGTAGTGATAGCTCCACTTGACGGCTTTCCATGCCGCTTTAGGTAAGGCGGCAACGTACGAAGCGTTGAGTGAATTTGGAGTACCTAGACAAACAAGCCACACTGCAAACAGTGTCGAGATTTCATCAATAGAACAGCTTTTTATTGTATAGAGCATTGATTTCATCATGAGCTGACATCAGTTAGAGAACCACTGGAAAACCTGCAGGGAGTACTGGACAGCTGTTTCGTCCTAGTTTGGTACTCTTCATCAGCACGCACCCACTGTAGTTCAGCATCTATCTTTAAAAATAAAGCAAGCAAATGTATGCCTATATATGTGTGTAAAATGACTCACAGACTACTGATTACATTTCATAAAGAAATGCATTATAAGGAAGAACATTGATTGGAAGACAGACAGAGGTCAAAAATCAAAGAGACAAAAAAATATAAAATAAGAAACAACATGTAACAATGAGATCACGTTTCAGTGAAACAGTTTAAGTCAACTTCAGTTAGAGATTTTCACCATGAATAAACTTTTCGACTAGATGAAAAGCTGCAGCAGGTTTATCTCTAGGCACCATATGTCCTGCTTCAAGAACCGTGGCGTACATTAGCACTGAACCATGTGACCTTCAAACATTTTCCAAAATCCACCAACCTGTTTCGTACCATCACTCTACCATGTAGAACCAAGACCAACGTGATAAAGTAGGCTGTAATTTGAAGTAAAAGAAGGCAAGAGGGGCGGGGGGATTTACCAAAAAGTATTCCATTAGTCAAAGTAGATAACATTCTATTAGAAAATCAAAACAAGTGATTCAGCGAAGAGACTCTTTTCAACGAATTTATCATCAAGCTGTACAGTCGTATATATATGGTTTATCAAAAGTTATATCCGGTGAGGGAATTGAATCTTAGGTGTGAATGCACAAAATAATAATAATAATAATAATAATATGAAGTTCAATTGAAACTAAAATGTTTGTGATTATAATCGTAGTTAAATGTCAAGTGGCAAAGCAGATTAATGTCATATATAGAATAATTCATAGGAGGGATAGAACTTGAAAAAGGATGTGCAATTATAGGATTAGTAGACAAATCGAATAAAACAAAAACGTTACGTAATATTGTGTGAAATTTAATAGCATAGAATTTATCGTTGTAAAAAAGAATTGATTTAGAATGACAAGTGGAAGAAGTGAAATAATACCGGGGACAGTTCAAAGTGAGAATAGTAATAATAACAATTGATTTAATAAGGAAAAGTATACAAATTGAATCGACAAAATGAGAAATGAAAAATTGGTAGAGCTAAAATATGATTTGGGATTACCATATTTTAGCATAGAGGGATTAAGACCATGAAAGTTGGAGGGGTTGAACGAACTTTTTCTGTACACAGAGATCTGGCTTTTCTGTTTCGATAGCCAAAGCTTCAGCAATACAGATGAGTCGCTATTAAATGCTATTAAATTTCACACAATATCACGTAACGTTTTTTGTTTTATTCGATTTGTCTACTAATCCTATAATTGCACATCCTTTTTCAAGTTCTATCCCTCCTATGAATTATTCTATATATGACACTAATCTGCTTTGCCACTTGACATTTAACTACGATTATAATCACAAACATTTTAGTTTCAATTGAACTTCATATTATTATTATTATTATTATTATTTTGTGCATTCACACCTAAGATTCAATTCCCTCACCGGATATAACTTTTGATAAACCATATATATACGACTGTACAGCTTGATGATAAATTCGTTGAAAAGAGTCTCTTCGCTGAATCACTTGTTTTGATTTTCTAAATGTTACAATGGGAATTTTCCATGAGTTAAAAAATAGCAAACATTCTATTAGTAGAATGATGGCTATCTCGACAAATTTATCAAGAAACACATGACAAAGAAAGCTGAAAAGGAATGCTCACTATCTGTAAACAACAAGAAGCCACTTTATATACGACTACAATTCAGGGGCGATATACCAAGTGAAATAATTACGAAGAAATTAAGAAAATCAGTTCAAAGAACTCTTAATGCTGGCGAACTACACGGTCTTATTCTCTACACGACCGATGGTGCTACCTCGACTGAAAGACGAAGTACCTGGATTAAACAGCCACTTCAAATTTTATCTACCAATTCAAATGCGCTGGTGGTGGAGCAAGTTACATCGGCCGTTGCTCTAGGAACTTGATTTTTCGTGCTCGCTCGGGAACGTTTCCCACTATGGCTAAGTAAAGGCGTAGTTAAAACTATTAACAGTTCCATATTGGACCATCTGGTTCAAACCGGTCGGCCACAAAGCCAGCCAGCATTGAAGAATCCTCCTCTGTAATCTACCGAGTGCTTAATAAATTGCCAAAATCATCGAAGCACCGCATGCTCCAAACAGTAGAGGCTATTGCAATTCGCCTTAAACAACCAGTGCTTTGTGTTCAAAAGAAGCAAGTCCAGCCAGTCACAACTATTGCCCTGGCCGGCCTTCAGTAGAGACTATAAATTCATGAATTTGTAATATTATCTTTCCTAATTTTTCTGACATTCAGCTTATTTTATGTTGATGCTGTTGAGCTGTAATTTATCAGTATTACTGTTATGTACTGGTCGAGAATTTAATAGTCCTGACGCAAGAAAGACGGAAATCAGAAGACCACTAGGTTTGCGATGATACTTCTATTTTCCAAAACACCAGGAGAATCAATAATGTCACACAAGAGTGTGAGAGCAAAAATATATATGAATGTCCGAACAAGTGTGTGAACACAAGTGTGAGAGCGAATATTCAAAATGAACAAATCAAAAGACAGTCTTAACATGATTGGCTAATTATAATGGAATGTCGATCCATATATACATAGCAAAATATATCAGACTGTCAAACAAACACACATATTATATGGATACATATCAATTGCTGATTCGATGTTATTTACACAGCATTAATGTTGTTCATAACACTAATTCATTCATTCACCATGATGTGTATATAACTGTAGAGCCTGTTGAAGAAGTGGCTATCGAGAGGAGTATTCTTTGTTCAGTATCCATTCTTTTGAAAATTTTAATCGGCATTTTTAGTCATTTAGAATGATGGTCACCGATTACTGATGCAGACTGGGATCTATTCCCACCCGAAGTCATTCTACACTTCGCTGTATTGATAGTACGCCCGATGAAGAGATAAGTTTAGGCGCATAAGACTAGCGACCGCATGCCAGAAGAAAACAGGCAACACCACCTTTGCTGAAACTTCAGAGATCAACCTTGAAGCCCTTAATCCCATTAGGGATACAAAGGAAGACAAAAAGAAGGTTAACATGAAGACTTATTGATTGGTAAACCTTGATTAAGAAACATGATAACATTTTAAGTCGGGTGAAGTTAAACAATAGCGACCAACGGCATTGCTGGCACAGAGGACACTGAAGCAGATTATCACAGAATAAGCCAAACCAATTTTATGTTGAAAACACAATGTATTTCTTACAACATAAGTGTCTGAAGATGACACTCTTCAAACTGCTGTAAAGACAACTCACAAGAGATCACCACAGTGTACCGGTATTCATCTAACTAAATCAATCTTTAGTGTCAGAGAAGCTGCAGTTCAGTGTTAGCACTAAAAGGTATTTGGCCCTTTTTCCACATTAAGTCCACTTCTTGGTATTCTGAATAAGATTTCTTAACGGAACTTATCTCACTTTCTCTGTGTTACAACTGTGCTGCAACTGTTACTCAAAGGAACGATGTTTTGGCTGCTTCACAGTGTTATTCTTCACCCTCATTCATCTTGTAGTGTTTAGTATGTGGGTTATACATCTACACGTGATTGAAGATAGTTAAGATTATTTAACTATCCAGGCAGTTACTGCTTTCAGCCCTGTTTGAACTCAATTGAAGGCATGATGAATAGAGTCACACTTATTGTGGAAGAATTGATCACGCTACCACTACTCACTACTACTCAGTTGTCCCAATACTCCCCCCACCCCTCAGGCTAATGTAAGGAGAAGGGGACTTACAAAACCCCTAGGGAACCACTGACTGAAAACCGATTGAGTGAACCAATGATATCTCACGTTTCATCACTCAGACATGAAGACATAAATCAGCAATAACTTTCTGCAAAGATACCTCATTGAGCAGAAAAAGCACACACCATCACAAATACATCGAAGTTCATAGAATAACAACACAATACATATACTTCTTCTTCGTAATGAGAGTGTGGTGAGAGCAGGCTGCTAACCAATTGGTAGACATTAATTTACGTCAATGTCTAGGTCACTAATATTGACCCTGAGAAAATAGGAACAAGACTGATTCAACAACCAATCATAGTCTAGACTTAACGTGGGCAAATACGATTCGCAGATATATATATGGCTTAACTTTCTGAGAAACCAATCACAAGCAGTACAGAATAACCTTGTGCAAGAAACAACCAATCAGAAGACTGTGTTTGTCTGCTTGAATAAGCTACAATAATGTAAATGAAATATGTATAAATACGTGCTGATTTCCCTAATAAACGATCTGTTGCCTGGCCCTTGTCTTCTGTTGTTACAAGAGTATCTGATATTTCCTGTGTATGTATATCAGTGATTGATATGAATGAACAGTAGAATAAGAAAAGAAAATATCTATGGGAGATTATCCCTTCTCACTCCCATCACAATCTCATCTTCGTCACGCCTTCCTCTTTTCAGGAATCTTTGTGGGTTATAACCACCACCACCACTTCAACTACTACTAATAATAAGTTGTTTATTTCATCTGGATTAGCATTTCGGTGAGTTACTAACTTTACAATAAATGGAACCATGTGTTCTTCTACTGATAAGCTTCTATAAGTAGTATATTGTTTGTATCATATATTCTGCAAGAATATTGTATAGCGAGGCGACAGATTAATTTGAGAATAAAAAAATGGAAGATTCACGTGGAACAATGTACGAAGAAAGCACGAAAGAAGGACAAAAGAATTACCACGGAACAAAGAGCGTATGCAAATGGAGATTTCAATGTAATATCTGTGAAATTTCACTATAACTTGATGTTAAGGAGTGCGTCAGTCGGGAATCGATCCTTGACCACATGCTTGGCTGGCAAATGTTCTACCAGTGAACCAGTGGAGCTTTTGATCAAAGGTACCTGCGTTCTATTTCCCGTATCGGGTGACATAATAGAGTTAACAGTATTCAGGCTAGGCGTCGAGTGCTAGGTAGTGAGGGGGGAATCAATCGACGAGGTTGTGAAGCTACATGGATTCAGATGGTTAGGACATGCGTTGAGCATGCCCAGCCATAGCCTTCCTCAACGGGAGATGTTAACTAATACGGGATCACGTTGGAAAAGAGCCAGCTACTGGTGGTCGAACGAAAACATGGCTTCATCAGTCAATGAAATCCATAACAGTTAATAATAATAATGATAACAGCTTTATTCCAAACAGTATTTGTGGTACAGGTATGGAATTTTCAGCCTGCATTACAATATGTTGCATGTAATTTCCTCATAAATTTCATAAGATTTTAAAACCAAAAAGCAACACAAAAAAAGATAAATAAAAAAATAAATAAAAACAACAGCGTAGAGTTTACATTTTAAACAATGCACCGCAGGATATGAAATATAAAATTAATGTGTAATAGAAGATGAGAACAACAGTGTAATAGGAACGAGGAAAGGAAAACAAAAACTAATGGGACTATTTGTTAGAGTGCCGCAGTAAGTTGATCGTGTCATACCTAACGGATTTCTCACCATATAACAGCTGTGCCAGATATGGTATTGTGGAGTTTTTGTATTTGGTAGTCCTAACATATAGCCGCCTATAGCTGCTTCTAGTTCTACCAGATGAAGAAATGCAAGGAGACAGCTGCGTATAGAGAGGATGCTCGGGGTCTGTCTGACAATATTGTATTCGCTAGTTTATTACATGATATTATATGTCTATCTACAATAATGTTAACCAGTTGGTTTAACGATATCCCACTTGCCCTACTAACGGCTTTTAGTGCCTACCCTTCTCAGCAAAGCAAAGTCTTTCTTACGTAGTCGAGGAAAGATTAATGGGGAGGAGTAAAGGGGGATGGGTAGAATACAAGAATTGACCAACTGAGAAAGCAAAGACTGCTTTATTCCAGACTGCCTAAATTTCCTAATGTAGAACGTTAAGCAGCCACGTCGGGAGGTGTAGATCGGTGTCTGGTTGAGGTCCTGAAATTGGTAAAAACCGATGAAAGCTGGAGATAATTGGTGATATGGCTAGTTCAAAATCGCTGTCAATGGCTAGCATAGATGCATTCACTCTTTGTGATTTATCGTATGCAGTAGAACTTTATTGTTCTTCTATATTACTATTCTTTTCGCTTCACATTTCCGTTTAATTGTCTCTCGCTTGAACATCTCTTTACTGTCTTCTGATGGTGTGTGTGTGCCACATGGAGGGGGGGTAGCAAGTCGAACTGCTGCACACCTACGCAAAGTTCTATGCTGAAACCAGTGAGTCAGTCAGTCAGTCACCATAACTTGAGATCATTTTGTTAAATAAGTAATCCGCTACTAGATGCTAACGTATTCCACTGCCACACTACTACCATTAATGACAATAATAATAATGATAATCAGCAGTATAATTCCCTCACCTTTAATTTCAAATTATCTACAAACATTTCATCCCCGAAATAATTACAAGCCATATCAATATCCCCATTGTATATCAGTGTGGAGATCTAAAACAGAAAGAAAAGGAGAAGAAGAACAAGGAGGACGACGGAATGATGAAACAGTAACTACGCTTAAAATACAATTTGGTTCTATCTTTGAGAAAATAACATGTTAGAAAACAGACAACACACACACACAGGTGCACGCACGCACAGACAGAAAAGATTTTTCACTGAAAATGAAAACAATGGCGTATCATATTCATTTTTTTCTCCGAAAGTATTTTTAACAGCCTGTCAGACAGTCTCATCATCTCTTGTTTCATACTGAACATCAGATGGCTTCCTAGTCAGAAATAATAATCGACAAGGGATATCTTTGACAGGAGACAGTCTGTTATGCGACAAATAAGTAAAAGGAAATGGCGACAGGCTGAACATTCGTTGGGAGAGACCTTCAGGGGAGAACTACAAGCCAGTAGAGTGGGCCCAAGGGTGACATGGAGGAGATGACATGACGAGAAAGTCAAGGCTTGTAAACACTCATGGAGTCAGTCGCAAATGATATCAGAGAACTGATCGTAATGGAGATATAAGTGGCTGAAGCTGTATCATTCAACTTGGAACTTCAGGAAGAGAATATTAACGAGAATAAAATTCCATTTTGTTGCCTTCGTTTCGATATATATATACGTACATACAGACACGCACACGCACCGAAGATAAGCTTTCAGCTTGAAGTCCAGTGTGCTTTCTCAAAGCAAACATTTTCTAACAAATTAAGGACAAAAATAAACTACTTGGCCATTACTTGACGTCTGTATAAACCAAACACATTCGGGATTATGCATAAGATCCATAAAAACAAGATTGGTTTAAGATACATGACAATACTAATGGATCATGATAATATGAATAGTGTGCATGTATGTGCGGTTCACCCTTTCCTGTGGAGTCAACTATACATTGGTCGTTCGACGCGTATCTCGTCGAAAAAAGGGTTGAAGAACACCAGGTAGCCCACATGGCTACAGAAAGGTAGTAGTAGTGGCTCTAATAAGGAGTGCAATAACACTCCTCCTTTAAAGTAATGTATAAAATGCAGAACAGCCACCTATCAAAGACAATACGCTTTCATACCCCACTCTCTGAATTTCTGAAGCGCCTCAAGCCATTCATCATCAGATAGAGAAATTAATCTTCTGTATATGAAGCAAAGGTAACAGCCTCGTTGTTTCTTGCTAACCTGATTTCTGTTTGTCTATTTGTTTGTTTCTTATATAACTGTTTGTAACTCTGGAATTTATTTAGAACTTTTACATAATTCCATATTTCCCTTCGTTTCTATGTGCCATTCTGGTTACAACTCATTCACTGAAATTGTGCAACTTATTTATTATGTAACTCCAGTGTACTTAATCAACTCCTCTTATACATCGACTCATATTAACAACTACGATTATGACAACTCATCACTTTTTGGTTACAATGATTTCATCATGAGCTGACATTAGTTAGAGAACCATTGGAAAACCTGAGAGTACTGGGCAGCTGTTTCGTTCTAGTTTTGGGACTCTTCATCAGTACACATCCACCGGGATTCGAACCCAGGACCTTCTGGTTACAAGGCAAGCTCGTAGACCACTAGGCCACTGTGACCCGACCCAATGGCCATGCATTCTATCTTCTGCCAATTCACGACATAGCGCGACCCCTAACCAATGTCTTTGGTGGCGAGTAATTGTCCTCACACCCTACCTGCAGCACTCTCTACTGATCACGACTCCTCACTAGAACTCCAGGTAACGCTGGCTATTGAGTTGGGTCCCACGGTGGTTAAATATTTTACGAGCTTGCCTTTTAATCCGAAAGTCCCAGGTTCTAACTCTAGCGGTAAGTGCGTACTGCAGGTGAGTTATAAATTAGGACAAACGAATTGTCCAGTGCTCCCTAGTTACTGATATCAATCCTTCGCCGAACTTGAAACGAATGCTAATCCCTCAACCCTTCCCTTACCTACCTAACTTATAACTTACACAGCTCAAAGTGAAATTTCACAAAATCGTTTTCTTTGAAAGCCAAGATCATTCAGATCACAAATATAAACGGCAATCAAGAAAGCAGGCATAGCTGCACAGTGCTACAAACTACTCATTAAGTGAAATAAGTAGTTGGACATCACTGACATCCAACGGTGGAGTGTTTGCTAGCCAGCCAGCCAAATCAAAGTAATCTAAACACGGGAGGGCCGCTCCACTCATTTACGATAGAGCTCATCATCACTAGTGGTGTACTCCATTTGAATCAACTAAGGAATCCGGCCAAATCAATACAAACTATCCGAGTTCTGGCTAAATAATTCGGTGAACTGTGGTGAATACACTAAAATCGAATTTTATACTCAGCAATTTACACACACACACACTTCGGCGTGGAATTTCACCAAAGTTACTTTTGTAAACAAAAATCCTAACCAGAGTCTAACATTAAACTTTACCTTAACTCTAAGCAGTATCCTAAACTTAAGTTTTAATTATAAACCCTAAAATCTAATCTCATCACCTAACACTAATTGTACACATAACCTAAACCGAAAAAAAAATCGTCCTGATTCTAACAGCAAACTACAAAAGACCAAGATGGAACTGAAGAGTAGCTAATGAATAGAATTAGGGATAAAAAAGAAACTATCTGGCCAGTTTTTTTTCAAGATCACTCAACAGGTTGTTGATATCAGCTGCGTATCCTACACTGTTACTAACTAAGGATTCAGAATAAAATTCTAAGCAAGGTGTGAATTTATACTACTTATTGACAGTAAGTAGTATAAAGCTAAACACATACATAAAGGCAAAGGTACAACAGGGATAAATTAGAAAAAGACTTAACAATCAAGTCACTTGGGTTGCTTGTGATAAGCAGTGGACTGGAGGATGTGCCTTTCGTCTTAACTGAAACTCCTCAGGTACACATACGTGCAACCTACAGTGAGTGATGGTATTTCCTTAGCCACAACCAAACCCATCTCAGATCGTTTCGAACGCTAATGAGTTATCATTCTATGGAGATTGTAAAAATATCCAACTGACGACTCCCAAATGGGACGAAGCGCAGGTAGTGTTGTAATCCACTGACAGCCTACATCAGCCAACATCAAGTGACATCGTGGTTATCTCAAGATATTGTAGTAACATCCATGCTGGGAGTTGAAATGTTAAAAGATGTCAAGCAATTCGATCCCAGAAAAACAAATCAACGCGGAATACAATATGAAGGTAACACAACTGACTGACTTACATTGGATTGAAGTAGTTTCATATACTGTTCAGACAGATCTTCATAAGTACGAATGTATTTAACATTGACTTCATCACTGCATATATCCCATTCCTTTGGCACATCTGGTTTTACATTCATAAGTCGACGAACAACAGGTGAATTTAAATAACTACGTATCAGTGTATCGTCTACACACGGCATCCTTAAACGTGTAGTGTAGTTATTTACTGTAGTCGTAGTATTAGTATTTCGAGATGACCGAATTACAAGAATCCAAACAAAACACAGAGAGGGTGGAATTCAGGAATTTGTATTTAGCGGAATTATTATGCAATTCATATATGAAACATATTATCAGTCAACAGTAAGTACCTAAACAATACAGAGATAGAAATTGTCAATCACCACATCCGCCACACCTCGAATATCTCCTTGCGTATTTATAACGATGTCTCGGTTTGCTTGCAAGTAGCTTCGACCTAACTGATTCTGTGATATTATCTTCATCACTGTTATCTGGACTTATTTCAGAATTATCTACAAAATCAGGATTATTAGCGGAATCAATAATATTATAATTGGAACGACCTACTTCATTTATTGTCACTTTGTCCAGGTGTCTGTTATGAACTGAGTGATCTTTGATGTCTAATATCTTCACCACTCGATTTCCCATTTTTTGTAGTATAATTCCAACAGAAGGTCTGTAGTTATTATCTTTGTAATAATGTACATTAGAAGTCGTGGACATCAGATGCTTTTTGAGAATTCGAGATTTGAAAAGTTTTGCAGGACTTTCACGGGTACTTGTATGCTCTGCATTCAACAGACGCAGTCTATGCATATGTATCAATTCCTCCATTTTAATCAGTTGCTCTCTCATCTCATTCAGTTTTTTCGTGTTTTCGACAGTTCACATTGTAACTCGGCTACCACATTTTTGAAAACAGTTGACACTTGAGTTGCTGAACTTGTAGTGGAGGTTTTCATTGGATGAGATTGAGTATTTTGAAAGGTTGAAAGACACATTGACTCCATTTTACTAGACAGATTGGGAGAATTATAAGAATACTGAGCAACATAAGTATTCGAACTTCTGCAAACAGTCTTGATGTGTCCAACTTTACCACATTTGTAACACTTAGCACCCCGAAAACGGCAAGTGCTTCGTAGATGTAACTTTCCACAGGAAAAACACGGTTTAATGTTTTTGATCTCTCGCTGCATTCTATTACCTGTGGACGGCAGTTTGGATTGCTTTCCATGAACACTTGTATTTTCGACTTTGGACAGCATGACATCAGATACTGACGTAGTGGGAGCAGAGTATTCATTATTGACATCTTCATATGTAATACATAAATCTTTAGCAGTTTGAAAGGTACAAGAAGGAATCTGAATTAACTCTTTCTCTAACTTAGGAATATTGATTCCAGCAATTAGACGATCACGTAGTTGAGTATGCAGCTGATCTCCAAAGTTACACTTTGAAGCTTGTATTTGGAGTTGAAGAATGAAGTCTCTTATCTTCTGGTTGGGAGCACGAACCAGTTTATGGAATTGAGCCCTCTCTCTGGTCTCAAATGTAGTTACATGAAAGTGATTTGTCAGAAGTTCACGAATCTTGACATATGACAGAGAAATAGGTTTATCTGGAAATGACAGAGTCTTTACTAGGCTATACGCATCTAGCCCAATAGCAGTGATGAAATGTGCTGGTATTTTGTCATCCCGAACATTCTTTGAAATGCAGCATACATCGAAGCATTCAAGGTAATCAGCAATTTCTCGCGGAGAACCATTTATAGGGAATTTCCAAGGTTATTTAGTTCCATCACGATGCCAATTTGTTGTAATTATTTGTAATCGTAGTATTAGTGTAACAACAGAAGACAAGGGCCAGGCAACAGATCGTTTTATTATGAAAATCAACGCGTATTTATACATCTTTCAACTACATTATTATAGACAAGCGCAGTCATCTGATTGGTTGTTTAGGTAGACAAACGCAGGCTTCTGATTGGTTGTTTCGGGATTCCTTGACAAATAGAGTTCTCTCTGCGAATCATATTCTGCCACGTTAACTTTGCTGTGATTGGTTGTTGACTCAGGCTTGTTCATATTTTCTCACGGCCCATATTAGTGACCTAGACCTTAACGTAGATTAGTGCCAACCAATCGGCTAGCAGCCTGCTCTCACCACATTAGTATTTCGAGATGACCGAATTACAAGAATCCAATCAAAACACAGAGAGGGTGGAATTCAGGAATTTGCATTTAGCGGAATTATATTGCCATTCATATAAGAAATATATTAACAATCAACAGTAAGTATTTAAACAATACAGAGATAGAAATTGTCAATCACCATAGTGTAGTTAGATTACGCCGTAGTAAAGAACTGAAAGAAACAAAGCAGAAAAAAATTAAATAACATCGAAGTCAACTAATTGACCCATCAAAAACCAAGTGGATAATTGATTTAAAAATATTCTATAAGCCAACTACTGTGGTTTGAAACAATCGCCTTCTAGAAAAACAATATCAGTCAAAAGATGGTGCTATATATTACTGATAGTTTGACATAAGTAGTTGGATACTCCGCACATCATCGACCAGTAGTGGTCCTTTCTAGTCATCCCCATTGAAGTGATCTAAACACTGGATAGCTGTGCGTCCTCTTTGCTTTGAGCTCATCAGCAGTGTACCTAGTTCGACTCATCTCAGACTGTGTAGTATACAAATTATGAATTCAATGCTATGTATTACGAGTTTCCCGAAGTTAATGACCAGTATTCAACTGGTGTGAGGCGATACAGCCCTCTAAATTGAGTTTAACCGGGTAACACTAGGCTTACCAGCTTGACAACAACAGAGTGAAACAGTTATCTGGTGTTTAGACCACTTGAATCTAGCCGGTCAGCAAGCACTACTGCCTTATTCTGAGTGATATCCAACTACTTATATTGGCAAATCAGTATTATATAGATAGCATCATGAATTTATGCTTGCCTTCTTGATTCCCATTTATAGTGTCAAGTAAATCGGATATTTTATGATCTAAGTAATTTCCATTTCCGGAGGTAACTATTGGTGAAATTTTATCTCCTCGAACTGTTTGAATGGCATATCGTGAATTTAATTTGCAAACTTTGAACTTACTCCAACATTATTCAGTGTCAAACATGATACCAATTCATGAAGACTAAGCCATAGAAGACTGTTTAGTTTCGATGAGGTCTCTCTTCATTACCAGAAATCAATGATTGGAGACTACTGATATGATGTGGAACAATAGCTGAAATATTATTATCATTATTCTTCCCTTGCGTTTCAAGTGGGAAATAGGACTTGGTATGAGTTTGTTTCACGTTTACACACAATTTCTGATCCTCACTAGTGAACGAACTGTGAATCAAATTGTATGTTGCACAGGTTTGTCCTTCATTGAGTGAACTGTCATCCAGATTGCCTATAGATCATTATTATTTTTCCATAGAGTTCCTAGTAGAATAGGGGGGTGGCTTCAACAACACACCTCTATTACATCTTGTTTTCTGTAGTCCCCTTCAGATGGCTAAATGATTGCCTATAGACTGTCGTCTCATCCAAGTCACCCTTGCACCCTAACCCAACTTGCCGTTTTCCATTCGGGTTCCAGTCAACGGCCTGGCACACGACGTCATTCAACAGTTTTCTCAGTGTGTATCTGAGTCATATCTATTTTTTACGCAACATGTTTGTTGGGCTATGGGTTCCTGGTTGATTGATTGACAGAGTTCCATATTGCCTGTATAATCCTCTCTGACCAGCCATCTGTCGATAAAAGCCTGAAGCCTATTCAAAATGCTTTTAGTGATAGGCACTTCAAGTCTCTGAACCCAATAGAGGTATTGACTTAAATTAGTGTTGCAGATCCAACTTTTGTTCTTCATTCTTAGTACAGCACATTTCCAGACTGATTTCAGATTCATGAAGGTGTGAAAGTCCTACCTTTCTGATCGTAGCTTTGACATCTTTATCCGTGCCATCTGCAGTTGAAACAATGCTGTCTAGATGCTTACTTTTGTTAATTCCCTCTATAACTCAATTAATTGTAAGCCATAAGTATGTGCGCTTTTATAAATTGTGGACAGGAACTTCGACGAAGAAGAAGTTGTTCAGTATTTTATCGTGTACAATGATGCCTTATCTACAGTTTTATCTGTGACGAGATGTACACTAAAATAAGTCGAATAAGGAAAGAACAAGTCAAACCCTACAATTAGGATTTCTAATAAAACAGGAAATCGGATGGCATTTAAACCAACCAACCAACCAACCAAATCACATTTCAGAACAAACTCGGTAATATGTAGGCGTCTATCGATCCAATTAGACAAAACAATGTAATCTACAAAATACTGAGAAGTCAATAATATATAAGTCAATCAGTAGATCAGTAGATCAGGGATTGTCGGATTATCAGAGCATAAGAATTTAAACTAAGTGTAGAATGTTCATTTATAATAAAGATTTTATCGTAATTCCCAATTAATGAAAAAAACAAAACAAGCTTAAAATTCTGTCTAGAAAGTAATTATTTTACATTTAAATGGAGTTTATATAGACAGACAAATGGTGTTGCTATGGGTTCACCAGTCTCCCCAATAATCGCTGACCGTTTAATGATGAATAGAATCTAAGGTAGCATCTTTTCAAGTATACTCACTCCTAAAATATGGTTAAAATAACTATTTGATACTTTTGTAGTGCTAAAACCAGATCTACACAATTCATTCCTGGAGAAAATAAACTGTGTATCTCCAAGAATCCAGTTCACTTCGGAATCAGACAGAATCAGACATCGGTGAACTTCCATTTCTAGACTGCCTGGCTAGTTAAGGTGGAGGGAGAACGGACATTTCAGTATATCCATATTCAGGAAGAAAACCCACTCCAATAAGTATTTAGACTTTAAATCATCACACCCCATTAGCGCAAAGATTTCAGTTGTTTCAAGTCTTCTTAGACGAGCACACTCTTTCATGTTAGTGGATGAGAAAGAAGAAGAAATATCAAACTTTACTGAAACTCTCTAGCACAACAACTCCCCAAGGAACTTCATCAACAAAATCAACACAGACATTAAGTATGGCCAAAAACGCATTCCGAAAAACATGGACTTCAACAGTCGTCATTCCATGTAGAGCAGAGACGTCAGACGATATCAGAAGAGTACTCAATCAGCTCGACATTAGAGTTTTCTTCAAAACACCAGACACACTACGAAACAACCTCGTCCATATAAAAGACCAAATGCCGAAAGATACTCTATTTACTTGGAATGTGATGCGGTCGCTATACAT
Source organism: Trichobilharzia regenti (assembly GCA_944472135.2). Classification (NCBI taxonomy): domain Eukaryota; kingdom Metazoa; phylum Platyhelminthes; class Trematoda; order Strigeidida; family Schistosomatidae; genus Trichobilharzia; species Trichobilharzia regenti. The sequence continues at coordinate 65,623,770 of OX235267.1, forward strand.
CGGACAAACATCTCGAGAAATCAAAATCAGAAGAAATAAACACCGTAGAGCATCACTATGACCACAAATAAATCTGGTTGAACTAGATGAGCTTGAAAAATCATAAGCCATAGATAGTCTACACGCTATAGAATCAGGCCACAAAATTGATTTTGACAATATTGAAATCATCATCCAGAAAAACTTCAGAAACCACAAAGAACGTCTAATATCAGAAGCCAACACTTCAAATCAAGTGGAATCCAAATTGCCTGAATAGGAATGATGGACTAAAACAGAATATGACCTGGTCACAACACCCAACTCCCCAATAAAGTGACAAAAGCAACACGAATATGATAAGCATTTTCATTATGTTACAATTTTACACGCTTATCAAATCCAACAATCTACACTTGGTTTTGTTATATTTACCAATTGACCGAATTGAGAACAACGCAAAAATGTCCCCATGCTGAGTAACGATGAATAAATTGTTATATATAAGCTGAGTGGATTTTGTAAATTCCGGTTTAATAATACTACTTTGATAAAGCTATTAGCGGTATTAAACAGCGAAACGTCAGTAAGAGCAACAATATCGTTTTGTTTTTCATTCATTCATTGGGAAATACAAAAAACACTTTTATTATAATGAATATCATATACCCAATGTCCAAATTTTTTCAAACTGTTAAAAGTGAACTTGGTTTGGACATATATAAGTGTAGAATGATTGACTTCGGGTAGGTAAATAGCTCAGAGAAACATTCAGTAACCTCAATGAATGCACTGACACACAATTTCACACAACAGAGTAGGAGAAAGCTACAGTTGTTAAAAGTATTTGCGATAAAATCACCAATTCATAAAAGTTAGAATCCATAGGCTGGTCTTTCAGTCGAATCCCAGTGACTAAATGGTCTACAAGCTTACCTTGTAACCCGAAAGCCTTAGGTTCGAACCCCCTGTGATGGGTGCATATTTCCGATGAATCCCAAAGTATGACAAAACAGCTGTTCACTACCAGTCCCTAACTCATATCAATATTCATGTATTGATTTGTAGAGATTTGATTGATTGCCTAAATTATGATTACATCATGACCTGACATCGGTTAGAGAACCATTGGAAAACCAGCCGTAGAGAGTCCTGGATAGCTGTTTCGTCCCAGTTTGGGACTCTTCATCAGTATAGCGGTTAGGACGCTCGCCGACCATGCACATGGTCCTGGGTTCGATCATCCGCAGACGAGGCACACCTTTACCTCGCTAAGCCAGAAATAAAGCTGGTAAAGAGGAAAGGTTGGACATGAGGCAAGCTAGCAACCCCATCCTATAGAATAAACACTGCTACAGAAACTTCAAGCCACTAGCTTGGAGCAGCACCATGTTTCACTGGGGAACGTGAAGGAAAAATAAATAAAAAACCAAAGGATAAGAAATAATGGTATGATACAGATGGAGTGTACTTTGCCTGCATACAACAATTATGAGTGGCAATATGTGATGCTGGAAACGTCATCTAGTATATATAATACTGTATCGTCACTGTGTGTTTTCATCAAATACGTTTACTCTATGATGAAATTATACTGACAGACTGCAAGGATAAACCCATAAGTGGAGTGCGGTCGTAAAATCTGTGGTAGAGAGAGAGAGAGAGAGTTATTTTTATAACTCCGTAGCCAATTTGTTATAACTGAACAGAACTGAACTGAATAGATCCGTTGCTACTTTGTTATGCCTTCGCCTGTTAATTACTAACTATAACGGTAATGAAGTCGACTGATACGCTAATAAGTCTATTTGTCCCTTGTACATTCCGTTTTACGTTAGGAAATTTAGGCAGTCTGGCATAAAGCAGTCTTTGCTTTCTCAGTTGGTCAATTCTTGTATTCTACCCATCCCCCTTTACTGCTCCCCATTAATCTTTCCTGGACTACTTAAGAAAGACTTTGCTTTGCTGAGAAGGGTAGGGACTAAAAGCCGTTAGTAGGGCAAGTTGGATATCGTTAAACACTATTGTGGATAGACATGTAATGTCAGGTAAGGAACTAGCGAATACAATATTGTCAGACCCCAAGGATCCTCTCTATACACAGCTGTCTCCTTGCATTTCTTCATCTGGTAGAACTAGAAGCAGCTATAGGAGGCTGGCTATATGCTAGGACTACCAAGTACAAAAACTCCACAATACCATATCTGGCACAGCTGTCATGTGATGAGAAATCCGTTTGGTATGACACGATCAATTTACTGCGGTACTCTAACAAATAGTCCCATTAGTTTTTGTTTTCCTTTCTTCACTACTACTACACTGTTGTTCTCATCTTCTATTACAAACTAATTTTATATTTCATATCCTGCGGTGCATTGTTTAAAATGTAAACGTAACGCTGTTGTTTTTATTTATTTTTTTATTTATCTTTTTTTGTATTGCTTTTTGATTTTAAAATCTTATAAAATTTATGAGGTAATTTAGATGCAATATATTGTAATGCACACTGAAAATTCCATACCTGTACCACAAATACTGTTTGGAATAAAGCTATTATTCTTATTATAAAGTCGGTCCACAACCATGAGAAACAATTTTACTTATTGGCTGGGAATGTCTGTTCCGATTGGTTTGTGACCAAACAAAGATCAAGGTGAGAAAAAAGAAGATGAATTGGTCACATGCTAAACACCACAATGAGCGTGAGAACTAATACATTAACATAGTAACTCCATCATATGATAAATCACACGATTTGTGAGGAAGGTTGTTTTACTATTTTATGTGCTGGGTCATATCAGATATGGTTGATTGAACTTAGTTAATCAGTCTTCCGGAGGGGTTCAAGTCAATACACCTCCCCCTCCCCCGCGCCCACTTCAAGCCTTATACACTATGAATGTGGTTCATATATCTCGGTGTAAATGAAAAATTTGCAGCATATAACTTCGTGATATATATAGACGAGCGCCAGATCCTCGAGCGGAATTCCAATGAGAAGCAACGAGTGGGTCATCGATGCTAGGTTGACATAAAGGAGATCGTGTAGCGAGGAGGAGGACGAGATGAGAGATTATGGGCAATCGTGGGCCCAGCTGAAGAGGACCGTAGAAGACACAACAAAGTGGAGATATTCTGTTGAAACCAGGGGACAATAATAACTATATATATATATATATATATATATATATATATATATATATATATATATATATATATATATATATATATATATATATATATATATATATATATATATATACGGCAAAGTTCAACGTTAGCGTTCCAATGTATGCGAACGCAAGAGTGACCTTGAACCGACCAATTATAGAAATAAGGAATCGTTGCACACACAAAAAAGGCGTACATTTACAAAAAAAAATGCATAAAAACACATTAGATAGGGTATCTTTCTCTGACAGGACTTAACAATAAGTCCCATGAGGAGTATCAGTTGCTAAGTTGGACTAGTTTCTGTGCATGTATTCACCGAGGTGACTGAAGGTGAGCTGTTTTTGTGAAGCGTTTATCTCTCTTATTCTGTTGTGCAGTCTACCTCCAAATGCCGTAGTTTAATTACTATTAGTTTCGAGTAAGCGGATCGACGACTACTTTCCAGGAAAATGAGGATAATAGAACAAAACAACTCTAAATTCTATCTTTAATGGTAATCCTCACCTTAATCCTACCCTAACTCTGAACTTAACACAAACCCTACCTAACTTTAATCCTAACCCCAGTTACAACCCTTATCCCAATACTTACCTTAACCCTAATCCTACCCCTAACGAGCTATTAATACATTGTCCAAACATTAATTAAAAACATGATCTGGGTGAAATTCACTCCTTAGTTGGTAAATACCGTTGGTATTTCAGCTATGATGATGATGATGATAATGATAGGTGGCAACGACTAGCGTGCATTCACGGTCATTGGAGTGGTCGCAGTTCTCGGACACTATTATTGAACTTTGGCATATATATATATATATATATATATATATATATATATATATATACACCAATGAACGAAGAACCATGGTTTAATATTTACATATACACATATATGTGAAGACTAAAAGACTTATAATAAAAATAAAAGTGATGCAATCCAAATCAAATATTATCGATATAGATTGTGTGATATATATTTTGCGATTGCTCGTCATCTACTGGACACTGGTCATATTGTAGACAACCTGAAGTCGCTCAAAATAATCAACAAGTAAAAGAAACCTAGCTTGCTACGCTTTGCTGAAGCAATTGCTATCAAACGACTTAAACCAAATCTATATACGCAGAAAGAGACAGTGGCAAATCTTGCACTGACCTGGTGATAACCATATATATATATATATATATATATATATATATACTCTCATCTCAACATGACTCACCCTACCTTGTTCTTTTCTCTTTTTTTATTGGCTATTAGATAAAACATTTACTTTAGTTACGTAATCCACTATTTTTGTTATGCTCTTTCTAGCTTAACCTTGTTTCTATACACAATTCTGTTTTTTTTGTTTCCAAGCCTAATTGTCGAATTATTCTATAAATAGTCAGTGTTTGTAACTCTTAACCATACTCTCCGACCCTCAACACTCTCTCTATTCCCAAATATCTCCTTGTATCTTATCATGTAGAGCTAGAAATCAGTACAAAATAATATATTGTATGGAGGATTTAATCATGAGCTGACATCAGTTAGAGAGCCACTGGAAAACCTAGGAGTACTGGACAGCTGTTTCGTCCTAGTTTGGGACTCCTCATCAGTACGCACCCGCCGGGGTTCGAACCCAGGACCTTCTGGTTACAAGGCAAGCTCGTAGACCATTGAGCCACTGGGAAGACATTGCGAAGTGGTCGCGCTATGTCGTGAATTGGCTGGTAGAAGTTAGAATTCAAGAACCATTGGATCGGGTCCCAGTGGCTCAATGATCTACGAGCTCGCCTTGTAACCAGAAGGTCTTGGGTTCGAACCCTGGTGGGTGCGTACTGATGAGGAGTCCCAAACAAGGATGAAACAGCTGTCCAGTACTCCCAGGTTTTCCAGTGGTTCTCTAACTGATGTCAGCACATGATTAAATCCTCCATGCAATCAAACCAAATCCCTATAAAACCAACACTTGAAAAATAATATATGCTCGTACAATCAAGTATAGGAACTCAACGATACCATATTTGGCCAGCCCGTGTTCTAAGTGACAGAGACAACGTTAAGCGTGAAACCTATGACTTGCTTTGTTGTTAATAACATAATTCTGGCCCTTGTTATTTCCCCCTTACACTCTTTTATTTGTACTCTGAACAGCCTTATTAAACATACTTAGCTACTTAAATTTTTTATCATTGGCTTACTGTTTTTGTACTTTACTCTATTCCTTCTTTTGTATATCTACTGGGTCCGACTATATTATCACTATGAGTATTACAAAATTGTCCTGTCATTAACCATCATGTAATATTAGTTTTGTGGTTGTTCTTTGTTCGGCACTATTTAACTGACAATCTTGTTTGTGAACGCCATTGTCACCATCTTAAAAATTTTGTATTCTGCATGATTACTCACACTACCACTACAAACACTGGATTAGAGCTGACAATAAAAAAACACAACCTGAAATGTTTATTTTATGATTGTTTAGTGTAGTTCAATCAAATTACCTGATCATCTTGGCTATAAACATTCTTAAGAACATCTCATAACTTCTTGTATGATTATAGCTGTTACTGTTCACCACGCATACACATATCATAGCTTCCACCACCCAATACTGATATATGTTTCATTATTGGTGTTAGTCTTCCTTTCTACTTGCTTTTTTTATTTGAATATTTTGTTATTTTTTATTTTTTTTTTATATTTATTGTTTTGAAAGACTCCTTGTAAATGTACGATAAAATTAGATGCAATATTGTAGATATGTGCTGAAAATTCCACACTGTACCACAAGTACTGTTTCCTGAATAAAGCAAATTATTAATCTTATTAATTAGTTAAGTCATTCCGGACTAATGTTACTTTTACTTCCTACCAACCAATTACTCCTTGTGATTGTGGAAAAGTATGTTCAAATCTTTAATGTAATTCGAATTTTTTTTATCGTTCAGGTTGTAACCAGTTGAGAAGAATCCTCGAAATAATAATAATAATAAAAGATGAGCTCATATTATCCTGTTCTTGCTTTGTTCAAGTTTTTTAATGGGAAGAATTGCATGAAGTTTTCAATATAGATTGGTTGGTTAACTGGTGTTTATTATGAGTTATTCTACCAGGTGTAGGCAAGCAAGCTCTTAGGCACGAAGAAGGTAGACGACTGTGGTTGAATTACACTGACACTACACTCTATCTGATAGCAACCATCATCGTACAACCGAATTTTTTAACCTAATGGCTCGAAATGAAAGATGAAAGCGGTGATGTGCGTCGGTGGCACAGTGGTTAGGACTCTCGCCAACCATGCACATGGTCCGGGGTTCGAGCCCACGCCGGCGCACACCTGATATCTATGGTCGGCCTGCGAAATTTGGGCTACCGATATCCACGCTGAAAATTCCATACTTGTACAAAAAATACAGTATGGAATCAAGCTGTAATCAAAAATTAAAAATTAAAAAGAAAATAAAAGTTGGTATGCATTATGAGGTGCCGGGCACACACACACACACACGCACACAAAGAATCCAATGTCATTTTTATGAACTGACATTAGTGACTTAGAATCACAATAGAATTAATCTAAACAATAGAAATATATAAACAATTGTTTACCAAAGTTTAAAAAAAAACAACCAAATCGACACCAGTAGTCATGCATCGAATAATTAATTATAATAAATTTTGAATGTTTTTAGCAAAAGGTTCATGTGGCATTTGCCAAAAGATGATGATATCACAACTTACTTGGACGTCACATCCAACTACTGATCAAAGGATGCTGAGTACTGAAAAGTAGCACTTCTCTCTGTGTGTCCTTCTTTATGGTTGTGAGACATGGTCATTTGAAAATGACAGATATGAAAAGGCGTTCAAGTTCTCTTTCTGTTTTAATTGAGATGCCCAGGATACGTGTTGCACATACCGAGTCACTCACTGCCTTCCACTCAATTAATACTAGTTGACATGCGATTAGATTGGAAAAGAGTTAAGAGTAGGACCAGCCTATGAAGTCTCTAACTGTTGATCTGAGCCAGATAGCTACATAGGGAAATGTAGATTGACTAACCGACGAATTCGGACTTCAAGAAACCACACACAGATGGAGATTATTCGTGATATGGTTCAAAATCATTCTCAATGGCCCAGGTGCATTCATCACTAACTTTGGATGCCTAAATCCATCAAATTCTCATTATTCTCCAGGTACCAACCAACAATAACAACAACAACAACAGCAGCAACATACAGCGCTAATCAATATCAACGGGAGGGATTTGAAAGAGGTTACTTCATTCACTCACTTATCTAGGGAGCATTGTCTCAACTACAGCCAGTCGGGACGGACGAGGATGTCAAATCGAGAATCGGGGAGACGAGAAACACATTCATCAACTTGAAACCAATCTGGAAATCTTTGTCACTCAACTCAGCATCAACAACAAAATTCGGTCGGATTTTCAATACAAACAACCTCAAGTCATTCAGTTCTTCTATATGGATCAGAAACTTGGCGGGCGGGCCACAAAGAATATTTCCAACAGCTTGTTGCATACCTTCATCAACAACTGTCTTCGCTGGCTCTATACTGAAGATCAGATGGCCGGACCGGAAAGAATCACCAACAAGAAACTATGGCTGGGAACAAACAAAACAAGAACCAATCTCTCAAAAACAGCAAATATGCAGGAGAAAGTGTAGATGGATTGGACACTCGTTGAGGAGGCTTCTGGGTGACATCGCCCGCGCGTCAGGCCATTTCTCGAGTGGAACCCGACTGAATGGGAAGCGGCGAGTGGGACGTCAGTGCAAGGGTGACATGGAGGAGATCGTGTGAAGTGGAGTTGAAAGAGTATGGACTAACATGGATGGATGCAGGTGAAAAGTACAGCAGAAGGAAGACAGAAGTGGCAAGTGGAGACGTGCAGTTGAAGCCCTATGTTCCACTAGGAACCCAAGGGAACAATAACAATAATAATAATACTTATTCTCTCTCTTGCATATTTCTGACTCATTAAATAGTTGTTTTGCATCTGATTTGCCTAACCTCTGTGTGGTATACATGGAGTGTAGTACGTTAAACTAGCGCAGCACTTTTTGAAATTTTCGCTTCCGAAAAATCAATCACTGCTGTAAATTAGAGACAGCAAATATTCTCTATATATGAAGGATTCAGGAAAGAAAATTCTCTTCTCAACGATTTCATTTTCATAGCTATACAATTTTCACAGTTTTGTCTCCATAGATAGAAAAAGGAATCTAATCCGTTCTGTTTCAACACGAGTCTGGAGAACCTAAAGCAGTGAAGAACGTGTTGATGATAAACTCAAAAACATGTGGAAGAAACCTTCATAGAGAATGGCTTTCCACTACGCTTTGTCGAAGCCAGTAATAAATTATGTGGAAGCAATACAGAGGGCGGCAAGGTAGCTAAAAATGTGTTGCACCTAAATTTAGAATTTAGGAGTGATACTGCAAGTGAGGCACCTAAAAGTCGTCTGACAAGATCATTGAGAAAAGCGTTCTTGGCTACCACTTTACGAATAACCTACTCCAGCCGTCCGTTGGTGCATCTTAAAGTTAAGGAAACTTTATCTCGATTGCAGAGCTAGATACACAGGACGTCCGCCTGAACAGCTTAGCCAACGTGTTGGTGAACATCTTCCATCGTGGTTTGGCAAAAAGACAGACACAAACAAGCCGTAGCTCAATTTTATCACATTTAATTGATAGTGATCATGTAGTTGAGAAAACAAGAGCCTTCAAAGTAATTCATTGCATCCCACCGAATCTTTCAAATAGTCTTCGTATTCGTATACTGCATACACACAGATGAGATGTTAGGCATTCGAACTATTAAACCTAAACTATGCATTCAAAAACAGTTCGTACAGCCACTTTCCCTACCTTATTGACCTATTAAGACATAACCAACTAATGACTTTTACACCACCCCTTTTTTATATTTTCAACCCCTTTCTTGTCATCCCTTAAACTTATTACATCTTCATTATAAACGTGTTTCATTTCCTCCCCTTACAATCTAACATTATGTAATCGGTTTATTTGTTTTTACTAGTCTTTATCGACTACTTCCACCTGAACAATTGCTTGTTTAATCATGCCAATTTTCATCAGTATTCGTATTATCACAGACTGCCTCACTTTTTCATCCTTATTATTGATAAGACCATTATTATTATTACCACTATTATGACTAATTCCACAATTTATATTCACCATCTTATTATCCTATAGACAAAACACCATGATTGGTTGATATTTGAATTGTTATTTGTAAAGTTATGTAGTTGTATTAGAGTTAAGCCTGATGAGATCTAATTGAAAGCACAATGTTGTTCGCTTATATGTGTTGTTCTAAATTTTACTATGGGAACATTTAATATTTTGAAACATTATTCCGCCAGTGAGTTCGAGAGCACCTCACAGCTTGGTTGATCAAAGGAGACCGTGAAGGTATTAGATCATCGATACTGCAACAAATTATAGATATTGACCACAAAGTATCTGACACATCCCTTAACTATAGTCTACGAAGTTTGACAAAGTCTGACGAAAGGGACACGAGGACATTTGGTTTGTTGCATAGCGGAGGTTTTGTCAGTACATAAATGGGAAGCCGAAACTTTGCGTACAAACAAACAAATTGGTAAAATCTCTTTCTTTACTATGATCTTGATTTTACTATGTTTTTTTACATAATTCACATAATTCATGTTCCATTTTTGGGTTTTATTCTATTTCACTTTATGTTATCACATACTCTGATATTTTATCTAGTCGACTATTATGTATACTCTGACAACATTTCATTCATTCATTCATCAGTCATCTCCATCATATTATATTCTCACATATATTCACACTTCCGAATGTACTTTACTTTATTTTCCGATCATCTATTTCAAGCTTGTTTATTGAACTTTAAGTTGACTTCTGTTCATTTAGTTTTATATTATTATTATTAGTGTTTAGATTAATTCTGCTGTGAAAAACGTTAACAATATCAGCTAATAAAAGTGACATTGGATTCTTCATTTCAACTTAGATTTTCCCGTCGACTGATCGGACCGAAGAGTGCTCGGTATATAAACTAAATTAGATGATTATAATAAGACGCGTTGCACAAAAGGTGGCCAGCTCTCGTAACCCAAGTGGTCTGATGGATAGTGTGCTATGGCGTTTGAGACTATGGAGGCACTGGGTTCGAGCCTAGGTGAGAACACCATTACTCACAGCTGGAATGCGGATACATTCAGCTGACGAGTCCCGAATAGAATGAAGTGCGCGTTATCCTGGATTCCATTGCTAGTTACCATCAACCAATTGACATTGGATTTTGTCTTTGGGGGTGTTCATTCTCTCTCAAAATGCATCAACTTTCTTATATATGTACAGCCGCCCTCCCTCCATACTGAAGACCAAATTTCCAGAGAGAATCAGCAACAAAAAACTTTGGGAATAAAGTAATCAATAACCGACTGCTCAACAAATATCCCCGAGAAAATGCAGATGGATTGGACACGTGTTGAGGAGACCGGTCACTTAGTTAGAGTTATACCTGAGTTACTCACTACTGAGCTATGAACCACACTTATTGTGTGAAGACAAATGATACTACCTGTTTTCATTGGCTGCAGTAGATGGGGTGGGACTCGAACCCACAACTTGTTGACTGCAAACCACATCTCCACAGACAGTTGACTTACTCTCACGATTAAGGCCCTCAAATGGAAAGAGAATGGCAAACAACACAAGTTGGACGTGATTTTGAGGGTGACATGGAGGAGATCATGTGGGGGTGGGCGGGGGAGGAGAAAACGATAGCTTTTGGGTAAGTGCAGCGCCAGCTAGGAGGAAATGCAGAGAACACGATTGAATAGCGATGTGCTTCTGCAGACCTATGCTCCAATGGGATAATATGTATGATACTTTGAATATAATTCATACAAAGTATCTCTCCGGTCTGCAACAACACCAAGAACTAGATGCATGACATTAGCTACAATGCTGATGAATAATCAATGTATGCCTTCTCTATAGCTCTACAGAAGACCAAATGTTAGTCCGACTACCTCTCAGTGGTAACATTTCTGACTGCAGGAGAGAGAGAGAAAGTGACACGGGATCGAACATCAGAGAGGAGGACGTCAGTTCCATTTTAGGCTGTAAATACGCCTTTTTGATGTATACCGACAAGCAATATATCTGATTCCGTGGACTTCTTTGCAGAAAACCAACAGTTCTAGTCACCTAGCATAAAATCCAGTCCCTGTTAATACTGAGGACTAGACAACAGATGACATTAGTGACTTTCTAGGTAGTGCGCCTGTCAGTTCCTTCGACATCCCACCTCCTTCCTACATAGCGTACCCGTTGCGCCTCAAATACCTTCTTCAAAAGACAAAAACTAAACAACACAAGCAGACACACACACACAGGGAATCTCATTATGTCACATCTCAATCACTTACTTCTAATAACGACGATATTTCACATAGATATTATCACGAAACATATTACCAAAATCATGATGAATATACGCTTTTGAAGATTGTAGAGTTGAGGCTATTCCAGCAATCGACATTGGCGTACGTTGGTGCAAGAGAGTATTCACACCGCCAGCACATTCAGCATATAAATTGTATCGATTTATACCTTCCAAAGGCTCTTCAGCCAATTTACTGATCTATAATTATTAATAATAATAATAATATAAAGCTAGTAACTGACAATTATAGTAATATATACAGAGTAACTATAACTTGATACATTCACAGAGCAAGCAGTGAGTTTTCAACGCAGAACCTCCCAAAAAAGTGCTCAAATTCAAAGAGCCACACTTCATTCAATTACATATTCATACAGGTACAGAATAAAGATAGAAATTTGGAGAAACCGCGGTGAGAAACGGCTGCTAGCCAAATAGGTAGACAGTAATTTACGTCCCTTATACTGGTCATGAGAAAAATAAGAACAAAAACTGATTCAACAGTGTAGTAATTTATTGTAATCGTAGTATTAGTATTTCAAGATGACCGAATTACAAGAATCCAAACAAAACACAGAGACGGCGGAATTCAGGAATTTGTATTTAGCGGAATTATTATGCAATTCATAGAAGAAACGTATTAACAATCAACAGCAAGTATTTAAACAATACAGAGATAGAAACTGTCAATCACCACAAACAGCCAATCACAGAAGAACAAAGCAAGAACTACAGTTTTCGCAGAATAAAGTGGTACCATCCTGTGTTTATTTCGTTGCCTTCTCATCATCTGCTTACAGGCTATAGCCATTTTTAAATATTGCTACAGGAACAATTTTAACATACTTGAACAGAATTCATTTTAAACAAAAATCAATCGATCAATATATACATGCAGTAATAATATATATATGTATAATATTGAACACTATTCCGAACAATATTAATCATACACAATGGAAACTTTTAGCATTTCGCATTCACATAAAAGAGAGATGAAAAATATTCAGTTACCAGGATGGGCGCAAAGAAAGACTGATAACCGCTTCTTTCTGGACGCATGAATCAGGTTTCAGGCACTTGATGGAAATGGCTTCAGCAAACTTAAAGAGAATTGAGCTCTTTTGCCTATTGATAATTTTGAACAACTTCTCGACGTCCACCTCATCACTCGTGTCGAGGAGATGCCTGACGATGGCACTGTTTAAGGCATTTGTTCCCTTTAGACGTAAGCTTTTTGGTACATGTTCAGAAAATCGTAGATATGCCCTTCTTTCTGTCCTTCCAGTGTAACTGCTCCCACAGATACATGTAAATTTGTATATACAGTTGGAGTTAACATGAGAAGGATATCTATCGATTTTTGATTGCACTAAAAGAGCAAGTTGTTTGATAGACGGGTTCGAGCTTAGCTGCAGGATAGACTATGGCTAGTGATGTACTCAGCCTTCTGTTGATCATCGCTGCAATGTTTTCACCTTTATAATCAAGCTGAATGTAGATTGGCTTTTTACCCACTGTGATTTGTTTTACATTTGTGACTTCAAATCTTCCATACTTGTTGATGAACCTTTGAGGGTACCCATTGCTCTTCAATATCTTTTAAAGGAACTCAAACTCCTCCTCTAGTTTTTATAGATATATTTAATAATGTCTTCGCCCTGTAAGCAGCTGACGAGAAGGTAACCATTTTATCCTGCTAAAACTGTAGTTGTTGCTTTGTTCAAATTCATTAAGGGGAATAAATGTATGAAATCACATAAGATTTTGCGTAGGCGGACACAATTTGCAGATAGGTAATCTGAAGTTCAATAAAACGACCATAAAGAGATGAAAGATTAACATTCAGCAAGAATCCACCAATCAGAAGACTGTCTCTGTTTGCTTACAATAATCGCTAATAATGTACATGAAAATCTATCAATATGTGTTGATTTTCTAAATAAACGATCTGTTTGCCTGGCCCTTGTCTTCTGTTGTTACAAAACTACAATAAAAATAGGAATTTTCAAGAGCAAGAATAATGAGGATTCATTGAATCTGAGAGATTAGAAAGAGTGAATGATGCCACACTATTGTTGTGTCACCACCACCGCCAATCACAAGTTATTTATTCTTAAAACTATGGTAGTGCGATACAGGCGGTATGTTCCAACGGAATATTATTCTCACACAGTAAGAATCATTGTATATTTGGTGGTGTTAACGTCTGAATGAACTATTCTCACAGTTCATTAGTGCATTAGCCACAGAATACAATATATATATGCGTATTTGAACACTCTAATTCATGTCTTTTAATGTGAGACCAAAATCACACGCTCAGTGATTGGCTAAACTGAATATAAACTGTATAGATGTAGATATAAGCACAAACTTTGATAGGTTGTCTGACGATCTACCACTGGTGAATTTATCCTCTTGGGGCAGTTTGTTTACTTCAACTTTTTAATATTACACTTCAAGTTTAAATTTTTCTCTTAAATAACTTACGAGAAATTGATATTCTGCAGTATTGTTGTCAGTGTATGCACACCAGGTTGAGCATTGATCACTACAACATTTAGCAAGTAGATCTTTCCATGAACTAATTAATAAAGTGGAAAAATAAACAGAAGAGGAATAAAAACTTTTTTATCAATTTAGTCATTTAGAAAATTTCTTGACAAAATGAAAGTGGATAACATCATACATATATCGATTGGTATAACTTGGGCATCACACCAATGACGCAGTGTGATTGATTACTTGAAGTTTGCAATATATGGTCACACCAAGCTAGGCGGGATTGTCATAACGGTACATTCAGAACTGATGTTAACTGGTTCTGGACAATCGGTAGGTCACCTTGCCTGACCAAGGTATCACGCTTGTCAGCATCCGTGTCAGTAAGGCATATCTGCAACCTTGAAAGAATTGATGTCCCACACCCCCACCGCTGAGATTCAAACCTGCGTTGTCAGCAGTGGCAAGTCCTTTGAATCAATGACTCTACATTGCCGCCAACATGAATGTGACAGAACTCAATCTGCAACAACAACATCAATGACTAGAAACACCACGAATGACATTGGTTGCTGAGATCCACTACACCTCTACTATAGAGGTCAATCATGAGCTCACTGGTAACTTCTCTGACTACAACACTGAGTGACACGAATTCATATCACAAGTGGAGAGGGGGTGGAATCAATTTCTTCGAATGTCACAGATGAGCCCTGCTGATGAATGACAAAAATATCAAGTAAAGAAAGCAATATTACGGTAAAAACCAATCAACTCATAAACTACATAACACATTTATGAAATACACCACGGATCATACATGTATCATGTGACAGCTTATCATCAATTCAAGTAGTAGGCTTAAACAGGTTAGAACTCATAAGTCACTCGCTTTAAAGCCCATTATCCTGAAACTAAATTGACATAAAGGAAATCAGATTGAAAACTTAGTGATCGTGATCACTAACGCAGTGTTTAGGAATGATAGGGAAGATCTGTAGCTCAGACTGACGATACTATTGTGTGGTTTCGTTCTCTCAGTGGCAGATATTTCACTTGCCAAGCTTCCAATGTCTCATTTTAGACAACACCTTCAGAACACGCTTCAAAATGAAGTTAGCTTCCTCTTGTATTCTCCATGTTCCCACAGTCGGGCGTCTACGCTGCTCTTTGAGTTCCCTCAAAACTGTCATCATTGGGCATCATCATGTAATTAATTCCAATGTCCGGTGGCGTGTTTCGTTATCTTGATGATCGTCTTTCAATAAATGATTTCATCTTCAGACTTATTCTACGAATGTTAACCCAACAACTTTCAAATTATTCACTGTTTCTGATACTGGAAGCAAATATTCAGAATGGTTGTCAATTTACGATTCGGCACCACATGATGAAGGACAGTCCAGTCGAATTAACATCTACCGGTGCATCACGACTCCTTCAGTGCGTTTGTAAATCAGTCTCTCGAAACGTCATTAGATACACTTAACCAAGCTTTCATCCACCTAATAGGCGATATCTTCAGTGCATACTTCAATCTGAAGTGAGATTTTAGATTTCTCCACGAGTTTACTAATCATCTCCCCCGCTGACCTTGGACGTGATTGGTTGTTTTTGTGTGTTTTAACACCAAGGTTACCGCGAGAGATGATTAATTAACTGGTGGAGAAATCTAAAATCTCACTTCAGATTGAAGTATGCGGTGAAGACGTCGCCTACTGGTAGGGCGATGAAAGCTTCGCAAATTAACCATCTAGGTAGCTCAGAGAACACAACCACATCAAAATCATCCATCCACCCGAGCTACATATCTTCTCTATAATATCTACACTTAAGCAATTCAGAAAAAACAGGATCACAATGTTTCCTAACGGAATATAATATAAGAAACTCAATGAAGTTAGTCTTCAACACACATGGGCAAAAAGCATCAACGGTGAGCAGAGTTTAGCAACTTGATTCGTCAATCAAAGAAATAAATTGATGAATTCCTTCAAGATTCAACATATACCACTTTTCACTGACGATAAATACCAAAAGGCAAAAATGATGAGTGCGTGGGTGGGCGACGAACTCCGTTAAACATCTAATAGAAGTGGTTAGTATAAAGAGTTAAAGTAACTGTGAGCGTATTTTTAATCCCCAAATATTATACTCTTACCATTGTTATTATTATTATTATTTCCTCTTACCTTTCACCGACAAGACCATGATATCTGATAAAATATAGATAGGAGTTATCGTTCAATTTGTAATTTGTCAATCCATTACCAACTGTAATACCCTAAAATAATGGAGAGGAGAAAACCGAAAGCAAAGAAAAGCAAAAGTCAATATCTTTCTAATAACAGAACATTGAATGATTGAACGTTGATTGTCTGATTGTCTCGAGAATCAAAACCTGACAGTACCCACCTCCATACATGGTATGGCTCAAACAAACAGTCAGACACTTCATGGATTGATATCAAATTTTAATTTGACCTGACATACCTCTTTTCCAACCTAATTCAATGTTAGCTAACATTGCTCAACGAAGAAAGTGATGGCTTGGCATGTGTAGGCACGTGTCTTAACCATCTCAATCAATCCATGTAGCTTAACAGTCTCATCGATTAACTTGCTCTCCTTACTTAACCTCAATTTTGCTCAGCATTTAACGACAAAAAACAAGGACCAGGTAACAGATCCTTTATTGAGAAAATCAACAAATATTTATAGATTTTCATGTACATTATTATAGATTATTATTAGCAGAGAAACAGCGTCTTCTGATTGCTTGTTTTATCACTGAAAGTTATTCTATCATCTCTTTGTGGCCAATTCTTTGAAAGTCAGACCATATATCTGCGAATAGTATCCGCCAACGCAAAGTCTTGGTTTAACAATAATAACTCGCTTTATTCCAGAAACAGTAGTAGTGATACAGTGTGGAATTTTTAGCACATATCTGTCTGTCTGTTTTCGACATAGAACTTTGCACAAATGTGCGGTAGTTCAAGTCGCCACACTCCGTGTGGCACGCGAAGCAAAAGAAGAAAGTACAAGAAAAGCATAATAGAGACAGCGAGCAGAGGTGTGAGACAAAGGAGTAATAAAGAAAAACAAAACGGTTTCATCAGAGATCATAAGTCACAAGGAGTGGATGCATCTGCGTTAGCCACTGAGAACGATTTTGAGCTAGCCATGTCACCAATTGTTTCCAACCATAGATTTTTACCGTCCCGAGGACCCAAACAAGTCAGTCAGGAAGTCTACACCTTTCTACGTGACTGGCTTAGACCAAGTGTTGTGGATTTCATTGACTGGTGCCATGTTTTTGTCTGACCGCCGCTAGCTTTTTTCCAGCCTGACCCTATATCCGCTAACATTGCTCTTCGGTCGAGGGAGGCGATGGCTTGGCATACGTAACACATGTCCTAACCATCTCAGTCTTTGTAGCTTCACAACTTCGTCGATTGATTTCCCCTGTTTATCTAGAACTCTACGCCTAACCTCAATGTTGCTCACCTTATTATGCCACTTCACACGGGAAATAGAACGCAGGCACTTATGATCAAAGACAGCTAGCCGGCTAATCTTTTCATGTCTTCCACTCTCAGTGGCCAGGTCTCTCTCACAACCATAAAGGAGGACGGAGCGGACTGATGAGCAGTACACCCGCCCTTTGGTCGATAGTCGAACATCTCGTCTACGCCAGAGTCGGCGTAAACTGACAAATGCAAAACGAGCCCCCCGTATTTGTGCTGAGATTTCGTCAGAGATCAGCCCGTTGGCACTGGCTGATGGTACTTCCCAAATAAGTGAAGCGGACAACGTGCTCTACCACTTCACTTCCTATTTTTAAACTAGGCATCGATGTAGTCCAGTCCTGTAACATCATCTTGCAATTGGCGGGAGCGAATCGCATGCCAAACATTCGTAGATTGCGGCTCAAGGTGTTTAGCAGACTCTGCATTTCGTCAGCGTCTTCGCCTAGAAGGACTATATCGTCTGCATATTCCAAGTCAACGAGATTATTCCCTGGTAGCAAGTCAATCCCTGAGTTGCTGAAGTCACTTTGGGTTAAGTCCATTAACACATCTATGATGAAGTTGAATAGAAAAGGAGATAATAGGCATCCTTGACGGACACCACTGATCGTCATCAGTTCAGATGACAGCTCGCCGTAAGCCCTCACCTGGCTGTATGAGTACGAGTAGAGTGACTTAATCAGTGCAATATATTTTCTCGGCATTCCCTTTAAAGCCAAGCATCTCCAGAGAACTTCTCTATCGACAGAGTCGAATGCTGCCTTTAGGTCAAGAAATATAATGACTGTTGGACGCCGGTAGGAATGCCTATGTTCTAGAATCTGTCAGAGGGTGAAGGGAGATATGATCAATACACCCTCTTTCTGGTCTAAAGCCTGCCTGGCTCTCTCTTGTTTGTGCCTCCCGAGCACCACTCAGTCTACGCATGATTATTGAGCCTAAGACTTTAGATACTATATTAGTCAAGCTAATCCCTCTGTGATTATCACAGGAAGACTTGTCTCCCTTCTTGTATATCGGGATAATCAGTGACTTACACCAACCCGATGGGACTTATCTACATTATTGCAACTAATTTCATAACACATTTGAAAAGAGTATTTCAAAAAAATAAATATAAAAAAAACGAAAAATAAAAAATAACAAAAAAATTCAAATAAAAATACCAAGTAGAAAGGAAGATAAACACCAATAATCAACAATATATCAGTATTGGGTGGTGGAAGCTATGATATGTGTATGCGTGGTGAACAGTAACACCTATAATCATACAAGAAGTTGTGAGATGTTCTTAAGAATGTTTATAGCCAAGATGATCAATTAATTTGATTGAAAAACACTAAACAATCATAAAATAAACATTTCAGGTTGTGTTTTTTTATTGTCAGCTCTAATGCGGTGTTTGTAGTGGTAGTGTGAGGAATCATGCATAATACAAAATTTTTAAGATGGTGATAACGGCGTTCACAACCAAAATTGTCAGTTTAATATTGCCGAACAAAAACACCCCACTAAACTAATATTACATGATGGTTTAATGACAGAACAATTTTGTAATACTCATAGTGATAATATAGTCGGACCCAGTAGATACACAAAAGAAGGAATAGAATAAAGTAGAAAAAACTAAGCCAATGATAATAATTTTAGGTAGCTAAGTATGTTTAAGGAGGTGTTCACTACAGAATACAAATAAAAGAGCCAAAATTATGTTATTAACAACAAAGCAAGTCATAGGTTTCGTTCGCGCTTAACATTGTCTCTGTCACTTAGAACACGAGCTGGCCAAATATGGTATCGTTGAGTTCCTATACTTGGTTGTACGAGCATATATTATTTTGTACTGATTTCTGGTTCTACCTGATGGGATACAAAGACCAAGATTTGGGAAGTGAACACTGACGTAAATTACTGTCTACCAATGTCGGTTAGCAGACAGCTCTCACCACAACCATACCACTTAACACGGGAGACGGAAAGTAAAGGTTTGCGGTTTATGATAGCTAGTCTCTTCAAGTTGCCTACTTTCAACAGCTACGTTTCACATCTAGCAAGGGCGTAAAGGACTGATGTGCATGATGTGACGTCTATGCTAGATAATACAACATTCTCCGAAGTACTTCAATTGATTAATGCTATTAGGATAAGAAGTAATTCAACTCGACTGTGTTACATTGGTGCACATTTGTTTACAATGAGTTACACTTGATGATTGAAATCTAGCTCATGAATGATTCCAGTTTTCAAGATCCAATGAAGTGTGGTGTGCAGAGTTTGAATATGAAACGCCATTTATGACAGCTAAGTCCCTTAAGCCAGTAGTTAGCGACATTTTTACCCTTATAATATCATGCTTTGAATCAGTACAGCAGAAAGAGGAAAACCAATATTCCTCACCCACAGAAATTACTGTGGCTCATAGCCCATGGTACATAAACATGAAAAATTAGTAGTCACAAAGTTGGTGTCATACCACTCGCATATACCACGCATGTACAGCCACACTAAAACCATGCCATTATTATTATTTCCTTTAATTTCTAGAGGAACATAGAGCTTCAGCTGCTTGTCTTCATTGCGTTCGGTTCTTTGCTAAAGTTTCCACCTGGCTCCAAATCTGCCCACATGCTTAAATCTCCTCTTCACATGACTTCCCCCAAGTTCCCCTCACACTGATGACCAACTCGCCGCTTCCCTTTTGGGTTCCATTCGAGCACTGGCTTGTCTAGTAACGTCACTTGATGGTTTCCCCAGCGTATGGCCAATCCACCTCCATTTCTTCCTGCAGATTTGTTGCACAACCGGTTCCTGGTTGGTTTGCTCCCAGAGATCGCTGTTGCTGATCCTTTCTGGCCGGCCATCTGATCTTGAGTGGTATTGAGCAAAGACAACTGTTAATGAAGGTGAGTAGTTTGTTTGAGGTGCTCTTTATGACGCTCCAAGTCTCTGAATCGTATAGTAGCACTGACTTCACATTGGAGTTGAAAATCCGGATCTTGTTTTCATTTTCATGGTGAGTGATGTTGACCCCCACACAGACTTAAGAGTAATGAAAGCTTGTCCTGCTTTTCCGATTCTGGCTTTGATATTCTCATCAATTCCGTTGGCCTGTAGTTGAAACGATGCTTTCCAGGTAGGTAAAGGAGGTTGTTTCTTTCAGGTTCCTCCCATTCATGCTGGCTGATTGTTGTCTGTTGTTGTTATTGCTGTTGGTGTTAGTCAGGAAACTTCATCAACTCTGTTTTTTCTATGTTCACCTGAAGTCCCATCTTTGATACTTCTTCTGCCAACTTGTTGCTTTTCCCTTGCATATCTTCCAGTTTGTGGGAAATCGGACATATATCATCGGCGGAGTCCAGACCCTCGAAGTTTTTGTGTAGGTCCATTTTATGTCTGTCTCCTCGTTGCCAGCTGTCTGTCTGTTTCATTATCAAGTCTACCGCAGTCAGAAAAATCATTGGCGATATTAGGCAGCCTTGCCTCACTCCCCTCTTCGCTATGAAGGATTCCGTAAGTTTCCAGTCGTGGATTACTTGGCATGCAGCATTATCGTATAACTGTTGGATGAGATGTATAATTGTCTATGGCACCCCGTAGTAGCGAAGTAGTTACCAAATCACCTCTCGATCGACGCTACACTGCCGAAGGCCTTTTCAAAGTCGATAAAGTTGAGATAAAGATGTGACTGCCATTCCGAGCTTTGTTCAATGATGATCCGTAGTATGGCAATTTGTTCAATACACGACTTGTTTCTCCTGAATCTAGTCTGCTCCGGTCGAAGTGTTTCATCCAGGGCGGCGTGTTTGATTCTCTCCAGGATGATTCGGCTAAACCCTTAACGTCTATCGAAACTATGCATATGTTAAAACTTGTCAAGTAAATTGAAGGTGTGCAAGTCTTCCTTCCAATGATTGAAATTTAAGTGATCTACTCAAAAGAATATATCATACACTTTATCTCAAGTTATTTCGGTGACCAGAGTGAATTGATGACAAAAACAGACCCCGAGCACAATTTTTCATTTGCCAGGCTAAGCGTCACACACACACTTATAGTGTCAAGGCGGTTGATACACATCATCTACCTGACCGTGTAAACCTCGATTAAAGGAAATGGGTGTAGGAGTGCGGGGGAGGAGACTGAATCCGTCTCCTAGTGGTTAAAAATTCGATGACTAATCCAGCAGAACTCACAGCACCATTTTTCAACTTCAGCTATTGAGATATACACAAATTAATAGATAGTGGTGACTGAATATAAATTTTTATTGCGTGAATCAACCTTCTATCGATAATATACTGACAATAAGTAAGGAAAAAGACTAACTGAAGACAGATGTGTCTCTGTTTTATTTTGAAACGCGTAAATCTACTGTCTCACATTATTCCGCCTGATTATTGAAAACTAACACACTATGAGACTCCAAGAGACTCATCAAGCTACCTGTCTATCATAAAACCTATTTTCCTCTCCCGGATGCCAAGTTAAAAATGTCAAACAACGTCCACCGGTACCTACTGTAAACACATACGATTTCACACAATGATTCCCTTTCATAAATTTGAACAAAGAAAGAAGAAATGTATTGGCGCGCAGAATAATCTGGATCCATTTTATTTCGTTGGTTCTCATCAGCTGCGTACAATCTGAATTTTTTTTTATAATATAATAAAAATAAAAAGTGTACAATTTTAACCTCTTAACTTATGTGTCCAAAAAGGATCCATTGTTGGACTTCAATTCCCTTGGTGACTCATTTCTTAGTTACTCTCTTTGTTTTCTAATTTTGTTAACTTATCTTTTCACTCCCCCTCCTCCCACCCCCAGCTTTATTTTTCGCTTGACTCTCTTAAGAGATAATTTTTCTAGTTCCTCTGAGTTCTGCTCACTGTATTACATCATCAACTTCTCATCTGACCTCATGTGCAGCGAAATTTTGATCTTCTCTTACCTAATTACGTATCTATTACTAATTTTCTTTTGTTACCAATCCAACAACACAACTGTTAGTTAATGTTTTTCAAGAAACTTCTCTCTAACAAGATATATATATATGTTGTAACACTTTAGACACCCTATAAATCACAACGCCTTATTTTACTATGACGCTCTGATAATATGCTTGCTAATGGACAAAGGTTTTTTAAAACTGTACACTTTTTATTTTTATTTTATTATAAAAAAATTCAGGTTGTACGCAGCTGATGAGAACCAACGAAATAAAATGGATCCAGATTATTCTGCGCGCCAATATATTTCTTCTTTCTTTGTTCAAACATACGATTTCAGTGGAATAAACCTTTAACTACTAAAATATTTTTACATTCCTGAATTTGTGAATAAATTTGAATCAGAGATATGGATCACCAACCTGCAGACAGACTGAACACACACTACCAGAAGCAAATATCCCATCCCAGGCTATGAGCTTTACTATTTATTTTGTGTGGGTGTGTGTGTGTGAGGACTGATGATAATACCACCGGATTGAATTGGGTAAAGTGGGTCTTCAAACCCGAAACCCATTGACTGAATGTTGGAAATGTAAGGCAATAAGCTACTTCGTCCTAGTTTGGGACTCTTCAGCAGTACGCACCCACCGCCACGGTTCGAACACAAGACCTTCTGGTTACAAGGCGAGCTCATAGACCATTGAGCTACTGGGACTCGATCCAATGGTCAATCCATGAATTCTAACTTCTGCCAATCCACTATGACAGATGGTTGTTCGAACTCAATTGTTGAGGAGAGATGGTTTATGTATCGTACACTATAAGCTACACTGTTTATTGTGTGTTTGTGTGTGTACAGTATCACGATTATCACCACCCAGTTACCTAACAGACTGCAGTAGGTACAGTTGGATTTTAACTTGCACACATCCACTGGGGCTAAGAGTCAAGCAATCAAGCCAATGGATCTACACATCGTTACCTAATAGTAATACGAAGTAAAGACATATATCTCTTTTCGATTACAAATGGTTAGTTCTATGCATTAATTAACATGGGTTACAGAGTGTTGAAAGATAAATCGGCAGTTGAACTCTTCCTTCTTAACAAAACCTCTCGACCCCGCCCCTTGTCTATACTGCTGTTACATTCTTGTTCACCAGAAATACGACATCGTCTTTAAGGTCCTAGTATAGTGTGAATGTAACTCTATATCAGATAAGTTTGTTATAAATATCAAACAGTGATGCGGTATTAACAACTGGATGACACCGGGCTAAATAGAGTATTGTAGAATTTTTGTACTTTGTTGTGCGAGCATTTAACTTCTTATATTGACTTCTCGTCCTACCTGATGAGATGCAAGGGGATAGCTGTGAATAAAGGGGGTGCAGGCGGTCTGACAGTACGGCCTCTGC
Source organism: Trichobilharzia regenti (assembly GCA_944472135.2). NCBI lineage: Eukaryota > Metazoa > Platyhelminthes > Trematoda > Strigeidida > Schistosomatidae > Trichobilharzia > Trichobilharzia regenti. The sequence goes on from OX235267.1 coordinate 65,647,831, forward strand.
CCATTTTGTACAGGATTTTATATGCCTCTCGACTATAGTATTGGCGAGCTCACACAGTGGCAGACCACAAGCCCTACTCACAGCATTTAATACCTTTCATAATATGATATAGTCTTCTTTGAGAAGCCCAGGAAAAATTAATGGAGAGCAATAGAGTACAATAGGTAAAATACAGTTTAAAAATTGCAAAACTAAAGGTTGGTTGATACCTGATTGTCTTAACTTTTTAATGTAGAAGGTAAGACGAAACATCTTCTTAGAGATAGATAAGATGTGAGATGATCATGAAAGGTCAGAGGAAAGAACTAATCCAAGGTATTAAATGCTTGACTTGGTTTCAATTTCCGTGCCATCTATGCTACAGGAACTAACTAGCTCATGTGTGTCACGTCGATGCTTGAAAGTAAAGTTAACTGCCTGACATTTGGAAGGACTTAATATAAGACCATTTGGCTTAGACCACTTGCTGATTTTCAACAGAAAGCTATTAAGTTTGGAGCAGTCAGACTCGGAAGTGATAGGCAGGAAGTGATACAGTCAGATCATCCGCATATCTGACAAAGTTAGTTTCGTTTAAATGAGGCAGGTCGTGTAGGAAGAAGGAAGAAAGAAAAGGAAAGAGGATGGCACCCTGAGGAACACCGGCTTTTGTAAGCGAGGCAGAAGAAGATTTGCCATTGCATACAGTATACAGCATAGTTCTAGGTAAAATGTCATCATGACTCCCCCTTTTCGGGAAGGGAAATAATTCAGATCACAAGGTATGTGATCTATTTGATACCATACAAACAAAGCAGGTATAAACGTACAACAGTATATACCACAGTCCACATCCATAGGAAACTGCGGTAAAATTTCACTTCGACATGTGTGTGTGTGATTTGGATATTCCAAATTTCATTCAATGTGTTACCTAGTTCATTCAAGTAGGTAGCTATAATCCGACTGGTGTGGCCTGGTTTGTCCCTCTGAAATGAGTCAAACACCTTAGACCGTTTAATGTGATTGACGCCAAACGAGAGCCAAGTGGCTGGCCGGCTAGCAAGCACTACTGGCTGATATGAGTGCTATCCAGTTACTCAAATCAGTCAGTCAGTAGTATACACTGTCATCCAAAAAAGGGGTTGTTTCGAAGCAGTGAGAAAAGCGAAACTTTGAAAACACAAACACACACATGCACATACACAGACAGACTGACCATAAGTTTAAATCTCGGTGAATCTTTAAGCAGTAATGCCAGTGTAGGCACATAAATACCACCATAACTTTCACCAGTGACATACAGTTTACGACCTTCATATTCTGGAAACTTGTCTAAGAAATGAAGTAGGGCATGATAATTATTCAACGCCGTCTATAGTGAGTGGAGAAGAGGACAAAAAGAAAAAATGAAAGTTTCTTTAAATTATGAGAAATAATCCATGTGATATAAGTCAAAAAGGCATAGGTGTGTCATACATCATACATCAACTTCAGCCACCTATGGCGCCTTCGCTATGTTAGCCCGGCTGTCAAAGGTTGGGTATACAGTGCTTCGGTGCGGGCTGTCTTGCTCTACGCCTGTGAAACCTGGCCTCTCCGATCTGAGGGTGTGCGGTGGATCTGCGTGTTCGATCATCGCTGTTTCCGCAGGATTGCTTGCGTTCGATGGATGCCATCATCGCGTGAGTGATTCTGAGGTTCGGCGGCGTGTGTTCTAACACACTGGAGATCACCATTCATCGAGTGTCTCCATCTGGAAACATCGGCTCCGGTGGCTTGGATATGTGCTCCGAATGTCACCCCAGAGGCTTCCGTACAGGTCTCTGTTCGCTAGCCCTGGGACGGGATGAAAAAGGCGGAGAGGTGGTCAGTCACGACTCCCTGGTTAGGGTCCAAGAGATATTTTTATTTTTTTTTTATTTTTGATTACAGCTTGATTCCAAACCGTATTTTTGGTACATGTATGGAATTTTCAGCGTGGATATCGGTAGCCCAAAATCTGCTGGCCGACCATAGATATCAGGTGTGCGTCGGCGAAGGCTCGAACCCCGCACCATGTGCATGGTCGGCGAGAGTCCTAACCACTGTGCCACCGACGCTCAAACCCATGGCTCGAAACGTTATCGGCTATGGCTAAGAATCGTAATCAATGGCGAACGTGTTGCGATTTCCTTCTTTCTTCCCTTCCCGATGATAGTTGATGAATACTGTTTGAACTTGTTAGGTATGACTGTTTTCCTTCCAGATGAAGTTCTTTATACGTTCTCTACTTATATTTTTTACTTTTGGTCTATGCTGTTTTATTATTATTGTGTGGCGCATCTTTCTTGGTGCCATATTGTACCAAGTTTTTTCCTGCGTTTAAATAAATAAATAATAAATAGGTATGTCAGTAAAAGAATGTTCTCTTCGGCACTTCGCCTCAAAGCTTCACAGTCAGTTACATAGTGTGCACAAAATAGGTCTGGGGATTATTATCTATAAAGCCAGTTGTTCATATTAGTTGGTAATAAAAAACATATGATATTCAAGTATTGGTTTGTAGGGATTTGGTTGATTGGTTACAGGATTTCATCATGAGCTGACATGAGCCGAAGACATTGCCAAGCGGTTGCGCTAAATCGTGAATTGGCAGAAGTTGGTATTCATGGGCCATTGGATCGGGTCCCAGTGGCTTAATGGTCTACGAGCTCACCTTTTAAGCAGAGAGTCCCGGGTTTGAACGGTTATGGTGGGTGCGTACTGCTGAAGAGTCCCAAACTTGGACGAAACAGCTGTCCAGTACTCCCAGGTTTTCCAATGGTTCTCTAACCAATGTCAGCTCATGATGAAATCCTGTAACCAGAAAACATATCAGATTCAGAATGCATTATGAATTATACATTAAAGTTACAAGTTCGAAAGGTGCTAAATAAGACGAAGGCATAAAAGCCGATAGAATATGAATTAAATACCAAGTTATTGTACGAGTTTAGAAAAAAAAGTTTAAGATCACGATAGTAAAAGGGATTGGATAAAACCGCTTCTGTATACACCCTGAGAACGTTTGGTACCTACAATAAGACTGTTGGATATGAAGATTAATCTAGGGGAATTGCAAAACCTTGATTTCAAACCAGAATGGAGTATGAACCTGTCTTGGCTACGGGAAGCCGTGTGGACGCAGCCCCCCACCCTCACCCCACCAGTATTGTGGATCAGACTTCATTTGAAAGATCAGTGCGGATGGCACTCTAAGACAACCACATGCTTCGATTTAGACTCTCAGGCAGTATCCCAAGCGTCACAAGAATTATGAGTCCATTTTGTGTGGAACATCTCTTGATGCCCACAATGTACCAAGGGAACACGACAACATGCACGTAGAGATATATGCTGCAGAGAGCAGGGTGCTTACGCAATACTTCCAGGTACTACATTGAAAAGTCCGTCATTCTGTATTATTGACATACTTGGAACATGAGTTATGCAGTCAGATCAGTCAATTATGTTTACCAGCTGTCTAAATATTAAACAGCCAGGTTAGTTACCTGACCGCTTTAAAATAAACACCAATAATATACAGTGTCAGTGGAGCAGTAGTAGACACTGCTAGTCCTTGAAAACTTTACTCACCTGATCATCATCAGTGGTAACATTACCATCAAGAGAATAAGAGAATCCTACACCAACTGGAGACTCCAAGTAAAGCACATTACCAAGCTGAAAAATAACAAATTGTGAAGTAAACATTTACAAATAAGATGGTGAAAGAAAAGGTTCTGCATTTCTCCCCAAAATGGGGAATCACAAAGATATCCTTAGTATGTTAACTTATCCAAGCGACACCGTTCAAAAAAAAAATATATATATATAGAGAGAGAGAGAATGCATTGCACAGGAAGTGATAGAACTTCTCAACATTAAAATTACGACAACTAGTAGAGGAATAACTCATAAACTTCAGATAACAATTTGTTCGTTTACTTATTTTAAAGACAAGCATCACACAATAGGAGCACTAAATGATGCACTCACTACGCAATAGAAAAATAACAAGGAAAATGAAAATGAGTACCTGCACCTGTCACGAATATTCAAAACAGCATCGATTAGTTCATTATTTGACGACAGTTGTTTGTGTGTACTCCACCTCTACCGTGTCAAGTGGTATAATACGGGGAGTAGTGTATTGAGGTTAAGTGTCGAGTGTTAGTTAGGTGGGGAGGATAAACCAAAAGAAGAAGAAGAAGTTGTGAAGCGGCATCGACTGAAATCGCTAGGACGTGTGCTGCATACTCAAAGCCACTGCCCTCCCTTCGTCAGCCAATGTTAGTCGATATTGGATTAGGTTAGAAAAGAGTAACGAGTGATCGAACCTAAACTTAAACACCAGTTCATGAAGCTTTTTGACAACTGGTTTCAGCTGCCTGAGGAGATATAGACTAACTACCTGGTTGGAGTTCATCCAACGGTTAGAAACAGTAGCTTGAGGATTGTTGATGATATGAATCATGACCGTTCTCAGATGCATTTGCTGTTATCAATCTCCCATATCCACTAAGCCCACTAAGTTTTCCATGTTACTATTCTTCCTCTGGCACATTTACGCTCATCAAAGTTCTTTTGAAATTCTTTCTTCTCTATCAACCTTTTCGCGTTGCAGCTTGAGCTTCTGAAAGTCTGTTGGACCTCAGTGAGTCACAAACTGTTATGTTGCTGCTGCTGAGTGGTTAATAGTGGTTTTCCCCGTCGCCAAATTGTTATGTACTCGTCGCCAAATTATTGTTATGTACTGGTCGATAATTTACTAGTCCTGCCGTAAGAAGGCGGAAATCAGAAGACCACTAGGTTTGCGATGATACTTCTATTGTCCAAACACAAGGAGAAGCAATAAGTGGTATCACACCAAAGTAAGTAGACACAAGATTGTGAGAGCGAAAATATATATATGAATGTCCAGAAAAGTGTGTGAACAAATCATTAGACAGTCTTAACATGAATGGCTAATTATAATGAAGTATCGATCCAAATATACATAGCAAAATATAGCAGACATGTCAACAACCACCATATATGGATATATGTCACCAAGCGACGGACTGTCAACAAACACTCATATTATATATAATATAAGGAGAATATACATTATTAAAGGAGACAGGTTCATCAAAGTGAAATGGTCACAGACTAAGCGAGCAAACAGAAAGAGAGATCACCATACACACACACACATATATATATATATATATATATATATATATATGGATACATATCACAAACAGACATATATGCAAACCATACGACCTTGAATTTTGAACCACCTTTAGGATTAAATCTTTCAGTCCATAAAAAATGGTTGGAGTGAAATGCATTATCATCCAGAGGTATCGAAATGGCAATTTGAGATACCTTAATGGTTAGCTTTTAACAGTCAGCATTATTCTTATGAAAATAAGCAATGAATTCGTTGGTGAAATCACATAAATTTTACACTGTTGGTTAGACTGAAGCCTTTTTTATTTTTTTTTATTTTCGGTTACAGCTTGATTCCACGCTGTATTTTTGGTACAAGTATGGAATTTTTAACATGGATATCGGTAGCCCAAATTTCGCAGGCCGACCATAGATAGCAGGTGTGCGTCGGCAGGGGATTGAACCTCGGACCATGTGCATGGTCGGCGAGAGTCCTAACCACTGTGCCACCGACGCACCGTTTGTTTGGGTCCAGATTCCTTAAAGTACGACTTATCTGTGCATGTATTAAATGAACACTTAGAAATGTATTTATTGATAAACAGACCAAGTTGGAGCCTGCTGTAATTTCGTTTAAGTTTGAGCCTCCACCAATAAAGTATATTCGTAAGTTTTCATTTTCAAAGTACTTCCCCCCCCCTCCCCGTGTGTAACATATTACGTAAAGTAAACATGTCTGGGGTTGATTACTTTTAATAATCCTCAGAATTTTATGTTGAACTATTGTGCAACAGTGAGGAGCATTGTCATTACAATACAAGTTGCAGCATCACTACATAGTTATGAAATGGTACTATCAATCATTGGTTTAGACTCCTGACCAAGCTGAGTCTCACCTACCGTGTATGTGTGTGTGTGTGGACAGCCCATCTTTTCTGGAACAAGAATGAAGTATTTCTTAAAACATTTGCTGACTTAAAGATGCATTCGAAAACGCAGTGTCAACATATTCAGAAACCAGTAAAACTGTTTTAAGACCATCTTACTTTTATCACACATTTGCTATTAACAAAAATGTTTCGCATGAGAAAGTGCATAATTAAGACTACTAATAGTTCCTCATGAATATCACAGATATCCTAGCCAACATCTACAAGAGCAGAAACGCAGCCATAAGATCAAGTCAAATCCATCACAAGATTAAACATATGCAACCCAATGATGCATAAGTTGTTAAAACTCAGTACCAAATAAATGAATCCAAAAGTCACCAAGAAAATAATATTTAGCTTACTTTATTCCAAGAGTATGGATTATTATTTAGAAGATTAGGTCCTTTTGTGAGCTGAAATAAAAGCCAAGGAAAAAAAACAAATCATTATTAATAGGGTGGAATCTAGTCGTTAAGACCAATAATACTACTAGGAAGTATACAAAGAAGTCATTTAACCCATTTCACACTTTATTAGATCCAATACAGCATAGTAAGCCAAACGTCAGAAGATTCTGAGGTTGGAGATATCGGACACTATTGAATATCATTGATATTTGAAAAATGTAGGCAATTTCTCACTTACATTTGGAGTTATTGATGTGCACTTTCTCAAAACAAGAAAATCGAGCTAACACTACATGAACTGACGCCATAGTAACCCCCATTCACAAAGGTGGATCAAGACAAAGCCCTTCAAACCACACGCCTATTAGTCCCACCAGCACTTTAATCAAAGCACTGGAAAGAATCACCGAGAAAAGTATCATGGCATCTCCGGAAAACAACAATTTGTTATACAGAGCACAGCATGGCTTCCGTGGAAAACTCTCATGACTGTCAAATTGTGGTGATTAACTATTTCTATCTCTGTATTGTTTAAATACTTACTGTTGATTGTTAATATATTTCTTATATGAATTGCATAATAATTCCGCTAAATACAAATTCCTGAATTCCGCCCTCTCTGTGTTTTGTTTGGATTCTTGTAATTCAGTCATCTCGAAATACTAATACTACGATTACAATAAATTACTACACAAATCTCCCCACTGCAAGAGAAAGATGGGTCAAATCAAGGGACAACAGAAGACCCACTGACGTCGTCTTCATAGACTTCAGCAATGACTTCGATAAAGTTCCCAACAAAAAACTACTCGTGAACCTGGAAAGTCTTGGAATCAAAGGCAGCTTACTAAACTGGATTAGGGAATTCCTCATGGATAGGAGGCAGAGGGTTAGGATTAACTCGAAACTCTCCTCCTGGATGTCAGTGCGTAGCGGACTGCCACAGGGCACGGTACTCGGACCTCTCCTATTTATTTTGTATATCAATGAGTTATCTACGCTCATCTACTCCCTTATGGTCCCATACGCAAATGACTTAAAAATTTAGAGAGGGCTGAAGGGCAACAGTGATACACTCACGTTGCAAGAAGACCTCAACAAATTGTCGGAGTGGTCTGTTGAATGGATGTGGCAAAATATGCAGCCATGCACATTGGACAATCAAGCACAAGCCCCTACGAATTAGAGGGAATAACACTTCCATCAGTTCAGACTCACTTGGACTTAGGTGTCATAGTTAGCCACGAATTAAAAAGTACAGCACACTATCGCGCGGTGGCTGCACGTAGTTTCAGGTCCTTATGGGCGATTCGCAGAGTTTTTACAAGAATTACCAGAGATATGTTCACCTCCTTATACACATCTCTGGTTAGGTCAAGACTGGAAAACTGCATCCAGGCCACCAGTCCCTGTCTAAAAGGGGATTCACACATTCTAGAAAGGATTAAAAGGAAGGCGACACGTATGATTCTCGTCATGATTATTTTATCATAGTAGGAAAGACTAGACAGTTTAAAATTCTCCCTGTCATACCGTAGGCAGAGATGATACTTAATCACAAAGTTTAAAATTCTAAATAATGACTACGGAACTAACCTATCCTCCCTTTTTCTTCCCACCAGGTCCCAACACCTTAGAGAACAACACAGAAGAATTCAAAAGTGATGAAGAAATCATATTGCTGTTGAGCACTGGCTCTCCACCGAGTCACAGACTCCTGTAACCGACTCTCAGAAGAAGTGGTGTCTGCAACATCAACTGATTCATTCAAGAAGGGTTTGAACAAGCACGAAAATTTACTATAAAAGGATTAACATAGGCTCCAAGTCTTCTGTCCCTAACCAATAAATCTGAAATCTGACTTAATTAATATCTTGAATTAGAATTCTGACTATTCTAAGGTATAAGTTGAATTTAACATGATGAGAGTTATTGTCGCCTACCAGACTTTCTGTTGCTGATAACCCTCAAATATCGTAGACTACTTTAGGATAATTACAAAGTCAGTCTTTACTAAAGAAATTAACCAGTAAAATGGCAATATAGTGGCATCAAAGGATAAGATACTGTTGCCAGACTTTAGTTTCCAACTGCACCTTAATAACATGGAAATACCAGTAGAGTAGCCGTGCTAAACAATTGAAACCTCATAACAGTTTAACGTAGGGTCAAAACTAAACTAAGGTTTACCAAGATTTAGCCGGCCATTTTCCGAGTTAAATACAACACATAGCCGAATCATCATGTGAACTCTGCTAAGACCTTATGTAGTCAATACACATATGGCACAGCTACGATAAAAAGTATTCTGTGTTGACTAATTATCAGAATATAACTTACCATGTATGGACGTTTTCAGAGAGAAGACCACCTAACGATGAGCATCCAGGACCACTGTTCAACCATAATATCAAAGGTGCAGACTCTGGTTTTGTTGCAGCTTCAACAAGCCAATAGTGAATTTGGATTTTGTTAGTAGCACCATTAAGGTATCCTGAATATTGTGTGAAATTTTGTGGTAAATTTAATTCTGGCAAATATGAAATCTTGTCTGCATCTGCTGGCTTTTCCCCGTGGACCACAAATGTCCAACAACTACTGAAAGTAAGGAGACATGTCAAAACGATGGGATCCATAACTCAGAAACTGATAGTATATTCAAACTGAGCGCCAATCCAATATCGTTTTTACGAGCTAGTATAAACCAATTTGATTTCTTTGTACTCGCTTCTTGATTGTAAGGTGTAGGTTCCTGATCTTCGGTAAACTTCTGCGTAGCTTGTTCCGCCACTCGACTGTCGTAGCTTTGGTTGACTCCAAAGGGAGTAGTGCTGGGATTAATTATATGTGGTTTGTAGTATGAGGTATGTTAAGACTGTTTCTACTGTGATTGGCGTTAATCCTTTCTCCAGTTAGTCCTCCGGTATTTTCGACAAGAGAAAAGAGATAGTAATAATCATAAAAGATATAATTAGTGGAGTTATTCAGACTAAGAGACAGAAACGGAAATAGGAAAGCGTAACAACAGTCAGCTCATTAAGTTTGAAGAATAATATACATATCGGTAATAGTAATAATAATCATTATAATATTAATAAGTTGTCAGGAGAGTAAGACGGTAGAGAATGTAAAGAAGTAAAACGACGAGTTTAATTGTCTACCCCTGAATGGTGTATGCGATTTTAAGGAGGTAGGCCATTTGGATGCAGTCCTTGTGTCGCTGCATGGTTGTCCAGCCTTCGCTAAAAGGCGTCCAAAGACGGTGCCATAGCTACATCTGCCGGTAAGGAATTCAAGGAACGGCAAACCCGCAGTGAAAAAAAGAGGGAGCGCACCCGGCTCCTTGCCCTCTGGTGAGCTTGTTGCGTGCGTTGTCTGACTAAACTGCCGTACACAAATTTTCTAGTATTTCTTCGTTCTTATTCATGTGCGCAGACGTTGTGGCTACTCGACGCCCACAGCGTAAATCAAAAGGCACTTGCGAAGATTACGAATGTGTATTTTAGCAGTAGTCAAATTCGAAATTGTGTCAAGGTAATGTTCAACAGTAAATTGACAAATATTTGCGAAGTACATATAAAATCGGTCTGTATACACATATAATACAAGTGTACAAATTAGATTAAAAAGCATGTTTACAGTTGGTATAGGGGTACTACATAATTCCCCCACCAGAACACTGAAATATAAAAAAAATACATTTAAGTGTTCGAAAATAACATGCGTCAGCGTAATACGTAGCAGCGGTAGTACACAGAAGGCGATTTATTAAGCTGAGAAATGAGCAGTTTAATGCGGTTAACAACGTCGATAATAAATGCGATAATCTAGGGAAAGTGGAAATAATAATCGTAATAGAATATATAAGGAACGATAAAATTGTCCGGGGATCTGTAGTCGGTAGCCGAAAACGATACGTGAATAATATACGAGATGTGATTATATGTAATAATATAGGAAATATCGATGTTAAAATAATAGTGACGTGATTTATGTATGAAAATATTAATCGGTTAAATGAGTAATCAAATGACAATTACGAATAAAGATAATAAAAATGCAAAGTCGTAGTAAGTTATATTTCGATGACTTGCACGTAACGTTTAGGCCAATGGACTCGTCTACCAGATCGTGTCGTGTTCGCAGGCTTCTCTGTCGACGTTGAAGCTTGTGTGGATGTAGGTGTTGGCACGTCGTTCAGCTGGTTCTTATCGTTGACTTCGAAATCGTCGAGGAACGCTGGTTTGACTCTTTGACAGGACAAGCGATTTCGTGTCCATTTCTTAACGTCGCTGTTAATGTTCGGCCGGACAAATCTTTTTCCTAGTAGCTTGGTAGTAGCGCTCACACTAAGATGCAAGAAGTTATGTAACTTCTCGAATACTGTCTGTCTCATAGCTATTGGAACGAAAGGTTGATATTTACCCATAGAGGTGTCGCAGATAACTTTTGCCGAGCCAAAAGTAATTTCCTCGAGGTTTAGAGATGTTGTTTTAGAAGACATGACCTTTTTGAGTTCGACGTCCTCTCGTTGTAAGTTTGAGAGATGTTCGTAGTCGATGTCTGGGCATACAATGTTATCAATGTGCATACATGGCAAAGCGTCTGCCACTTCATTGTTTTTACCCTTGACTTGTCGCAGATCGGAGTTGACTTGGGATATATACTCGAGATGTCGTAGTTCGCGCGGAGAGTAATTAACCTGCTTTGCTGATAAAGCTTTCGTTGGAGCTTTATGGTCTGTTGATCAGAAAGATGGTTGTAGAATGTCAGGAAACTGATCTACCAAGTCGGTATATGGAGGTGCTGGTGTGTATGTGACCATCAAGTTCAACGATGATGCACGGCTAATCGTACCAGTGATGTACTTTTTATTGAGCGAGTCTATAAGCTTAGGGCTTACCGGATCAACTAGCAGTTTGTGTTGCTGTGGAAAATCTATATCAAGGATTGGGGATGGAACGCCTGCGATGATGAAAGACCAAGTGTAGGTATTCTGCAGACCAAAATCTAAAGTCATTCGTTTACTACCATATGTAACAATATTAGACTTATTAACGGCTTGGAGCGTAACTGCAGGGTCAGGATGTTGACGTTCCTGCGTAGTCGGAGGGAGAACACTAACCTCTGCTCCTGTGTCGACTAAGAATGTAGAACCGGTATTTCTATCTGTTACATAAAACAAACGACTGCTAGATCGTAGATTGCCAAAAGTAGAAGTTTTCATACATGACGATATATCTTTTGGTTTGGCCAGAAAGTTGCATGGTGAATGACACCGTCGTGCATTGCTTCCGTAACTACGGTGGTACCGGCAAATATTATCGTGATGTCGTGACGTGCTGGGTGACCGAGAAAAACGTCGACGAGACGAGCTTCTAGAATGGCTTGGTCGTGTGCGTGTGGTCAGTGCTGCTAACTGACTCAGTAAGGTGTCGACTTTCTGTTCTAGAGTTCGTATCCTGTCGTGAGTGTCTGGTATTCTGTTAGTGGAAGCAACAGATTGAGGTGTTGACCTCTCGTACATGCGATCCGCGATTTTGGCGAGCTTTTCCATGTCAATGTCGTCGTCTCCGAAAGCAAGAACTTGCTGAATGTTTGCAGGCAGTCGTTGCAGCCAAATTTGGTAAAAGAGACGTTTGTCGATATCTCTTCCTGCTACTAGGCTTTCCATGTGCCTCATGAGTTGTGATGGGGTTTTATCACCTAGCTCTACATTGCTTAACAAACGATCGAGTGCTTGCCTATCAGAAAGTGAAGTGCATCGAAGTACTTCTTCTTTCAACTTGTCGTAAGGAGCGTCTGCGCTGGGTTGAACTATGTGTTGTCGAACCTGTTACGCGATTTCGTCTGGCAGTACTGTACTCAATATGCCGAATTTAGCCGTCTGTGACGTGAGCTTATTGGCAGTGAAATAATTTTCCAGTCGTGCAAACCAAAGATGAGGATCTGTGGTTCTCTGGGCCTAAAAACTGGCACAGTAAGAGAAATAGTACTAACAGATCCCAGCTCTAAGTTATCAGAGGTATTGGAAGACATGTTACAATTCGTAGAAAAATGGTTAAACAGGAACAAAATAGCAAAAATTATGCACACCAAGAATATGGTAAAACAGAAAACATGCAATGCAGATGCTTACCACAGATTACTACAAGTTGTGTGATGAGAAAGCACAAGAAAGAGTTCGAAATGTCTATTATATGGATATATATATATCCGATAAATTTAGAATTTAAATAATCCAGGAAGTGTGATGATGAGTTGTGGGGAACAAGTTATAGTCGCGGTGAACAAGTTACCGTCGGGATGAACGAGTCGTCGGAGTCAAAATTTGTCGTTGGGGTCAACAATTTGTCGTCGGGGTGAACCAGTTATCGTCAAGGACACGAATTTGTCGTCGCTGTCGAAATATCACGTCGGGCTCACCAATTTTGTTGCGTGCGTTGTCTGACTAAACTGCCGTACATATATATTCTAGTATTTCTTCGTTCTTATTCATGTGCGCAGACGTTGTGGCTACTCGACGCCCACAGCGTAAATCAAAAGGCACTTGCGAAGATTACGAATGTGTATTTTAGCAGTAGTCAAATTTCGAAATTGTGTCAAGGTAATGTTCAACAGTAAATTGACAAATATTTGCGAAGTACATATAAAATCGGTCTGTATACACATATAATACAAGTGTACAAATTAGATTAAAAAGCATGTTTACAGTTGGTATAGGGGTACTACATAATTCCCCCACCAGAACACTGAAATATAAAAAAAATACATTTAAGTGTTCGAAAATAACATGCGTCAGCGTAATACGTAGCAGCGGTAGTACACAGAAGGCGATTTATTAAGCTGAGAAATGAGCAGTTTAATGCGGTTAACAACGTCGATAATAAATGCGATAATCTAGGGAAAGTGGAAATACTAATCGTAATAGAATAATAATAATAATAATATATATTCTCATTTTTTACATGAGGGACGCCAGTTTACAGGCATCATCAATTCGATAATTTACACATAATATTAATAAGCATATTTAGTAAAGATAATATAATAAAGTACATTTTTTCCCTAGCTATGTAGGGTACACCAATTGTATAGGCATGCATAAATATTGTTTTAATAATAATAATATATTCCTTCCTGTTTATGCAGGAACATACCTATTGTACAGGCATGGATAAGTTATTATATAAATTACACATAATTTGATGTATAATGGACTTACAGTTTGGTTGTTCTTTCTGACATTAGAGTCAGTCGGAACAGTCTGCTATAAAGTCTGTTTGTGTAGCACATAAAGAGATATAGAAATATTGTCTTCGCATTAACAAAAAACCCAGACATCACATGAATGTAATACAGATATCTGGGAAAAATAAAGCTTGAAGTCAATTCTCCTACATAACTTTGTTGTGAACAGCACCGTTGGCTTAAATTTTATTGATGTATTATGTTGAGATCAGTGATATATTTATTCCATTTTTCAGCAGTCTTATCGTAGTTTCATAACAGGAAAGAAATTTGATCGTGGAGGCGAAAACTAGATAAGGTCATGTGAAGTTGTTTTACTGCATCAAATGGTGCCGAGGTCGATTCCAGAATTCTCCATTTGCGCCATTTGTGTCTGCATGGCGGACTGTATTCGTAAGTTGAGTAAAATGTTGAAAACCAGTTGCTTCTTTATTTCAGATGATGAATACTCATTTACATCGTGTCCGCCAGCTTCTTTAAATGGTAGAATTGGATCGTTCCTGGAATTTGAGTGATTATGGGATAAATGGTTTGGAATTAATCATAGCAGTTAGAATACAGTTAAACATGCAGAGAAGTACTTTTGATTCAGCAACCGGTGAATTTTTTATTCTTTTCGATCTAGTACCAGAATAACTGCGAACCATTCCATTCAATATGTCGAATAAGGCACGCAGGAGGAGATCATTACCATGGAATGAGTCAACTTGATCTGAGATGCAGCTTTCAGCATGTTTTCGTTATATCATAGATATCCAGGTTTATTGGCGCTGTAGAGGCAGTGATTTGGATTATAACGTAATCTACAAAGTCTCCGTGTCCATTTGAAGTATACATATGCTTTGAAAGGATTACTTTGTTGGCTCCTACCCCCACTGAGTGTTAACAACAGCTGCTGTGGGTTTATGTATTTCCTCGCCTTTTTGGATAAAACATCGCCGCATTCTTTTTGGGTAAGAGACCAGTTGGTGGATTATAAATGATATCCAAGTAACTTTTATCTTTTCATGTGGTGTTGTGGTAAGTTTCTACCTTGTTTTCTCATATTTCATTCGTATGTTGATTATGGTTCGCCCTTTGTATCAGGTAGACATAGTTTGATCGACTCTTGGTTGAATGGGTGTTATTGTCACGACTGCTGCTTTTTTGTCTGGAATTATAAATAGAGACAAAACAAACAACAGGTGTAGTCTCTGAGTTCATACATTAAATGGGCCTATGATTTCTGAAACTCTTACATGGGAATTACCATTGGTATCAATTACAAACTCACTTAGTGTGTCATTAAGTGCCTTTTCAAAGGAGGCCAATGTGCTTGCTAGTCGCGTTTTCTCAGGTAGTTTGTTCCATATTTGGGCATACCTAACCAAGAAAAACTTTTGCCTGGTGGCTGTTTTACATGGTTCTATAGCCACTGTACCTTTAGTGTGCCTAAGGTTGTACCCTGTGTTACCTGAGGACCGAGTGTAGTTAGCAGGGGTAAATATATAAGGAACGATAAAATTGTCCGGGGATCTGTAGTCGGTAGCCGAAAACGATACGTGAATAATATACGAGATGTGATTATATGTAATAATATAGGAAATATCGATGTTAAAATAATAGTGACGTGATTTATGTATGAAAATATTAATCGGTTAAATGAGTAATCAAATGACAATTACGAATAAAGATAATAAAAATGCAAAGTCGTAGTAAGTTATATTTCGATGACTTGCACGTAACGTTTAGGCCAATGGACTCGTCTACCAGATCGTGTCGTGTTCGCAGGCTTCTCTGTCGACGTTGAAGCTTGTGTGGATGTAGGTGTTGGCACGTCGTTCAGCTGGTTCTTATCGTTGACTTCGAAATCGTCGAGGAACGCTGGTTTGACTCTTTGACAGGACAAGCGATTTCGTGTCCATTTCTTAACGTCGCTGTTAATGTTCGGCCGGACAAATCTTTTTCCTAGTAGCTTGGTAGTAGCGCTCACACTAAGATGCAAGAAGTTATGTAACTTCTCGAATACTGTCTGTCTCATAGCTATTGGAACGAAAGGTTGATATTTACCCATAGAGGTGTCGCAGATAACTTTTGCCGAGCCAAAAGTAATTTCCTCGAGGTTTAGAGATGTTGTTTTAGAAGACATGACCTTTTTGAGTTCGACGTCCTCTCGTTGTAAGTTTGAGAGATGTTCGTAGTCGATGTCTGGGCATACAATGTTATCAATGTGCATACATGGCAAAGCGTCTGCCACTTCATTGTTTTTACCCTTGACTTGTCGCAGATCGGAGTTGACTTGGGATATATACTCGAGATGTCGTAGTTCGCGCGGAGAGTAATTAACCTGCTTTGCTGATAAAGCTTTCGTTGGAGCTTTATGGTCTGTTGATCAGAAAGATGGTTGTAGAATGTCAGGAAACTGATCTACCAAGTCGGTATATGGAGGTGCTGGTGTGTATGTGACCATCAAGTTCAACGATGATGCACGGCTAATCGTACCAGTGATATACTTTTTATTGAGCGAGTCTATAAGCTTAGGGCTTACCGGATCAACTAGCAGTTTGTGTTGCTGTGGAAAATCTATATCAAGGATTGGGGATGGAACGCCTGCGATGATGAAAGACCAAGTGTAGGTATTCTGCAGACCAAAATCTAAAGTCATTCGTTTACTACCATATGTAACAATATTAGACTTATTAACGGCTTGGAGCGTAACTGCAGGGTCAGGATGTTGACGTTCCTGCGTAGTCGGAGGGAGAACACTAACCTCTGCTCCTGTGTCGACTAAGAATGTAGAACCGGTATTTCTATCTGTTACATAAAACAAACGACTGCTAGATCGTAGATTGCCAAAAGTAGAAGTTTTCATACATGACGATATATCTTTTGGTTTGGCCAGAAAGTTGCATGGTGAATGACACCGTCGTGCATTGCTTCCGTAACTACGGTGGTACCGGCAAATATTATCGTGATGTCGTGACGTGCTGGGTGACCGAGAAAAACGTCGACGAGACGAGCTTCTAGAATGGCTTGGTCGTGTGCGTGTGGTCAGTGCTGCTAACTGACTCAGTAAGGTGTCGACTTTCTGTTCTAGAGTTCGTATCCTGTCGTGAGTGTCTGGTATTCTGTTAGTGGAAGCAACAGATTGAGGTGTTGACCTCTCGTACATGCGATCCGCGATTTTGGCGAGCTTTTCCATGTCAATGTCGTCGTCTCCGAAAGCAAGAACTTGCTGAATGTTTGCAGGCAGTCGTTGCAGCCAAATTTGGTAAAAGAGACGTTTGTCGATATCTCTTCCTGCTACTAGGCTTTCCATGTGCCTCATGAGTTGTGATGGGGTTTTATCACCTAGCTCTACATTGCTTAACAAACGATCGAGTGCTTGCCTATCAGAAAGTGAAGTGCATCGAAGTACTTCTTCTTTCAACTTGTCGTAAGGAGCGTCTGCGCTGGGTTGAACTATGTGTTGTCGAACCTGTTACGCGATTTCGTCTGGCAGTACTGTACTCAATATGCCGAATTTAGCCGTCTGTGACGTGAGCTTATTGGCAGTGAAATAATTTTCCAGTCGTGCAAACCAAAGATGAGGATCTGTGGTGATTGACAATTTCTATCTCTGTATTGTTTAAATACTTACTGTTGACTGTTGATATGTTTCTTATATGAATTGCATTGCATTCTAATTCCGCTAAATACAAATTACTGATTGCTGCCCTCTCTGGGTTTTGATTAGATTCCTATAATTCCGTCATCCCGGTATATTAATATTTCCAAGTACAATAAATTACTACAGGATCTCTGGGCCTAAAAACTGGCACAGTAAGAGAAATAGTACTAACAGATCCCAGCTCTAAGTTATCAGAGGTATTGGAAGACATGTTACAATTCGTAGAAAAATGGTTAAACAGGAACAAAATAGCAAAAATTATGCACACCAAGAATATGGTAAAACAGAAAACATGCAATGCAGATGCTTACCACAGATTACTACAAGTTGTGTGATGAGAAAGCACAAGAAAGAGTTCGAAATGTCTATTATATGGATATATATATATCCGATAAATTTAGAATTTAAATAATCCAGGAAGTGTGATGATGAGTTGTGGGGAACAAGTTATAGTCGCGGTGAACAAGTTACCGTCGGGATGAACGAGTCGTCGGAGTCAAAATTTGTCGTTGGGGTCAACAATTTGTCGTCGGGGTGAACCAGTTATCGTCAAGGACACGAATTTGTCGTCGCTGTCGAAATATCACGTCGGGCTCACCAATTTTGTTGCGTGCGTTGTCTGACTAAACTGCCGTACATATATATTCTAGTATTTCTTCGTTCTTACTCATGTGCGCAGACGTTGTGGCTACTCGACGCCCACAGCGTAAATCAAAAGGCACTTGCGAAGATTACGAATGTGTATTTTAGCAGTAGTCAAATTTCGAAATTGTGTCAAGGTAATGTTCAACAGTAAATTGACAAATATTTGCGAAGTACATATAAAATCGGTCTGTATACACATATAATACAAGTGTACAAATTAGATTAAAAAGCATGTTTACAGTTGGTATAGGGGTACTACAAGCTATCCTTCTGGGATTTGCACGAGGGAGCCTGTGCCTACTCGATAGCAGAACACCTGTGTTTGGGTGACTCTGGTCATTTGGTTGTTTGTCGGCAGTAAACAAATCCCCCATAAGCCGACGGTAGCTAAGTGTGAACAGTCCTAATTTCTTCAGCCTTTCATTACATGGTTTGTTTCGGAGACCAACCACTCCTTTTGTTGCCCGTCGTTGGAACCTTTCCAAGAGGTTGGCGTCTCTTCTATGCATTGGGGGTACAGTAATATTATTCACCTCAAGGTGTGGCCAGAGGTATGTTTTGTACAACCTTAGAAAGAGTTCAGGAGTGAGTGCACCTAACTGTCTATGCGTAAACTGTATGACCGCATATGCCCTCGCTGCATCCCCTAAATAATTTACGCTTGTGTCCATTTTTTCCGTTAGAACTACACCTAAGTCGCGTTTCGACGCTGTGCAGGACAAGCTTTCATTGCACAGGGTGTAACTTGAATTCTGCAGTCTACAATAATAATAATA
Organism: Trichobilharzia regenti; assembly: GCA_944472135.2. Classification (NCBI taxonomy): domain Eukaryota; kingdom Metazoa; phylum Platyhelminthes; class Trematoda; order Strigeidida; family Schistosomatidae; genus Trichobilharzia; species Trichobilharzia regenti. The sequence goes on from OX235267.1 coordinate 65,666,648, forward strand.
GTATATTCTCATTTTGTACATGAGAGACGCCAGTTTACAGGCATCATCAATATGATAAATTACATATACGATTAGCAATCATAATTAATAATAATGTTTTAATAAAATACACATTTTTTCCTACTTGTGTAGGACACACCAAATATACAGGCATGGATAAGCATTATATAAATTTCATAAATTTGGTTCATGGTTAAGTTACATGGTTGCTGGCGTTTTTATCTTAGGTCTGTGGGAACAATATGATAACCAGTCATTCAATGGAGCACGTCATGAAATATAGGAATATTAACTTCGCATTAACAAAAAAACCCAAGTAAGTTTTGGATGGATTAAAAATACTTGGGAAAAAATAAAGCTTGAAGTAATTCCTCAATATAACTTGGGTGTGTACAAATCCGAATCTTATTTTTGATTTGATTTATATCCAAATTGGGTAATAAGGAAGCTATTTTTACAGATACGATCAGTTATGTTATAAGCTACAATCGTGACGTTGTATTACAAATAGATACTTTTCCATTGGTATAAGAGTATATTCCACAAATGTAATCCAGGTTGCGTCGTGGAGAAAGTTAATTCGTTATTAACCAGGCAACTGAAAGATACTGGACCAATAATGTTTGCAGATCATTTGTCATTGTAAATGGTCAAATATCCACATTATTCATTCTCATTCAAAAAGTCAAATGGAAGCTGAAATGGTGAGAGAAAAAAGAAGACAAACAACAGCAACGCAAAAGAAAGCAACGGGAGTCCTTAAGGAGTGATTAATAAATATATACATATATATTCTGTTTAGTAACTGTGGTTATTTTGGTACACAAACTAACTAGTCCCGTTATGCTAACTTTTATATTATGTGTAAACTAATATTATTACTGTCCTGTGTAGAAATGTTAATCATCTAGTTCCAATAATATTAAAATTTATAATTGTAGTTTGTTGTAACTACACGTTTAAAGAACTTAAAATATCTATGTAGGGTGAAAAAGAAGGTGTAAGAGTCAGGCGCAAAAGTGCATTGTCATCTTTGAGCAGTCTGGTGACTGAGGAGATGAACACTGGAAGTGTGTTTGCATCGCGCACATTAGCTGGTAGTCTATTCCAAATGACTGAAAACTTATTTAAGAAGAAGTTGTACCGCACGTAAGTCTGACAGTGCTCCATAGCAGCTAGGTTGTGATGATTTCTAAGATTGTAACTGATGACAGCGGTAGGTTTAGTTATTGGCTCGGAGGAATGCAAGAGAAGATTAGTTAGCTTATAGTAAAAGATAAGGTTTAGCTTAAGGCGTCTTTTCCAGAGGGGTTCTAATCTTAGTCTTACGCATCGCTCATGGTATTCCAGACCACTTTCTAAACCAAGAGTTCTTGAGGTAAACTGCCGTTGCACTCCCTCTAATTTAAGCTTGTCATTTTGTCTTAGTCCGCTAAGAATAAACGGGCAGTATTCTAAGATAGGTCGGACACATACTTTGTATAATAAAACCCTAGTTTCACAACAAAAGAAATTGCGTGTTATGCATCCTATCAGCCTTCGCGTTTTACGTCTGGCATAATCAGTCTGTTCAGCGAACGTTAGGTTACTAGAGTATCTAATACCGAGATCTACGACTGAGTTGAGCTTAGCTAGTTTTCGCCCATTTATTTCAAGAGTTAGATCAAGGTTACTGTTGCCAATACAAATCCAGCCGCATTTGTCAATGTTAAAGTTTAGACAGGATTCAGCACACCACGTTGCAAGGCTACTTAGTTCAAGATGTATTTTAGTAACCATATCGCTTAATTCATGAGTGTAGCAGGAGTAGACGACTTTGAGGTCGTCAGCATATAGGAATGGTTTGCCTAAGGTGAAGCACTTGCAAATGCTGTTAATGTAGATTGTGAATAAAAGTGGACCTAGGACACTACCTTGCACGACCCCACTTGAGATCTGCCTAGGATGAGACAATACAGATCCAACTTTGGTTATTTGTACCCTGTTGCTTAGAAATGATTTTAACCAGTTCAGTAATGGGTTGCGAATTCCACAAGAGTACAGCTTCTCAAAGAGAATACTGTGAGATACCATGTCAAATGCCCTAGATATATCGAAGTAGAGAACAACGACTAGCTTACGTGCTTCGCGACTACTAGTGATGCAGTTGAAAAAGTCGAAGTGGCAAGTAACGCAGGATCTATTTTTGAGAAATCCGTGTTGAGACCTTGTAACAAGATCTTCCCTAATTAGGTAGTCTGACAATTGATCTTTTACAACTTTCTCCATGATTCGTGAGATAACTGGGGTTATATTTATGGGTCTGTAATTGCGGACGTTTGCCCTATCACCAGATTTGTAATGTGGAATTATGAAGCTAGTTTTCCACTCACTAGGGTAAGTGCCAGTGTCCATAGATATTGAGAAGAATTTAAGAAGTAACAATGGTATATCACACCCACTGTTTTTGAAAATTATCGAAGCGAGGCCATCCGGTCCCGTACTAGTGGAAGGTTTAAGGCTTTTAATTGCTTGTACTATTAACTGATTAGTGAACACAATGCTTTCAAGGGAAGAGATAGTAAGGGGAGCGGTTTCACCAGGCATATGTGTTTCTAAACTAAAGTTTGCAAACCAATCACTGAAGAGTTCACAGATAGTGGCAGGTTCATTGTAGATTACTTTGTCGTGAAGTAAGTAGGGGATTTCCCTCGCCGACTGCATTCGTTTTTTAAGAAGTACCGTTAATTTATAAACTTTGGAGGTACTTTCAAGTGCCGTTAACTCTTCGTCGAGGTCCTTTTGAGAACGTAGGCGCTTGAGAGATTCAAGAGACTCGTGGATTGAGAGCAGTAGTGATATGTCCTTAGTGGAATAGTACTGTTTCTTCAGTTTCCTTAACTTATTACGGTGTGCCCTTGGAATATATTCAGTTCGGTGTCTACTTAATTTCACTATTTTCTTTGGAGCAACTGTATCTAGACAAAGGGTAACATTCCTGTAAAACAGGGTTACTAAGGCCTCCAGGGAGTCAGTGGTAAAATAGTCATCCCATTGACAGAGTCGAATAAGTTCTTGGACTAATCCCCAGTCTGTATATTTGTAACTACGACATATTGTGCTTCCTGAGTCTTGTTTGTTTCCTGTATTTAGTGGTGAGAAACGCAGAGAGCAGAGTAACATTCTATGGTCACTACTGGAAAATCCATTACCAACATACGTCGATACTGGGATCGGAGACCAACCACTCCTTTTGTTGCCCGTCGTTGGAACCTTTCCAAGAGGTTGGCGTCTCTTCTATGCATTGGGGGTGCAGTAATACTATTCACCTCAAGGTGTGGCCAGAGGTATGTTTTGTACAACCTTAGAAAGAGTTCAGGAGTGAGTGCACCTAACTGTCTATGCGTAAACTGTATGACCGCATATGCCCTCGCTGCATCCCCTAAATAATTTACGCTTGTGTCCATTTTCTCCGTTAGAACTAGACCTAAGTCGCGTTTCGACGCTGTGCAGGACAAGCTTTCATTGCACAGGGTGTAACTTGAATTCTGCAGTCTACAGGTGAGCAACTTCACTACTTTACACTTTTTCAAGTCTAAAGTCATGCCACTGGCCAGCGCCCAGTCATACAGAATGTTTAGGTCTTCCTGCAGCCTATCTGAGTCCTCAGGACACTTTATCGCCCTCCATATTTTTACGTCATCAGCGTATAGGAGAGTCGGGCAGCTCAGGCGGCGTGGTAGATCATTGATAAAAATCCAAATCATCAGTGGTCCTAGGATAGAACCCTGTGACACTCCTGATGACGATCTGTGCCAAGGTGATCGGACTCGGTTTACCTTAAGGCAAAATTGCCTGTCGGCTAGGTAGTCCTTCAACCATGACAGAAGTGGCTCACCTATGCCTGCCTGTCTTATTTTATGTAGGAGAAAGTCATGGTGAACAGTGTCAAATGCCTTCTCAAAGTCTAGGAAGACCACATGGACTGGAACATTCATATCCCAGCATGATGTCCAGTCGTCCCAAGCTGACAGTAGGTTAGTGACGCAGGATCTGCCTTTTCTGAAACCATGTTGGGCTTCATGCAGTATATTAGTCCTATCGAAATATTCCCTGATGTGGTCGTCAATAATACTTTCCAGTACTTTTGATACCACTGGGAGTAGGACTACTGGTCTATAGCTAGCAGCGTTTCGCCTGTCCCCACCCTTGAAGATTGGAGAAAGGATGGCTCTTTTCCACTCCCTTGGCAGTGTCCCCGAATCCATTGAGTGTTGGAACAAGTCGCACAGGGGTCTACAGAGAGCTTCGGCGCACTGTTTCAGAACAGATGGCCTGATGTCGTCACAACCTGAGGACTTCCCAGGTGTGAGTCGCTGTAGCTTCCTTAGTACTATTGCGGGGTTTATTTGGGGAGTAGCCACTAGGTCTTCTTCCTTTGAAATAGTGGTGCCACCATTTTGTTACGTAACTGTAATATCCACATTGCTGTTTAGCTGCTTTGCAAAGGCTGGACTGAGTGTTTCAGCCATCTCCAGACTAGTGAGATATTGACCGTTTGGGTCTACTAAGGCGCATGCCCCCTGGCTGGTTGGTTGGTTTTCTTTCCGACATGAATCGGTACAAGTTTTTGGGGTCTGCTAGGAGTTTTCTAGCAAGCCTAGCCTGGAGTGACCTCCTGTCCCTCCTGACTCTTGCATTACACCGGTTCCTGAGTTCGAGGTATGCATCATGGTCGGTCTGACTCTTAGATACACGCCACGTAAACCAAGCCTTCCGCTTTGCTTGCAGAATACGTTGCGTGCCTCTCTTCAATCATGATGACTTCTTTTCGGCTGTTTTGTGATTAAAAGAATGGTATCCGAGATTGCTATATGAATAATCTTTTTTACCACCTCCCAGTGTTCATCCGCAGATAGGTCATCCATGGTAAGGGCCAGTCTGCGTTGGACAAGAGCCTCCGCATTTCGGCATAGTCAGCTTTGCTGTAACACAGGCACGGTCACGTAACATCCCACTGCAAACGCTCACGGAGAACAAGATCGAAACCTATGACTGCATGTTCACTACCTCCTAGAGGAGTCATGATCTGGACCTTTTCGATGAGTAGTCGGTCACTAGTTAGAACATAGTCTAGTTTTGATGACTTTCCACTAGGGCCCCACCTAGTGTCAGCTCCAACATTCTCAGTCAGTCCCGTGTTTTGAATAGTTTGCAGTAGGTTTCGGCCAAATTTTCCCTTAGCACACCCCGAGCCAGGGTTCAGTGATGGGGCATTGAAATCTCCAGCTATGGTGATTTGATCGTAGCCTAAATCTCGTATCCTTGTGATAGTGCTGAGCAGTAGCTGATTGTGCTCAGCCCCACAGGTGGGAGATCGGTAGATGCCACCCAGTAAGTGCTTGGTGTGGCCTACGGTGAAATGATACCATATGGAGTCTGGGAGTTCAATAAGTGGTGGGTCCGTTGCGCGCACACATTTAAGTTGCCTATCGAAGTATATAGCAACTCCCTCTCCTTCCTTATTACCTCTGCCTCTCCTGACCAGAACCATATCACCTATACTGATTTCATTGTCGGCGATAGTGGGGTTTAACCACGTTTCAGTGAGAATGATTATTTTCGGTTGAAGGTGTGCTTGGAGATTTCGGAGTTCACCTACTTTTCTTCTCAGCCCCCTCACATTGCTATATAGGCAACTGACAGTGAGTCTAACAACCTCAGAGTGTTGTGGGGTAGCTGACGTGAAACTGTCTGCTGGTAGGGGACTTGATGTTGGGACTAGTAGGCCGATTCCGATAGAACCGGCCCGTTGTAGTTTTTTTCAATGGATTTAGGCAGGATACTTGGGTGACACAGACTGTCATTCTCAGAACTGCATCGTTCCTGTGTCACTGAAGCTTGGGGACGTATTAAAGCCTCAGTTTGCTGCCTCCTTATAGTTCGGGGCCTGCTTTCGCAGCATGGGATGTGTCCTCCTATTTTTCCCTTGGTCTCATACCACCGTTGAAGTGCTATGGAAAACTGCTCCGGCAGTCGAATGTGACACATAGCAGCTTTGGAGAGTTAATCAGTGTTAGATGAGCGGGACGAGGTAGTCAAAAAATGGATATGGCTCCAGAAGCGCCAGGGGCCATTTGAGATGACAGCCATCTCCATTGCTCTACGTCGTGCGTGTGTTTTTCACAAGCGGTGCCGGTTTCCAGCTCCGGAACACCGTGTACCACCAAAGAGGTGGAAGGCATCAGTTCCGGTGACTCCCTTGCCGTATGTCTGATAGCCCATGGTCTATCTTGTCTCATTCTTATGTTAGAACTTCTGTCCAGTACCTGAGCTATTAACAGTACTTTTTCGGCCTCTTCGGCAGAGTCCAGTGTAGCCCGTATTCGGGGTGGCTTACCCTGAGGCGTGTGGACACATCCGTACAGTCCTGTTTCTAATTCCCGGTTCATTCATTGATTAAGGAAAGAAGGCTCGAATCCAATGGTAATCCTTTTCGAGTAAGTTTCTGTACTTATATAGACTTTTTTGAAGGAACAAATTGACGGTGCTGACACGTCTTCTTCTTGGAATTGTTTTCAAGGGTTTATAAATCGGTGGAAGAAGCAGTACTCCAAAGAGATGTTGTTGGATGTCGAACTCCCCTGCTATGTCCTCTGAGATATTCCAACGAGGTGGCAAGTAAAAGAGAAAATAGATAAGGTCCATAGTTATTGCTTAGGATTTTAAAGTTTGTAACGGAATCAAGTAAGCATCAAGAGGGTGGAGGTGATGAAAGTAATCAAACAACAACAGTCACCAGTCACTATCAAACGAATATGTTTGAACCAAGCGACTCCTTTCACTTATCGTGGCAGCACGATTTTGACAGACAGTTGGTACGAATTAGGATGCCAAAACCAGTCAGGATCTCAGAGGCAAGACAGACCTTCACCACTTTTAAGTCAGTTCGGTAATCTCCTGCACTGTGCAGCTTAAAAAACATGATTTGGAGCTTCAGCACCAATGTTAAATCGGTTGGTTCTTCTCTACCGGTCGGAAAATTGGTGCGTTGCAACAAGCGATTCCAGCAGTTGCTGACTTTTATAAACAACTGTCATCACTGGTTCCATGTTGAGGATAGAACTATTCTCCACGAAAGATAAGTAATTAGAAACTCTTGAAGCAAACCAATCAAGGAGCTATTGATCAAGAAGCACACTGAAGCAAATGGAGGTAGGTCCAACACGTGCTAAAGAGACTGTCTATCGGTCCCTCTGGTCAGAGGCTCACCTTTATATTTGTTTAAGTTTCCGGTTAAACACAGGGCTTCAAGCTAGAGGCTTGAAATCTCGGTAGCAGTAATGTTTATTTTTATGGGATGGGGTTGCTAGGAGCATGTCCAACCTTCCCTCTTCATAAGTCGTATTAGTGGCTTAGCAAGGCAAATGAGTGCGTTGGTCGGGGATCGAACCCAGGACCACATGCATGGTTGGTGAGCACTCTGCTTCCATGCCGCCAACGCGGCGAGGGATTCAAGGCAGGCACGAGTGAAATCGTGTGAGGACGAGGGGAGGAACTGTGGGCAATTATGCAGCCAGCTAAAGAGGACCCCAAAGAATAGGACAAAGTGGAGGTGTGCTGTTAAAGCTGCGTGTTCCACCCGGAGCCCAATGGGAACAATATTAAATAATAACAGTAGTAATATTGTGGGACCTCTCATCCTATGAAGCGACTAGATATAGAGACTCAAAATGTCAGGAAATCACCAGTGTAATGAATTTATCCTAATGAGAATCGTACTCATTGCCTTGTTTTCAACCCTTTCTAGAATATATTAGTCCCTCTTGGGACAAGTATAGGCCGTCTAGAGGTAATCTTTCAGTTTTCACCACACCAGATATATATATATAATGAGGTGAACATATCACTTGTATTTCCAGTGAACTCCATATTTTTCAGCAATGATTTGAAAATTTGGGCTGCCGCAAGGCTACAATGTGCTACAAATTTTAAGTCATGACTTGGTAAGACACTTAAATCCGCATGAGTCTGAAATTGTGGGAACGTTAATTTCTCTAATTCGGGTGAGCTGGGGCTTGCGTCTACGATATATATAGTTCACTGGCCATCATCTATTCTTTGAACCAATATAAAAAATTTTTGAGATCTCACAACGAAAGCATGGTATTATCACCCTTTATATCCTTCCAAATTTTTAGGTCATGTGCATAGAGAATCACCGGAAATTCAGCCAGCCCGGGTAATTCGTTGACCTACTAAGTAAAGATAAATAGGACGAGTTCTGTGCCTTGTGGCACTCCATTATGTGCCGATGTCCAAGTAGGGAGTTTTGAGTTGGTCTTAGCGTCTGTATCCTACCCTCGATCTGGCTCAGCTTTCTCTTGCTGCTGGTGGTAAAAAAGGCTTCTCCGGAAGCAATGCTGGGCCCTGGAGAGCAAGTTGGTGTTTTCTAGATATGTCATGGTAGCATTCTTGATGACTCTACGTTATATTCATTAGAGAGCTTTTGAGACCGATAGATCTTTAGTTTGAGGGACGAATCCTACTTTTTGAGTGGAGCTGCTACGCTGTGAGTTCTAGTCAGTTTCTTGGCTATATCTGGTAAATCGTCGAATCCACTGAGACTGAATTTAATATTTCTACAATTGTAATATCCGTACATGTGTTTTTTCTGGCTACAAAACACTTAAGTCCACTTGCCATGTTGTGGGTGTACAAGGGATTTCTTCTATGAGGTTGACTTTGGTTAAAACATCTTCAACTGTATTATTGTAGTTCAAACAAGACAGATAATAATAATAATAATGTATATTCTCATATAAACATATAAATTTACATGAAAATGCATGCCATTTTTACAGGCACGATCAAGTATGATATAATATCAAATCATAGATTGTCTACAAGTTAATAATGTTTCAACAGTGAAATATTTGATATATATATAAATACACATTGTCTGAACTAGGCTGTATAGTTATTGAATTGTACAATTGTCCTCTAGGTTGAGCGGGAAAATCGACTTCGTTTCGTTTTCATCCCGTGGTTGTCGGCATACGATAACCAATCAATATTGAGGTAAGTACAACGTTTACAAGGGATTGAAAGCTGTTTTAGAAAAGTAAAAGTGCTGAGGTGAATCATTAAATTGTAATGAAATAGGTGAGTGCAAGTACCATTAATAAATGCATTAATAAAATAAACTCCCTAGGCTGACAACGTTCATTTGCAATGTATAATGCTACACGTATATCTCGTACTATCACGATGTCCACTTTTGGTTTTAATACATTTATCCTCAGTTGTGCCAGTTGTTTTTGTTTTATACCTTTTTGTGCATTTAGTGCACAACCGTACCTCACAGAGAATAGGAATAGAATAAGTCATAAAGAGCTGTAAAATGTTAGGTTTAATGGAATATAATGAGGATCAAGTAAAGACGTTATTGGAAAATGAATGAGATAAGACATTGTGAAGTGGTATTTAAAGATCCGACAATGAACAGCAAGTTAGTTTATAAGATGCCTTATAAATCTGTGCAGATCCCACGTGGTCGCGTCTCAACAATAGGCTGAGCGAATGGTGTATATTTAAAGGTAGAAGCATGATCTGTCAAGGCGTTCATTATTATCTTTTTCAAGATAAAGATCTAAGCCCTCATAAAAATCAGAAATATCTCGAGCCTTGAAATTGCGTATTGCTGTTCCTGCAGAATGGGGCGATTCACCTTAGTGACCGCCACCATATCTACTGATCATCTAACGCCACCCTCCCTCCTTTTTTGATGTTAAGCTCTGAGACTATGATTATTATGGCTACCTCAAATATACTGCTTGGTACCAAACATGTTCGTACCTCATATTCCATCTCCCTAGCTTTCTTAATGAGTGCTTCCAATAGGTCTCCGCGTACATCTTTATGAACATTATATATGTATGCATGCGTCCTAATGAACAGATTACTTTACAAGAAGTTAAAACCTTAAAGAATAAAAAGAATAGGTTTTGTGAATAGTTAAGCAAGATTCAGCAGAACAATATAGTTAGGGATCAATGTAGGTAGCATGAACTGAAGGTAAGGTCGGTTGGCGGGACTTAGTGTACTAAATTATCATGACAGTCTTATATATAGTCAACATTTGACATTGCAAAGTAACCTGTCTACATATATTATAAAAAGATATTAACAGAACCAACAAAATTTCAGCATTTGGTTAACAATACTACAGAAGGGTAGTTAGTACTACAGGTAGTCGTGAAGTAAATCAATCTATGTAAAATAAGAGCATAGTCAGTGTCATAATTCGTATTATCAAAGAATACATTAGGCTCAATAACTGAGTGTTATAAGGGAAATAAGAGCGGTAAACCAAGAGAACATTTGCCGCATAAGTATTTTAATCATTTTAGGTATTTTAACGACAATCTAATTTCAAGTATTGAACCTACATAATTACTAAGTATTATTATGTTAGTCTGGGAACTAGTGGACATGTTTATGTTTTTCTATGCTCCTTTTGAAACTGTCAGGCCTTTCACAGGATCTTATCTCAGAGGGTAGTTGGTTCCAAAGTTTGCAATATTTAATGGTGAAGAAGTTAGCTCTAGTGGTGAGTCTATGGGTGTTAACCTTGAGAAGGTAGTTGTGGCTGCGTAGTCCATACGATTTAGGATTGACCCAGGTTATGGACGAGTTACTGTTACAGTGCTTTCTTATAACTTTGAATAAGAGAAATAAATTGCACTTCACTCTCCTTAACCATAAGGGCTCTAAGTCCAGTCGAATACATCTGTCAAGGTATTCTATTTGCTGACCATAGCCTAATATGCGTTTCGTAAGGAATTTTTGGACACTTTCAACTTTTTTTCTGTCTGCTGATTTAAAGCTACTGTATAAGTGGGCACAGTATTCAAGTTTGGGGCGAATGCATATCTTATATATGGCTAATCTGGCTTCTGGAGTGTAAAAGTTGCGTAGCACAAAGCCGGTTAGACGTTTACAATCAGATACCACCTTATTTGCATGTTCAGTAAAGGTAAGATCTGAGTATGTTATCCCGAGATCTGTGACTGTGTTTGTGTTTGAGACAAGGTCACCGTACATGTATAGACACATGCTAGGTTTCCAACGTCCGAAGTATGTTATCCCAGATTTAGCTGGATTGAACGTTAACTGCCACTTTTCACTCCAATTACATAGACTATTTAGGTCTTCTTGGATTTTACTAACAATATTCATATCATTATAGTCAAAATCATAGACAACTTTGAGGTCATCTGCAAAGAGGTATGGCTTGCCATACTTGATCATAGAGACAATATCATTTATGAATACAATGAATAGGGTAGGGCCAAGAACACTACCTTGTATCACGCCGCTGGTTATCGGTTTGGATGTTGATAAGTGATGGTTGACTTTAACTAACTGTTCTCTTCCTGTAAGAAAGGAAGTTATCCACTCAAGAAGCCTTCCACTTATTCCATAAGATAGGAGTTTCAGTATGAGTCTGTTATGTGGGACTTTATCAAAAGCTTTCCTAACATCTAGAAATAATGTTGCTGCCGAACGACCTTTGTCTACACATTCAGTAATGTGATCGAAATAATCTAACTGGCACGTAATGCACGATCTTCTATTTAGGAAACCGTATTGGAAAGGGGATATTAAGTCATTCGAGAGCAAATACTGAACAATTTGCTTCTTTACAATCTTTTCCATCACACGTGAAACTACGGAAGTAATGTTGATGGGGCGGTAATTATCTATGTCCGCTGTAGGTCCGGTTTTGTGAATGGGTACAACGTAGGATTTCTTCCAGCTATTTGGATATGTTCCACTCCTTATCGAAGTTGAAAATATCTTGAGAAGAAGTAGATTCATGTCATTTCCACCATTTTTTAAGAGGACGGAAGACATTCCATCTGGGCCGGGAGTATTAGTAAGCTTAAGAGTTGTGATAGCTTTATCGATTTCTTGGGCGTTTAAGACTACATCGCTTAGACACTTTTCTGTTTTACGAGGGAAATCTATATCCTGGTCATTTTCTAGAGTGTACAGTTTGGCAAAGTGCGTGCTAAACACCTCACATATATCCTCAGCACTTTCGTGAGTAATGCCGCCAAGGTGTATTATTTTTGGATATGTTGATTTGGAGTTAGTTAACCTACTTTTGAAGAGTTTGGCTATTTCTCCAGTGTTATGTGGCGACTGAATTGCCCGCGTTTCTTTATTCCTAAGACTTAGATTTTTTAACTCATGGATTCTAATGAGGATTGTTTTGATAGCGATTAACGACGATAAGTCGTCATGTCTATAGTAACTTAATGAATGCTTCCGCAAACTTCTTCTTAATGATATTGGAATAAAATCACCTTGAGGGATTTTGAATTTAATCAGTTTCACAGGCGCTATGACATCATTAACCGACTGTATATTGTCATAGAAGTTTTTAAGGACTTCCTCTAAGGAGTCATTGGTAAAGTAGGAATCCCAATTAGAGTATCTAATCAAGTCCTGATACAAGTCCCAATCAACCCGCGTGTATGGTCTTATAGGTGTCCGACTAACTTCGTTTCTGTGTATAGTTTCTGGGGAAATGTTAAACGAACATGCAACTATTTTATGATCGCTACCTGGGAATTCATGTCCCACATGAATTGTAGATGGTGCTACGTTGATCGTGAATATAAGATCAAGAATGTTATTGGACCTAGTGGGTACATTTATGTGTTGCGTCCATCCTCCAGTAATGATGGAATTAAGAAGATTATCATACCTCGAGGGTCCACGAAGTGTACGCCATGATATATCAGGCAAATTGAAGTCACCTCCAATTATATTATAACTGAAGGGGAGATTGGATGCAACACTAAATATGTTGCTGAGTACGTTATCGTATTCGCGGTTGGATGATGGCGGTCGGTATACGCACCCTATAAGGATAGGTTTACTTCTGAGAACTTTTATTTCGACCCACACCGAATCATTAAGTTGTGACAGAATAGGGTGACTAAAATGCGTTGCACAAATGGGTTGTTTAACGTATATGAGTGTTCCACCCCCACGACCTGTTTCCCTATCCCCTCGAAAAAGATTGTACTTATCAATTGATAAGCTACCATCCACAATGTCACTTGAGCACCAGGCTTCAGTGATCATGATCAGCGACGGATTGCATATAGAGGCTAACGTACATAATGCTAAATGTTTGTTAAGAACTGATCTAGCATTTATGAGGATGACGGATAGACTTTGACGAAGTGGTTTTAGTGTATGGGCAATATCATAATAAAATACTCTATGGTTATCAACTGAATATGTGCAGTCGTTATTGGATTCATTAATTACAACATTTTGATCACTAGAGACGGTTTCTTTAATTTGATAGTTAGGGATGGGTTGTGAAATGTCACTCGTGAGTAGTTGGTCGTTTAGATATTGCGTGCTATGGGAGATACTAGTATGATAATCTAAGGTATTACTATTGGTATTAGGTGTGTATAAGATGTTTGCTATCTTTCGGGGAAGAAGCAGTTTCCCTGTTGTAAGGTGTTCGCTATACCAGCAAGGAATTGGTCTGATATCATGCGTGCTATGTGCATGATCCCAGGCGTTTCTGCCAGTTGTCGCTGGAGAAAATTTTGGTCATATGGGTTGGCTAGTGTCGTGTAATCTGCATAGTTATAACCGAAATGTGTGATCGGCGTGTTGTTGTGTGCATATGACTTAGATCCCTGTGTCTGATTAGAGTACTTCCTAGGCCATGATGAGCATTGTGCTGAAATTGGCATGTGACCCCTACTGAATGCATGAGAATTATGACAGGGCACTATACGCGTTTTTGGACTAACGTCTGTATTCTCAAACTGATGTTTCCTGTACATCATGGTTGAGGGTGCATTCGTGAGGGGTTGAGCAACTTCGTGTTTTCGAAGTGTTTGGTGAGATATGTGACGATTGTTTTTTCTTATCATAGGACTGGTAGTGGAAGTCGGAAATGATTCAGCTCCTACGGTATGTGAATTACGTCTAACTTCAGGAACATGACTAAGTTTAGATGATTGTCTATCAGTAGAATGAGCCAGTGACCCATTTGAAACTTTCCTACTTATGGGCTTTAGTGTTCCGGGTCTAACGTTTGGTTTAGCTTTATCCGTATTAGTCGGCCTGTATAATTTGGGCTGCTGGTGATTAGTAGGATTTCCTAATAAACTGGATTTCTGTTGAATAGTCTCAACAGTTTTTTGGTGTTCCTAACGGAAATAGGACGTTTATCATATCGCCTTGTATTTACGCCAACCTGGGTGGCCACATGTGATTGCTGCTTCACAGTAGCCGGGCTAAGAGGTTGTGAGGTATATGACTTCCCGAGAGATTCAAAGTGTACAACTGAATTCAGCTTAGACTTTTTCGAGGGTTTGGCATTAGTGCCAGTGTGCGAGGGATGCACGTCAATACTGTGATCTGTTGACATTTCTATGTCTGAAATTTCGGTATTTAGAGCTAATTCTTCAACAGTTGCTTGACTACTGTTAGTTTGTGTATGCGATATTATCTGGTGCTCTTGGTCATCAGGCAATACAACGAGGGAAGTATTAACATCGGTTGTCTTATTGGGGTTGTCTTCCCTCAGTTTACCTGCGCGGCAACGTCTTTGGCAAGAAGTTAAATCAGGTACAATCCTGATATTGGTGTAGGGTGTTGAGGAGCCAAGAGTTTTGCCAGACTCCAAAAATTTCTTAGCTAGGTCAACAGACTTAAATTTGAAGAGTACAGGACATCGGTGGTTTGCAGATTTCTTACGAAGACGCAGAACCTGGCAGTCAGATACTGAAATGTTGCATGCCTGTAGACAGATTGCTCTAAGTTTGATAATAGGTACATTGTCTGGTATATTATATCCTAAAACATTGTATGAGGACATGACCCTCTTTACAGCCTCTGCAGTCAAAAAGTCTAGCAGGCGCTCAGATTTGAGGAGTGAATCTAAGCAAATTTCTTGTGATGGATCACAAAGTTGGAGGAAAGGAGTGATACTTTCAAACTTATCCTGCAGGTCTGTTATGGATTTCTGAAGGATCTTTAGATCACTAGTGTTACGGGCTACGTTATCGATTAGTTCTTCCATTAAGTTTGGTACTATAACTCTCGGTGTATCAATTGATCTTAGTACAAATTCATCTTCAGGACTAATGTTTCTAGTGACCTGCTGACTATTTGATGCTAGTCTCTTAACAGTACTAACTCGTTTAATAACTTTGACCATTATGGAGGTAAAGATTATAAAAATTTCTCAAAAATTGACAAAAGTGTGTGAAATACTGTTATATTATCTAAGTAGATAAAAACAACAATAAACAGGTATGAATGTATGAAGTACGAACTAAAAATAGACCACTATCAAACGAGTTAACTCTGACAGTTATAAACAACAAAACTAAGGACTTCTCTATAGTTCTTTTGTGATAGATTGCTCTTTATTAACACGAATCTGACTGGATCCAAACAGTATTCTGGAGGTGATAAATTTGGATATTTAGCTACCGGAGGTGCAACCAATATCAGCTATAATTATATAGTAGTCAAATATAGACCACGATATTCCAGAATTCGAAAAGATATTTCCACGTTATATGGAGAGATTGTGGACAGCTGGTTGGTTGAAGTAACCAGCAGGTCTAACTGAATTGCATTGAGTTCACATGTGCATATAAACTGTCGAAACTCCATTTTGATAAATACATAATACAAAATAATAGTTAAATCATCCGTTTATTAGTTGGGTGGAATATGAAGTTGACTTGGTTCAAGACTTCACGGACGTCGTAGGCAGGACATAATATATATATATTCTCATATAAACATATAAATTTACATGAAAATGCATGCCATTTTTACAGGCACGATCAAGTATGATATAATATCAAATCATAGATTGTCTACAAGTTAATAATGTTTCAACAGTGAAATATTTGATATATATATATATATACATTGTCTGAACTAGGCTGTATAGTTATTGAATTGTACAATTGTCCTCCAGGTTGAGCGGGAAAATCGACTTCGTTTCGTTTTCATCCCGTGGTTGTCGGCATACGATAACCAACCAATATTGAGGTAAGTACAACGTTTACAACGGATTGAAAGCTGTTTTTAGAAAAGTAAAAGTGCTAAGGTGAATCAATAAAGTGTAATGAAATGGGTAAGTGCAAGTATCACTAATAAATGCATTAATAAAATAAACTCCCTAGGCTGACAACGTTCATTTGCAATGTATAATGCTACGCGTATATCTGGTAGTATCATGATGTCCACTTTTGGTTTTAATACATTTTTTCCTTATGTCTGTTTTTTTATTTTATGCTTTTTTGTGCATTTGGTGCACAACCGTACCTCACAGAGAATAGGAATAGAATAAGTCGAATCAAATTCATAAAGAGCTATAAAATGTTAGGTTTAATGGGATACAATGAGGATTAAGTAAAGACGTAATTAGAAAATGAATGAGATAAGACATTGTGAAGTGGTATTTAAAGATCCGACAATGGACAGCAAGTTGATTTATAAGATGCCCCATAAATCTGTGCAGATCCCACATGGTCGCATCTCAACAATAGGCTGAGCGAATGGTGTATATTTAAAGGTAGAAGCATGATCTGTCAAGGCGTTCATTATTATCTTTTTCAAGATAAAGATCTAAGCCCTCATAAAAATCAGAAATATCTCGAGCCTTTAATTTGTATATTGCTGTTCCTGCAGAATGGGGCGATTCACCTTAGTGACCGCCACCATATCTACTGATCAGCTAACGCCACCCTCCCTCCTTTTTTGATGTTAAGCTCTGAGAATATGATTATTATGGCTACCGCAAATATACTGCTTGGTACCAGACATGTTCGTACCCCATATTCCATCTCCCTAGCTTTCTTAATGAGTGCTTCCAATAGGTCTCCACATACATCTTTATGAACATTATATATGTATGCATGCGTCCTAATGAACGGATTACTTTACAAGAAGTTAAAACCTTAAAGAATAAAAAGAATAGGTTTTGTGAATAGTTAAGCAAGATTCAGCAGAACAATATAGTTAGGGATCAATGTAGGTAGTATGAACTGAAGGTAAGGTCGGTTGGCAGGACTTAGTGTACTAAATTATCATGACAGTCTTGTATATAGTAGACATCTGACATTGCAAAGTAACGTGTCTAAACATATTATAAAAGATATTAACAGAAATACTACATAGCTTTAACATTATGAATTTTAGAAAATTATATGAGAATGGGTAACTGTTGACTGAAGATAATCAATTCAACTCAAAAATAGTGCAGTGTATTATGCTAATAATATAAGTATATTCGTAAAATATTAAAAGATATGGTTGCTAATGTAATGGTTTTCGGAAATAATTATACTGACGAACTTATTGAAGATTACAGTGAAGAGGAAACCAGTGAGTTAGTTAAATGGCTACTGTGCAGTTAGTAGTTAAAACGTCTTTTTTAAAAAGTAAAGGGTAGAAGAGTTTTGAGCACCGGAGCAAATTAAGTCATATTCTACTGAGTAGAGTGTAGTGAGTAGTGGTACGATTAGGGATAAGGGTAGGTTGAATGAACTTGGGGAAAATGGTTGGTTGGTTGAGTTTGTTATTGCTAGGTATTCCTGGCCACTTTTCATATGGCATGCTTTAGACATTACAAAGTACCAGTTTGCTTATATTATGGGAGAACTATCACAACTAATTTGGGATTATACATCCAGGAGAGTCTAATGAGTTTATAAACCCGATTGAAGAAATATCGATAGGATCTCTAGTAAGCTGAATAACCGGACCTTAGGTAAAGGCATGTGGGAGAGATTAGGTTGGTTTTATCACGTTATAGATGAGGTACGGTTGCCGGGGCAAATGAGTTTCCTCAAATTGGGGGTATTGCACTGGGGTCTGTAGTACTAAAGCTAGTTGAGCGGCCCATATGGATAAAGTATGGATAAGTAGACCGAAGCTCTTTTGTTGATAGGAACTCGTTAAGTAGACGCTGGAATTCAGTAGGAGATCGGCAACTACGTACAGTAAGTGGAAGTTCGTTCCATAATGCACTGTACTGTATTTTAAAGAAACGTGATCGCAGTTTTGTCCGGAACCGGCTTATGGATAGAGTATTTTCATGATTCCTAAGAGTATATATGGGTAAATTATTGAAAGCTATTGGATTACTGCTTTTGGTGTAGCCGTGTAAAAGGCGAAAGAGGAATGTAAGGTTGAGTTTCAGGCGCCTTAACCAAAGTGGCTGAAGTCCATACATTTTGCACCTATCAGCGTAAGTCAGTCCTTCATGTTTGTATAATAGGCGTCGAGTAAAACTTCGCTGAATATTTTCAATACGAACCCTGTCATACCCATGCATGAAACCGAAGACAATTGTGCAGTATTCAAGTACTGGACGAACCATGACTTTGTATAAAAGGACTTTAGCCTCATTTGTGTACATTTTTCGATGCAACAAGCCTGTGAGTCTTCGGCATTTAGAAACAAGTGCTTTTGCGTACTGACTGAATGTTAAGTTTTGTGAGTAGGTAACTCCCAGGTCTTTTATGGAACTGAGGGTTTGGAGAAAAGAGTTACCTAGGTGTAACCTGAAATTCGGATGGGAGTTATTGAAATATAGGACACCACATTTATCAGAATTGAATGGCAGTTGCCAGTCATTGCTCCAGTTATGTAACCTATCCAGATCATCTTGAATATGTGTGAATCCTTCGTTTAGTGTAGAATGGGGGAAGCTGTATACAATCTTTAAGTCGTCAGCAAAGAGGTATGGGGTACCATGCTTGATTACGCTGCAGATGTCGTTAATGTAGATTACGAAAAGCAGTGGACCTAGTACACTACCCTGAATCACTCCACTTCTTATAGGTCTGGGTGACGAGTAATTATTTGCAAATTTCACAACTTGGGAACGATCTTCCAAGAAAGAAATGAGCCAGGATAACAAGGGGTCTTGGAACCCGTACGACTTTAGCTTAAGGATTAGTCTCTTGTGTGGGACTTTATCAAAGGCTTTTTTGAAGTCAAAGAAGAGAGTTGTGACATACAAACCATGATCACGCTTAGCGGTAACATCATCAAAGTAGTCAAGTAGGCAGGTGGAGCATGATCGATTTTTCAAGAAGCCGTGTTGTGCTGGAGTAAACACTTTGTGAAGGTGGAGGTATAAAGCAATATCTTGCCCTATAACCTTTTCCATAACCCTGGAAACTACTGACGTGATATTAATCGGTCGGTAGTTTTCGATGTTAGAAGTTGGTCCTTGTTTGTGCCTAGGGGTTATAAACGACAGTTTCCAGCATTCTGGGTAACTGCCATTATTTAAGGACAGAATGAAAAACTTTAGTAGGATAATGGGTATATCCTCACCACCTCTTTTCAACAAGATAGATGGAATTCCATCGGGCCCAGCGTTATATGATGTCCGGAGGGATGCTATAGCGGAGGAAATCTTTTGTTGGGTGAATGTTATATTACCCAAAAAGTGATTTGGTATTGTCGGAACTTCAAGACTATCTACTGTTTCTTCGATAGTATAGTAGCTAGAAAAGTGGGAGCTGAATAACTCACATATCTCCTGCGGGTCTTCGTGTAGTTTTTCTCCATCTAGTAATAAGTTAGGGATACTTATTCTGTTGTTGTTGATTCGTGACTTAATTAGTTTAACTAATGCCTCTGTATTATCAGGTCGTGAGTGGAGGATGCGTTCTAGTTTGATGGACTCAGATAACTGATTAGATTTGTATGAATCATAAGTTTGCTTGAGTGTAATGAGTGATGAAAAGTCATTATATCTGTAGAATTGCCTAGCATGCTTACGCAGTCGGTTTCGAATCTTTACGGGGATGAAGTCGGGCTGTTTAGGCCTCGTTTTCACAAGTCTTACTGGAGCGATGAAGTCATGTGCAAATCCTAGGTTCTCATAGAGTAATTTGTTTGTCTCTATAGCCGAGCTGCACGTAAAGTATGGCTCCCAGTCTAGGGTGCGTATGTATGGTTTCAGTTCATCCCACTGAGCATGTCTGTAACCCCTGAGTAATACTTTGTTGGCGTTTATTGTCGAACTCATGCTAGTGCAAATATTAAATGTACCGAATACTACTCTGTGGTCGCTGCCAGGAAACTCTTTACCTACTCGAAGGGTAGTGGGGATGATACCATTAGTGAAAACTAGATCTAAAATCTTAGATAGCCTGGTAGGATACTGTACGTGTTGTTGCCATTCTTTTGTTTCTATTATGTTGATAAATTCATTGTACCGTTTTGGTGAGGAAAGTGGTTGCCAGACTACATCGGGCATATTAAAGTCCCCACATATAATTTTAGCCGTGTGAGGTAGTGAAGTGGCGTAAGCGAACGTGCTAGCAAGCTTCATATTACCTTCAACGGTTGAGCACGGGGGGTGATAGATGCAACCTATAAGATAGGAACTGGAGTGAGACAGTCTTAGAATAGCCCACACTGAATCGTTATCTGTGATGAGCTCTGGGTAGAAGCACTGTGTGGCCTTAATATCAGACCTGATATACATAGCACATCCTCCTCCTCTACCATAGTTTCTGTCGCCTCTGAATACATAATAGTTATCAATAGAAATATCTTTATCGCAAATCTGAGGAGTGCACCATGTCTCAGTAATCATTATGAGAGACGGATTGCAAATTAGGGATAATGTCGTGAAGTCGAACATTTTGTTGAGTAAGGAGCGAGCATTGATAAGACAGAATGAGAGAGAGTTAGGGGTGACGGTGAAATCGCATATATCTTTAAAAATATTCTCTCCAAGGTTTATGGCGTCTAGAACAGATTGTTTGATGGGTGCTAACTCAGATGGTGGCCACTTACTAGCAGTGCTGGAAAAGTGCCCTACACCAGTATCAGCACAGAGAGATGTGCCATCGTTTGTTACCCCGGCGGGTGTGAGGTGTTCATAATACCGTGCCTCCAATGCATCGCCCTCCCATCCGGTGATAAGTGGCTTGACAGTATGTGTGCTATTTGCGTCAATATTGAGGCTGAAATTTCGTGTTGGCTGAGAAAATTTAGATTGGATGGGGGGAGGTAGGTATTCCTTGTGGATAGTATGCTGGGGTAGAGTTACGTGTATCGCAGTTATGACTAATATTTTGTGTGTTTAAGTTATTTTCGTAAATATTAGTCCATTGACGGTCTTGGGTGGTCTGTATGCGATGGTTTTCGGGGATGTGGTGAGTCAAAAGGCCACCTTTAGGAAACATGCCTAGCGCACTTGTTCCTTGTTGTAGAGGTCCCTGGATCAAACTTTTGTCTATAGTAGCCCTAGATTGGAAAGTTGTGTCGGGGTAGGTGTATGCCTGCCCGTCGGGCTTCGACTTATTTTTAGGGTGCCCAGACATATAGCGTCTGTTGTGTCTATCGGACGAAGACTTGTTTGATGTTGGATGAATCGGCGGGTTACCTCTCTTTTCATTGACGTTAGATTTATGGCGGTATGAGGGCTTATTCTGCTTCCCTGGTTTAGTGGTATGATTGGGGTCGCTTAAGTTAATGTTATCTGGTTCGCTGCTGAGAAACCTATCAGTGATGTGTTTGAGTACAGGTATTCTGGATGGCAGGGTTATTTTACTTCGTTTTGTATGCTCACTAATCTGAGTGCTGCTCGGGGAGGATATGCTTAATGCTACATGCTCGAGCTTAGTCTTTTGCTTAACGTTGGTAGTGGTATTAGCGGCTGATGGTGATGTGGCTAGCGAGCATAACTCTGAAGATGCATCTAAGTCTATGACCGTAGTTGCTTCATCGTTGAGTTTACTAGGTAAATTTTTATTATTTAAGAGTATTTCATGTATGTCTGTACCATTAGGTTTACTCAAGTTTAAGGCGACAGAGTCTTCTATAGGACATTCTGCTGTTACGTAAGTTTTTGCGACACTTGGTACACTTGCGCGGCTACGTCTTTGACATGGCGTTAGGTCATGGGCAAGTTTAATATTACCATAAGGTGTGGATGAACTAATTAACTTATTTGACGACTGAAATTTCCTAGCATCATTAGGACTACTGAATTTAAACAGCACAGGGCAAGTATACTTTCCTGATTTTTTCCTGAGTCTGATTAGGTGGCAATTCGCTGATGGCATGCCACACGCTTGGAGACATGTCACTTTGATTTTGTCCAGAGGCGTCCGATCAGGCAGATTGTAAGCGAGAACGTTGTACGAGGACATGATTCGTTTAGTAACTTCACTGGCTATAAAGTCTAACATACGCTCAGATTTCAGCAGACTTTCCGGATTAGCATCATGAGTTGGGTTACAAAGAAGCAGTAGTGGCTTAATGGTGTTTATATTCTCATTTAATTCCTTCACAGAGTTTCCTAGAGATATAAGGTCCAACTTATTTTGTTCAGCAGTTGCATATACCTCTGACAACAAGTCGGGAACAATGACTTCGGGGACATTGTTGAGGCTACGCGGAACGCACAGTGATGTACGTATCTTCTTAGCTGAGTGACCCAAACTATTCTTACGTATGGAAAGTACTCGTTTATTACGTTGTGCCATTGCTGAAAACTAATCAATATGGTTTAAAGTTAAAGCCGAGCTAAATCGAAAACGGGTATATGGAAAAATAGTATATCGAGTGGATATACAGATTAAGTACTACTATGGATACCGTATGGAATTTTATTGCTTATAAATAAACAATAAATTTACAAAGTACTAAAAAGTAAGATACAGAGTATATAGAAACCAATTATCCTGTAAATTAAACCGGGTATGTAAACCAAAAAATGATGAACTTCTCTACAGTTTTCTTTTCTGTGACGTTGTTCTAAAGTTACAATAAGGAGGATGAGCCCTGCGAAAGAGTGGATCCAAACTTGATAACTGGCGGTGATATATCTGCAGAATTGGAAGCTAGAGTAGCAGCCAATATAAGTTATAGTTGAGCAGTGGTATAATATCCACTACAATATTCCAGAAATCGACAAAAATATATCCACGTTATGGGGAGAGATTGTAACGTCCGATCAGAATCGCGCGCTAGATATAGTGGACCCAGCACAAAATAGTGTATGATCCTCACCCACGAATCGTATGATTTGTCTTGCTGTGGAGTTACTATGTGGATCTATCATTTCTCACGCATATTGCGATTTAGTGTGTGATCAGTGAGTCGTATTTTGTTCCACCTTGGTCTTTGCTGAATCGCCAGCTAATCAGAATAGACATTTCCAGGCAATAAGAATGGTCCAATCCCACGGTCGTGAGCCAACTTGTAGACAATCTACGATTTGATATTATATCATGCTTGATCGTGCCTGTAAAAATGGCATGCGTTTTCGTGTAAATTTATATGTTTATATGAGAATACACATTATTATTATTATTGCGTTGTGATAAACCAAACACATAAACATTATGTTTTGTTTCCTAATAGATGTATAATGCAATATCTTGCAGCCACAGGCCAGCCTTTGTCTTCTGATATTTTCGTGGTTCAGAGAATCGGAGGGCACAACGTACAAACGGGAGTATTGGCGTACCAGTTGAGCTCACTACGTTATAGTAATTAACAGGCGCAGACAAAGTTCGAACTGTTGCGCTACAAATGTACTGTTTCTGCGTGAATCATCTTTCCATATGCTTTTCGAAATTAGCCGCGTTCCTCACATTATTCACACATCCATCCTTGGCAAGGATTGTATTTTGTCACCTGGAACAATACATAGTATTCACCAATAGAATCTACAACCCGGAATCTTCTGATACCCGTTCTAACCACGAGGAACCAAGGATTTCATCCTCAGGTAGTGCTATTAGAGGAAAGTCTGACTTTTTATTTTGCAATGAATAGCTGTTTATCGTTGTTTTTGACACTTTGATAGTGCAACAAACCTTTTTTATGTCCTCAGGACTCTATTCCAGAAATTGTGAGAATTCTTTTTTCTGTGATGGTCAAATCTGTCAAATGCGTAAGTACCGTTAAGCGACTGAGGGAGGGTGGAGCTAGCTGATCAGTAGATATGGTGGTGGTCACTAAGGTGAATCACGCCATTCTGCAGGAACAGCAATATGCAATTCGAAGGCTCGAGATATTTCTGATTTTTATGAGGGCTTAGATCTTTATCTTGAAAAAGATAATAATGAACGCCTTGACAGATCATGCTTCTACCTTTAAATATATTCCATTAGCTCAGCCTATTGTTGAGATGCGACCACGTGGGATCTGCACAGATTCATGGGGCATCATATAAATTAACTTGCTATCCATCGTCAGATCTTTAAATACCACTTCACAATGTCTTATCTCATTTGTTTTCTAATAACGTCTTAACTTGATCCTCATTACGTTCCATTTAACCTAACATTTCATAGCTCTTTGTGAATTTGATTCGACTTGTTCTGTTCCTATTCTCTGGAGGGTACGGTTGCGCACCAAATAGACAAAAAGGCATGAAATAAAAACAACTGGCTTGAAAATAATTGTATTAAAGCCAAAAGTGGACATCATGATAGTACGAAGTATATGGGTATTATTATACATTGCAAATGAACGTTGTCGGCCTAAGGATCAATTACTTCCCCATTCTGTTTCCTATATAGATGTATTTGTGAATGATATATTGCACTTACTTAATTTACTACACTTTAATGATTCACCTTAGCACTTTTACTTTTCTAAAACATCTTCCAATCCCTTGTAAACGTTGTACTTACCTCAATATTGGTTGGTTATCGTATGCCTACAACCACGGGATGAAAACGAAACGAAGTCGTTTTCCCGCTCAACCTAGAGGACAATTGTACAATTCAATAACTATACGGCCTGGTTCAGACAACGAGTGTAATTATACATATATATCAAACATTTAACTGTTGAATCATTATTAACTTGTAGACAATCTAAGATTTGACATTATACCATAGTTGATCGTGCCTGTAAAAATGGCATGCATTTTCATGTAAATTTATATGTTTATATGAAAATACAAATTATTATTATTACTAATACTCGTCAACCGTCTGAAATTCTCAGTTTTGCAGACGATTTAAGAAATAATGAACACATGGTGATGGTTGCATTTGAAATCTCACTTACTCGCGTGATGATAATTTCCAGCTCTTACATTTCCCAGCTGCCATTTTATGTGGATTAATTCTCGGTTATTCTGGTTCCTGGCTACGTATGAACTGAAACTTACCTATGGATGTAACAGTGCTACTTTTTATATTTAACTGGACACTCACTACTGTGTTTCCCAGGACGTTCCTCTCTTCCTGAAATAGCTTTTAATCAAGTGGCGGCATAGTACTTACCCGAATTTACGCCGTTCACTGGTTGACCAAAACTATCAGCGGGAAACGGAACGAAGTTTCGGTCGGCGTTCAACTTTGATAGTAACCTTAACGAAGGGTTTACAATTCAACATTTATACGAACCTCTTCTGGTTGCCTGCACAACAGTCGAAGAATTAAAACTTTTGAAAAAGTATTAATTTATGATTCTTCGCGATTGTAATTTACAACACAACCGATCGTGCCTGTTAAAATGGCATGCATTTCTTTTAAACATACCTGCTTAGACGAAACGTAAATTATTATAAGCTGGAATGGCTTCTTTGATTCAAACATAGAATGCAGGAGCTTAACGTCAAACAACAATGCACTCATGTCTCGTAGAACCTTCGAACTACATAGACTGACTGGAGGAGGGATGCTTTGAGCAACTCTTACGAGTTACCTAACTCTTAACTCGACATCTGCGTTGTTACGCATCTGCTTAGTTCCCGTGGTAGGGCATGAATAACTGCGAGGAACGGTGAACGTTGATCGGTTATCCCATGCACACATCAATCAGATATATCTTTAACGACGTTTCAGCGCTATCTGGCCAGTGTGCTGCTGGCTGAATCGTTTTGGCAGTTGAGCGAATACGAATGACATTGGGACTAGGATCACTCATGACGAAATATATGTCATAATAATAATAATAGTATATTCTCATTTTGTACATGAGAGACGCCAGTTTACAGGCATCATCAATATGATAAATTACATATACGATTAGCAATCATAATTAATAATAATGTTTTAATAAAATACACATTTTTTCCTACTTGTGTAGGACACACCAAATATACAGGCAGGATAAGCATTATATAAATTTCATAAATTTGGTTCATGGTTAAGTTACATGGTTGCTGGCGTTTTTAACTTAGGTCTGTGGGAACAATATGATAACCAGTCATTCAATGGAGCACGTCATGAAATATAGGAATATTGACTTCGCATTAACAAAAAAACCCAAGTAAGTTTTGGATGGATTAAAAATACTTGGGAAAAAATAAAGCTTGAAGTTATTCCACAATATAACAAGTCATTCAATGGAGCACATCATGAAATATAGGAATATTGTCTTCGCATTAACAAAAAAACCCAAGTAAGTTTTGGATGGATTAAAAATACTTGGGAAAAAATAAAGCTTGAAGTAATTCCTCAATATAACTTGGGTGTGTACAAATCCGAATCTTATTTTTGATTTGATTTATATCCAAATTGGGTAATAAGGAAGCTATTTTTACAGATACGATCAGTTATGTTATAAGCTACAATCGTGACGTTGTATTACAAATAGATACTTTTCCATTGGTATAAGAGTATATTCCACAAATGTAATCCAGGTTGCGTCGTGGAGAAAGTTAATTCGTTATTAACCAGGCAACTGAAAGATACTGGACCAGTAATGTTTGCAGATCATTTGTCATTGTAAATGGTCAAATATCCACATTATTCATTCTCATTCAAAAAGTCAAATGGAAGCTGAAATGGTGAGAGAAAAAAGAAGACAAACAACAGCAACGCAAAAGAAAGCAACGGGAGTCCTTAAGGAGTGATTAATAAATATACACATATATATTCTCTTTAGTAACTGTGGTTATTTTGGTACACAAACTAACTAGTCCCGTTATGCTAACTTTTATATTATGTGTGAACTAATATTACTGTCCTGTGTAGAAATGTTAATCATCTAGTTCCAATAATATTAAAATTTATAATTGTAGTTTGCTGTAACTACACGTTTAAAGAACTTAAAATATCTATGTAGGGTGAAAAAGAGGGTGTAAGAGTCAGACGTAGAAGTGCATTGTCATCTTTGAGCAGTCTGGTGACTGAGGAGATGAACACTGGAAGTGTGTTTGCATTGCGCACACTAGCTGGTAGTCTATTCCAAATGACTGAAAACTTATTTAAGAAGAAGTTGTACCGCACGTAAGTCTGACAGTGCTCCATAGCAGCTAGGTTGTGATGATTTCTAAGATTGTAACTGATGACAGCAGTAGGTTTAGTTATTGGCTCGGAGGAATGCAAGAGAAGATTAGTTAGCTTATAGTAAAAGATAAGGTTTAGCTTAAGGCGTCTTTTCCAGAAGGGTTCTAATCTTAGTCTTACGCATCGCTCATGGTATTCCAGACCACTTTCTAAACCAAGAGTTCTTGAGGTAAACTGCCGTTGCACTCCCTCTAATTTAAGCTTGTCATTTTGTCTTAGTCCGCTAAGAATGAACGGGCAGTATTCTAAGACAGGTCGGACACATACTTTGTACAATAAAACCCTAGTTTCACAACAAAAGAAATTGCGCGTTATGCATCCTATCAGCCTTCGTGTTTTACGTCTGGCATAATCAGTCTGTTCCGCGAACGTTAGGTTACTAGAGTACCTATTACCGAGAACTACGACTGAGTTGAGCTTAGCTAGTTTTCGCCCATTTATTTCAAGAGTTAGATCAAGCTTACTGTCAATCACGTCTCATAAACCATTAATGCCCAGCTCTCGCTACGCTCGGGCCCACGCTGTTCTTCGAAGATTTCTCAGAAACGCTTAGTTATAACGGACGCAAAAACCAAAACACCGATCTGCCGTTTGATATTTCTGTATTGTTACACCAACATATAAAAGGAATAAGCGAACTAAGGTCTGTAAACAAATATTACAATAATAAATCATTGTATTACTTCCGACGATGTTTCACTCTTCTTTCTGAACAGCGACCGATGAGACGATGACTGTCGTATTGATTCCTCCGCGAAAATTGGGGAAGTTGATTTTAAGCAAACAACCAAGAATTGATCGTTCAATCTTCAACTCCATTGACACTCCCCGGCAAAAAGGGGATCCAACCCTTTTTTCCTTCACGACCAATGCACGTCGACTTGGATGCCATTGCGAGAACCTGGGTCACACGGACAGAGCTGAAATGGAAAACAAACAGAAAAGCCAACACTCCACAAGCATACCCACAGCACAATCTCACACATCAATGACGACCTGCGCCTCCAGACAGAGACCTCCTCTTGACATCTTGCAACACAATCGCCATTTGCTAGAATGACTCTTGCAGAATGCAACGTGACCATAGCACCACCTCATGATACTCTACGCACATCCTCTTATCTACTCACTACCAATTACCATTGAAATCGCTTGTCACTCATTCTGTCTCAATTCTAGTAACGGTGACGTATGCGAGCCTCAGTCGTTAACACTCTTTCTCCCCGGCGTGTGGGACCGCAGCTAACAATTATCTCCGTGTGCATTTCATTCTCAGCGATAGCCTCCCCGGCGTATACGACCCATCTGCTGTCCTTAACATCAATCAATTCATTCATGGATGTAGAAGACTCGAAACAACTTCAGAAATAATCACGACGAAAATTTTAACAAAATTACGCAATAACAACAAGATACGAAAACAACAAGTAAACACAATGAATCCAAAATACACCAATTGATATGACACACCACACGTATATACAAATAGTACAAACAACCTTGCCGATCATGTCTTGATGGAATTCCTTTGAAGAATTGCAGGACTTACACCAGTACGCCTACAACCCTTCTCAGGTTGACGATTGTAATTTGTGGAATGTACGGACACAAACAAGACTAACCAACAATTACATCAATTGGAACTCACACAACTATTTAACACAAACATATGTACAATCAACACATCAAATGTTGTGGATTCTGGCACGGCAAACTACCCTTGAAGAACTGTAGGACTTACACCAGTACGCCTACAACCCTTCTCAGGTTGATGATCCAAGTGGAAGTCGTCCGGACACAAACAGAATTACCAACAGCTAGATGACAGATGATATCAATTCAGTATATACAATATGAACATATGTACAAGATCATACACCAAGCACATTGGACTGCTTATTGATGCGCTACCCTTTGAAGAACTGTAGGACTTACAGCAGTACGCCTACAACCCTTCTCAGGTTGACGCCCTAGGTTGGAAAATCGTCGCAGAGTTCATTTGCTGACTTCCTTCTATGAGCTAAATCCTCAAATCTGAACGGCAACACGCCCATGTCATTGTATCGTAGAACATAGATGACCAACAAACACACGGCATATCTCATCAACCAAGTGTAGAAACAGAGTAATTTACACCAAAGATAATAGCATTCAAATAGTAACTTGAAACTAGAAATGCCTTTATTCATGCAAGTCAATTTAACAATTACTCTCTCCTTTACACTTGGCTTATTCTCACTAAACTGAGCAATATCTTTCGTCTTTTCAAACGCACCAATACTATCATAGTCATTGCAGAAGATACTTGAGTTGATGGGCATCTGTTTCATTGTGGATGAAAACACCAACGATGACTGAGTGACACGAGGTGATGAACTTAGCGGTGGATCAGAAGCTGTTCTTTTTCGGCTTTCAGATAGTTGTCCAACTGCAAGATTACCACCACTGCTGTCTTTCACTACTAGTTCGGGTTTAGCACTATCATCTGATGATAGGTGGGCTACATGCTGATCAATTACACTGACTGTCTCACAAGTATGCACACCTGGAACTGCATCTGCGTTCAATTCTACTTCACGTTGTAGTTAAATAAATAAATAAATTTATTCTCATGATACAGTACATGAGGGACGCCAGTTTACAGGCATCATCAAATTGTTACAGAAATAGGATCATATTATTCAGTCACAATTTACAGTCGATAGCAAAATATGTTTAACATGTACACTGGAGATTATACGTACACTTGATAAATGTTAATCCGAATAGTATAAAACATCCTTTTCACTTATGTACAATCATTTCTGTGCATAGTTGGAAAAATCCGCTAGATTTTCAGTGAGTGCAAAACATCAGGAAATACAGAAGTATTGTCTTCGCATTAACAAAAAAACCAGGTCTTTGGTGGATGGGTTATAAGTGCCTGGGAAAAAAATAAAGCTTGAAGTCAATTTTCATGCATTACTTTGTGGTGTGCAGAATCCTTGAATTATAGTTCATTGATGTGTTATTTGGAAATCAGTGATATGTTTATCTCATTTGATGTGCAATGTCATTGTTGGGAGTAAAATACATAAGCTTTAGACGCATTAATTAATGGATTTCTACTGCTTGTGGATATTTACTTCTCGTGAGGAAGGTTTTTGAATTTTAGTTGTTCCGACAGGAGTTGTGGATATTGACTGCTCAGCAACATTATGGATATAAGTTCATCACATTATCTCAGGAATGTTGGGTTGTAGTTGGTGAGGCATATATGATGTCCGACGAGCGTACATCTGTCCATGTGATGTTGTGGTGAGTTATAACCTTTTTCATGTTGTCAGTTTATGTCCATTTTATTCCACTTATTGTGTTGGGTAGAAGTTTTACAAACGAAACTTCTTGTCTGTTTGAGGGTAAGTATCTTAATCGTTAATGTTTTATCTAAAATTATAAATATAGGCAAAAACAACAGGTGTAGTATTTAAGCTTATACATTAAATGGACCTATAATTTCGGAGGCTCTCAGATAGGAACTAAGACTACTGTCGTTTGCAAACTCGTGTAGTTTGTCGTTAAGCACTTTTTTGAAGGAAGCCAATGTACCTGCTTGACGCATTTCCATTGGTAGTTTATTCCATATCTGTGCATACCTAATCAAATAAAACTTTTGCCTGGTAGCTGTTTTACATTGTTCAATAGCTACTGTACCCTTAGTGTGTCTTAGTTTGTAGACACTGTCATCTGAAAGTCGAATGCCATTAGTAGAGGTAAAAACTAAGTGGTTTAGAAGCTTATAGTAAAGTGTTAAGTTTAGTCTCAGGCGTCTTAGCCATAGTGTTTCTAATCCTAGGATGTCACATCTAGTGGAGTAGTTCGCACCATTTTCGGTTCCGAGTAATTTTGACGTGAAGTACCTCTGCACTCCCTCGACTTTCAATTTGTCCTCTATGCGTATACTACTATACATGAATGAACAGTAATCAAATAAAGGACGCACACAAACCTTGTACAACAGAATTCTGGACTCATTTCTGTAAAAGTTCCTGAGTAGAAAGCCGATAAGTCTGCGTGACTTTGACACTTGTTTGGAGATATGTTCAGAAAATGATAAGTCATGTGAGTATTTCAGTCCTAGGTCCAATACAGATTCCAGTCGTAAGAGTGCATGGCCTTGAATTGTCAGGTCAAGTTCTAAATTGTTGCAACCTATGCAGAGCCAGCCACATTTGTCGACATTAAACTGGAGTTGCCAGGTGTCACACCATCTGTCCATTTTTTCTAATTCTTGCTGTATGGCGTTTAATGTTATTCCGAGATCTGTGTTCTTGCATTTATAGGTCACTTTTAAGTCATCTGCATATAGTATTGGTTTACCAACACTAAAGCATTCACAGATACTGTTTATATATATTATGAATAGGAGTGGGCCTAATACACTTCCCTGGATTACACCACTACTTACAGGTTTTGGCCTTGAGATTATCGAGCCAACTTTTGTTATCTGATTCCTGTCACGGAGAAATGATTTTATCCAGCTCAGGAGAGGGTCACATATCCCTAGTGAGCATAACCTGCTGACTAGCAGATTATGGGGGACTCTATCGAAGGCTTTTGTTATATCGAAGTATAGCACAATTACTAGTTCTCTGTTGTCCCTGCTTCGTGTAACTTCATTGAAAAAGTCTATGTGACAGGTCGCACATGATCTCTTTTTGAGGAATCCGTGTTGTGATGGGTTGATAAGTTCATGTTCTAGTAAGTTGTCTGACACTTGGTCTTTAACCACTTTCTCCATTATTCGTGATATTACCGGTGTTATATTAATAGGTCTATAGTTGCATGCACTGGTTTTGGCCCCTGCTTTGTGCTTAGGTAGTATGTATGTGGTTTTCCACACTTCAGGATAAGTTCCAGTTTCCAGTGACAGAGTAAATATTCTAAGTAACAAGACTACCATTTCCGTGCTACCATTTTTGTATATGACAGATGGTATGTCGTCTGTTCCAGTACTGCCATTTGACTTCAATGTCTTAATCGCTGAGTCTATATTTTGCATATTAAAATCTATTTCTCCTAATTTGTGGTTACTTTTGCAGGTCATTTGGAAATTTGGGGTCGAGTGCACTCTGGTGTCATTGCAAAACCACTCACTGAGGAGTTCACTTATTACCTGGGGATCGTTGTATATTACACCCCTATGTTCCAAGATGCTTACATTATTGTCTTTACAGCTTTTTAGACGTTTTTGCAATATCCTACAAAGTTCCTGAGTTTTGGTGTTACCCATTAGCGCTTTATTTTCCTCATGTTGTGACTTCATTTTGTGTTTCTCTTCAAGCAGTTTAAGAGTTTCATGTATTTGGTTTAACGCATTAAATTCCTTAAATACATGGTATTTCCTTTTCAATTTCTTTAGTTTTAGTCGCGTTTTCCGGTCAATAAATGGAGTTGGTGTCTTTAGGGCAGATTTTAGGGGCGCGATTGTGTCTCTTGCTGAGCCAACTGTTTTGTAGAAAATCTCAAGTGATGCTTCTAAGTTATTGTTGATGAAGTATTCTTC
The DNA here is from genome assembly GCA_944472135.2 of Trichobilharzia regenti. Classification (NCBI taxonomy): domain Eukaryota; kingdom Metazoa; phylum Platyhelminthes; class Trematoda; order Strigeidida; family Schistosomatidae; genus Trichobilharzia; species Trichobilharzia regenti. The sequence continues at coordinate 65,699,537 of OX235267.1, forward strand.
CCAGTCAGAACTTCTCAACAGATCTGGTAGGAATTCCCAATCTGCATTCTTATAATCCCTATATTGATAGCGCACCGGGGAATTTTTAGGTGTGTATTTAGTTGTTAGTCGGAGGGGGAGCGTGCAGTACAATATGTTGTGATCACTGTTATCGAGTTTATTTCCCACCTCTATCGAGATGGGCTCTATGTTATGACAGAGGATTAAGTCAAGAGTATTTTGGTTCCTTGTAGGGAGGCGCACGCACTGCTTCCATCCTCCTATGTCTATAGCTTGTAGTAGCTCTTCATGGGTTCTTGGTCCTGTACAGGTATCCCAGTTTACTCCAGGTAAGTTGAAATCTCCACATACTACTTTGAAGTCGAAGTCCAGCGTAGCTACATGCTCTAGTATTTCTGCAATAGTTATATCAGTCATTTCAGGGCTATTGGGGGGTCTGTATATACATCCCACGAGAATTTTACTTTCGTTTGTGTGGATGCTTATCCACTTAGATTCTGGGAGTTTGTCAGTATTTGGGTTATTGAAAGTATTGGAGTTAGTGGATTTATAGGCATATATTAAGCAACCACCTCCTCTTTTGTCAACTCTATCGTTCCTATAGATGTCGTAGTTGTCTATTACCAGCTTTGTGTCAGGTATATCAGTAGTAAGCCAGGTTTCAGTCACCATTATTAGTGTTGGCCGTTCTATGTATGCCAGGCAGCGAAGCGTTGTTATTTTATTAAGGAGAGATCTAGCATTCAGGAGCATAATTGTTAGTAAACCAGAGTTATTGGAGGAGAGGTTAACATGGTTACTTGTCACTATCCCTACGTTATGTTTGGAGGGGCTCTGAGGTGAGACAGAGTCAGTGTGTGTACTATTTCCTGGATGAACTGTGCAGCGAGTGGGGCTATTGTTTGCTGCAGCCGAAAATAATCCTGTTGCATATTTTGACTATTAGCATCCATGGGTCGGCATCTGCGTTGATCTACTGGTGATATATGGTCTGCCCTGCAATTTGGGTTGTAGTTTGCTGGACCTAGGTACCCTGAGTTAAGATTACCCTGGTAGTTGTACCTCATGGGGCTTTCATAGCCATATGCATATTGGCTCACGTCACGTTTGTGAGTGAAGTTATTGAGGGGATCAAGTGCCGACCTGTTCTCATTAAGTTGATGAGGTTTAATATAGATAGTGCGAGAGTTTGGACGAGGATTTTCGTTAATATGGTGCCTATATGAGTCCCGTTTAGTGCTCCATATATCCTGAGGATCCATTCTACGTTGCATTCCCAAGTTATGTGCGTTGTTAGGCATGTTACTTCTAGTTCGGGAAGGGGTATTCCTTCTCACATGCTGCGTGACGTCTTTGGGAATGTGCTTCGTTACCCATGCTTTGTCATTTTTTAGACTGGCCCGCTGCTTATTAGACTTATTACGAGGGAGGTATGTCGAAGTCTGGGGTGGGACTCTGGGTTTTGTGGTCTTTTTTGCGGTTTCTACTGAGGGACTCTCTGGCTTGGATCCAGATTGAGAGTGGTCTGCCAGTAGTTTCTGGTCAGCCATAGTTTGTGCGTCTATGTCAACCTTATGTACGTCAGCAGGTTTTCGAGATGTGCCCTCGTGCACTCTAAGATTGCACCCAGTGGCACTGCTCTTACTGAGTTTTAGGCCGCTCTTACTTTCCATTTTTTCTCCTAACACTATACACGTGACTTGCTGTGCCTCAGTGTCCGTCGACACTTTAGCACTGATACCAGATGTATTTCTCAGTGTTGTCAACTTTGTGTCGAAGGAGTTCTTGGTTGCTTGCCTTTGGTTTGGTGTTTTATCCGAGACTACTTTAATAGTCTTGAATTTAGTGGCAGTAGCCAGAAGATCTTCGGCCATCTTAAATCGTTCAGCTGTTATGTAGCTGTCGAACCTAAAGAGTATAGGACAAGGATGCTTTAGGTCTTTTTTGCTTAGGCGAATGCACTGACAAGGTGCATTCAAGAGATTAGCAGCCTTCAGCAATGAGTGCTGGACTGACTTTATCGGCTCGCTATCCGGTACATTATACACTATTGCGTTTTGTTTTGAAGCCAGCCTTCTAACAACTTCGCTGGATAGAAAGTCGATGGCGTTTTCTAACTCCTTCGCACTTTCTGAGTCAGTATGAGTCATTCTAGAGGTCATGTCAGCAAAGTCTCATAAACCGTTAATGCCCAGCTCTCGCTACGCTCGGGCCCACGCTGTTCTTCGAAGATTTCTCAGAAACGCTTAGTTATAACGGACGCAAAAACCAAAACACCGATCTGCCGTTTGATATTTCTGTATTGTTACACCAACATATAAAAGGAATAAGCGAACTAAGCAAACTAAGGTCTGTAAACAAATATTACAATAATAAATCGTTATGTTACTTCTGACGATGTTTCTTTCTTCTTTCTGAACAGCGACCGATGAGACGATGACTGTCGTATTGATTCCTCCGCGAAAATCGGGGAAGTTGATTTTGAGCAAACAAACAAGAATTGATCGTTCAATCTTCAACTCCATTGACACTCCCCGGCAAAAAGGGGATCCAACCCTTTTTTCCTTCACGACCAATGCACGTCGACTTGGATGCCATTGCGAGAACCTGGGTCACACGGACAGAGCTGAAATGGAAAACAAACAGAAAAGCCAACACACCACAAGCATACCCACAGCACAATCTCACACATCAATGACGACCTGCGCCTCCAGATAGAGACCTCCTCTTGACATCTTGCAACACAATCGCCATTTGCTAGAATGACTCTTGCAGAATACAAAGTGACCATGGCAGCACCTCACGATACTCTACGCACATCCTCTTAATTACTCACTACCAATTACCATTGAAATCGCTTGTCACTCATTCTGCCTCAGTTCTAGTAGCGGTGGCGCATGCGAGCCTCAGTCGTTTACACTCTTTCTCCCCGGCGTGTGGGACCGCAGCTAACAATTATCTCCGTGTGCGTTTCATTCTCAGCGATAGCCTCCCCGGCGTATACGACCCATCTGCTGTCCTTAACATCAATCAATTCATTCATGGATGTAGAAGACTCGAAACAACTTCAGAAATAATCACGACGAAAATTTTAACAAAATTACGCAATAACAACAAGATACGAAAACAACAAGTAAACACAATGAATCCAAAATACACCAATTGATATGACACACCACACGTATATACAAATAGTACAAACAACCTTGCCGATCATGTCTTGATGGAATTCCTTTGAAGAATTGCAGGACTTACACCAGTACGCCTACAACCCTTCTCAGGTTGACGATTGTAATTTGTGGAATGTACGGACACAAACAAGACTAACCAACAATTACATCAATTGGAACTCACACAACTATTTAACACAAACATATGTACAATCAACACATCAAATGTTGTGGATTCTGGCACGGCAAACTACCCTTGAAGAACTGTAGGACTTACACCAGTACGCCTACAACCCTTCTCAGGTTGATGATCCAAGTGGAAGTCGTCCGGACACAAACAGAATTACCAACAGCTAGATGACAGATGATATCAATTCAGTATATACAATATGAACATATGTACAAGATCATACACCAAGCACATTGGACTGCTTATTGATGCGCTACCCTTTGAAGAACTGTAGGACTTACACCACTGTATAGCTCTTGAAGCATCTCCAGTGCAATATCTCATCAGATACATTAACTTCAATTCATCATTTAATAAAAAACCACTCAACATGATCTCAAACTCCTTTACAAATTGTAAATAATCAGCCGGGTTTCCATCAAAACATTGTGGTTCAAATTTAGGGAGTTTGATGTTCCTATTATCCCTGAACGGCGAAACAGTAACATCAACCATATCATGTTTAACATCAGACACATCGTTACAATTAACAGACAAGTCACCATGACTTACTTTCCTGTTTGCATCCAAGACACTCTGTCCCTTCTTTGACCCAGGCATTGTTGAACTTGACCAAATTCCAAAACGGTTCCAGATATTGCTAGTTCAAAGAGGACTTGACCGGCACCAGGAAAAATGAACGGCGACTATCCAAACATTCACCAACTGTCTGAATCCGCCAGATCTGTTTCCATCGTCAGAAACTGTCAATCACGTCTCATAAACCATTAATGCCCAGCTCTCGCTACGCTCGGGCCCACGCTGTTCTTCGAAGATTTCTCAGAAACGCTTAGTTATAACGGACGCAAAAACCAAAACACCGATCTGCCGTTCGATATTTCTGTATTGTTACACCAACATATAAAAGGAATAAGCGAACTAAGCAAACTAAGGTCTGTAAACAAATATTACAATAATAAATCGTTATGTTACTTCTGACGATGTTTCTTTCTTCTTTCTGAACAGCGACCGATGAGACGATGACTGTCGTATTGATTCCTCCGCGAAAATCGGGGAAGTTGATTTTGAGCAAACAACCAAGAATTGATCGTTCAATCTTCAACTCCATTGACAGGTCATATTAAAAAGCTTTAGGATTGTAGGATCCTGCAGTTCCTTTTTCATACGTGAGACAGTTTCGGGTATACATTCTAGTGAACTTAATTTCGTTTTTAATTCATCTATCTGTAGCTGCATCTCTTTAATTACGCACGTTAAGTAAGAGAGCTCTACTTTTTCAGACAGAACATCTTCCACCTGTATTACAGGGGTCAGAGTTATGTTCGAGTCTTTTATGATGGGTGAACTACTAATAATATGGGGTGGTAATGTGTTATTAGACGAGCCGGTGCTATTTTCTAAATTACTGGTGTTCACACGAACACGCTTTTTAGAATTTTGAACCATCGTTATTAAAGATCAATTATTAGTAACCAATAAATGAATATAAACGAAAACACGTGCAAAAGCGTCACCTGATTCGAAAGTACCGGGCGAATGTTGTACAGAACCTTAATTTAACTTAGCAGTAGTAGGCATATCCCTCATCTCATAATGATCAACCAAAGACAAATCTGCACTATCATGATCATTATCACGAATATTCAATTTACCGTCAACTTCATCATTTTCAAACTCTTTAATAACAGAAGTAGACAATTTTGATTCCTCCTCGCAAATCCTAAGAGGTTTTGTATCTTCACTCTGTTCAATTATTCTGGCGGTACGTTCGAAATTGGTGACATTTTTGCACGTGTTTGCTCTGAAATTTATTTACTGCTTATTGTCATATAATTCTTGAAATTATGGTCCAAATCTCTAAAAAACGTGTTCGTAGAAACACAATTGTTTTAGATAGTGGCTTAAATTCGGTTATAACTGCATTACCGCCTCGTAATACAGTATCAACTACTAGCTCTCAAAATGGTTTGAGTGCAGATCTCACTCCTGTGATACAGGTGAAAGATGTTCTGTTAGAGAACTCTGAGTTCTGTAAACTAAACCTCCTTTTGAAAGATATGCAGAGGCAAGTAAGTGAAATTCAGAAAAAATTAGATCAGTTTGATAGTATGTCACTGCCAATCTCAAATACCACGGAGAGCCGTTCTGATATTGGCCAGGTTAAGTGTTTACTGGATGTAACTCAAAATAAGCTTTTGAATTTAGACCCAATAGCCTGTCTTTTAGAAAGGCATCCTAAAATATCTCCAGACAACCTAAATAAAGCTGAAAATCTGATTGACTGCTTGGCTACGGAGGTGATGAAGCGTATAACCTCTTCTCACCAAGCTATAGTTTACAACGTCCCAGACTCTCTGCCCCTGAAAACTGTAAGACACAAAATCCTGATTTGTTGCGGCATGGCTAGTGTTCCATGTGAATGCAAACGACTTCGTAAAAAGTCTAACCAGGCTAATTGCCCAATCATTTTTAAATTCAGTAATTCCCTTGATGCTAGTAAGTTTACTAAATGTCAGGATCACTTAAGACTGAATAGCAGTTATAAGTCTATAACCGTAGCTCAGGATAAAACACCGTGTCAGCGCAGAATAATGCGTAGTAATAACCTGGTCACCTCCTCTAGCTAGCTTTGATTTACCAAATAAGGATCGTGCACAGCAACAGACACCTAGTGCTGAAACTAGCATTCAGCAAACTACACAACAACCACACCTGCCAATGGAACTAGGAACTGATTTAGATACCAGTACCCCTGTAAACAAAGCCTCATCGAAAGATGTTAAAATGACTAGAACTTCTGCAAGTTGTTCTAAGAAATTTCCCCCCAAACGTAGTAACCTCACCACGATGAACAAATTTCGCAGGGTTGAGACTAATGATGGGGAAGAATACTTTGTATTCAATAAGCCTGCTGAGAGTAAGAATGCCAACAAACCATCACTTGTTACGAAAAACTCCTCTCGAAACATAAGTACATCTGGAGGTGTTCCGCATGCTCCACCTTATAGAAAGTCAGGCTCCAAGACTCCTAAAGTCTTGCAGCCAAAGCACCTTCCTTCACAATTCCCTTTAAGTTATAAAAACAACCCGAAGGTGTATACCGGTATGACGAATAGCAGTTGGATGGGTAGACCTTCTGATGCTATGCCTTTTAACCGCCAACCTAGGCCCAACCTGTACTACCCTTATATCCAGGAACACATGGTAAATTTTCCAGGTGTCCTGAATCACTGGTACGACCCATGGCACCTAGGACCACCTCATTGCACACCAACTCCGATGTGCAGACACCCAGTCCGACCTCCTTTTCATTCATAAATTCTTGCGGTGCTGACGCACAAATAGATTTAGGTTATGGTGACATTTTAAGCCAGTTTGTAGTATCCCGTGACTTATTCACGATATTGCTAATTAATGCACGCTCCTTAATCAATAAGATATCTGAACTAAGGACATTATTATTAGTCGCCAAGCCTACTGTAGCTCTGATTACTGAGTCATGGTGCTCATCCTCAGTACTTGATGTGCATATAGGTATCGATGATTACACTGTACACCGTGCAAACAGAGATTGCAAGCGTGGTGGAGGATGTCTCATATATATACATAACTCATTTGTAGTCAGTAAGGTGGAAGATGAAACAATGAATAATGTACCTGACTCACTCTGGGTTGTCTTACATGGAGATAAGTACAAACTTCTCATAGGCTGTGTTTATCGAGCACCAAGCGCAACAAAAGAAACTGATGCGTTATTAGCTAAATCGTTTGCACACGCATCCTCGTTTAGTGCTAATTACAAAATAATTGCAGGGGACTTCAATCTTCCAGAAGTCAATTGGCTAACTAGTTCCGGCCCCCAACGCTTCGACGAATTACTTGCCACTATAGACTGTTATGGATGGCAACAACACGTCCAGACACCTACTCGTGGGGACAACATTTGGACCTTGTTTTTTGTCATGACACAATCCCAGTATCCACTATGTTGGTAATAGATTTTCCAGTAGTGACCATAGAATGGTACTCTGCTCTCTGCCTTTCTCACCACTAAATACAGGAAACAAACAAGACTCAGGAAGCACAATATGTCGTAGTTACAAATATACAGACTGGGGATTAGTCCAAGAACTTATTCGACTCTGTCAATGGGATGACTATTTTACCACTGACTCCCTGGAGGCCTTAGTAACCCTGTTTTACAGGAATGTTACCCTTTGTCTAGATACAGTTGCCCCAAATAAAATAGTGAAATTAAGTAGACACCGAACTGAATATATTCCAAGGGCACACCGTAATAAGTTAAGGAAACTGAAGAAACAGTACTATTCCACTAAGGACATATCACTATTGCTCTCAATCCACGAGTCTCTTGAATCTATCAAGCGCCTACGTTCTCAAAAGGACCTCGACGAAGAGTTAACGGCACTTGAAAGTACCTCCAAAGTTTATAACTTAACGGCACTTCTTAAAAAACGAATGCAGTCAGCGAGGGAAATCCCATACTTACTTCACGACAAAGTAATCTACAATGAACCTGCCACTATCTGTGAACTTTCAGTGATTGGTTTGCAAACTTTAGTTTAGAAACACATATGCCTGGTGAAACCGCTCCCCTTACTATCTCTTCCCTTGAAAGCATTGTGTTCACTAATCAGTTAATAGTACAAGCAATTAAAAGCCTTAAACCTTCCACTAGTACGGGACCGGATGGCCTCGCTTCGATAATTTTCAAAAACAGTGGGTGTGATATACCCTGTTACTTCTTAAATTCTTCTCAATATCTATGGACACTGGCACTTACCCTAGTGAGTGGAAAACTAGCTTCATAATTCCACATTACAAATCTGGTGATAGGGCAAACGTCCGCAATTACAGACCCATAAATATAACCCCAGTTATCTCACGAATCATGGAGAAAGTTGTAAAGATCAATTGTCAGACTACCTAATTAGGGAAGATCTTGTTACAAGGTCTCAACACGGATTTCTCAAAAATAGATCCTGCGTTACTTGCCACTTCGACTTTTTCAACTGCATCACTAGTAATCGCGAAGCACGTAAGCTAGTCGTTGTTCTCTACTTCGATATATCTAGGGCATTTGACATGGTATCTCACAGTATTCTCTTTGAGAAGCTGTACTCTTGTGGAATTCGCAACCCATTACTGAACTGGTTAAAATCATTTCTAAGCAACAGGGTACAAATAACCAAAGTTGGATCTGTATTGTCTCACCCTAGGCAGATCTCAAGTGGGGTCGTGCAAGGTAGTGTCCTAGGTCCACTTTTATTCACAGTTTACATTAACAGCATTTGCAAGTGCTTCACCTCAGGTAAACCATTCCTATATGCTGACGACCTCAAAGTCGTCTACTCCTGCTACACTCATGAATTAAGCGATATGGTTACTAAAATACATCTTGAACTAAGTAGCCTTGCAACGTGGTGTGCTGAATCCTGTCTAAATTTTAACATTGACAAATGCGGCTGGATTTGTATCGGCAACAGTAAGCTTGATCTAACTCTTGAAATAAATGGGCGAAAACTAGCTAAGCTCAACTCAGTCGTAGATCTCGGTATTAGATACTCTAGTAACCTAACGTTCGCTGAACAGACTGATTATGCCAGACGTAAAACGCGTAGGCTGATAGGATGCATAACACGCAATTTCTTTTGTTGTGAAACTAGGGTTTTATTATACAAAGTATGTGTCCGACCTATCTTAGAATACTGCCCGTTTATTCTTAGCGGACTAAGACAAAATGACAAGCTTAAATTAGAGGGAGTGCAACGGCAGTTTACCTCAAGAACTCTTGGTTTAGAAAGTGGTCTGGAATACCATGAGAGATGCGTAAGACTAAGATTAGAACCCCTCTGGAAAAGACGCCTTAAGCTAAACCTAATCTTTTACTATAAGCTAACTAATCTTCTCTTGCATTCCTCCGAGCCAATAACTAAACCTACCGCTGTCGTCAGTTACAATCTTAGAAATCATCACAACCTAGCTGCTATGGAGCACTGTCAGACTTACGTGCGGTACAACTTCTTCTTAAATAAGTTTTCAGTCATTTGGAATAGACTACCAGCTAATGTGCGCGATGCAAACACACTTCCAGTGTTCATCTCCTCAGTCACCAGACTGCTCAAAGATGACAATGCACTTATACGTCTGACTCTTACACCCTCTTTTTCACCCTACATAGATATTTTAAGTTCTTTAAACGTGTAGTTACAGCAAACTACAATTATAAATTTTAATATTATTGGAACTAGATGATTAACATTTCTACACAGGACAGTAATATTAGTTCACACATAATATAAAAGTTAGCATAACGGGACTAGTTAGTTTGTGTACCAAAATAACCACAGTTACTAAAGAGAATATATATGTGTATATTTATTAATCACTCCTTAAGGACTCCCGTTGCTTTCTTTTGCGTTGCTGTTGTTTGTCTTCTTTTTTCTCTCACCATTTCAGCTTCCATTTGACTTTTTGAATGAGAATGAATAATGTGGATATTTGACCATTTACAATGACAAATGATCTGCAAACATTATTGGTCCCGTATCTTTCAGTTGCCTGGTTAATAACGAATTAACTTTCTCCACGACGCAACCTGGATTACATTTGTGGAATATACTCTTATACCAATGGAAAAGTATCAATTTGTAATACAACTTCACGATTGTAGCTTATAACATAACTGATCGTATCTGTAAAAATAGCTTCCTTATTACCCAATTTGGATATAAATCAAATCAAAAATGAGATTCGGATTTGTACACACCCAGGTTATATTGAGGAATTACTTCAAGCTTTATTTTTTCCCAAGTATTTTTAATCCATCCAAAACTTACTTGGGTTTTTTTGTTAATGCGAAGACAACATTCCTATATTTCATGATGTGCTCCATTGAATGACTTGTTATATTGTGGAATAACTTCAAGCTTTATTTTTTCCCAAGTATTTTTAATCCATCCGAAACTTACTTGGGTTTTTTTGTTAATGCGAAGTCAATATTCCTATATTTCATGATGTGCTCCATTGAATGACTGGTTATCATATTGTTCCCACAGACCTAAAAAAATGGCATGCATTTTCATGTAAATTTATATGTTTATATGAGAATATACATTATTATAATTATTATTAAAACAAAAACGCCAGCAACCATGTAACTTAACCATAAACCGAATTTATGAAATTTAATTTATGCTTATCCATGCCTGTATATTTGGTGTGTCCTACACAAGTAGGAAAAAATGTGTACTTTATTAAAACATTATTATTAATTATGATTGCTAATCGTATATGTAATTTATCATATTGATGATGCCTGTAAACTGGCGTCTCTCATGTACAAAATGAGAATATACTATTATTATTATTATTATTAAAAGAGGACTTGACCGGCACCAGGAAAAATGAACGGCGACTATCCAAACATTCACCAACTGTCTGAATCCGCCAGATCTGTTTCCATCGTCAGAAACTGTCAATCACGTCTCATAAACCATTAATGCCCAGCTCTCGCTACGCTCGGGCCCACGCTGTTCTTCGAAGATTTCTCAGAAACGCTTAGTTATAACGGACGCAAAAACCAAAACACCGATCTGCCGTTCGATATTTCTGTATTGTTACACCAACATATAAAAGGAATAAGCGAACTAAGCAAACTAAGGTCTGTAAACAAATATTACAATAATAAATCGTTATGTTACTTCTGACGATGTTTCTTTCTTCTTTCTGAACAGCGACCGATGAGACGATGACTGTCGTATTGATTCCTCCGCGAAAATTCGGGAAGTTGATTTTGAGCAAACAAACAAGAATTGATCGTTCAATCTTCAACTCCATTGACACTTACTGTTTCCGATACAAATCCGGCCGCATTTCTCAATGTTTAATTTTAGACAGGATTCAGCACACCACGTTGCAAGGCTACTTAGTTCAAAATGTATTCTAGTAACCATATCGCTTAATTCATGAGTGTAGCAGGAGTAGACGACTTTGAGGTCGTCAGCATGTAGGAATGGTTTGCCTAAGGTGAAGCACTTGCAAATGCTGTTAATGTAGATTGTGAATAAAAGTGGACCTAGGACACTACCTTGCACGACCCCACTTGAGATTTGCCTAGGGTGAGACAATACAGATCCAACTTTGGTTATTTGTACCCTGTTGCTAAGAAATGATTTTAACCAGTTCAGTAATGGGTTGCGAATTCCACAAGAGTACAGCTTCTCAAAGAGAATACTGTGAGATACCATGTCAAATGCCCTAGATATATCGAAGTAGAGAACAACGACTAGCTTACGTGCTTCGCGATTACTAGTGATGCAGTTGAAAAAGTCGAAGTGGCAAGTAACGCAGGATCTGTTTTTGAGAAATCTGTGTTGAGACCTTGTAACAAGATCTTCCCTAATTAGGTAGTCTGACAATTGATCTTTTACAACCTTCTCCATGATTCGTGAGATAACTGGGGTTATATTTATGGGTCTGTAATTGCGGACGTTTGCCCTATCACCAGATTTGCAATGTGGAATTATGAAGCTAGTTTTCCACTCACTAGGGTAAGTGCCAGTGTCCATAGATATTGAGAAGAATTTAAGAAGTAACAATGGTATATCACACCCACTGTTTTTGAAAATTATCGAAGCGAGGCCATCCGGTCCCGTACTAGTGGAAGGTTTAAGGCTTTTAATTGCTTGTACTATTAACTGATTAGTGAACACAATGCTTTCAAGGGAAGAGATAGTAAGGGGAGCGGTTTCACCAGGCATATGTGTTTCTAAACTAAAGTTTGCAAACCAATCACTGAAGAGTTCACAGATAGTGGCAGGTTCATTGTAGATTACTTTGTCGTGAAGTAAGTATGGGATTTCCCTCGCCGACTGCATTCGTCTTTTAAGAAGTGCCGTTAAGTTATAAACCAACTTCCCCAATTTTCGCGGAGGCATCAATACGACAGTCATCGTCTCATCGGTCGCTGTTCTGGAAGAAGTCAGCAGAAAACCGTCAGAAGTAATACTGTGATTTATTATTGTAATATATGTTCACAGACCTTAGTTGTAACATTTTTTATATGTTGGTGTTACAATAAAGAATCCTCGAGTCGCCAATCGGTGTTTTGGTTTTTGCGTCCGTTATTACTAAGCGTTTCTGAGAAACTTCAAGGAACAGCGTGAGCCCGAGCGTAGCAAGAGCTGGGCATTAACGGTTTACGAGACGTGGCTGACAGAACGAGTACGAAATGTGCTGTAGGACGTGCATGACAGTGAACTACACTTAAGAACAGAAGGTTATATACCTACAAGTATTTTCGGTTTGCATTTGACGCCGATGGAAAACGGCCTCAATACGGGTGCACAAAGGTGATTCATTGGATGCCGGTTTTGCTAAATGTGCCAGCGATTCATCTGCTGTTTGAAATGATTGAGTGTTATTCAGCTTATCTGCCATCACTTCATACAGAGCTCGAATTATCGAACTGCCTATTACATCAGTGTCGTCCTTGAGTTAGGCACAGAAGAGGATATGAGGCCATATAGCTTAGCAAGCGTATCTGAGGATCCGAACGTATCTTCAGAAATTATGATCCTCTGACTATAGCTGCTGCAGTCGTTTCAACAACACAGGTCAGTTCCATACAACCACACGGATTTTCTGATTAAGTTCAAAAGACTCTCATCCGCATTTTATGCTTATTACCTGCAACAGGTACGCGTTACACGTAAACAACAAAAGAAGTTTGTAGAGGTAAATAATCCCCCAAAATTATTGACCATAGGAATCATCAATAAACATTGGAGGCAGACCCTTAGTGTTTAAGTCGACTTGTTTGGTTGAAGGCTTTTGGTCAAGCATCCTCGCTATTTGGTAATCCGTTGTTTCACTTTCATACAAGACCACTAGCCAGCTTAGCTTCCGCTTCAGTCCTCGATTTGATCCCGACGTATCTCTCGAAATTTGGACGATCCATTACTGTCTTTTGCTTTGCCTTTGGTCCACGAGAAACGGATGCTATAGAAGTTGTTGGTATAAGATCTTGCGTAAGTATAGTTTGTACAATTCGCGAACGTCAACACCGCCAGCCCCTAAACTGGTGGGCCACACCGCAAATTTCATCTTCGGTAAATACGCAGATAAATACGGTGAGTTCGATCCTTTTTGTATCTGTTCTTGTACTATATTGTAATCGACATATATTTCGTCATGAGTGATCCTAGTCCCAAGGTCATTCGTATTCGCTCAACTGCCAAAACAATTCAGGCAGCAGATGCTGGATCTCCTCTTAAACTCCAACCTGCAAGTACGCACCGGTGAAATCAATAACGATGAAAACTCTTCCACCATTCGGAACACTAAATATGCCATTTGGATCTGGTAGAGGATAATTTTCTGCTCCTATGGTTGCATTACATCCTATCAAAAAGTCGGCACAAATACTCATGTAATCATTTAATTCTTCAGTCAATAATATAGGGGCTGCTATTGGTGAAACATTTTCTGGAATTGTGACACTGGTTTCTAATTTTTTTGTTTCAGTCTCCACAATCTTTTAAGAGGCACGCGGAATGGGCCTTTGTGTAGGAAAAATGGGTGTGACATCGGCCCGCAAACCAAGGTGCAATGTCTTTTTGCAGGTGTGTCAATTACGAGTTGTTTTTCCGCTGAGTGCACTTGCTTGGAGCAGGAGAGTTGGTGTAATAGACGGTTGTGACACTCAAACACTTCGACATGGGAAGTTTACAAAATCAACTTCTGGACTTTGACTACTGAATCAGCTTACAATAACTATGTTTGCGCCTTATGCCGTGGTGTAGTCAGCATTTTTTTGTTTGAGTCTGCAAGATTTCACACATTACCATAATTCTAGAGGCTGTAAACGATGCAGTATGTTTAACGCCACCAATAATGAATGCGTAGAATTTACTTTCGCCAATTTGTTAAGTCCACAACAGATGAAGGCTGTATCTTTGCCAAGTTTGATCAGTCGTTGTCACTGTTCTACAACAAACTTCAGCATCATTTGAGAGTTATGTCCAAGCCTGTTCAACAACTTTGTTCTCATGCCGCCAAACTTAGGGGAATGTTAATCACAAATGAAGATATGAACTTTGAACAAGTCCCGCCAGTGAATTTGACTTCAAAAGTTCACATTAATTGTTGACAATCTCAAGGTGAGTGTAAACACAAGCGTTTTCGTTAAGCGCCAATTTGACCTACTGTTAGCACATGTGGAGAGTTGATCTACGGCTGCTGATCTACTGATGAACTTCTGACAGAGTGTCTGAACTCTGAACATCCTCTTCTTATGCAACATCCCCCTTGTACACACAATGGAAGGCTAAAATAGGTCACGAGTTTATTCTTGGACGATCGAGTACAAGGCCTTAACCTCATATTTGATTCTTTCGCAGCCCTAGTGTTTCAAATGTTTACGGGGATGAAGTCGTTTTCATCAGATGGAGTGATGAAGTCATGTGTAAATCCTGGGTTCTCATGGAGTAAGATGTTTGCCTCTATAACCGAGGAGGATGTAAAGTATGGCCCCAAGTCTAGAGCGCGTAGGTATGGTTTCAGGTCACCTCACTGAGTGTGTCTGTAGCCTCTGAGTAATAATTTGTTACCACTTATTTTTGAACTCATGCTAGTGTCAATATTGAATGTACCAAATACTACTCTGCAATCGCTGCTAGGAAACTCTTTGTCTACTTAAAGGTTAGTGGGGATGATGCCATTAGTGAAAACTAGATCTAAAATCTTAGATAGCCTGATAGGATGCTTTACGTGTTGTTGCCAGTCTTTTGCTACCACTATGTTCAAAAATTCATTGTACCTTATTGGTGAGAAAAGTGGTTGCCAGACTAAATCAGTTATATTAAAGTCCCCATATATAACTTTAGCTGTGTGAGGTAGTGAAGTGACCGTAAAAACGGCATGCATTCCTTGTAAACAGGCGTTTATAAGAAAATATAAGCTATGATTATTATTAGTCTGTATTGAGCACAATTCACTTCTGGTGTTACTTGTTCACACGCATCGTCAGGCTCGCCAGATTCCTGTCGGCTGCACAACTTACTGATGTAATGGCGGAAACAATAGTGAAAGTTTTCCTTCAACATAGAGCAGCTACGCTGTGAGTACCTATGACAGCAACAACTCACAGGGGAGTTCACTTCGAGTCAGAGCTACTCTACAGCTCCCTGAAGTTCTTCAGATCACAAAGAATGCCCCACATAGCTTATCACCCTCTAATTCATCGGGTAATGGGGCGCTTTCATCGACAACCGAAGTCTGCATTGACACCTCACTCAAGCGCTGCTCACTGGAAAAAATTCCTACTAGTGGCAATGCTTGGCTTCCGAACATTAATCAAAACTGATGCGCAATGTTCCGCTGAAGGAATGGCATTCGGAAGCACACTGACACTACCCGGAGAGTTTGTAATCACTAGTGCTGACAAGAACAACCATGACCGGGCCAGATATCTTGACAGACTTCGACTACATACGGATAGCTTCAAACCGATTCGCTAACGAGAACAACCAAGAGCGGTATACATAACAGGGACTTGAATTCCTGATCCCCCTCAGTCAGTTGTCCAAAGGCTTCTTAGAAATCACTTAAAACATCAAAAACACTTTGTCATTTTTACCACGGATAGTGTCGTCAATGACGGACTAAATGCAGTTCACCTAAACAATGACTGTATCCACGTAGTGATAGGAAAGCTTCCAGAAACAGTAGTCAGCGGCGTGGACACTAACACGATTATTAGAACTGGCAGATGACTCAAATAGTCTGAACCCCTAACTTGTGAAAAACACAAAAAACGATGTCTGTGCAATATGTTCCCATAAATTTCGTGAAGAAGAAAATGCAACTCAGTTTTTACGTTGGATTACTCTTTGGTTGTGTTAATTTAAGAAATGGAAACCTCACTTCTTCGTGAAAAAGTCAACTCTTAATCTGACGGAGAGACATGGCAAAAATATGAAATTCCCTCTGCGCAGCTGGGTGAGCTACTTTTTCTCGTAGGCGAACCAAATTTCGGCGAGTACAAGTCAGAGTCACTCTTTTTCTTTGCACAATCAAGTATCTTTCGTAGTGTGCTCCAAATAAAAGAATAAAACAACAGAAAGTTGGAGTAATAATAACTTATATTTTCATATAAACATATAAATTTACATGAAAACACATGCCATTTTTACAGGCACGATCAAGTATGATATAATTTCAAATCTTAGATTGTCTACAAGTTAATAATGATTCAACAGTTAAATGTTTGATATATATGTATAATTACACTCGTTGTCTGAACCAGGCCGTATAGTTATTGAGTTGTACAGTTGTCCCCCAGGTTGCGCGGGGAAATCGACTTCGTTCGTTTTCAACCCGTGGTTGTAGGGGTTGAAAACGAAACGAAGTCGATTCATCGAAGATGAGCTGAATGTAACTTCGTCCATGAAATTCAAGGCGAGCTTTACGCATGTAGTAGTTACATAATATATTATGCTCGGTCTGTTTTTAGATGTGTATTAGGCATTACTACTACAATTAATGCTAGGTTAAGTGTCCTCAACACCCAGAAACGACCTATATTTGCAGCCTGTATATATGAACATGAGTGCCGCTTGCTTCTTATCTTGTTAGGCGTTTCGCTTCGTACACTGTCTCAGTTCAGTATGAAGCTCATTTTAGAACTTGGAGATCTCTGAACAGGATTCCTAAATCAACGCTGATTTCTTACTGTTAGCTTCATGCATATATGTTTAATATAACTCAGGCTACAAACACTTTTTCACTTCAATAAATTAGACTTTAAATATTTGTGCGATGTAGTTTGTGAACAAATATGGAAGACCAAAATATGCCTAACTGCGAAGTAGTATTAGTACAAAATATACGTTCGTTATAACTGTATGCAACACTACTGTTGTGAAATAGCCCTAGCGACGTAACCCCCTGTTGCTGCAGTACAGCGGCTTTGCGTAAGCATATAATCTCTCATTGACGAGGTAATATAGTGTGGTGAGAGCTGTCTGCAAGCCAACAATTTTAGGCAACAATTTACTTCAATGTTGACGTCCTGAAACGGGTTCATGAGAAAAACAATAACAAAGCTTTACCTTGAGAAGATCATCAGCCAATGACAGCGGAGCCAATGCGTGGAAATATGATTCGCAGTTATATGGCTTGATTTTTAGAGAAACAGCCACAAAAGTATGACAGGATAGCCATCATGGAGAAAACAACCAATCAGAAGGGATTACTTCTCGGCCAACAATAATGTACATAAAAATCGATAAATACCTCTTGATTTTCCCAATAAACGATCTGTTTTCTGGCCCTTGTTCTCTGTCGTTACAATAGTATTAGTGAAAGTAAGGGACCTGTTTATTTATCTGCACATCACTTTAACCGCTCAGCTTTTTAGCTTATGACAAGTAACCAGCGGTGGAAGAAAGACATAAAACGACTTTAACTTTTGTGCTCGAACCACTGACAGTAACAACGGCATTCCTAGCTTTCCAATTCCTTCAGCCAGTTGACGACTGGTGTCTTAGAAACCCCTTTTACGATGAACATGGATCACACCAGTGCAACTATACTAATTTAAACAAAGGATACCTATTCGTGCGATGAGTATTATTACTGAGTTCGCATTCGCTAACAAACATTTATTTATTTATTTTGGATTACAGCTTGGTTCCACATCGTATTTTTGGTACAAGTATGGAATTTTCAGCGTCGATATCGCTAGCCCAAAATTCGCAGGCCGACCATAGATATCAGGTGTGCATCGGCGTGGGCTTGAACCCCGGACCATATGGATGATCGGGGAGAGTCCTAACCCCTGTGCCACCGACGCACATATATGTGTACATACAAATACCCAGGCTTCTCACTGGTGACTGGCCCAATCTCACATGATCCTCCAAACCTCATAGACTGAAGTTGGGTATTATAAGGTTGTCAGCAGCTCGATTACGACATTTTGACGTCACGAACTATAATATTTCTTGATTAGGGTCAAAATACCATAAGTGATGCGCACACATGATATCTATGGTCGGCCTGCAAAATTCGGGCTACCGGTACCACATGCTGAAAATTCCATACTAGTACCAAAAACAGTATCAAATCAAGCTGTAATCAAAATAAATCAAGAATAAAAAATAAAATAAACTTTAGCTATTATTATTATCGTCATCATCAGTGACTGTCTAGCTTCATTTAGTCTCGTCAAACTTAGAGGAAAAGTAGTTGGGTAATGTGCCGTAGGAAGATTTTGCACAGCTGCGTCAAAGGTTGAAAAATAACATCCCTTCCAATCAGAAAGTTGTGTATATCCCTTTTCTAAAACAACTCTTTGTTTATATTATTTGTTTAGGTCGTCTTTACGAGTACACGACCTCTACATTAGCTCAAACTGAACGCCTATGAAACTAATTTATGTACTTATATTATGTATTTACATAAACTAATCCTAATTATACTTAACGGATATCTAGTTTGTCATTGTATAATTGAACATTGCTTTGCGGTTGTTTTATGCATACTTTGCGCGGTTACGCACGCTTGGGATTGTTTCGCGTTCTTTGAAGGCAGATTTTGCTTAAAATGGACTTTACGGGTGTCCCATTGTGATGTTTCATACAACGGAGTTCATATTTGACCGTGGATGCGTTTCAGCTTATTGTAGAAGAGAAAGACGTGGATGCAGTATAGTATAGTAATCCGATATAAACATAGATCAGGAACCTATATCTCACAATCTAGAGGCGACCACAAAGAAAGTAAGCTGGTTTATGCTAGATCGTAAAAACGATATTGGATATTGGAAGCTATACGAGCTTTCGAAGGCGCGTACTCTCGATCGACGGTGCACTTCATGGCGCAGTAAATAAGATACAGGCGGTTTGGGTCCTACACTGAGTTCTCAGTATTTAACTGGTCGCTGACATCATGAACTCTTGGAATTTGACTTCCAGAAAAAGTGGTGCCTTCAACGCCAACTGATTCACTCTCAAGAAGGATTCAGACAAACACAAAAATTTACAAGGAGAATATTAAAATAGGCTCCAGGCCTTCTATTCTCAACCAATTAACCTGAATCTGTAACTATTCGTTTCACATTTTGGAAGCTGCAGAATACTAACATCATCTTTCAAAGTAGTCTAAGTAGTGATTGTGGCAGATCTACAGTGAAGAAGAATCATTGGAATATACCAGGTGGGGATGTGTGGAATATATTGGTAAATTTGTGGAGAGTTGGCAGGAAACTACCCCAAGGTATGTGTATACTCCGATAATTCGTTATCCTCAATAATTGTAACATAAAATCGTCTGAGTTTTTTTTATTGCCCCACCTTTGTTTTTGATATTTTGCATAGTTAATGAGTCAAGGATTAGGTCCGCCATGACAATTGTACTGTCAAGACGATTCTGTTGACCGTTTCGTTGGCTGCCAGCCTCGCACGTGTTTATCAGTCGGTTATGTCAGCTAAGTTAGGTATGGTGTTAATATGACCGACAATGTAGTCACTGAATGTGTACAATGTTTCACGTCCGACAGCCAACAGATTTCGTTTATGTCTGTATCCATACCCGCCAAGTGCACTGAAATATAGTTTGATTGAGATGACGTCGCGACACGCGCAACTGTTGCTACATTCGTAGTGGATGACATTTAATCTCGCAAAAAGTAATTTTTTTGTGATATACCGGTGGGTATTTTGTATAATTTAACAAATTGAAATACATATGTGTAGTATGTCCAGATGAATAATAGGTTGTTGTTGTCGTTGATTGACGAGCAGTCCTATGTTATGTGTTAAGCATTTGATTTGTTCCTTCTCTTTGGTAGTTGTGTTCCCCTTACCATCTCTCACTGGCTTAATTTGCATTGTCCTGTGCCTGGCTATCAAGCGACGTGATTATTTCATACAGAGGTGTTAAGTCTTTTGTCGCAGCGTATTGTGCCTCAATCTCCGGCGTGTGATGAAAGTGTCACATATCTTTCCTAAAACTTTCATTCAAAGGTGCTCAATGGTCAGTGAATTATACCCAGTTTCTTCTCCTTCCATTTTTCGTGTCTTTATTGCTGGCTCATCTTTTGCCTCACGATGCTTCTCTCGTACATCAAACTGCAGGTGTCCGTAGCGAACTGTTCATTCCCTCGCCTCATCCTCCTAGCTCTGCAGCTGTCCTTACGTGTCGGCTTTACAGAGTTGTCTTTCTCTTTCCGACTTCTGTTTGATGACAGTTGTAGTGTTTTTTGCTGCTTGGAATTCGCAGCTCTGCACTGACATGGTCTGGGTGCACATATGAATTAGTCGCAGTTCTGCATTTAATATGCGATATTAATTCTGGTTGGTTACCAGGTAGTAAGTTACTGGTGTCGTGTGTGCAGTCTTTTGTTGGCGCAGACTGAATTGCATCAGTGAAGTTTGCAATGTGTCCACCGTGCTAGGTGGTTAGCGATCATAGTTCACTATGAATTTGTGTTCGTTAGTCAGAAGCAATGCGCGAGAAGACTTCGACCTAGGTCACCTGCTTATTGAAACTCATCAGTCGTGATACTCCTGCCAGAATGGTCTCCAGAATTAGAAAATCAAAGAAAGGAGAGGGGCCCAGTTTAGACGGCGTAGAGTTGAGAACGTTTTATTTGTTTCTTTTGAGTAAGGTTTCAGGTGAATCTTCTTTCCTATTTCAAATGATTCATTTGTCGACGAGACGCATAATGACACTTGGTTTTGAATGGTCTCATGATTTGGAAGGTGAATGCCTGTTGTTTATGAGGGAAGTTTTATTCATACTGGGATTTCGCTCTGTAAACTTGAATAGTAGACAAATATTCTTTCAGAATGATATGCATTGATGATGATTGTATGTCTTAGTTGATCTTCAGCAGTATGCGACACTTAGCGTTTAATAAATCAAGTTAAAATACTATTCAACATACTTTTATTAACCAACAGGAATGAATCCTCCGGTAGGGAAATGATACAAGTGCGTCATGGTGAAATAAAATACTAGGTTGATAAGTTATCTCAGTGTAGGCACATTGATGTTGTGTGTGGAGGTGTAGAAAGTCGAGTTATGGTCGTGTGTGATTGCGAACACCACTTGTATTTATGTATTTATTTAGATAGAAGAATAGAGAAGGTAGGAAAGCATTACTTTTTAATGATTTTTGTGTATACTGCCATTTATGATTGATTTCTATTGTCCATTTTTTTGTTGCTTAAGGTGAAAGGCAAGCAGCCAGTAAAAGACGCTGTGGAAACTGAAGACAAGGAATGGGATTATGAAGCGGTAACTGACAACATTACAATTTCCATATTCACGCCAAGATGAAAGCGTCTCTTGATTGTTGTTATTAGTATATTGCAACTTTTTCTGCCCTAATTTATAACATCCTACAAAAAGCCATGTAAAAAGTTATCAATAAAACATTCGTTCACGCTAAGCAAACACTACTTCTTTTCCGGGTTGAGTGTTGGCTTGATTTTTCTGTGGTTTTTTTGTCGTCTTGAGGATGACTGGTTGTATGCTCGTTGTGACGATGTGGGCGCATATCATTATTTTCTTTCTCGTAAATATATATTCTCTGATTATGAAGTGTTTGATAAGAAGATTGGTTGGGCAAGGTGTTTTCCTTTCTTGTTCGGAAGATATGTGCCAGTCGCGATGCAGACATACAGGCAGAGGCGAACGTATTCGAATTAGATTTCATTTAGTGTTGTTATTCGACATAAGGTGTGAAGTTTGAAGATTTTAGTCGCTATGGTGTTGGTTGGGTTGCTTACATCACGGTCAAATCTTCGTTGCTGGCTTTTTCAAGCTTACTGCCTACGTGGTAGTAGTAGAAAAAGTAGGCGAGGTCTTTGTGGGAAATACGTGGACGAGGAATTGAACCGCTGGACGGACCTGTGGGTATGACGGCTGGTTAGCATTCCGAGTATACACCAGTGGTGGTGCATTTTCTGCACATTGTGTGTATTCAATGATAAATGAAAGTGTGTTGTGTTGTAAGATGTCAGTTTATATAAAACAATTGAACTACGTGTTTTAAAATATGAATTGAATGTTTTGATGAAGCCTTCTAGTGTTATTTTTTATATGCTTTTTGTAAAGGTATTTTGTACATCCTGAATTGTGTGTGTGTGTGTGGGTGGGTGTGATTATGAGTTTTCATGGTCACTTGTTTCTGCTGTGTTACTCTCAGTGTTTGCTTATACGAATTGGTTTGTTAACTTTTTTATTTTCGTTGTTATCCACACAGATGATGCGTCGATCATTGTGTCGTTCGGAAACTGAGAATACTACTGTTGTTAGGAAAAGAGGAGGAGGAGGACGAAGAGGAAGAAGAAGCAGCAGCAGAAGATCCAATTTAGTTGATGAGACATGTTCTTCTCCTCAACTGAGAGAACGACGGCAAACTACTACTACTACTACGGCGACGACTTCTATTACTCCTCCTGCTCCTGCTCGTACAACTTCAACTATTACCAGCAAGGATTCAACTAGGTCATATAACAGCATTTTGAATGAACATCGTGACCGCCTGCATAAGGTGATTAGAAAGGTGTACAACTATATACGATTCAGTAATCTAGTAGATAAATGGAAATATGTAGATGAATGTTTAACAGACAATAGGAGGATGCTATTGAAACAGTTGTCTGTGTACTCTGCTCCGGCTGCTCCCGTTGCTGCTGCTGCTGGTGGTAATGACGATCAGGACAATGCATTTCATGCCAATAATAATACTGATGGTAATCCGGTCCCATTATGTGAACCAATACGAATTCCACTTATGTGTGATCAGTATACTTTCTTTGGTGTAAAAATCAACAATGAAAATCATAATGTGCCTGTGACAGTAATCCCTCATGTGGATCCATTGCCGAGCTTCTCTATGTGGTCAACGGTTCAACAGAATTTTTCCGTAGAAGATGAAAAAGAGTTGACCAACCTGCCATATATTGGAGATGAAGAAGTTCAAGAGGATAGGAATTTTTTTGATGAGTTGTTGGATAATTACGATGGGAATTACCATGGGAATTTCCCGTTTGAATTTGACGAGGCTGTACTTTGCGAGTTGGTCGAGCTAACTCATTATGTCTGGTCTGATATTACCGTGTATTGTGGTTTATCATCTCGTCAGTCTTCACAAATCGGAGCTAATTGCAGCGTTGGTGATGCTGATAATGCTGACGGTCATGATGAGGTAAGCCAGTTTGTTGTAGAGTGTATTGATCTTTGTGTGTGTGTGTGTGTTTAACTGTTCATCTATCCCTGCCCTGTAAGCTGAGTGAAACTGGCCACACTGTTGTTTGGTGAAGAGCCCGATGGACGGTGATGACAAGCGAGTGGAATAGCCGTTCAGTAATAATAATAAACAATGGTAGCAATGGGGTTGTATTCCACATAGTATTTCTGATAAAGTTTGTGATGTTGTCCAATATTGCGCCTTATTTATTTAAACGCATAAAAAACTTGGTACAATATGGCACCAAAAAAGATGCGCCACACAATAAAAATAAAACAACATAGATCAAAAGTAAAGAAAAAAAATATAAGTAGAGAACGGATAAAGAACTTCATCTGGAAGGAAAACAGTCATGCTTGACAAGTTCAAACAGTATTCGCCAACTATCATCGGGAAGTGCGTCGGTGGAACAGCGGTTAGGACGCTCGTCGACCATGTACATGGTCCGGGGTTCGATCCCCGGCCGACGCACTCCTTCACCTCGCTAAACCAGAAATAATCCTGGTAAAGAGGAAAGGTTGGGCATGGGGCTAGCAACCCCATCCTGTAAAAACTAAACACTGCTACAGAAACTTCAAGCCTCTAGCTTGGAGCCCTATGTTCCACTGGGAACGTGAAGGAAAAATTATTTATTATTTATCATCGGGAAGGGAAGGAAGAAGGAAGTTGCAACACGTTGGCTATTGATGACTACGATTCCTAGCCATATCTGATAACGTTTCGTTCCGTCGATTTGAGCTATCTCTCGGACCCCAACCAGGGAGTCGTGACACACCAACCGATGCTAATCTAGCACAAAAATCCTTCATCCCACGACGCCACGTCATGGACTGACCACCTCTCCGCCTTTTCCATCCCGTCCCAGGGCTGGCTAGCGAAGAGAGACCTGTACGGAAGCCTCTGGGGTGACATTCGCAGCACATGTCCAAGCCACCGGAGCCGGTGTTTCCAGATGACGACACTCAATGAATGGTGATCTCCACTGTGTTCAGACACACACACGCCGCCGAACCTCAGAATTACTCACGCGATGATGCTATCCATGGAACGCAAGCAATCCTGCGGAGACAGCGGTGATCGAACACGCAGAGTCACCGCACATCCTCAGCCTACTCGAAGAGGCCAGGTTTCACCTAATGTTCTGTCTTCACAATGCATATTAACTAAGTGTTGCAAAATAATTTCAGAAGCCTGTGATTGATATCTACAGTAGTAGTGTAATAGTGGCAATGCTGCTACATATGAGAACGTATCGAAACTTGAAACACATTGACAACGATATGTGGTGGTAGTAAATAGAAGATTTGGCGAAAGTGGTTTTACTCTCACTGTTTCTCAGTAAGTTTAATGGTCTCGTGCCTCTACTCTTCACCGCATATATAAAATGCATAACCGTTTTTTATTTATCTTTATCGTCAAGTGGAATAACTTTAGGATACGTTTCCAGTGTGTTGCATGACTTAGCTAGCCGTATAACATCACTGTTATAGGACTGCGCATATACATCTCGTGTATGATTGTGTACAAGAACAGTGTACTGTGAGGGAATTTTTTGTTTTATCATTCTTAGCTGATGGTGTTGTCAGCGAAGTTGCGTGGACAGACATTTGTGGAATACTCTTTCGATGATACTGTAAACCACTCATCGCTAGATCAGTTTGTTTTCCAGGTGGGTACTGTCTGCGGTGATACTTTCGTCCAGTATGGATAAAATTCATCTGCTTCTTATTTGGGATTCGTCAACTGGATGTACTTGCATTTCCCAGTGAGAGTGATAATGTTCCCACCGAGGCTCGAACCCAGTGCGCATAGTTTCAAACGCCAAAGCGTTATCCCCTAGACTACTTCAGCCACGAGAGCTGGCCACCTCTTGTGCAACGGGTCATATTGATTATTTTAATTGAATTTTAGATTTTCCCGTCGGTTGATTGATTGCACCGAAGTGCTCGGTCTCCGGGTTTTTCCTTTGACTTTCGGTTGTCCCATGAGAATGAATATTACCGCGCTGTATTGAACAATGTTTTGACGAGGTTGTTGTCATACTGGATGGGAAGAAAGCTGCTAAGGTGTATTTATTTAAACGCATAAAAAACTTGGTACACTATGGTACCAAGAAGGATGCGCCACAGCTCACAGCTCGATGCCACACCGTATTTTTGGTACAGTTACGGAATTTTCAGCATATGATATCGGTGGCCCAAATTTTGCAGGTCGACCATAGATATGGGGTGTGCGTCGGCAAAGGATTGAACCCCGGACCATGTGCATGGTTGGCGAGAGTCCTAACCACTCTGTTCCGCCAACACACAATATTTTGTCTGCCTCTGATTTACTTTGACAGACAACAGAAAAATATTTTATTTATTTATTTATTTAAACGCATAAAAAAAAACTTGGTACAATATGGCACCAAGAAAGATGCGCCACACAACAGAAAAATATTCTACATGTGTTAGATATGATTGTGTCTTTTGTGTTATACATGCATCAATAACTAATAGTGGTACCAAGTTGTGTAATTACTTCTACTACTGCTACTACTTCTTCTTCTTCTAGGCGACTACGAGTGGTGTTGACAATGAACTGAGGAATGGAAGAAGCGAAGGGAATATCCTTACTGTGTATGAAGTGTTAGGAATTACTGAATCGACTGAAGGAGATTCGAGTTTGAGTTCACCTGAAGTAAAACGTGTTAAAGACTGTGGGATTCCTTATGAAGTGTTTGTCGTGAGTTGTTTATTAAAAGACTTTTGTAATTATTTTGATCTATTTGTTTTCAGTTTATAGAATTACTTGGAATTGGGTGTTAGTAGATGGTAGACACAGATGGACACGTAGGTTCTTTAGTTGTTTGTTGGGACTGCAGTGATTGTGAATCGTAAAGTGATGGAGGACTGCTGTCCGTTGGGAGATTGAGACTTGAGTCGGTCAGTAGTAGTGGGTGGAGTGAGAGACGTTACCACTGAGATAGCATCGCTATTGACGATTGACTTGTAGGTGTGTTGTTGATGGAGGATAGATTGTCATGCGTGTAGGACGTTTGTGTTGGTGGTGACTGAATTCTGTCAGTGAAGTGATGATCATGAAGTCTAGTTAGGTCAGTTAGTTAGTTCCCGTCACTCACGGTGTACCTTGATGAATATTGGTGTTGGTTCGACCATGACTGGTTTACTGACCAATGCCATTGTTTCATGTTTCCTTTCTGAACGTTAGTTATTTTCTTCCATGGTAAAATTGTTAGATGTTTTCATAGGCAGTTGATTGACATAATTGGATGGAAGAGAAGAATAGTCGTCTTGGTGGAATCACCAAGATTGTCTTTAATGTACTTCCTAGCTGTGACGAGTGGTGAATTAGGGAGAAACGCACGTTTTGCATTGCATTCACTGTAGGATATGTGCGTGGAGTGTGATACCCCTGAATGGTCTCTACAGCGTATATCCAATCCATCTGTGCTCTATTTGCTTCAACATATTTGTTGTTATTGTTGTTTTGGCGTTGTGGTAAAGTTGTTTGTTGCATATGCTGTATGGCGGGCCATCTAGCTAGCGCCTTAAGGATGGGACGAAGACGTCTGTTGATGAAAGTCTACAGTGGCCTGTTTGAATGAAATACTTTTGATGACAAGTGTTGGAATTCCAGTTTGTGAGACATCTCGGAGGTGAATCATCCTGAAAGCTTAAGTCTTGTTTGTTTATTTGATATTTGTGCATTGTTGCCAGTAAGGAATTGGCATATATGCACTGACTTTCGTCCAACTGAAGTACGCATCAGTAACATAACACTTTTGAGTCTGTTTATTGTTTAACGAGTGGTGGGGGTATACAAGCTATCAGTAAGATGAATTTACTTCTCCCTTCGTCCTTTCGTTAGTCTGTTTGTTTTTCGCTTACTTGCGATTGCGTGTAAGACAGGCAGGCAGTCATGGATTAGGTGAATTACAATTTGAACTACCTCGCGTAGTGTTAGATAGTTTTATGTGATTTTGTATTTTATTTATGTGGTTGGTTAGAGGGAATTCTGTAATTGTATTTAATGTCACTGTTTGTCTGGTTTAGAGATGTTTCATCGAATTTTATTTTGCGTAGCTGTGATAATACCTGTAGTGGACACCCTGCGCCTGCCTTTATCCTCCCCTACGGAAGTGTCTATGAAAGCCTTAAGGTGGTTAGGGTTAGGGTGACACGGAAGTTGTTACAGTTTGAATGCTGTTTGTTGTTGTATTTCTACGGTGTTGAGTGACTTTGTTGCTGTTGTTGTTGTACTTTCTTCACAGGCGATAGCTGGAACATTTGGATCGGCGGGTGACACAAACAAACTGAAAGATAGGTATGTAGAAATGAAAAGACGTGCAGATAATTCTCAGGTATGTGTAATTAACCGATGGTGACCGATTATGGTCTTTGCTTATTTCTATATATATATATATATATATATATATATATATATATATATATATATATATATATACGTGTGTTTGCATTTAAAGTTGGCTTGACTATTTCTTTCTGTCTGTCTGTGTCTGTTTTCGACATAGAATTTTGCACCCTTGTGCGACAGTTTGAGTCGCCACACCATGTAGCACACAAAGCAAGAGAAGAAAGTACAAGAAATGCATGATAGAGACAGTAAACAGAGGTGTGAGACAAAGGAGGAGTTATAATGAAGAACAACATAGTTTCATTGGAAATCATAAGTCACAAACAGTGGATGCATCTGCGTTAGCCGTTGAGAACGATTTTGAGCCATATCACCAATTGTTTCCAACTATTGATTTTTATCGTACCGAGGATCCCAACCAGTCAGGAAGTCTACACCTTCGTACGTGGCTTAGACTAACTGTTGTGGATTTCATTGACTGGTGCCAAGTTTTTGTTTGACCGCCGCTAGCTTTTTTCCAGCCTGACCCTATATCCGCTTAGATTGCCCATTGTCGAGGAAGGCGATGGATGACTAGGCATACGTAACACTGACTATTTCTTTAGTCAGAAGAAGAGATATTCGCTACAGAGTTGTGGTGAGAATCATGAGCGTTGAAAATACTATCCAGTGTGTGGTAATGAGAGACGTGTCTACTTGGAAAGACATGGCGTAGAGGGGGAGTCATCATTAGACAATGTTCATGCATGTCCTGAGTTGGATGACCAGTAGTTGGTGATTGGTGTGTGAGAGCACTCTACTCTAAATCAGTTGGTTTGTAGTTAAAGTTTGTTATGTACTCGTCGAGTAGTTAATAGTCCTGACGCGGAAAGAAGGAAATCAGAAGACCACCAGGTTTACGATGATACTTGTATTTTCCAGACAAGGAAAATAAATGTCACACAAAAGTGTGAGTGAACGGTTCGAAGTGTACGAACAAGTATGTGAACACGAATGATGTACAAGTGCCTAATACAAAGTATATATGAAAATGGCTAATACACATGAACCAATAAGATAACGTCTTGCCGTCATACATGTTTATTTATTGTCAGGTATAATGAAATATCGATCCATATACACATAGCAAAATATAATAGACTGTCAAAAACAAAACACACATTATGTGGATACATATCAAAGTTCCACCTTGTTTACACTAGAATGTGTGTGTCTAACTGGGTCGTAGGTATAACTTTGAATTCTACTCATTATTGTATTTCATAGTCGTCATCATCATCTTTTCATTTGATTTCGTACACAGGGAATTTCGATTCTCAAATGTTTTGAATTCCAGTGATTGTATTTTTATATCCCTCGTTAGGCAGTCATCAGTGTTTCTTACGACAGTCATTCATGATGCAGGAAATGTTTGTCTAAATTGTATTATAACTGGTTTTATTGGATGTTACGGGTTGCACGCAGTTGTCGGCAACCGGCTATCGACCAAAGGGCGTGTGTACTGCTCATTAGTCCGCTCCGTCCTCCTTTATGGCTGTGAGTGAGACCTGGCCATTGAAAGTAGAAGACATGAAAAGATTAGCTGTCTTTGACCATAGGTGCCTGCGTTCTATCCCCGTGTGAAGTGGTATAATAAGGTGAGCAATATTGAGGTTAGGCATTGGTCGAGTGTTAGGTAAGGAGGGGAAGTCAATCGACGAAGTCGTGAAGTTACAAAGACTGAGATGGTTAGGATATGTGTTACGTAAGCATGTCTAGACATCCCCTCCCTCGACAATGGGAAATGTTAGCTGACATATAGTCAGACTGGAAAAGAACTACCTGTGGTCGAACCAAAACATGGCACCAGTCAATGAAATCCACAACAGTTAGTTTAAGCCAGTCACGTAGGAAGGTGTAGACCTCCTGACTGACTGGTTAGGGTCCCCGGGACGGTTAAAATCAATGTCTGGAAACAATTGGTGATAATGGCTCAAAATCGTTCTCAACGGCTGACGAAGATGCATTCACTCCCTGTGACCTATGATTTCAAATGAAACTGTTTTATTCTTCGTTATTACTATTCCTTTGTCTCACACCTCTGTTTACTGTCTGTATTATGCATTTCTTCTAGTTTCTTTTTTTGCTTTGTGTGCTACACGGAGTGGAATGTGACGACTTGAACTGGTGCACATGTGTGCAATGTTCTATGTCGAAAACAGACAGACAGTCGGCAGCCAAAGAAATAAAGTAGTGGATCGATATTATGCTTCACCATTGTTTATTTTATCTCAATTGCAATATTGTGTATTTGTTTAATCGATGTTTGAGGGAGGTAGGAATTTACGGGATTCTAGTGTGTTTTTTTTCGCATTAATTACATCTGTGTACAGATTTTGCCAATAATTTGTCTGTGTGTGTGTGTTCGCGTACGTTTTTGTCAATCAAAATGTATTATTTCTTATGTTGTAGTTAAATGAGGAAACGCCGATGCCTTGTCCAAATTTAGACAATCCCTTTGAAGTGCACAATGCTGTGATTAGTGGTCGACATAAAACCCCTACACGAGGCGATGCTTTACATTCCTATCGGACATTGTTTTGTCGCCGGTGTTTCAAGTATGATTGTTGCCTACATCCGTATAAATCTACACCGTCGATGTGGAGTCATCGTTGGCCAGTGAATGGAAAAACGAATGTCGGTTAGTGTGATGAATTCGATTTTCAAATGTTATTTGAATTACTTACTACTCCTCTACGGCTAACCAGCCACCCTCTCCTTGTTCAGCCTGCCGAAACTCTGTGTGTGTGTGTGTGTGTGTGTGTGTGTGTGTATCACCATTCACACTTTAAGGAAATGCGTTTTTTTGTCGGCAATCTCTCATCTCAGGATTTACGATTCCATAATAATAAAACGTTAATCATGGACATTTGAAACTAATGTGGTTAGTGGAATGAAAGTGTCCATATGATGAGAAGAGATGAAGAGAAATGCGTACACAAGGGGGTGCAGGAGTAAGGAATATTTATGTTTGACCTCTTACGGTTCGAAGGAGGAGATGCAGCCACTGAATTACTGGCAAGGAAACTGTGGAAACGAACAATAAAACGACTGTTTGTCGTACGACTATGTTTGAACCCCCCCACTTGGTTGTGGAGTTCGAATCCAGATAGGAGAAGGATAGATGGGCTACAGGGTTTGGCCGATTGAGTGTGCTGGACTTACAAATTGAAGTGTTTTCTTGGAAACAGTTACTTAGGTAGAAACCACTCGTGTGAAGTCTACGGTGGCTTTGTTGAAGGTTGTCAAAGGTGGTTAGGAAGAGGAGTTTTGTAGGTGAATCAGAAACTGAATATTGACACATCTTTGTAGGTAAGGTGGAGGAGGAGGAGAAGACTGATAAAAATCCAACCTCTACAATTCTATTGAAGGTGTCACTTGAATCCCCTAGATTAGTACGCCTTGTATTGCTAAGCATATACGTGTAGGGGAGTTGCGATAAGAAAGTTATCAACCGAAATTCTTTGTTCAAAAGGAAGGAGTTTGTTGAATCCCTCTCCCTACACCACCGAGTAGAAAGAATCTGCCTCACTAGACACACAACAACAAGCACCAATCACCATCAACCACAGCATACGTGTCGGACGTGATGATGGTTTCATTTTATATTTTGACAGTCTCCCGTTTACTTAGTGTCATAGACTGCCTTGCTTCTGTGCTACTTTGTTTCGCCCTATCACTCGAATATTTTGCGTTAAATGATATGAAAAGAGCTGAGTTTGAGAGTTGTGTATTTTTGTAGATTGAATATGATTTATGAACGACATGTGGGCATATGTGTATATACATACCTCAGGTTCTTTATCTTGGTGAGAGTGCTGCTGATTGGTTTAGAGTGTCGACTGTGAACCAAGTAACTGGGTGATGGGTTTAAACTATCACTGCATCTACCGAGAGTGGTTTGGGCAACCGTAAGTGTTCGTATCACTGCCCCCTCAGATATACGTGCGCACACACACACACATGCCGTAGCTGTGTTGTGGGGCTCCTCGTCAACTGCAGTGATGAAGAACCTATCGGCCAAGAAGTATGCGGAGGGAAAGTGGGCACAGATGGATTGAACATATAGTCTGAGGAGATGTTTGAGTGATGTTACACATGAAGTATGCTCTCAGGTGGAACTAGAATGGGTAAAACGGGAGGTAAGCAACTAGTAAGGTAGGGTGTTCCTCCGAAGGTGAGATGGAGGATATGATTTGAGGTGTGGAGGCAATAAAAGTTGATGGTGATTGTTGGTGGAGTTGGTGAGCTAATAGAAGAAGACTGGAGAGAATGAGAGTGAAATGGAGTTGTGTACCGGATGGGTAAACGTCTGTGTTCTACTCGTGAAGAACCGAGGCGGGTAATAGTGATATTGGAATTGATACAAGCCGCAACAAAAAGCCACAGTGTCAATATATATCTCAACATATCTGCAACCGATGTATGCCTACCGGATAAATATCCTGAAATTGTTGGAGTGAGAAGTAGTGACCAGTGGGATACGTACGATATGCCATTTTAATGGTTAGATGGATGGATAGTCGCCGATGGCGAATTGACTGACAGGTCTGCAATTAATAGTGTTCTTTGAGCTGGTTGGTTTACTTGCGGAGCTTTCGTCGTCCCCCTGCTGGACATCATCTGTATTGCAGTACTTAGGATGAAGTGAAATGATTTAAATTTCTTCATGAGTGATATAATTGTGTCTCCCGGTCAATACATATCTAAAGATAGTTATCGGGAGACGCAATTATATCACTCATGAAAAAATTTAAATCATTTCACTTTATCCCAAATACTGCGCCGAAGATGTTGTCCAGAAAGGTGGACGACAAAAGCTCCGCAACTAAACCAACTAGCTAGGCTAAGAGAACACTATTAATTGCAAATCATCCACCTGAGTTACAAATCTTTTCTAATATTTCAGAAGTGACAGGTCGTTGAGCTCCGACTCACTCAGTGTGAGAGTGGTTATATCGGAATGATCTGGTGGTGGTAGCTTGAGGGTTGTAGATTCGATCATCCTTGACGGGATTGTGGGTGTGTGAATTTGAACAAAGCAAGAACTGCAGTTTTAGCAGAATAAAATGCTACCATCTTTTATTTCGTTGCCTTCTCGTCAGCTGCTTACATGGCAAAGACATTATTAAATATATCTACAACAACAATTTTAGCATACTTGCACAAAGTTCATTTTAAACAAAAAACATCAATCGATCAATATACGCATACACTAAAAATATATACGTATATAAATATGCAATATTAAACACTATTCCGAACAATAATAATCATACACAATGGAAACTTTTAGCATTTCGCATTCGGAAGAAAGAGAGATGAAAATATCCAGTTACCAGGATGGGCAAAGAAAGACTGATAACCGCTTTTTTCTGAACACATAGATCAGGTTTCAAGCGTTTGATAGAAATCGCTTCAGCAAACTTAAGGAGAATTGAACTCTTTTGTCTATTGATAATTTTGAACGACTTTTCGACGTCCACCTCATGACCCGTATCGAGAAGATGCCTGGTGATGGCACTGTTTAAGGCATTTGTTCCCTTTAGACGTAAGCTTTTTGGTACGTGTTCAGAAAATCGTAGATATGCCCTTCTTTCTGTCCTTCCAATGTAACTGCTCCCGCAGATACATGTAAATTTGTATATACAGTTGGAGGTAACATGAGAAGGATATCTATCGATTTTTGATTGCACCAAAGAGCAAGTTGTTCGATAGACGGGAACGAGCTTAGCTGCAGGATAGGCTATGGCTAGTGATGTACTCAGCCTTCTGTTGATCATCTCTGCAATGTTTTCACCTTTATAATCAAGCTGAATATAGATTGGCTTTTTACCCACTGTGATTTGTTTTACATTTGTGACTTCAGATCTTCCATACTTGTTGATGAATCTTTGAGGGTACCCATCGCTCTTCAATATATTTTCAAGGAACTCAAACTCCTCCTCTAGTTTCCCTATAGAGCATATTCTCCTCGCTCTATAGTACAGAGTCTTGACTAGACCACGTTTAAAGCTATTTGGACAAAAGCTATTAAAATGCAAGTATTGTCCTTTCCATGTGGGATTTCGATAAATTGACTTTTGAAGACTACCGTCTTCTAGGCGTTCCATAGCGATGTCGAGGAAGTGAAACTTTCCGTCACTTTCGTGTTCCATAGTGAACCCAATATTGGCGTGTGCATCATTGAATAATCTGAGTAAGTGTGAAGCATGACTTTCATTTTTGCACACTGTGAATGTGTCATCAACATAATGACAGTAGGAAGATGTTTCGTCGATTGCATGCTTCAACTTTGTTCTTTCAATGTTTGACATGAATATATCTGCTAGAACAGGGCTAAGTGGACTGCCCATAGCTACACCATCTCTATTTGGCGGTAAAAAGTGTTGTCGAATTGGAATTGCACATTCATGGTGTGTACACATAAGCAATAGGCGTTTGAATTCCAACTCTGGGAGTGGGAGAAGATCGGACTGCTGACTGTGAATTACTGGAGAGCTGGAAATATGACAAAACAGCTGTCGAGTGCACTTCCAGGTTTTCAATGACGTTAATCTCCATTGAAATTAATCCATAATCGAAATAATATTGATAAGAATATTATAATTTATTGATTTTTGTGAGGGGAATATTTCTCCTCAAACTTGATATATATGTATGTATATTTTCCCTTCTTCCCCCCCTTTCTCTACCTCTGTGATTTCTTCTAGAAATGGATGGACCATATTGTGGTTCATGGTGTGTTCGCAAGTTGGTGAATGATACTGCTGCACAGAACTCAATGAATAATAATACGAATAATGTATGTGATGCAACGCGTGCACCCAGCAACATGGAATGGAGTCTTGATGAAAAATGCCTGTATGAAGTGTTAGCTCCACTGTTTATCCCTTACGGAGATCCATCGTATAATTTATACAACTGGTGTTGCAGATTGTCGAAACTACTTGGAACGAAAAAGTGTTGTGATGTGAGTTTTTCATGCTTGAGTGTTTTCTGTTTTTTAAAAAAAATGTGTGATCATTTTTGAAAAGGCGTTTTTTTTTCGATGTTCTTGTGAAGTATGTGTTGACTGACTTTATGATTGTGGTAGTTACTGACGTGTGCGAGTCTTTGGGTGTGTGTATGTGTGGGCGTCTACTTAACGAGTGATGGGTTCTGCGGCTACTATTATAGTAGTTTTGTGAATAGGGGCTGGTAGGTAATGTTGGCTGGGATGACACATTTATTGGAATAGCTTATTATTGTCAAATAGAAATAGTCTGCAGAAAGGGATTAACCAATGATTTCCATTCCACTTCTAACACCCAGGTGATTAGTGAAATTTTGATGTGAAACTGAACCGACAATGCATAGCTAATTGAAAAGGAATATACTTCTTCACTATATTTGTTGTCTTTTCCATTCATTTTATGTGATAGTGATGAAGCCGTTGCGTCGTCATTGGTTGAATGGTAGAATGAATGCTTAGTCAGTCAGTAGTCACGCTGTGAGGGGTTGGGGTTCCATTCTCGGTCGATTGATGTCTTGACATCTGACAGTTAACTAGCAGTAAGCCCTGAAAAGTAGTAGATTCCATGGATGTGTGTATAAACGACGGTAACAACAAGAGCACACAAACACACAGCGGCTACTGAAGTTTTGAGAGCTCGAAGTTGCCCCTGTGTTCCACTTGGCAGCAGGTAGAGGCAATAAAAGAATCGGTCATTGGAATCTATGGAACACAACACGGGGAAGGTAACGTGTTAAATCAGTGCTCCTATATGTTTCTGAGACTTGGCGTATCGCCAGAAGCATTTGTATACTGCGAGAAGTGCTTATTGGTGGTGGTTGTCCTTCAACCTAATTGGCGATGTGGTCTTCGTTGTGGAGACATGTTGGCGGTGAACGCGTATATGAACATGTGGAGGGACGGATGGATGGATGGACGAAAGAGACGCTGAAGAGAAACCAAGTAGGCTGTTGAGTGGTGAAACTTGAAGAATTGGAGCAGCCGAAATAGGGCTTGTGTCGGAGCCGTGGTTGACATAGGCGTTGATGATGGTGATGATGGCTGGAGGAAATGAAGACTTGTGAGGAGTTCCTATACCAGATACGATCGATAGTACTTGGCTCCGTATGTCGCTCTATGGACGCAAGTAACGCATATTGATGACGGTTATTATAATAAAAATAGTAATAAGAACAACAGTTGTACGGATTTCTAGTCAACAGGTAACACTTTTAACTTTCATGGGTTTCTTTGTTGAAATGATAACTTCTTGACTGGTTAGCCAGGATACTGTTTGGTTTAAAATCCACTGGAGGTTGGACGTTTCATTCCAACTGATCGCAGGACGTGATAAAATCGTGACACTGTCTTTGTACTGCCTCCTTTATCCATATGTTAAATTATCACATTTAATAATACTGCTACTGTCATTATTATTATTATGATTTAGGTGTTGGCGTATACAAATACACAGGATCTTTCAACTCTTTTAAAACCAGATTCTGGTCAATTGAGTACATTACGTGTACCAGGTACTGGTGAAGAATGGTGTCAACGATCAGCTAGTACAGCATCGTTGGATGGTTATGATTGTGCAGAATCAACAGGATCATGCAGTGGAAGTGTTCAAGGTAATGGAGAGTTTTGTGATGAATTATTGATGGGGAATGAATCAAGTAGTTGTAATGGTGTTGTAACAACAACATATCGTCGTAAACGAGCAAAAAAACATGCTAGAAGAAGGACGGTATTGGAATTACCAACTCCTTGTGAAGGTAAGTGGTGGTGATGGTGGTCGAGGTCTTTCCTCATTTGTTGTTTGTGAACTGATTTCGATAATGAAGAGGTAGAGAGTTTCGATGTTGCGATTCATGATCGGCACTCAATGTCATTTAATCACTAATAATTGGCCTGAAGTGTGCATTCAGACGAAATTCGTACCTTTCTTATATCAATCATTATTCGTATTGCACCTTCATAAGAGCATAATTCATTCACTCCCCCCCCCGCTTTACAATCCAGCACTACTTAATCTTACTATTTGTTTTCGTTAGGCTTTATCTTCTACAAGGTTTGTGCATTTCGTCCTATTTGGGACTCGTCACCTGGCTGCATCTGCATTCCCCAGTGAGTGAGTGATGATGTTCCCAACGAGGCTCGAACCCAATGCTCATAGTCTCCAACGCCAAAGGGTTATCTACTAGACCACTTGTGCCACGAGATTTTCCCGTCGGTTGATTGTTTGAACCGAAGTGCTCGGTCTCAGGTTGACATTTGTACCTGCATCCAGCTGACGACATTCGCGTTACCCTGGATTCCACTGCTAGTCACCATCCACAAATTAAATTCTAATTAAATGACCAGGCATCGTCGAAACATCTGCACAAGAAGCCGACAGACATGTCAACCTGAGACCGAGCATTTCGGCCCAATCAATCAATCTGTTATGTACTCGTCGAGTAGTTAATAGTCCTGACGCGGAAAGAGGGGAATCAGAAGACCACCAGGTTTGCGATGATACTTGTATTTTCCAGACAAAGAAAATAAATGTCACACAAGGGTGTTAGTGAAAGGGTACTTAGATGTACGAAAAAGTGTGTGAACCAGAATACAGTACAAAAGTATATATAAAAATGACTAATACACATGAACCAATAAATAGACAGTCTTATCATGGTTGGTTGTAATGTCATGTGACAACAAAGTCATACATTTTATTTACTTAGTGGACAGACAAAAGCATATTGTCAGTTATAATGAAATATCGATCCATATACACGTAGCAAAATATAATAGACTGTCAAAAACAAAACACAAATCATGTGGATACATACCACAATCGACGGGAAAATCTAAAATTCAATTGAAGAAACAGGATATTGTTCGTCCACGTATGTTGTTGTGTATTAAATTCTTATTTTTGCGTAATATTGGTTCCTTGCATCGCTAGTAGAGCAGAGCGTAGGGCTTCAGCAGCAGCACATTTACATTGTACTCTGTCTCCCGTTGTCATTCTCAGGTGACTCGACGACTACACAGAAGCCTTTGCGCTCTGCAGACATGGTCCTCTCAATACTCTCATCCTGTGAACGATGCTCGAAAGGCGGCTTCTAATTTGAATTCCTCCTGAGGGTGGATTGGTGTAGGGTGTGTGGTGTTTGTGACAACTACCACGATGACTTCTTTTGTGTCATTAGAATGTGTATGCTACTGCATCTGTCTGTGTGTCTATTGGTGGTAGTTGATTAGTAGTAGAGTGCTCACCAGTCATGCTGACGTGGCTGGTGTTCAATTCCTGGCCATCGATGCATTGTTAGACCACACCTAGTTGTTTATTACTACTGATGTGTGGGTAGTAAGAGGCGGTTGAACAATGGATAGTTTGGTGTGAGGCCCACCATTTCAAGCCCACCTATCTGGTGGTGGTAAAATGCACTAACACCACTCATCACCATATTCCACTTGGAACCCGAATGGGATAATAATAATTATTATTATCTTAATGATAATGATAATAATAATAATTTCATGGTTATCGTTTGTTTTTATTTTCTTTCTTTCTTTCCTGGTATGTACATGTATATGTATAGATGAGGATGAGAATTCACAAACAAGTGCTTCTTATCAACAACATGGTGGTAATAATAGTGTTCTACCAGTTGGTCCTTCTTCACATCATTATCATCCGTGTGATCATCCCGGTAAACGATGTGATAAATCGTGTTTGTGTAAAAAGGCTGGAACATTCTGTGAGAAATTTTGTCAATGTCCACCTGATTGTAGGAATAGGTGAGTGAGTGAGTGAGTAGTTGGTTGTTTTAATGGGATTGTTTTTAGTCAACTGTAAGTGGAGTGGAGTGTTGAGCGTAGTGGATTATGGAAGACAGGGTAGGGTTGCATGTGTGTGTGTGTGTGGCGTATGAACTCGACATTTCACCCTGTCGTGAGTTTTGTTTGTTCGTTTAGCTGACTCTACTATTGGTCATCAACTTTTGTTTCCTCATCACTACTACTACTACTACATGGTGTCTTCCATGTCACTCTGGAAATGTTGCCCAGCTCTTACACAAGTGCTTTTTAGATACTGTGATTGACTTCATGTGAACGCCACTGTTGCTTCAGTGTGCTTGTTGTTGTTGTTGTTGTATATGGATGTCCGGAGTAGATTGTTGACTCTGAAGTTAACAATGTTGGGGGTGGGGGGTACTCCGATTGCATCTGCTCTGACTGATTCGTAACATTTCTATGCCATATGTTCTTACTTCTTTGCTAACATTGTAAGCATTTGGATCTTCGTACATTGTAAGAACATATTCGCCTTCCTTGTGAGAAGACATCCGTCGACTGGATTTGCAAGGGGTTTCACTACCTGCGTCATACCTAAGAAAAATAATTTTATTATTAATTTAGAATTTAATATGTGGATGATGACTAACAGTAGAATCCAGGATAACGCGAATTTCGTCCTATTTGGGACTCGTCATGTGGATGTACCTGCATTTCCCAGTGGCTGATGATGTTCCCACCGAGGCTCGAACCCAGTGCGCATAGTTTCGAACGCCAGAGCGTTCTCCACTAGACCACTTGGACCACGAGAGCTAGCCACCTCTTCTGCAACGGGTCATATTGATTATTTAATTGAATTTTAGATTTTCCCGTCGGTTGACTGATTGGACCGAAGTTCTCGGTCCTAGTGGATAACGTTTGAAAGCGTTTGAAACTATGGGCACTGTGTTCAAGCCTCGGTGGGATCATCATTACTCACTGGAAAATGCACTTACATCCGGCTGGTGACGCGTTCCAAATAGGACGAAATTCGCGTTATCCTGTATTCCACCGACAGTTACCATCCACAAATTGAATTCTTATTAAATGGCCAGACATCGTCGAAGCATCTGCACAAGAAGCCAAAAGACATGTCAAGCTTAGACCGAGCATTTCGGTCCAATCAATCAATGGGGAAATTTAAAATTAAATTCAATTATTAATTTGGCTTTGAAGATTGTGTATTGATTGTGGGTTGATTTTCTCGTCGAGAGTCGGTTGCTCGACGCCCAACCTTTCACCGTTTTCTCTGGTGCTTAGGATCGGCTAGTGAAGCAACACGAACTTGGTGAGATTGTGTACGTGTGAACGGAGTTTTAATAAATATCGTACATGGCAATATCATCGACAAACACACACACACACACACTGTAAGGGTTAGTTAGAACGGTGGAACCGTTTATTTCGTCGGTATCTTTTATCAGCCGCATACAAATGACGCAAAACAGAGATCAACGATTATAGTTGGTGGACGAGATGATGACAAAAATAAATTAGGGTTGAAAAAAGATGAGTAGAGAAGTAATTGTTACAGTTTCTTTCTCAATGAATAAGTCAGTCACTCAGTCAGGTGTGAAATTTGATTATTAAGGTTGTGTATTGCAGCTAACAAGATGCGTATGTGTCGGAAATGGACAAGAGATTCTCCGTTTTAAACCTGCACCATATGCTGTTAGTGTGATTTGTTCAAATTGATTGATTGATTGATTTGGGGGTGGTTGGGGAGGAAGGTATTCCCAGCCGATAACCGCTACCCAGCCGTGGTGGTCGGGCTTGAATACCGTAATGACCCAACATGCTAAACTGACTGGGACTCATGCCCCTGTGCAGGTCCTACCATGTCAGGAAGGTTGTTTGGATAGCGGTTAAACTAATAGCACTTACCATTGGGCACATGGGCTCCAGTATCCAATCGGATCAAATGGCGTATGAACCCATATGGGTCACCAGAAACGGTCATGGGAATGCAGCTCCTGACGCTGCTCCGCTGCCTTCGGATTAGACTCCAAGTCAAAGACTCGGGGGGATGGTCCCTTAGTAAAACCACCTACATCGGTCTTGGGGGCCCGGGCAGTATCCTAGCCCTCACACAATAAATCAAATGAAGCAACAGCTCAAATCGATGGCTCGAAACGTTATCGGATATGGCCAAGAATCGTAATCAATGGCGAACGTGTTGCAATTTCCTTCTTTCTTCCCTTCCCGATGATAGTTAACGAACACTGTTTGAACTTGTCAAGCATGACTGTTTTCCTTCCAGATGAAGTTCTTTATCCGTTCTCTACTTATATTTGTTTTCTTTACTTTTGATCTATGTTGTTTTATTATTATTGTGTGGCGCATCTTTCTTGGTGCCATATTGTACCAAGTTTTTTATGCGTTTAAATAAAATAAAAAATAAAATAAATTCTGTGTATAAAATTGAAATATTGTTTCGGGTTTCTCACTTCAGGTTCCCAGGATGTCGTTGCCGTGGACAGTGTAATACAAAACTATGCCCGTGTTTTTTGGCTGTCCGAGAATGTGATCCTGACCTATGCGTTTCGTGTGGGGCACAGTCCTCTTTTGGAACACTCAATTCATTGTCGGATTTCCTCAATGCACTGAAGATCAGTTCACCACGTGTTACTGGTACATGTCGAAATGTTGCTATACAAAGAGGCTGGCGGAAGCATCTGTTGATGGCCCCATCTGATGTTTCTGGGTAAGAGAGAGAGAGAGTGTGTCAGTGTTGTTTGTATTGTGTAATTTAATTTTGATTGTTGTTGTTGTTGATAATGATGATGGCGATGATGGATGAAGTCTCAGTCTTCGATTGAAAGAAAGATCGCCTCACACACTACTGCTGTTTATTTAAGCACTGTAAAAATGTGATGTGCCTAAGTCGAGCACACTTTGTTTGAAGATGGAAGTTTTATTCACGAGGTTTTCCCAACCTATCCTCAGTTATGTATGCAAGTATAGGGTGCTATTGGTGATCCTATGGTGGTAGCACCCTGAGTTTGTTTTTTTGTTTGTTTATTGATT
Source organism: Trichobilharzia regenti (assembly GCA_944472135.2). Classification (NCBI taxonomy): domain Eukaryota; kingdom Metazoa; phylum Platyhelminthes; class Trematoda; order Strigeidida; family Schistosomatidae; genus Trichobilharzia; species Trichobilharzia regenti. Next base: position 65,741,449 of record OX235267.1, read on the forward strand.
TCCCTCTGAAATTGAAGTGATGTAGAGAAGTCAGGTATAGGTGGTGGTGAAGTGTGTTGGTATGAAGTCTTCTAGTGTTACTTTGGTTGTAAGTGGAAGTTGTCGGTGAGAAATGAGTCGGTTTTTGAACGCTTCTATAGGTATATTAATGGGCATATTAATTAATATGTAAACTGTCTGTCTGTTTTCGACATAAAACTTTCCACCGATGTGCACCAGTCAAAGTCGCCACATTCCACTCCTTGTAGCACGCAAAGCAAGGAAAGAAAATACAAGAAATGCTTAATAGAGACAGTAAACAGAGGTGTGAGACAGAAGAATAGTAATAACGACGAACAAAGCAGTTTCATTGGAAATCATAAGTCACAAGGAGTGGATGCATCTAACTGCGCCAGCCATTGAGAACGATTTTGAGCCATATCACCAATTGTTTCCAGACATCGGTTTTTACCGCCCCGAGGACACCGACCAGTCAGGAAGTGTACACCTTCTCACATGGGCTTAAACTAACTGTTGTGGATTTCATTGATTGGTGCTATGTTTTATTTTGACCTCCACTAGCTCTTTTCCAGCCTGATTCTATGTCAGCTAAGATTGCCCATTGTCGAGGAAGGCGATGGATGACTAGGCATACGTAACACATGTCCTAACCATCTCAATCAGTGTAACTTCACAGCCTCGTCAACTAATTTCCCCTCCCTCCTTACCTAGCACTCGACCAATGCCTTACCTCAATATTGCTCACCTTATTATACCACTTCACAGGGGAGGATAGAACGCAGGCACCTATAATCGTAGATAGCTAATCTTTTCTTATCTTCCACTCTCAATGGCCAGGTCTCACAACCATGAAGGAGGATGGAGCAGACTGATGAGCAGTACACCAGCCCTTTGTAAACTATCCTTCGGTGTCTCGTTTGAAGTTATTCAGTGTATGGTTATGTTGATAATAATTGTTGAGTGTATATTTTGCGTGGTTTCTAGACAGGATTTAATACAATAAAGGTAGATATTTTTAGAATTGACAAATAGGTGAATTTGTAAAATCAAGTATGAAGTTAATAGGATATGGTGGTAAAATATGAGCTGTAAGATTACCATACATTGTACTGTGGTGAATAGCTTTTGGACGCCGAACTGTACTGTCTAGAGAGAAAAGTGACAACGTTACACTAGTAGTTTGTGCTTAGATGAGATCCGCCATTTGTAGTTTGGATGTATTACAAGTTCTTCCGATTAGTTAGTTAGTTTAGTTGGATGGCTGGCTAGCTGCTAGCTATGGAGACTTCTGATGGTTTCAAATGATTTGGCTCTCTACTAGCTGAGTGAATACTGGGTACACCGGTGATGAACTCGGCTGCGGAAAACTAGGGAAATGGTTGTCCGTTGTGTATTTAGATGGATCATCTCGGTCCAACTGGTAGAGGTGGCCAACACTACTCATATCGGCCGATCAATGAATGAATCAGTAATATATATATATATAGCGTCATATTATGTGTTTTAATTTTTGTGCATACACATATATTTCATAGTTGGGGCATATTCATCAAAGACGGTGCCGAGAAGAATGAGTTCATCTACGAATATTGTGGTGAGATTATTAGTCAGGATGAAGCAGATCGGCGTGGTAAGTTTTTAAACTCTGTGGTTATTATTATTATTATTACTAGTAGTAGTATTGGCATTATTACTCACTGTTATGTACTAGTTTCCCCGTCGCCAAATTGTTATGTACTCGTCGCTAAATTATTGTTATGGACTGGTCGAGAAACTAATAGTCCTGACGCGAGAAGGCGGAAATCAGAAGACCACTAGGTTTGCGATGATACTTCTATTGTCCAAACACAAGGAGACGAAAATAAAATGGTCTCACACCAAAGTGGTAAGTAAGTCAAGTAGTTGTAAAGTAAAGTAGTTCACACAAATTGTGAATGCGAATATATATAAATAATTCAGACAAGCGTGGGAAAAATCATTAGACAGTCTTAACATGAATGGCTAATTATAATGGAGTGTCAATCCAATTATACATAGCGAATATAGCAGACATGCCAACAAACATATATGGATATATGTCACCAAGCAACGGACTGTCAACAAACACTCATATTATATATAATATAATATAAGGAGAATACACATTATTAAAGGAGACAAGTCCATACAAGTGAAGTGGTCACAGACTAACCGAGCAAACAGAAAGAGAGACCAACATGCACACACACACATAAATATATATATGTGGATACATATCACTCACTAACAAATCAATGAAAGTGATAATTTAAAATAGGAGACTTATCCTTTTATGGTGATTATCATGCCCTTGACTGCTGAGTGTAATGTAGTGCCTCAACTGGATAATATTCGTTCTCTTGGAGTCTTTCATTAGCTGACTCCACAATTCATCCTAAGGTTTCTTTCGCTCTGCTTCACGTGACCATCGAATGTCATGTCGTCTCTTCCCGTTCGGTTCCCACTTGAGCGATGGTGTGACTCTGGCGTTTATCCAACGGTCTCGTGAGGGTGTATCCGATTCATCTCTGTCTTCTTCTTCGGCATATTTGTTTGAGTGAGCCATAGATTATTGGTTTGTTCGTTGCCTTACCTCTCTAACTTCTTGACTCTACCGTTGTCAAGGTGGTGTATTAGCTTCCTACATGGCTAGCTGAAACGAACAATCAGTGAGTTTGTAGGTTGATGGGCGATTTTGATTTGACCACTCATTATTCCTTTTGAATGTAATCGTGTGTCAGCCAGCATTGTACGAGGATGAGGAGGAGGAAGAGGAATACATTGACTCAGCAAGCGTTGTACATGTTATAGCCGTGTGGATCTGTACAGCTAGACAAGATGATGGATTGATTTATTTGTCTTGAGCTAACAGTGTATACTTTGTGTCAGTAGTACTCATTATGTTCCCCGACCGATAACTGCTACCTTGACGTGGTGGTCGGGCTTGCACATCGCAATGACCCAACAAGCTACACTGGCTGGAACCAATGTTCCTGCAGGTCTTTACATGCCAGGAAGGTTGTTAGGATAGAGATTAGACTAAAAGCAGTTACCAGCATCGTGTAAGAATCTTTCTGAGGGCGAAGTCGTACTGCTACTGGGGAACAGGGGTTTAACAGCAGTGAGGTGTTTCCCTCAGATGGCCAGCATGCCAGCCAGCTATGCTATCTCTCCACTTTGCTGGAGAGAAGGGGTTTAGAAAAGGTCGATCCCGAAAATTGTACACCCCAACTTACCTTACGGTGGTCCGTAACCGGTGGTAAGTTTACTAATACGGAACCAATCCCAGAAACCAGTTCATACAGGCCGTGTGTGACCGGCTTATCTCAAGCAGTTGTCCCCTGGGCTCTGTGGTCACGCAATACTAACCCTCTCTGTCTGTTTCAGGTGCCCGAAGAATCAATCAACTTCTACAGTAGTGTGGGCAGCCGGGAAGTAACAACCGCCCACACACACTTCCAAGAGCACACGAAGTCCTCCTGAGCATCATTCTCCTTTACTCAGCCTCATCATGTTCTGTGACTTTACACAGGAGATAGAACGAAGATAGATACACATCTATGGGTAAAGATAGCTGGGTTGTAGAAATCTTCCATTTAAAGAATCATTCATGAAGTTCTGGTACGCCAAATGTCCTGTACCACATTATTCCTTATGTAACATTAATAATAATAATCTGTGAATTTGTTATATAAGGACGCTACAGCTATCCATGTTGTTGGTTCTCTTCGAAGTGAGAGGTGGTAGTAGTAGTGTAACAAGAGAAGACAAGGGCCAGGCAACAGATCTTTTATTTCGGAAATCAACACCTATTTAAAGATTTTCATGCAAATTATTATCGATTATTGTAAGCAAACAAACGCAGTCTTCTGATTGGTTGTTTCTCACTGAAATTTAACCTTGCACCTCTTTGTGACCGTTTCTTGAAGTTCAGATTATCTGCCTGGAAATTGTATCTGCCTAAGCAAAATTTGCTGTGATTGGTTGTTGAATCAGTCAGTCTTTGTTCTTATTTCTTTCATGACCAATATTGGGGACGTAAACATTGACATAAATTACTGTCTACCGATTTGAGCTAGCAGCCAGCTTTCACTACAGTAGTATTCATTGAAGATGGTTGATATCCACGGTAACTATCGCTGGATACTGCTTTCTGTCTCTCTGTTACTCACCAGGTTAATATAGCAAGGTGACTGCAAGAACATTGCAGTAAGAGTTCTTGAACAGTGGATAATTGTCGCACCAACTTTTTCTTCCTGCTTTTATTTTCATCCTGTTTTTTCATCTCATCCCCCTCCCCCTCCTTCTTCTAATAGGTAAAATTTATGATAAAACAATGAGCAGTTTCTTGTTCAATCTTAATCGTGATTTTGTTGTGGATGCAACACGAAAGGGGAATAAAATTCGATTCGCCAATCATTCAGTTAATCCGAATTGTTATGCAAAGGTGAGTGAGCGAGTCAGTGTGTGTGTGTAGGTGTGTAAGATACCCAAACAGTTTGATATATATATATATATTACCTTCTCTGTGTTTCTTTATATGCCAGTAGTTTTGCGAAGATTTTTCCCTCGGATTCATTTAGAATGATGATGTGTTGAATCCCCACTGCCTCCCAGTCAGCTAGCTAGCTGAAAATGGCAGGTGCACATGGTGGATGTATATGAGGACTGATTGGCGACGAAATCTCAGCACGCATCCAAAAAGCTCGAGTTGCTTTCGCTGACTTACACTATCTCTGGCGTAGGCGTGACATCCGGCTATCAACCAAGGGACGCGTGTACTGCTCACCGGTTCGCTCCGTCCTTCTCTATGGCTCTGAAATATGGCCAATACGAGTTAAAGACATGAAAAGGTTGACTGTTTTTGATCATAGATGTCTGCGATCTCTTTCTCACGCTAGGTGGTATAATAAGGTAAGTAATCTTGACGTTAGGCGTAGAGTGTTGGGCAAACAGGGAAAATCAATCGACGAGGCTATAAAGTTACATAGATTGAGATGGCTAGGTGACGTGCTGCACATGCCTAACCATCGCCTCCCCCGACGAGCATTACTAGCTGATATAGGTGGTGCAGGTTGGAAAAGAGTAAGTGGTGGCCAAACAAAAACATGGCCTCATCAATCCATGAAATCCTTGACAGTTAAACTGAGTCAGGTAGGGAGATGCAGACTTCCGGGTTGGGGCCCTCGGGACTGACTCTAGGAATCAATGGCTGGAGACAATAGGTGACATGGCTGAAAATCGTTGTCAATGGCCAGCTCAGATGTATTCAGTTTCTATGATCTTTCATATTCCTTTCTACCATTACCCATCCTGTTTCACTCTTATACTTGTCAAACCCTATTGATTCTCTTCACTCATCTTCATCTTCTTGTCTACCTTTGTGTGCTATTTGGAACGTGGTAACTCGAACTCTGCTGCATTTCGGTGTCAAGTTCTATGTCTGTTGGTGTGCGGTGTTCCTTTCACAGTCGTCTGAATATGCATCTGATTCCCTTAAAGAATGAGTGGAAGTCGTCGAGGGGAGGGGGGAAGGAGAATCTGGGAATTCGGTGGAGGCACTAAGTGTACACCCCCTCACACGCACACAGAGTGAGCGAGAGATAAGGAGAAGTCTTAGTTTACATATAACGGATGTTATGTTTTTCCACACTCGAGCTATTTTCATTGTGTCTGTGTAGTGATTTTTAATGATGGGTGGTAGTGAGGTGTGTTTTGTTGTGAGTGTTTTTTTTTACTTTATTATGCAAACGTCGTTGGTAATCTAATGATAGGATGTGTTTGACAGTAAGTGTGTGTGTGTGTGTGTGGCGAAAGATTCATTTGGAATCTGTGCATCTGGGCGTTGTGATACATACCTTGGTTACTGTCGTGTTGGGATCTTTGCACTGTAGATAAAATATACTGTCGACCATTGTGTGTGTATACCAGTAGTGTCGTGTCAAGCACTTCATTGAACAGTGGTTTTGGGGACTACGTGATGTATTTGCATACTTGCATGTTTCAGTGTTTTTAATGCTCAAGAGTGAGTGAGCATAGTGAAATAAGAACACAATATTCAGCGAAGAGACTCTTTTCAACAACGAATTTATTATCAAGCTGTACAATCGTATATACACATATGGTTACTTTTAAGAAATTATATCCGATGAGGGAATTAGGTTAAAGGTGTGAATACATGAAATAATTATAATGATAGTAGTATGAAATGCAATTAAAATATTTGTGATTGTAATCATAGTTTAATGTCAAGTGGCAAAATAATAAATGTCATATATAGAATGATACATAAGGTGCATAGATTTTGGAAAGGTATACATAATTACAGGATTAGTAGACGAATATAAAATGTTGCATAACATGGTGTGAAATTTGATAAGATAGAATTCAGTATTGTAAAAAGAATAACCATTTTGGTCTTAGAGTGACACATGTGGGTCAAGTGGAAAAGATTCAGAGTAAGAATAGTAATAATATTAATAATAATAATAATCGTAGTAATGTGGGAAAAGTACACAGAATAAATAAATAAATAAAATAAATAATTGTCTATCCCTGTACGGTCAAGACAGAAGTAGGGATTGTACATACTTTTTTTGTAAACAAAGGTCTGGCTGGCTTCAAGTCATGAATGAATAGCCAAGGCCTCAGATGTCTTTAGAAGTCTGTTACGAAGAAAATGCGGCCGGCAAGTTAACATCAATTCGGTAATAATAATAATAGTTTTTGCTTTATTCCAAAAACAGTACTAGTGATACAGCAAGGAATTTTCTATAAGAAATTTCTATACTTAGTGGTACGAGCATATAACTTTTTATATTGACTTCTCGTCCTACCTGATGAGATACAAGGGGACAGGTGTGAATAAAGGGGGTGCAGAGGGTCTGACAGTATAGCCTTTGCCCATTTCGTACAGGAATTTATATGCCTCTCGACTATAGTATTAGCGAGCTCATGCAGTGGCAGACCACAAGCTCTACTCACAGCATTTAATACTCTTCGTAATATTATAATCTTTTTTGAGCAGCCCAGGAAAGATTAATGGAGAGCAATAGAGTACAATAGGTAAAATACAGGAGTTTAAAAATTGCAAAACTAAAGGTTGGTTGATACCTGATTGTCTTAACTTTTTAATGTAGAAGGTAAGACGAAACATTTTCTTAGAGATAGATAAGATATGGGATGACCATGAAAGGTCAGAGGAAAGAACTAATCCAAGGTATTTAATGCTTGATTTGGTTTCAATTTCCGTGCCATCTATGCTACAGGGATCATGCGAGCTAACTAGTTCAAGTAAGTCACGTCGATGCTTGAAAGTAAAGTCAAGTGCCTGACATTTGGAAGGATTTAATATAAGACCATTTGACTTGGACCAGTTGTTGATGTCCAACAGAAAGCTATTAAGTTTGGAGCTGTCAGACTCGGAAGTGATAGGCAGTGATACAGTCAGATCATCTGCATATTTGACAAAGTTAGTTTCGTTTGAATGAGGCAGGTCATGTAGGAAGAAAGAAAAAAGAAAAGGAGAGAGGACAGCACCTTGTGGAACACCGGATTTTGTAAGCGAGGTAGAAGAAGATTTGCCGTTATATACAGTATACTGCATTCTATCAGAAAAATAGGAATGCAACCAACTCTTAGCCCAGGATCCTGTTTGTGTCAACGATAGCTTATTTAACAAAAGGCCCCTAGGTACAGAGTCAAAAGCAGATGTGTAGTCTAAGAAAGCACTACGAACATATTTAGCACCTTTGTCTAAACAAGAGACAACATTGTGATATAAGACAACCGCAGCATCCAAGGTACTTCTACCATGTTTGTATGCAAATTGTTTAGGATCATTAAAAGGTTTCAAAGCGGGTTCAAGACGAAGTAAAAGTAATTTTTCCATCAATTTTAAAAAGGGGGAAGTAATTGCAATAGGCCGAAATTTAATATCAGAACCAGAAGATGGTTTTGGTATAGGGATAATTTTAATGTTTTTCCATGCAAAAGGTAGAACGTTACCGGAAAAAAGCATTAAAAATGTTAGTAAGAGGATAACACAAAATATCAGCACAATTCCTGAGGACAATGGCAGGTATGCCGTCAGGACCAAGGCTTTGAGAAGGCTTAAGAGACCGGAGACATTTAAGCACATCAAGGGTATTAAAACCACTAAAGTTATTGTCAATATGATTTGTATCATTTGGAAGGGTATCAACAGAAGAGCGTATGAAAGATTTATTAAGAGTGTCAACATTAAGAGATGGAACAGAAATACATCGCTTACCGTTAGTAATTTCTTTGAAAAGTTTCCATAAATTAGAAGGGGTTTTACATGACAAAAATCTTTGATTATATAAAACATTTAGTCTTTTCATTTCCAGTTTTATCAGAATGTTTAACTTTTTTACACCAGGCTTATCATTTGTTTTGAACAACAGTTCTTTATCTCTACGTAGCTTTTTGAGATATGGCGAAGATAAGCGATCAAATCGAATGATGAATAATGTTTCTTTAGGACAACATATTTCGAAACAGAATTTAAGATAATCGGTAGTGTTTGTGATTGTTTCATCTAATGTTTGTTCTGTAAATAAGTCCCAGTTAGTGTCTTTCAACATGCATCTGAGCTTGTCTAGGTTGTCTTGTGAGTAGCATCTCCGTTGAACTTTACTGTAGAGGTGAGAGAGGACACCTTTGTGTGATTTGGAATATATTTTAGGCAGTACACGTAGGATACAGTGGTCAGAGTTAAGTAAGTGAGTTAAGTAGATGAACTTAAGATCATAGTCAGTTAGGGTTGGCAGAGTGAGAGGAGTCGATCAGTTGTTCCAGAATAGAGCTTCACACACACTTCCTTTCTCCCTTGCTATAGTGAAATACATCTAGTCTGATGTAAAATAATGTCTGTACCCTGTTGACATTGATGTGTTATAGAAGTGTCCTTGAGGAGAATGTGCTAATGCATGGTATCTTCTAGTCCTTGTTATTATTATTATTATTGTCTGTCTTAGTTGATTCGACAGTTTTGTTTATCTCCGGCCAATTTGAATGTGTTCGAAGACACTGAGGTGTCATTGTAAAGCAGTTGTGGTGTCTAAGAGAATAACCCTTTGGAAGCGAAGTCAAATTTGTGAGGTCACACGTCAGCAAATTTGTTATAACTTTGGATAATATGGGAGTGAGAAAGAATATGGAGGAGGGCAGTAAGTGGGCAACTGGATTGAACAATGAATGCGACTGGTTGTTCTCTCGGAGAAACCTGCTTCTGCCCTGAGCCCACAAAAAAAAGATAAGACGGGAACGGCAACAACAATTTTATTAGACAAAAGATGCGTTGCATGTTTATTTATAATATAAGATATATGAATTCACTGGATGTTTTTATGTGCCCCTGTGCTGTGCGTTAGACTTTAAAAAATTTTACACTTTCGAAATAATAGAGGAGACTTGTAGCTCAGGTGGATGATTTGCAATTAATAGGTGTTCTCTGGACTGGTTGGTCTAATTGCGGAGCTTTCGTCGTCCCCCTGCTGGACAACATCTTCAGCGCAACAGCTAGAATACTGAAACCGTGTGATATACAGATAGGCATAGCACCCAAGCCAGTCAAATCGCTTAATTCGATATTATGCGAACCGAAAGACACATCCAACATAAAAAGAGGATAAAATTAATACCATTTACAAAATAAATTGTATTGACTGTAACAGGCATTACATCGGCTGTCGAAGTGGGCGTCCCCTTCGAATTAGAATCCAAGAACACAAATCAGCCATAAAAAGACACGATGCATATATTCTTTCATATCAATGCACATAGAAAATTGTGGACATCAATTTGATTGGGATAATGTCGAAATCGTGGATAGAGGAAACACCAAAAGTGCAGTCAGGGAATTCCTAGAAGCCTGGTACTCAAACGAATCAGCCAGCAATTAACAGACACGCTAATATAGACGAAATATACCAACTAATATTATATTATATTATTATATCACTCATGAAGAAATTCATACCATTTCACTTTATGCAAAATATTGCGCTGAAAGGGAATGTTGTCCAGAAGGGGTACGACGAAAGCTGCGCAACTAAATCGCCCAGCTCGGAGAACACTATTAATTGCACATTGTACTCTTTCGTCTAATTGGTCTGTTCTCACACATATCATCGTCGTCATTGTTATTATCGTAAATTATTGTGTCGTCGAATATATTTATTTGATAAAAGCAGCCAGCACACAGTAATGATGATAGAGTTTTGTAAACTGATGACGTTTCGAGGAGACTGTCACTGCTGACAATCATGTGAGGGGTAGCCATTCACGTAACTTTGGAACTTTGTTCATCTAATCGCATTATTTCTCTGTGTTCTTTGATTTAAGTGGTAATAATATTTTGTGTATCTTTGGTGTTTGCGTGTTAGGTTTGTCGACTTGGCTAGATCCTTATGTTCCGATAATCTGATTGGATCTCACCGATCTTTTAGTTGTCGATATCCCTTGCCTACACGGTGAGCCTGTAGATGGGGTCATTTCTTTCTTTTTAATAGTGCTGTGGGCAATGGTTGCATTACTGTTTTTCCCTTTCTTGAGCTGCAATCTACGAATGTTTGTCATGCGATTCGCTCCCGCTAAATACAAGATGATGTTACAGGACTGAACTACACTGACTCCTAGTTTACAAATAGGAAGTGAAGTGGATAGAGCACGTTGACCGCTTCACTTATTTGGGAAGTACCATCAGCCAACGCCAACGGGTTGATCTCTGACAAAATCTCAGCACGGATATAGGGGGCTAGTTTCGCATATGCCAGTTTACTCCGTCTCTGGCGTAGACGTGATATCCAGGTGGCTATCGACCAAAGGGCGGGTGTATTGCTCATCAGTCCGCTCCGTCCTCCTTTATAGCTGTGAGACCTGGCCATTGACAGTGGAAGATATGAAAAGACTGGCTGGCTGTCTTTGATCATAGGTGCCTGCGTTCTATCTTCCGTGTGAAGTGGTATAATAAGGTGAGCAACATTGAGGTTAGGCATTGGTCGAGTTCTAGGTAAGGAGGGGTAATCAATAGGCGAAGCTGTGAAGTTACACCGATTGAGATGGTTACGTGTGTTACGTATGCCTAGTCATCCATCGCCTTCCTCGACAATGGGCTGGAAAAGAGCTAGTGGCGGTCAAAATAAAACATAGCACCAATCAATGAAATCCACAACAGTTAGTTTAAGCCCATGTGAGAAGGTGTACACTTCCTGACTGGTCGGTGTCCTCGGGGCGGTAAAAACCGATGTCTGGAAACAATTGGAGATATGGCTCAAAATCGTTCTCAATGGCTGGCGCAGTTAGATGCATTCACTCCTTGTGACTTATGATTTCCAATGAAACTGTTTTGTTCGTCGTTATTACTATTCTTCTGTCTCATACCTCTGTTTACTGTCTCTATTAAGCATTTCTTCTATTTTCTTTCCTTGCTTTGCGTGCTACAAGGAGTGGAATGTGGCGACTTGAACTGGTGCACATCGGTGGAAAAATCTATGTTGAAAACAGACAGACAGAACTTTTCTTGTGCGCTTTTTCGATCTTCTTAATAAATTTCATGGAATTGTTATTGAACACGAGCTCATGTTCTTCTTCATCTGTTTGTTTCCTCATTTATTATTCAGCGTTTTCGATGAGCTTGCCTTTACCGATAAAGGGGTGTTTAGATAAATTAAGGTGGAAGTGTCTATTAGGTTAGAGTGGATTGGTTTTCCACAAAGTCTGGGGCATAGTATATCCTCTTCTGTTGGCTTTTTTGTCTTACAATCCAACATGATAGGTAATTCTCCTTGTGAATTTTCTGACTCCACTCCATGGTGAATTTAACTCCCTCTACACTATTGAATGTGTGTGTGTGTGTGTGTGAAGTAAATAGGGATACTAAAATGAAAGGATAAGCAATGTGGAGGAAGTAGCAAATGAATTATAACAGAGAGATTGCCTTGATATTATGATTCTGAGGAGTGATGAATTCTGTTGGTGACGTCATCAGTAAGCAAACCGTCACTGTATTCTCCTTGTGTACTCCTAACCGATAACTTTATTCACAGTGAGTTGGCATTATAAATTATGCTGTACGACTAGGGTAGACGGAAAATTGTGATATATATATATATATATATATATGGTCAATTGTGTTATTGTGTTTGTCTACAGGTGGTGATGGTGAACGGTGATCACCGGATCGGTATATTTGCTAAACGTGCTATTCTCCCCGGGGAAGAATTATTCTTTGACTATCGTTATGGTCCAATGGAACAGTTGAAATATGTTGGAATTGAGAGAGGAGATAAGGACAAACCTGGTACGAGCAGCGGTAGTAATAGTGGTGGTGGTGAGAAGGTGAGAAGTGCTTTACGCCCATTGAATGAATCTAGTGAGTTTCCTGCATTACGATGAAATCAATCGGCCAAGTGGGAAAATCAAAGTGATCTGATCTGATGTGATGCGGTAAGTGTACTTACTTATTTTTGGTATTGATGCCATTGTTAAACTGTCTGGCCAATAGAATGACGTGTCGTGATTGAGAAGTCCTCAGACATAGTTTAACTTCCTTTAGACAGACATCGAAGAATTTTAGATTTTCCCGTCTATTGATTGATTGGACCGAAATGCTCGGTTTAGTGGATAACACCTTGACGTTTGGAACGATGGGTACTGTGTTTGAGTCTCGGTGGGAACATCATCACTCACTGCGAAATGCAGGTACGTCTAGCTGGTGACGATTCTCAAATACGACGAAATTCCATTTATCCTGAATTCCACTGCTTGTCCCCATCCACCAATTATAGACATCGAAGATGCTTAAGCTGATGAATGATGTTGGGGAGAGCAATTAGGCCGAAAATAAATTTCGTCCCCCTAACTATGTGTGCTAACATTAGTATCTACCTATGGCCAAGCCTAATATGTCTGTAATTAGGTTGATCCAATCCCTAACCTGTGAGCAGTCTAAAACTAAACTGGATGTCTTGTTGAATATGATTGGACTTTATGCAAGACTTTCTTTTATACATGTGGTGTTATATACGTAGTTTCACTGCCTCGCTCTGAGTGAACAGAGGAAGACCTATGATATGGTTGGCACTGACGCTTGATGAGTGCCTTAATTTTCACTTCACCAGTCCTGGATGGATGGATGTGAAGCCAAGTTGTGTTAGATTTACACTTTAAAGTCGATGGTACGGTTGTATTTAAGTAGGTAGTTAGTTAGAGGTGGGCAGGGAACTTCTATTCTATTCCTCGTTGTGATTCTCCACTTTCTTTGACTTGTGCCCCACCAGACTTGTTTACATGTTTTGTTTTTATTGTCTGTGAGTGATATGTGAGACTGACCAGATTTTAAGAACTCTACCTTCAGTGTATGACTGGAGAGTTTCGAGTCCACACGTCTACCTATTTTGGTTCAGTCTACTTAAGTAGTCTATCGTCAGTGTGATATATTTATCTCTGAATATGTCTGTGATGTAATAATGAGTTGAAAATATGTTTAGTATATATCAGGGGTAATATGTTCCTTGAATGTATTCCATGCCAGAAAATGTAGGCATGACTGGTTGTGAAGATTTGTGATGTCAATTAGTTGTACAGATTGTGGTGACTGGTGTATGCTCTGAAAAGAGAGTCATTCTTGAGTAGTCGATGGAACTCCTGAGTTCGTTTCGAAATCGATCTCAGGAAAAAAGGGCTAAGTATAGTCGCTAGGTGACGGTGTTGCACATGGGATTTGAACCCGCAACTTATCGTGCGTTCTGACGAAAGTGTGAAGTATTGCTTGAATCTTTCTTTCGGTTTGTACGCTCTTTGAAGCCATCACCCTGTGCTGTGCATCTCTTCCTAATTAACCACTCGTCACAGCTAGTACACTACACTGCACAGTTATGTCAGTCAACTGCTTATGAAATCACTGAACAATTTTTTCATGGAAGAAAATAACTAACGTTCAGAAACGAAACATGAAACGATGGCATTGGTCAATAAACCGCAGTCATGGTCAAGCCAACACTAATATTCAAAGTACACCATGAGTGACGGAAAGCCACCTCACCAGACTTCATGACCACTTCACTGACAGAGTTCAGTCACCACCAACACAAACGTCCTACATGCATGACCTACAGGTCAGCCGTCAATAGATGCTTAGTGGTAACATCTCTCACTCCACCCACTACTGATCGACGTTAAGTCTCAATCTCCCAACGGCTAAGGCACATAAAGACAACTAGAGGATCCTGGATGAGTGTATCGATTCTGACAAAAGTTCCTCCACTAAAGCGAATGCCTTCCTGAGCCGCTGGCAGCAACCTGGTCTCTGTCTTTTAAGATCAAAGATCCTGTATGGTAAATGTTCTCTTTGAGGTGACGCCTGATGGGCTAACTGTGAGTTATCGAGCATGCCAGCCGGATGTGTTGGATTAGAGAGAGGGGGAGAGAGACAAACAGATAGACACATTATTCAACGACCCGTCGTACGATGTTAGCTCTTGTCTATTTTCCAGATTATTTATTAGGGCGCAAATTTCAGGTCCTGACGAATCATAGAATATCCGTGGTTGCAGTGGCTGTAGAACTTCTTTGATACAGACGGCCAACTTGCTGATCGGCTTGAATGCTTGCAAAAATTTGACTTCAGGTGAGAATACATAGAAAAAGCGTCACACTGCAATACTGATGCTTTATAGCTTATTCTTAAGAACACTGGCACACGAAACGCCTTCCCTTTTCAATGGCTTTGATAAAGGTGATTATTGGGCGTCCCTTCAAGCAGTTGATCCTGATTTAGGGACTATGTATAATCGTGAAGCATGCGAGAGTGACAAACCTTCGAGTTGAGAAATGCAGGGTATGTCTCTACTGTCATCTGTCACGTTGTGTTTGTGTTAGGTGAAGATAACTATGTTTGTTTGACAGGACCAGAAAAACTACCTCGTCTAATATATTACCCCACTCAAAAGGGCAATATCACGTGATAAAAATACATGATAAACATGGAACTGCTGGCCCACGTGAGACAGAAGCTTCGCTTCGACAACGCCTAAGGTAGTCGTTCTTGCATTGTGATGACGAGAGGGCTTGCGAAAGTTGCAAGACCTGTGCATATGTGAAATCTTGTCGGAACAGAGGCTGCTCTGTGATGATCCCGATGTTAACAAGAAGACATCATCAACGTGTAGTGAGACTGACTTTTGGGACCGTTACCACCAGCAAGAAGAAGTGTGGTAGTCTATATGTTGTGGCCATGGTTGACTATTTTACCCAGTATGGGGTATGAGGGATGGTACCAATTCCACAAGAAGGCGGAATTATTTTGGCGAAAGTATTCTCCAACACACGGTGTGGTGTCCCGGTGGGCTTACACTCTAAACAGTCAACTGTGAGCTCGGGAAGCACACACACACACAACACTCGGTATCATCCACTAGGTGGTAGACCGTAACTAACCGAACGATTAAAGCAATACTTTTTACTTTCGTCAGTCGTACAATGAGTTCTGGGTTCAAGTTTCTGTTGGAATACTATCATTTAGTGTCTGACTGACTGGTAACCGTAGGCACCTCTAGGGAGGTCACTGTTAAATTGCTTATCTTGGATTCTTTCAATGATGGTCATCATCCATCATATTTATCGGTTAGTCTATCTGCGTCATCTTTTTTGTATTTTGTAGATTCCCAATGTTCAGGGCAGGGGGATGAATTCTTTAGTTTAACTGTTTTCGTTTTCTGCATGTTCACATAATTTGTCTTTCCATTTGTTCGTGTAATTTCATCCATTTCGTAATTGTTATTCTAATTGTCGTTGTCATTCTTGTTGTTGTTGTCATTTAGTATAATAAGATGATGTATTCCATATTTTTAATTTGTGTTTGTCTGTTTGTTTAAGTTGTTTAAATAACTTCATAAAACACAAGATAATTGAGCAAAGAATATCCCCCTTTTCGATAATTTCTTCCTCTTCTCGCTCTACAATTATATCCGTATATGTTTATATATACATATAATATGTAAAATGAGTACCATTGTCAGTAACTAAGACATCTGGAATTCCTTCTCGACTAGAAATCTTTCTCAACGCTCTGTGAGTGAATTTGGCATTAGGACTATCTGTAATGATGGCTTCTGGCCATCTAGAATAAGAATCCACAATAACTAAAGCATAATATGAATTTAAGAATGGACCACAGTAATCTGCATGAATACGCTGCCAAACCTCGCAAGATGCAGACCACGATGACTTCCCATAGGACATTTTATGTAAACAACTAGAACAGCTCTTTGATCTTTTATTAATGTCAGCATCAATTTCCGACCACCATCTTATCAGCTCCTAGATGAGCAGAATGCAGATCATCCGAAATCGCAGATCTTAATGTTGGAGGAATAATAATTCTGTCATTCAGACATAGAAATCCTTCAGGATGGACTGAAATCTCATCTCTTCGCTTATAAAAGTCTGGAAATCTTCGCTTACACTGAACATTCCAACCTCTTTTTGTTGCATTTATCACGCATCCGTAATATTTCCGAGTATCATTTATAAGTCGAACTCGATCCACCTGTAACGGCTGGACTAATAAGCAATCAGTATCATTAGCAGCATTTTCAAATAATGAATAACGAGATAAGAAATCTGCATGAGGTATATCCTTTGCCGATCTATGTTCAATAGTGTAATCATATGCACTTAGTTCTAAACTCCATCTTTGAACCATAGCAGCAGATGATTTATTCAAAGATTTTTCTGGATTGTAAATGAATTTCAAAGCTTGATGATCAGTAACTATGTGAAACTTAGTACCAAAGAGATACTTGTGCAAGCGTCTTATTGCCCATACAACTGCTCAACACCATCTAATCCATCTATCATCTGATATATTACATTTTGAAATATTGCGGGTGAAACCTTTAAACCAGAAGGCAAGAACTTATACTTGAACAGTCCAAATGGAGTATTAATGGTAGTTAGTGCACTAGACGCCTCATCGAGAGGAATTTGCAAATAGGCATCTTTTAGATCTATTTTGGAAAAGTATCTTGAGCCATGTAGCTTGTAGAGAATGTCTTCAGTTTCTAGAGTAGTGCAACTTTGCTTTAGTAGACGACTATTGAGTGTAAGGCGGTAGTCACCGCAAATTCTAGGTGTTTTTCCATCAGCCTTTAATGGCGTAACAATAGGAGTAGCCCAATTTGAAGACTCAACTGGCATAAGTAGGCCTTGCTCAACCAACTTGTCTAACTCTTTCTTAACTGCATCTCCCAATCCATATGGAATTGATCGGCGTTTCAGGAAGATAGGATCATCCTCTATTTTCAAGATGGATGGGCTGAATCTTCATACTACCTACACTCTTTGAACATTGGAGAAGTAATTCTCTGAACAAAGACTCATCAAACAACTCAGTACAAAGTGAGATTTCGACATTTAACAATGTAAGCTCTTTTAATCCCAATAAAGATGGACCATATTCACTAACAAAAAAGGGAATATTCACAAAATTACCACTGTCTGATTTCAAAGAAATGTTAGTAGCACCGATAAGAGGCAATTTATGACCAGTTATGTCTGTAATTGAACTACTAGTAGGGTCTATCTGGACATTCTTACAAATCGATTGTAAATCTTTCTTAGAAATTATAGATTCAGTACTCCCAGTATCAATTATAAAACAATGGGACTTTCCTGAACTTGTAGTGAAGGTCCTCATTAGATGAGATTGAGTATTGGGAAGAGTTGAAAGAGACATCGACTGCATTTTACCAGATAAATTGGAAGAATTATCAGGATTCTGAGTAACATAAGTATTCGAACTTCTGCAAACCGTCTTGATGTGTCCAACTTTACCACATTTGTGACACTTAGCACCCCGAAAACGGCAAGTGCTTCGTAGATGTAACTTTCCACAGGATAAACACGGTTTAATGTTTTTGATCTCTCACTGCATTCTATTACCTGTGGACTACAGTTTGGACTGCTTTCCATGACCACTTGTATTTTCGACTTTGGACAACATAACATCAGACACTGACGTGGTAGGAGCAGAGTATTCATTATTGACATCTTCATATGTAATACATAAATCTTTAGCAGTTTGAAAGGTACAAGAAGGAATCTGAATTAACTCTTTCTCTAACTTAGGAATATTAATTCCAGCAATTAGACGATCACGTAGTTGAGTATGCAGCTGATCTCCAAAGTTACACTATGAAGTTGAAGAATCAACTCTCTAATCTTCTGGTTGGGAGTACGAACCAGTTTGTTGAATTGAGCCCTCTCTCGCGTCTCAAAAGTAGTTATATGGAAGTGATCTATCAGAATTCTGAACTTAAATTTACGGAGTTTATAATATGGCAGAGAAATTGGTTTATCTGGAAACGACAGATTCTTAACTAGGGTATATGCATCTAGCCCAGTAGCAGTAATGAAATGTGTCATCCCGAACATTCTTGAAAATGCACCACGCATCGAAGCATTCAAAATAATCAGCAATCTCCCGCGGTGAACCATTTATAGGAACTTTTCCCAGGTTATTTAGTTTTTTGTTGTAATTTATTGTAATCGTAGTATTAGTATTTCGAGATGACCGAATTACAAGAATCCAAACAAAACACAGGGAGGGCGGAATTCAGGAATTTGTATTTAGCGGAATTATATTTCAATTCATATAAGAAATATTTAAAATCAACAGTAAGTATTTAAACAATACAGAGATAGAAATAGTCAATCACCACAAGTATCTAAAGTCCTAGGCTCAATAATCATGCGTAGACTGAGTGGTGCTCGGGAGGCAAATACACGAGAGAGCCAGGCAGGCTTTAGACCAGGAAGGACGTGTATTGATCATATCTTCACCCTCCAACAGATTCTAGGACATAGTAATTCCTACCGGCGTCCAAAAATCATCATATTTCTTGACCTAAAGGCGGAATTCGATTCTGTCGCCCGAGAGGTTCTCTCTCGATGCTTGGCTGTAAAGGGAATCCCGAGAAAATACATTGCACTGATTAAGGCACTCACTCTACTCGTGCTCATATAACCAGGTGAGTCCTTACGGCGAGTTGTCATCTGAAGTTGTGACGACTAGCGGTTTCCGTCAAGGATGCCCATTATCTCCTTTTCTATTCAACTTCAACATAGATGTACCAATGGACTTAAGTCTAACTCACTCCAGGGATTGACTTGCTACCATCAGGGAATAATCTCGTTGACTTAGAATATGCAGACGATATAGTCCTACTATGCGAGGACGCTGACAAAATGAGGCAGAGTTTTCTAAACACCTTGAGCTGCAATCTACGAATGTTTGTCATGAGATTCGCTCCCGCCAAATGCAAGATGATGTTACAGGACTGGACTAGAGCGACGCCTAGTTTAAAAATAGGAAGTGAAGTGGTAGAGCACGTTGACCGCTTCACTTATTTGGGAAGTACCATCAGCCAACGCCAACGGGTTGATCTCTGACGAAATCTCAGCACGGATATAGGGGGCTCGTTTCGCATATGCCAGTTTACGTCGACTCTGGCGTAGACGAGATGTTCGACTATCGACCAAAGGGTGGGTGTACCGCTCATTAGTCCGCTCCGTCCTCCTTTATGGCTGTGATTGAGACCTGGCCACTGAGAGTGGAAGACATGAAAAGATTAGCCGGCTAGCTGTCTTTGATCACAAGTGCCTGCGTTCTATTTCCCGTGTGAAGTGGCATAATAAGGTGAGCAATATTGAGGTTAGGCCTCGGTCGAGTTCTAGGTAAACAGGGGAAATCAATCGACGACGAAGTTGTGAAGTTACAAAGACTGAGATGGTTAGGACATGTGTAACGCATGTATGCCTAGTCATCACCTTCCTCGGCAAGCGGTGTTAGCGGACATAGGGTCAAGATCCTTTAACATTTGTCATCTCATGTTACTTTGAGTAAAGGAAAAGAGGACGGATTTCTGCATTGAATGCGATTCCTGACGATATCTGACAAGGTGCTGCATCATGGGCTGACCACGTCTTCGCATTTTCCATCCATTAGCAGGTCCAATGAACAAAGACTGGGGACGAGACATTTAGGATATGTTTTTAGTCACCGAAGCCGGTGTTTATGAATGACTACACTCATGCACAGGCTGCCGGACTACAAATTTACCTACACGATGATGATTCCATTGGACACAAGCAATTCTACAACGGGGCTAGTAAACAGCGACTGCTCTTTGTCTTTTTCTTCAACTTCTTGTGTGCAACACAACCAATGTTTAACAGTAGCTTTACTAAGGTTGTAGATTTTTTCTGAAAGAGATCTGAGTCGATATTGGTATGTTCCTGCATAAACAGGAAGAAATATATTATTAGATAAAGAGAAACAGAAAAGCTGTGCAAAGTGGGTTCCACGATCAGATTAAAAAGCGCAGAAAATAAAGGGATTTGAATTAGCAATGTTTAACCGAGAGAGGTATATAAATAAGGAGTTAGCAGGAGATACTGTTTTACTATAGGAGGATAATTACCATATATCACCTAGAATATTAGCCTACTGAGTAAGTTAATCTTCGATAGCAAACCAAAGCAACATTTATGGGGTTGTGGAGTAACGAAGTGCACACTCCATGCTTCTTACGTGTCATAGGTAGGTAGTATGAAGTTAAACACATAAGAAAGAGTAACAAAGTCAGTATACCACATTGCTTACAGATCGAGTGAAGTTGAAACAAAGCGAACAGAAGTGTTGATGCTTTTATGAGTAGTAGTCATTAACATGTAGGCATTTGCATTGCATTCTACAGCACACCGTCTACTAACTACTTCGTTGTCTTCGTGTGAAAATATGCAGAATGGGGAATAATTACGCATATTTAGAAACAAATGACTGCTCAGTTACAATCTACCAAGAAGTTGATCTGTTTAAAATCTTTTCTCCAAATGGTAGGACAAATAATATAATTAAAACACAAAGACGGTACGTTCCATTATGGACATCTGGATGTGCGCCCCAAGAAATTGTTTCATAGTTCACGCGAGAGCTGGTATACTCAGTCTAAGCAGATGGCGCCATACTTCACGCGCTATCCAACTCCTTGAAGTGTTATCCATAAGGGAGTTGAATGATGTCAGGAGCCGTGTTCTCGTTATTTAGGATGTGACCAAAGTAGTTTCATAGACACCTCCATTTTCCAGCTCTTCTAGGTAGACTGATTAGCATGTCTATCATCACTCCGATTGTAGACGTGACACGTGTTTCCATTCACTCTTGTGAAGACCGCTGGGAGAGAATGATATTGATCGGTTGTAATGTCTAAGGTGTAACTGCTGTTTTATTGGTAGAATGCTCGTCAACCACAGGAGAGTGGCTCTGAGCTTGATTCACGAATAACATACTCCGAAATCTCTTCCTATTTACTGGTGATATTAACTATGACATCGCGGAAAAAATTCAACACCATCACTATTGAAACTTTTTAAAGCTCGTGGTTGTATGTTCTACTCGGAAGGCAATGGTGGTTTATCCGAAAAGAGGAAATCAAAATGTAGGTGATCGCAAGATTTGTAAGATTGGTCTACTAACTGCTCCTTCTCAGCTTCAAATGTTGCACAGAGATATTCGTATTCGCCGAAAACATGTACTGTATTATTGAGTAGTAGGTGTGGGTAGCAAAGGACACAATTTTACAAATGTGTGTATCTGAACACTATCCCTGCATGGTCATCAAGAAGTTGTAGCGGTAAATAGTTTCACAGAATTATTGACCACAGCATTCATCAATGGAGATTGGATGCTGACCCTCACCGTTTAAGTCAACTTGTTTAGCGGAAGGCTTACGGCCAAGCATCTACACCATTTGACACGCCGTCGTGTCACGTTTCTTCGTTCGTGCACGATCCCTAGCTAGTTAAGCAACCATCTCGCCCTGTGATTTAGTCCTGAATTGTACCTCATAATCTGAACGGTCAGTTCTGGTGTTTTGCTTTGCCTTTGGTCTATAGCGCAAACGAATATCATAGACGTTGTAGGTATTAGATCTTGCGTTAGTATACTTCGTACTGTCGGTAAACGTCAATGCCTTTAACCTCTTAAAAGTCAATGCAGGGCAACTATTAGCTCAGTTTTCAAGCATCTGTATAGCTTAGGTTATACAGCTTGCCGGTATTGCTTTAAAATAATCTATAAGTTAAGGCGTATATGATGGTAGAAGGGATATTCTGTGTCAGTACATATGTATAGTGGAGGTGCTAGTGATTCCCCAATATAATTGGGAAATGTGTGTACAGGGGAGATCTCTTCAGTCTCTTATTCTACCATGATCCTTGTCTCTTTCCTGCTCGTTCGCTTCTAATTTCAGTGAGCATTTCACACTAGTATCACTGTTATATGTTCTCCTTTCAGTAAATGTTTATTCGCGTTGGTCACACTTGTCAAATAGATAACAATCTCCACGTGTTCAAAATTTCAAACCCTTAGTTCCATTGTATTGATGACTATAATGGTCTTCTGGAACCACTTTTGAGTCACAGCGTCCCTATTGCTTACAAATAAAAATATCGACAGGGTCATCCTCAAATGCTATACAGTCGTTAAAAGGGGATTTTCTTTTTGCTGAGTTGAATTGTCAGTAGTTCGATGGAATACTCGTCAACTACAAAATATGGTTGAGATCCAATTCCTCGTTGATGTGCGCCTAAACCACGTGTAGTTTACTAGATGATAGTAAAAGTGCGGAGATTACGTGTGTGGGGCTAACAATCACACCTCGTAAGAAGCGATAGAACGCCACTGAAACTACTAACGTTAAAGTCACATACTTCACTCGAAATTAGTGGAGTAGATAATAATAATAATGATATCATCAAACTTTGATTATCCTCATAATTTTATCTTTTCCTAGGCTTGAGTTTTCATTCACACAATGCATAAAAGCCAAGTTATCCTGATCTCCGAGATATCTGAAAGGTCTTAACTAGACTGACAATGTCAGTAAGTCTAAGAATGAAAGTTCAGTCGTTACGAGGAACAGAACTATCTCTATGTATTTGCATGTATGTATTTCTCTCATGGAATAAAGAACAGAATGGAATATTTCAAGTGGTAAAGGTGAATTCAAGCACTTCATATCAACACAGAAATTCGTTCACATGGATACCGAAAGAGAGTTGGAGTGGATTTTCAAGTGAATACGTCAATTGGTCAAACAATTGTTAGCCAGCTTGTATATCTGCATCTTGAAAGCATTAGACACGATGTGGGTATAGGAGAAACATGCTCGGGAAGGCTTCATTTGCTCTTGGAAGTGTGTGGGTGGTTGTTACTTCCCTGCTGCCCACAACGTGGAAGTTAGTTTACCCAGGTAGGAAGGGGTAGACTTCCTGGTTGGGCTCCTGGGGATGGTGAAAACCACTGAGGGCTGGAGACAATCAGTGATACGGCTCGAGATCGTTCTCGATGGCTATCGCAGATGCATCCATTTCTTGTGACTTATGCTTTCCAATGAAACTATCATCCTTCGTTATTAGTAATCCTTTTGTCTCATATCCCCGTCTGGTGTCTCTATGTTGTATTTCTTCCCTTGTTTTGTGTGTGTGGGGACTTGAACTGCTGCATATCGATGCAAAGTTCTATGTTGAAAACAGACAGACATTACATATAGATTTTTTCATTCATTCCTCCATTAGAGTGGGACAAGAAAGCGGGTGTATTGATCATATCTTCACCCTCCAACAGATTCTAGGACATAGTAATTCCTACCGGCGTCCAACAATCATCATATTTCTTGACCTAAAGGCGGAATTCGATTCTGTCGCCCGAGAGGTTCTCTCTCGATGCTTGGCTGTAAAGGGAATCCCGAGAAAATACATTGCATTGATTAAGGCACTCACTCTACTCGTGCTCATATAACCAGGTGAGTCCTTACGGCGAGTTGTCATCTGAAGTTGTGACGACTAGCGGTTTCCGTCAAGGATGCTTATTATCCCCTTTCCTATTCAACTTCATCATAGATGTACCAATGGACTTAAGTCTAACTCACTCCAGGGATTGACTTGCTACCATCAGGGAATAATCTCGTTGACTTAGAATATGCAGACGATATAGTCCTACTATGCGAGGACGCTGACAAAATGAGGCAGAGTTTTCTAAACACCTTGAGCTGCAATCTACGAATGTTTGTCATGAGATTCGCTCCTGCCAAATGCAAGATGATGTTACAGGACTGGACTAGAGCGACGCCTAGTTTAAAAATAGGAAGTGAAGTGGTAGAGCACGTTGACCGCTTCACTTATTTGGGAAGTACCATCAGCCAACGCCAACGGGTTGATCTCTGACGAAATCTCAGCACGGATATAGGGGGCTCGTTTCGCATATGCCAGTTTACGTCGACTCTGGCGTAGACGAGATGTTCGACTATCGACCAAAGGGTGGGTGTACCGCTCATTAGTCCGCTCCGTCCTCCTTTATGGCTGTGATTGAGACCTGGCCACTGAGAGTGGAAGACATGAAAAGATTAGCCGGCTAGCTGTCTTTGATCACAAGTGCCTGCGTTCTATTTCCCGTGTGAAGTGGCATAATAAGGTGAGCAATATTGAGGTTAGGCCTCGGTCGAGTTCTAGGTAAACAGGGGAAATCAATCGACGACGAAGTTGTGAAGTTACAAAGACTGAGATGGTTAGGACATGTGTAACGCATGTATGCCTAGTCATCGCCTTCCTCGACGAGCAATGTTAGTGGATATAGGGTCAGGCTGGAAAAAAGCTAGCGGCGGTCAAACAAAAACTTGGCACCAGTCAATGAAATCCACAACAGTTAGTCTAAGCCACGTAGGAAGGTGTAGACTTCCTGACTGGTTGGGGTCCTCGGTACGATAAAAATCAATAGTTGGAAACAATTGGTGATATGGCTCAAAATCGTTCTCAACGGCTAACGCAGATGCATCCACTGTTTGTGACTTATGATTTCCAATGAAACTGTTTTGTTCTTCGTCATAACTCCTCCTTTGTCTCACACCTCTGTTTACTGTCTGTATTATGCATTTCTTGTACTTTCTTTTCTTGCTTTGTGTTCTACAAGGAGGGAGCGTGGCGACTTGAACTTCCGCACATGTGTGCAAAGTTCTATGTCGAAAACAGACGGACTGTTTAGATCAACCAATCAATCTGATCTAACTTAAACAGACAATCGTCGAGAACATTGTTACCCGATAAGAAACACACTGGTAACGTCTCTGAATGCAGTAGTTTTGCATGACACGGATTCATATCTTTGCAACTGGGTTACAGACACACGTAGCTGTCAAGGGCCAACAAGTCTAGGGTCTTCTACTGATCCCCTCCAGCCATCTAACATAAATTCAGAGAACACCGTGATGGAGAGTCATCTAGCCTGATGAACTGGCATGGCAAACTTCACTGATGGAAACAGTCTGCAGCAAACAAACGAACAGATACATGACACCAATTAATGTCCAATCAAAACACTGTCCTGCTCAGGTTTTACAGTAGTTATTTCTAAGTTATCACATCACCACAGTCTACTCAGACTCGGACCCCAGACTGACCCAAATACGTATTGTTACAGGTTGTTTCTATAATGGTGTACTTCAGTAGTTCTGTGGTAAGGAATTCCCCAACGACTCACGTGCTCCGCGATCGATTTCCGACCGACACCTCGAACACTCCTGTAAGAGTTCTACTACGGCTTAGAGTGGACCTATACTCTAAACACCCTTACAAACTTCTTCACCGTTTTCTGGCCTTAGCAGTACACTACTCGACGCGCAAATACTGACGAACTGTATCGCGGTAAAAAGACTTGATGTGACAAGAGTACCTGGGAGAATTATATTTTATTCAACGAAATATGAAATTCAATATATAAATAAGTCGAACAACTTATCTGCAGATGTTGCTGGAGGTAGGCTCGGAGAGTGTGCAGACAGAGAGCGAACCAATGAACGTACAGAAGAGTCACAACTCAAAAGATAAAAGTGTATCAAGCTAGGCGAGTGAGTTTGAACAAAAGTTCAAGGGTACAATGTGCACTAGAGGTTATCCCCCCACCTAGAAGGTTGGTGGGAAACCAGCAAGCTTCGATATACAAAAGTACGACGGCGTGGTACAATACCAATGAGTGAATGCGAAGGTTTGAAGATAAGAATAGTAAAAGAATAGAAACTTTTCCGAAAGGAAAGAAAGCAAAAGAAAAGAAAAAAGTAAGGTAAGCTGGAAGTGGTATGTACATGATTAGTGAAGTAAGACGGAATATAAGAAGAAGTGACGCTGGTGCCTTGCGTGGTTGTAAGCTTCTGCTGTTTGGTGTTTTTTTTATCTTAAATTTTTTTCTTTTTTTTATCTTTTTATCGATTAATTTTTTAGTATTTTTTTATTGTATTGATATTTGTCGATTCATTTTTCTTTTAATTCCGTACTATTACGAGCTTACTTATGTGGAGGTCTGATGGTAAACCTCCGCCGCCGAGGCTGTCGTAGCAAGGAGGTGACTCATTATGTCTAATTTTCATTTTAGACTAATGCTCCCTTCCTCCGCTTCAACAGAACCTAGCAGTCATGTTAAAGGCAATCATTATACCAGCGTATGATAAGGAGCAGGGTAAAAACAATACAAGAGAATGGGAGAAGAGGTTAAGATTTCAAAATCGGCGTAAAGGTACTACAAAAGCTTGTGCGAAATCAATGCGAGGAAAACTGGCGCAACTTGGAAGTAGTACGTCAGAATGAGATAAAACAAGGGAAATTTCTACATTGTGAGAACTTATAAAATTACAGAGAAGTTTGTACATAACCAACAGCTATGAGCAGTTATCATTACAAAAATTATTTTGTTCATGTTGCGAAGTGCATACTAAGATGATGCATAATGTTTACAGGTACGATTCACAAAATAAATGAATTGCAGGAGGACATAAACCCGAAGGAATATAGTACAGGCTGTGAAAATAAATTGAGCGGATTACTATGTACAGCATAGAGGTGAAGCATTTATGCGCAAAATTATGTACATCGGTCCATTTAACTATACAGTGGAAGTTTCTTTTTCTTTTTTTTAAAAAAAATTTTAAGATTTCCTTTAATTTTCTAATTGTTTTATTATTTTTTTATTTTTTATTATTTTACTCTTTTTTCTAAAATTTTTAGTGATTTTTTTTGAAGAAATTGTGCAGTGAAAAGTAATATACTGTTCGTAATTTCTCAATGGGTATGGGTTACAAGATGACGTCAGTGGCCAACTGGTCTAGCGAGTAGATTGAGATGAAATAGATGAAAAATTAGGGTAAAAAACTGCTGCTGATCCTCTGTAACGAGAGAAAAAGATTAAAAGGATTAGTGGGGGAAAAACGACTACTCCCAGAAGCGGGACCAAATAGAGTAAATATAGCAAAATTGAATAAAAAATTGTGACAAGGAATAAAAAATCACTAGTAGCATTACCTATGGATTAGTTCAGTGAAGGAATTCTGTTAACCTCTTGGGCCAGTGAACACGTCGACCAGCACGTGTGACAGGGGTCTTACTGGTGACGGTAGGAGAATCATCATTCGCCACTGGAGGTGAGGTAGTTGAGTCTGGACAAGGACTAGGTTCAGTGGGGCTATTTGATTGAGCCGATGGGGAGGGTGAAGGTTCTTCAGTGTATGCCGCTTTAAGTCTGTCTATGCTGACAGTGTCTGGGCGGCCGCATCGCTCAATAACGAAAAATTTATCTTTACGACTAAGGACCTTAAAAGGCCCGTCATACGGTTGTTGTAATGGCTTTCGTATGGCGTCGTGACGCACGAAAACGTGCGTACAGTCATCAAGTCGCCGATCAACCTGAACCTTTCGGTTCTGAGTGCGTGTGGAAACCGGTCGGATTCGCTGCATAAAACTTTTAAGTTGCTGAGCGTAACAGGCGGTATCGGGGAAATTTGGCTCGAAAGTTTCAGGAGCGATTAGCTCGCCTGGTAAACGCAGGGTGGTACCGTACACCAATTCAGCTGGCGAGCACTGCAGATCCCCTTTAAGCGTAGCCCGGATGCTAAGCAGGACCAGTGGCAGCGAATCTGTCCACTTACTGTTGTCTACTGCCATCAACGCGACTTTCAGTTGACGGTGGAAACGTTCTACTAGCCCATTTGCCGCAGGATGATACGCGGTTGTGCGAATGCGTTTGCATCCCAACAGCTCTAACAATTCTTTGAAGCTGGTGGATTCGGATTGTTGTCCGCGGTCGGTAGTGACAGTTGCGGGACATCCAAAATGGGCAACCCAGCCTTCCATGAAGGCACGACAGATGGTTTGAGCCGTTACATCTTGTATCGGAATGGCTTCCGGCCAACGTGTGAAACGATCGACACATGTGAGTAAATACGAGCAGCCGTTAGACGGGGGCAGGTGCCCTACTATATCCAGGTGTATATGATGGAACCGAGCGTCTGGGATCGCAAACGTCCCCAACGGCGTGATGTTATGCTTGGTGACTTTAGCACGTTGGCATTGCAGACAAGCACGTGTCCATTGACGCACATCACGGTTCATACCGGGCCACGCAAATCTCGCTGATATCAACTTGTCCGTTGCTCGTATGCCAGGATGGGAGAGGTTATGGAGGGACTCAAACACGGTGCAGCGTAAAGACGTGGGAACAATCGGTCGAAGAGTACCCGTTGACATATCGCAAAGTATAGTTGTTTCACTGTTTAGCAAGGAGACGCGTTCTCTCTTCAGTGAGGTTTTAGTTGACAGGTGTGTAGTGGACATTTAACCTCTGAAATTTTGTTTAAACTCACTCACCCCACTTTTGGCGCTTCTGGATTTTTTGGTCCGTGATTTTCCTGACGCACTTGGTTCGCTCCTCGTTGTGCTTTCATACGGCGCACTCTTCGAGCCTACCTCCAGTCGAGTCAGCAGATAAGTTGTACAGTCACTTTATTTATTAAATCTGTTATTCAGTTACAATAAATACAACTCATACTACGAATTCTTTCTATTTTTAGCCTTTAAACTTTGATTGCGTTAATAAGAACTTACACGTTAAGTAGAGTACTGGTAAGGTTAGAGGATGGTGAAGTTTTTAGTAAGTGTGGAGATATCGAGGTATATTTTAAGTCTAGCCCCAACACTTACAGATGTTCTAAGTCCAAATGCTTCAGTTGGAGTTCGGCCATTTTATGAAGATCGATGTTTGGTGGTACCGACGTAGCAATAGTGATGTTGTTCTTACGAGATGGGGCTGCTATCCTCCCAACTCCTTTACGCCTCTCTATTTACTGGGCTTACTATCCGCTAGGAGTGTAGTGCGCATTGTACCCTCGGACTTTTGTTCAAACTCACTCACCTAGTTTGATACACTTTTATCTTTTGAGTTGTGACTCTTCTGTACGTTCATTGGTTCGCTCTCTGTCTGCACACTCTCCGAGCCTACCTCCAGCAACATCTGCAGATAAGTTGTACGACTTATTTATTTATTGAAGTTCATATTTCGTTGAATAAAATATAATTCTCCCAGGTACTCTTGTCACATCAAGTCTTTTTACCGCGATACAGTTCATCAGTATTTGCGCGTCGAGTAGTGTACTGCTAAGGCCAGAAAACGGTGAAGAAGTTTGTAAGGGTGTTTAGAGTATAGGTTCACTCTAAGCCGTAGTAGAACTCTTACAAGTAGTGAATCCGTTCTCACAGTTTTCCGCCATAGTAGCTTGACGTGTTAATAATTCTTTTTAGATACCGTCTATATGGTTAATTTTTTTTCTTTCACGCACGGTTATAAAGATTTGATTTGTTTTGTTTGTACTTATATTGGTTTTTATCACCTTGTTAATATTTTGTCTTGTGTGCAAGATGGCTGACAACGGTTCTGCATCAGAGATGGCTATAACGCTGCAACTCCCCGCCTTCTGGACACATCGTCCAGCTGCATGGTTCAATCATATAGAGGCTCAGTTTGCCATTAGACACATACACTCACAAGAGACCAACCAAAGTAAACCACGTGATTGTGAGCCTGCCTGAAAATGTCATAGACGAGGTGTCTGACGTTCTTGCAGATCCGTCTCCGGATCGGTACGAGCGGCTCAAACAGGCGTTAATTCAACGATTCGCACTTACTGACTAACAGAAAGTGCAGGAACTTTTCCGAGATGTTCAGTTAGGTGACCGCAAGCCCTCACAAATGTTGAGGCAGATGAAGCAGTTAGTGGCGGACTTTAAAATTGACGAGGTCTTTCTGAAACAGCTTTGGTTTCAAAGATTACCTCAGACAGTCCAGGGTATCCTGGCACCGATCTACAAGTACCCCTTACAGGAGATAGCCGAGGCAGCTGATAGAGCGGTAGAGGCCATCAATCCTAAAATTGGCATTCCCGCAACAGTAACCGCTGCTCCCGCTCAGACTAAAGATTCTTCTGACGGGGGGTCATCAAGCTTTGACGCGGTGGCCCATATAGCCAAGCTATACGAGGAGATCTGTAGTATACGACGGGAGATGAACTCCAGGAGTCGTGCACGCAGTCCCTCGAGTTCGCGTAGTAGTAGACCCTTGTCACGTGCTAGCAGCAAGCGCCGACAGTCCCGAAGTAACCAGCCTGGAGTGTGCTGGTGTCATCGACGTTACGGAGCAAAAGCGCAAAAGTGCACTCGCCCGTGCACCTTCGATGTTCAACAATCGGGAAACTAGCAGGCCAGCACGTACCGGCGACTAACGTCGCTGGCGAACCACTCATGTCGCCTCTGCTATGTTACCGACCGTAACACGGGGATACGCTTCCTAATTGATACCGGAGCGGAGGTCAGTGTAATCCCACCCACAGTAGAGGAGCGCAGGCAGCCAATGTCTCTTCAACTACGAGCCGCAAATGGTTCGCCAATTGCTACGTTCGGCAGGCGCTTTATAGACCTTAACATCGGTTTGCGTCATTCATTTCGTTGGGTCTTCCTGGTGACAGACGTTACCACAGGTATAATTGGCATGGATCTATTGCAGCACTACCAATTACTGGTAGATACAGGTAATCGTAAGTTAAAAGATCCTGTCACAAACCTCTCCGTCAGCGGTATCGTCACACAAGGCCCAGCTCTCAGCCCGGTATACGCTACACCAAATTTATCTGGACCATATTCTGATATACTTCAATCCTTTCCTGACTTGTCTAAACCTACCCCTTGTCTACCAAGCGTGACTTCTAATGTCACACATTATATTGTTACGACTGGTCCGCCAGTTTTCGCAAAGCCCCGACGGTTGTCTCCGGAAAAACTACAAGCCGTTAAGGCTGAGTTTGAACACATGTTAGAAATTGGAATCATCCGGCCTACAAGCAGCCCGTGGTCGTCACGTCTACACGTGGTACCCAAGAATAACGGGTTAGATTGGCGGCCTTGTGGCGATTATCGCAGACCGTGCCAGATCGTTACCCGGTACCCCACATACATGATCTCACATCTTCCCTCAATGGTGCAACGGTTTTCAGTAAACTTGATTTAACTAGAGCATATCATCAGATCCCAGTTCATCCTGAGGATATTCCTAAAACGGCAGTCATCACTCCTTTTGGTCTTTTCGAATTCCTCCGCATGACGTTTGGTCTGCGCAACGCCGCACAAACATTCCAGCGTTTCATACACGATGTTTTGCGCGGATTAGATTGCGCGTATGCCTACCTGGACGATATTCTCGTGGCTAGCCCTGATGAAGCTACTCACCGTAGGCATTTGCAGATAGTTTTTGAGCGATTAGCAACACACGGTTTGACACTTATCATGTCAAAATGCCAGGTTGGCGTACATTCGTTGACTTTTCTGGGACATGTCGTTAACGAACATGGCATTCGACCGTTACCTGAGAAGGTACTAGCCATACAAAACTTCCCAGAGCCTACTTCCATGAAATCTTTGCGCACATTCCTTGACATGGTAAGTTGGTGTATGACACTACCTTTCGTTTACCCGGTGAGCTTATGTCTCCTGATGTTTCCGAGCCAAATTTCCCCGAGAGCACCTGTTATGCCCAGGGTCTTAAAAGTTTTATGCAGCGCATCCGACCCGTTTCCACACGCACGCAAAACAGGAAAGTACATGTCGATCATCGGCTGGATGATTGTACTCATGTTTTCGTGCGCCATGACGCTGCGCAAGCCACTACGACGTCCATATGATGGACCTTCCAAAGTCCTTAGTAGCAAATTTTTCGTTATTGAGCAATGTGGCCGCCACGGTAAGCATTGACAGGCCTAAAGTGGCGTACATCGAAGAATCGATACCCTCCACGCCAGCTCATCCAAACAGCCCCACTGAACCTGGTACTAGCCTGGACTCCATTACGACCTCACCCCCGGTGACGAATGACGATCCTCCTACGGTCGCTAGTAAAGCCCCTGTCACAGGTCGGCGTGTGCACTGGCCCAAGAGATATGCAGAATTCCTTCCCTGAATTACTTCATAGTTAACGCTAGTTTGTGGTTCTTACTTCTTGTTACACTTTTTAATTGCGGTTTGTTATATTTACTCTAGTTGGTTCCGCTCCTGGATACACTTTTTTTCCGAGTACTAATCCTTTTAATTTTTTCTCTCGTTACAGAGAACCAACAGCAGTTTATACTATTTTCTTTTCACTTCACCGCAAACCACTCGCTAGACCCATTGGCGTTAACATCATTTTGTAGTACACACAATTGGGACATTTCAAACATTTTAGTATATATGTATATATTTTCTTTCATTTTAAGTATACGAGAAAATCGCAAAACAAAACTCGTACTGTATAGCTCCATGACCTGTTGCATATTATTGCCCATGACTGTCACTTCTATACCGTACACGTTCATCCTCTCATGTATGTGGGGTACCGGGTAACGATCTGGCACGGTCTGCGATAATCGCCACAAGGCCGCCAATCTAACCCGTTATTCTTGGGTACCACGTGTAGACGTGACGACCACGGGCTGCTTGTAGGCCGGATGATTCCAATTTCTAACATGTGTTCAAACTCAGCCTTAACGGCTTGTAGTTTTTCCGGAGACAACCGTCGGGGCTTTGCGAAAACTGGCGGACCAGTCGTAACAATATAATGTGTGACATTAGAAGTCACGCTTGGTAGACAAGGGGTAGGTTTAGACAAGTCAGGAAAGGATTGAAGTATATCAGAATATGGTCCAGATAAATTTGGTGTAGCGTATACCGGGCTGAGAGCTGGGCCTTGTGTGACGATACCGCTGACGGAGAGGTTTGTGACAGGATCTTTTAACTTACGATTACCTGTATCTACCAGTAATTGGTAGTGCTGCAATAGATCCATGCCAATTATACCTGTGGTAACGTCTGTCACCAGGAAGACCCAACGAAATGAATGACGCAAACCGATGTTAAGGTCTATAAAGCGCCTGCCGAACGTAGCAATTGGCGAACCATTTGCGGCTCGTAGTTGAAGAGACATTGGCTGCCTGCGCTCCTCTACTGTGGGTGGGATTACACTGACCTCCGCTCCGGTATCAATTAGGAAGCGTATCCCCGTGTTACGGTCGGTAACATAGCAGAGGCGACATGAGTGGTTCGCCAGCGACGTTAGTCGCCGGTACGTGCTGGCCTGCTAGTTTCCCGATTGTTGAACATCGAAGGTGCACGGGCGAGTGCACTTTTGCGCTTTTGCTCCGTAACGTCGATGACACCAGCACACTCCAGGCTGGTTACTTCGGGACTGTCGGCGCTTGCTGCTAGCACGTGACAAGGGTCTACTACTACGCGAACTCGAGGGACTGCGTGCACGACTCCTGGAGTTCATCTCCCGTCGTATACTACAGATCTCCTCGTATAGCTTGGCTATATGGGCCACCGCGTCAAAGCTTGATGACCCCCCGTCAGAAGAATCTTTAGTCTGAGCGGGAGCAGCGGTTACTGTTGCGGGAATGCCAATTTTAGGATTGATGGCCTCTACCGCTCTATCAGCTGCCTCGGCTATCTCCTGTAAGGGGTACTTGTAGATCGGTGCCAGGATACCCTGGACTGTCTGAGGTAATCTTTGAAACCAAAGCTGTTTCAGAAAGACCTCGTCAATTTTAAAGTCCGCCACTAACTGCTTCATCTGCCTCAACATTTGTGAGGGCTTGCGGTCACCTAACTGAACATCTCGGAAAAGTTCCTGCACTTTCTGTTAGTCAGTAAGTGCGAATCGTTGAATTAACGCCTGTTTGAGCCGCTCGTACCGATCCGGAGACGGATCTGCAAGAACGTCAGACACCTCGTCTATGACATTTTCAGGCAGGCTCACAATCACGTGGTTTACTTTGGTTGGTCTCTTGTGAGTGTATGTGTCTAATGGCAAACTGAGCCTCTATATGATTGAACCATGCAGCTGGACGATGTGTCCAGAAGGCGGGGAGTTGCAGCGTTATAGCCATCTCTGATGCAGAACCGTTGTCAGCCATCTTGCACACAAGACAAAATATTAACAAGGTGATAAAAACCAATATAAGTACAAACAAAACAAATCAAATCTTTATAACCGTGCGTGAAAGAAAAAAAATTAACCATATAGACGGTATCTAAAAAGAATTATTAACACGTCAAGCTACTATGGCGGAAAACTGTGAGAACGGATTCACTACTTGTAAGAGTTCTACTACGGCTTAGAGTGAACCTATACTCTAAACACCCTTACAAACTTCTTCACCGTTTTCTGGCCTTAGCAGTACACTACTCGACGCGCAAATACTGATGAACTGTATCGCGGTAAAAAGACTTGATGTGACAAGAGTACCTGGGAGAATTATATTTTATTCAACGAAATATGAACTTCAATAAATAAATAAGTCGTACAACTTATCTGCAGATGTTGCTGGAGGTAGGCTCGGAGAGTGTGCAGACAGAGAGCGAACCAATGAACGTACAGAAGAGTCACAACTCAAAAGATAAAAGTGTATCAAACTAGGTGAGTGAGTTTGAACAAAAGTCCGAGGGTACAATGCGCACTACACTCCTAGCGGATAGTAAGCCCAGTAAATAGAGAGGCGTAAAGGAGTTGGGAGGATAGCAGCCCCATCTCGTAAGAACAACATCACTATTGCTACGTCGGTACCACCAAACATCGATCTTCATAAAATGGCCGAACTCCAACTGAAGCATTTGGACTTAGAACATCTGTAAGTGTTGGGGCTAGACTTAAAATATACCTCGATATCTCCACACTTACTAAAAACTTCACCATCCTCTAACCTTACCAGTACTCTACTTAACGTGTAAGTTCTTATTAACGCAATCAAAGTTTAAAGGCTAAAAATAGAAAGAATTCGTAGTATGAGTTGTATTTATTGTAACTGAATAACAGATTTAATAAATAAAGTGACTGTACAACTTATCTGCTGACTCGACTGGAGGTAGGCTCGAAGAGTGCGCCGTATGAAAGCACAACGAGGAGCGAACCAAGTGCGTCAGGAAAATCACGGACCAAAAAATCCAGAAGCGCCAAAAGTGGGGTGAGTGAGTTTAAACAAAATTTCAGAGGTTAAATGTCCACTACACACCTGTCAACTAAAACCTCACTGAAGAGAGAACGCGTCTCCTTGCTAAACAGTGAAACAACTATACTTTGCGATATGTCAACGGGTACTCTTCGACCGATTGTTCCCACGTCTTTACGCTGCACCGTGTTTGAGTCCCTCCATAACCTCTCCCATCCTGGCATACGAGCAACGGACAAGTTGATATCAGCGAGATTTGCGTGGCCCGGTATGAACCGTGATGTGCGTCAATGGACACGTGCTTGTCTGCAATGCCAGCGTGCTAAAGTCACCAAGCATAACATCACGCCGTTGGGGACGTTTGCGATCCCAGACGCTCGGTTCCATCATATACACCTGGATATAGTAGGGCACCTGCCCCCGTCTAACGGCTGCTCGTATTTGCTCACATGTGTCGATCGTTCCACACGTTAGCTGGAAGCCATTCCGATACAAGATGTGACGGCTCAAACCATCTGTCGTGCCTTCATGGAAGGCTGGGTTGCCCATTTTGGATGTCCCGCAACTGTCACTACCGACCGCGGACAACAATCCGAATCCACCAGCTTCAAAGAATTGTTAGAGCTGTTGGGATGCAAACGCATTCGCACAACCGCGTATCATCCTGCGGCAAATGGGCTAGTAGAACGTTTCCACCGTCAACTGAAAGTCGCGTTGATGGCAGTAGACAACAGTAAGTGGACAGATTCGCTGCCACTGGTCCTGTTTAGCATCCGGGCTACGCTTAAAGGGGATCTGCAGTGCTCGCCAGCTGAATTGGTGTACGGTACCACCCTGCGTTTACCAGGCGAGCTAATCGCTCCTGAAACTTTCGAGCCAAATTTCCCCGATACCGCCTGTTACGCTCAGCAACTTAAAAGTTTTATGCAGCGAATCCGACCGGTTTCCACACGCACTCAGAACCGAAAGGTTCAGGTTGATCGGCGACTTGATGACTGTACGCACGTTTTCGTGCGTCACGACGCCATACGATAGCCATTGCAACAACCGTATGACGGGCCTTTTAAGGTCCTTAGTCGTAAAGATAAATTTTTCGTTATTGAGCGATGCGACCGCCCAGACACTGTCAGCATAGACAGACTTAAAGCGGCATACACTGAAGAACCTTCACCCTCCCCATCGGCTCAATCAAATAGCCCCACTGAACCTAGTCCTTGTCCAGACTCAACTACCTCACCTCCAGTGGCGAATGATGATTCTCCTACCGTCACCAGTAAGACCCCTGTCACACGTGCTGGTCGACGTGTTCACTGGCCCAAGAGGTTAACAGAATTCCTTCACTGAACTAATCCATAGGTAATGCTACTAGTGATTTTTTATTCCTTGTCACAATTTTTTATTCAATTTTGCTATATTTACTCTATTTGGTCCCGCTTCTGGGAGTAGTCGTTTTTCCCCCCACTAATCCTTTTAATCTTTTTCTCTCGTTACAGAGGATCAGCAGCAGTTTTTCTACCCTAATTTTTCATCTATTTCATCTCAATCTACTCGCTAGACCAGTTGGCCACTGACGTCATCTTGTAACCCATACCCATTGAGAAATTACGAACAGTATATTACTTTTCACTGCACAATTTCTTCAAAAAAAATCACTAAAAATTTTAGAAAAAAGAGTAAAATAATAAAAAATAAAAAAATAATAAAACAATTAGAAAATTAAAGGAAATCTTAAAATTTTTTTTAAAAAAAAGAAAAAGAAACTTCCACTGTATAGTTAAATGGACCGATGTACATATTTTTGCGCATAAATGCTTCACCTCTATGCTGTACATAGTAATCCGCTCAATTTATTTTCACAGCCTGTACTATATTCCTTCGGGTTTATGTCCTCCTGCAATTCATTTATTTTGTGAATCGTACCTGTAAACATTATGCATCATCTTAGTATGCACTTCGCAACATGAACAAAATAATTTTTGTAATGATAACTGCTCATAGCTGTTGGTTATGTACAAACTTCTCTGTAATTTTATAAGTTCTCACAATGTAGAAATTTCCCTTGTTTTATCTCATTCTGACGTACTACTTCCAAGTTGCGCCAGTTTTCCTCGCATTGATTTCGCACAAGCTTTTGTAGTACCTTTACGCCGATTTTGAAATCTTAACCTCTTCTCCCATTCTCTTGTATTGTTTTTACCCTGCTCCTTATCATACGCTGGTATAATGATTGCCTTTAACATGACTGCTAGGTTCTGTTGAAGCGGAGGAAGGGAGCATTAGTCTAAAATGAAAATTAGACATAATGAGTCACCTCCTTGCTACGACAGCCTCGGCGGCGGAGGTTTACCATCAGACCTCCACATAAGTAAGCTCGTAATAGTACGGAATTAAAAGAAAAATGAATCGACAAATATCAATACAATAAAAAAATACTAAAAAATTAATCGATAAAAAGATTAAAAAAAGAAAAAAATTTAAGATAAAAAAAACACCAAACAGCAGAAGCTTACAACCACGCAAGGCACCAGCGTCACTTCTTCTTATATTCCGTCTTACTTCACTAATCATGTACATACCACTTCCAGCTTACCTTACTTTTTTCTTTTCTTTTGCTTTCTTTCCTTTCGGAAAAGTTTCTATTCTTTTACTATTCTTATCTTCAAACCTTCGCATTCACTCATTGGTATTGTACCACGCCGTCGTACTTTTGTATATCGAAGCTTGCTGGTTTCCCACCAACCTTCTAGGTGGGGGGATAACCTCTAGTGCACATTGTACCCTTGAACTTTTGTTCAAACTCACTCGCCTAGCTTGATACACTTTTATCTTTTGAGTTGTGACTCTTCTGTACGTTCATTGGTTCGCTCTCTGTCTGCACACTCTCCGAGCCTACCTCCAGCAACATCTGCAGATAAGTTGTTCGACTTATTTATTTATTGAATTTCATATTTCGTTGAATAAAATATAATTCTCCCAGGTACTCTTGTCACATCAAGTCTTTTTACCGCGATACAGTTCGTCAGTATTTGCGCGTCGAGTAGTGTACTGCTAAGGCCAGAAAACGGTGAAGAAGTTTGTAAGGGTGTTTAGAGTATAGGTCCACTCTAAGCCGTAGTAGAACTCTTACAGGAGTGTTCGAGGTGTCGGTCGGAAATCGATCGCGGAGCACGTGAGTCGTTGGGGAATTCCTTACCACAGAACTACTGAAGTACACCATTATAGAAACAACCTGTAACAATACGTATTTGGGTCAGTCTGGGGTCCGAGTCTGAGTAGACTGTGGTGATGTGATAACTTAGAAATAACTACTGTAAAACCTGAGCAGGACAGTGTTTTGATTGGACATTAATTGGTGTCATGTATCTGTTCGTTTGTTTGCTGCAGACTGTTTCCATCAGTGAAGTTTGCCATGCCAGTTCATCAGGCTAGATGACTCTCCATCACGGTGTTCTCTGAATTTATGTTAGATGGCTGGAGGGGATCAGTAGAAGACCCTAGACTTGTTGGCCCTTGACAGCTACGTGTGTCTGTAACCCAGTTGCAAAGATATGAATCCGTGTCATGCAAAACTACTGCATTCAGAGACGTTACCAGTGTGTTTCTTATCGGGTAACAATGTTCTCGACGATTGTCTGTTTAAGTTAGATCAGATTGATTGGTTGATCTAAACAGTCCGTCTGTTTTCGACATAGAACTTTGCACACATGTGCGGAAGTTCAAGTCGCCACGCTCCCTCCTTGT
The DNA here is from genome assembly GCA_944472135.2 of Trichobilharzia regenti. Taxonomy (NCBI): domain Eukaryota; kingdom Metazoa; phylum Platyhelminthes; class Trematoda; order Strigeidida; family Schistosomatidae; genus Trichobilharzia; species Trichobilharzia regenti. The sequence goes on from OX235267.1 coordinate 65,780,637, forward strand.
AGAACACAAAGCAAGAAAAGAAAGTACAAGAAATGCATAATACAGACAGTAAACAGAGGTGTGAGACAAAGGAGGAGTTATGACGAAGAACAAAACAGTTTCATTGGAAATCATAAGTCACAAACAGTGGATGCATCTGCGTTAGCCGTTGAGAACGATTTTGAGCCATATCACCAATTGTTTCCAACTATTGATTTTTATCGTACCGAGGACCCCAACCAGTCAGGAAGTCTACACCTTCCTACGTGGCTTAGACTAACTGTTGTGGATTTCATTGACTGGTGCCAAGTTTTTGTTTGACCGCCGCTAGCTTTTTTCCAGCCTGACCCTATATCCACTAACATTGCTCGTCGAGGAAGGCGATGACTAGGCATACATGCGTTACACATGTCCTAACCATCTCAGTCTTTGTAACTTCACAACTTCGTCGTCGATTGATTTCCCCTGTTTACCTAGAACTCGACCGAGGCCTAACCTCAATATTGCTCACCTTATTATGCCACTTCACACGGGAAATAGAACGCAGGCACTTGTGATCAAAGACAGCTAGCCGGCTAATCTTTTCATGTCTTCCACTCTCAGTGGCCAGGTCTCAATCACAGCCATAAAGGAGGACGGAGCGGACTAATGAGCGGTACACCCACCCTTTGGTCGATAGTCGAACATCTCGTCTACGCCAGAGTCGACGTAAACTGGCATATGCGAAACGAGCCCCCTATATCCGTGCTGAGATTTCGTCAGAGATCAACCCGTTGGCGTTGGCTGATGGTACTTCCCAAATAAGTGAAGCGGTCAACGTGCTCTACCACTTCACTTCCTATTTTTAAACTAGGCGTCGCTCTAGTCCAGTCCTGTAACATCATCTTGCATTTGGCAGGAGCGAATCTCATGACAAACATTCGTAGATTGCAGCTCAAGGTGTTTAGAAAACTCTGCCTATTTTGTCAGCGTCCTCGCATAGTAGGACTATATCGTCTGCATATTCTAAGTCAACGAGATTATTCCCTGATGGTAGCAAGTCAATCCCTGGAGTGAGTTAGACTTAAGTCCATTGGTACATCTATGATGAAGTTGAATAGAAAAGGGGATAATAAGCATCCTTGACGGAAACCGCTAGTCGTCACAACTTCAGATGACAACTCGCCGTAAGCCCTCACCTGGCTATATGAGCACGAGTAGAGTGAGTGCCTTAATCAGTGCAATGTATTTTCTCGGGATTCCCTTTACAGCCAAGCATCGAGAGAGAACCTCTCGGGCGACAGAATCGAATTCCGCCTTTAGGTCAAGAAATATAATGATTGTTGGACGCCGGTAGGAATTACTATGTCCTAGAATCTGTTGGAGGGTGAAGATATGATCAATACACGTCCTCCCTGGTCTAAAGCCTGCCTGGCTCTCTCGTGTTTGTGTCTCCCGAGCACCACTTAGTCTCCGCATGATTATTGAGCCTAGGACTTTAGATACTATATTAGTCAAGCTAATCCCTCTGTGATTATCACAGGAAGACTCGCCTCCCTTCTTGTATATCGGGATAATCAGTGACTTACACCAACCTGACGGAACTTCTTCTGATTCCCAGACGCTGCTTAGAACCTCAGTTAATGTCTCCACCGTACTTAAATACCTCTGGATTCATTCGATCAGGTCATGCTGCTTTGCCTTGTTTCAGATTCGTGACGCCTTTAGTAACCTCAGTTAGGGACGGAGGACCTGTGCCTATATCCCATTCAGTGAGGTGTTGGATGTTCAGCAGGTTCAGCGTAGCTGTGGGCCAACTAAACTGCTCCTCATAGTGCTCTTTCCAGCGACCCAGTCGTCTATCCTGAGAGCTAATTACGGCGCCATTTTCCTCCGAGATTGTTTCACTAATGATTAGCCTCCTCCCACCCGTTTCCTTGATGAGTCTAAAGAGTTGCCTATCCCCGATGCTTTTTCCATCTCTTTCGCTTTTGTCACCCACCACTGTTCACGGTCCTTGCGGAGACTTTTCGTATGTTTCCTTTTGTGCAGCTTTCGCTCCTCATTGAATTTGGAGCTCGCCGGGATAAGTCTTCTAGCATCTATCAGTTCAGATGAGGCGGTAGAGATCCAGTGGTTTTTACTCATTTTTGGGTTTACCTTATTCACAGCTTTTACAACTGTATCTATGGCTGACTGAATATTCTTCCAAGCTTCTTCAGGGTGAGCACAGCTGTCGAACACAGATATGTGTTTAGCTAGTTCTTCCTCAAATAGGGACTTAGTTTCCTGATCGAGCTGGGGACGTGATGGTTTTACCGCCAGCTGTTTCCTACGTCTGTTTAGTCGTAAGCACACCCGAGCGCGTCGGTGGCATAGCGGTTAGGATGATCGCCGACCATGCACATGGTCCGGGGTTCGATCCCCGGCCGACGAACTCCTTTACCTCTCTAAGCCAGTAGTGAGACTGGCAAAGAGGAAAGGTTGGGAGTGAGGCTAGCAACCCCATCCTGTAAAAATAAACACTGCTACAGAAACTTCAAATCTCCAGCTTGAAGCCCTATGTTCCACTGGGAACATGAAGGGGAAAAAAACACCCGAGCGCGGACCAGTGCGTGGTCGGTATCTACGCACGTGTTCCAGAAGGAGCGACAATCTCCTACCGACCCACGCCAACGATAGCTTATTGCTATGTGGTCTATTTGTGTCCAGCGTTGGTTTGATGAAGGGGGTCTCCAAGTCAAACAGTGTCTCTCCTTGTTTTTGAAGTTAGTGCTTACAAGAAACAAATGATTATCAGAACAGAACTGTAGGAGACGGTCACCGTTGTCGGTTCGCTGGCACGGAACTCCATAGGTGCCACCGACATCCTTCTCAGATTGACACAATTTCCCTACTTGAGTGTTAAAGTCACCAGCTAGAACGACTATGTCTGAGCGTTTAGCCTTTCGCACCAAACTAGACAGCTTTTGGTAGAACTCATCCTTCGTTTCATCCGAACTGCAGTCAGTGGGGGCGTAGGCGGAGATTACGGAAAGGCATCGGCGAGTAGTGCAGTCCTCTCTCCTTTTCACTGACCCGTTCAGACGGACAGCACACATTCGGCTATCTACCTGGATCCAGTCAAGAAATGTCTTTTCTGCCCTAGTACTCAAAGCTATCCCTACACCAGCTAATCCTCGTGAACTTGCTGTGGCATCTCCTGACACCCTCAAGGTGAATTTTGCAGATTCATCCTGTTGGCCAGGTGGGGTTAGGTGAACAACCGCACTTGGGTATTGTATGAGTGTTTCTGAAACACAACATACATCAGTGGCTCGGGATGCCAGAGTCTTAGCTAGTGATGCTTGTTGTCCTATTTGGCAAAGTGTCCTAACATTAAATGCTCCTATATGAAATTGGTGGCGTGGCTTTAGGAGACTATCGGTAGTGACTGTTTGGCTTCCGTCGTTTTTAGTGGACACAGAGTGAAGAGGGAGTGAGGAGTCATCAAGTAGAGGAGTTGCATCAGTGGGAGGAAGGCAAGGTAATAGAGATGAAGATGAAAACAAAGATGAGTGAGGATTAGAGAGGTTTTGTGTGCATTTTGGATTGTGATAGCGATTGTTACTTCCCGGCTGCCCACACCATGGAAGTTGGTTGCGTGACCGCAGAGCCCAGGGGACAACTGCTCGAGGCCGGTCACACGCGGCCTGCTTTTCTTTGTTCGTTATTGTTTTTTGTGTCTCAGTAGCATATTTATCACTCCTGCTCTGTGACACGGCAGCAGGAAGCGCGGTCGTTGTTAATCCGGGCCACGGCCGATCCGGCATGAAATTTTGTGGTTTGTATCATAATGTTGGATTGGGTAGCTGCTTTTTGTTTAACCGCTATCCAAACAACCTGCCTGGCACGGTAGAACCTCAAGAGACATAAGTCTCAGCCAGTATAGCTTGATTAGGTCATTGCGGTGTTCAAGCCCGACCACCACGTCAAGGTAGCAGCTTTCGGTCGGGGATCTACACAGTAGATGATTCAAATCAACACTACGGTATCTTTAGATAAGAGTAACCATGGAGGCGGCACGTTATTAGGACACAATTGAAGGCGTTGTCGAGTGTGCCAGTCGTCTTCTAACAGACACGGAACAGAAGTATTCAACTGTTGAGAAAGAATGTTTAATGACATTGTGGGCGGTAGAGACGTTATCTACTCAGTCAACTGTTCGACATCGAAAACGATCATTAATCGCATTATTCTCCAAGGACAGCTAGAGAGTCGCTTGGGGAACTGTCCTGGTGGCTATTGTTTCTGCAGGAGTATGACGTCATGTCCTCGCACGTTCCAGGGAAAGGGACTTTGGTGGCAGATACTTTAGCTAAACAACAAGATGCAGCTGAGTTACTGCAAACTGCATAAGAAGTACATGGATTGCGACTAGACGCACTAAGACTTACCCCAAGTCAAAAATCAGATTCTACTCTGAGTACATTGATACAGATGATGACTAACGGAATGGAAGTAAATCGACCGACGGCGCATGGAGTGTTGATCATACTACATTCAGGTAGAAGTGCCAGTTACGATTTAACACCCTGGAAACTTTGACGTGGCGAGAGAATGGTGGAAGCTGGTTGGTGGTAATGCCTCAGTTACTACGCCATGAAATGACACAAGAATGCCTCCAGTTAGCACATACAGGGATAACCAGGATAACTGATCTCTTGAGAGAAAGCATGTATTGATTAGGTGTGAGAGATGTCAAGTAATATATATGCTGGGGTGTCCATCGGGTCACTTGATGAAAGACAATCGGTTCATACGATCATCTGTGCAGTCGATTCCAATTAGTGTAGTAGATGACTTGTGGTTGGTATAATTAATGGGGATTTTTCCACGAACATCCGGTCGTAATCAGGTAGTGATGAACACGTGATGATGATGATGATGATAGAACACGCTACATGATGAGTAGACGGTGTCAAGATGCCGGATGAACGCGCAAAACTGTGACCTATTCAGTGGTTTGACATGTCGTTGCAGACCACGGTGTACCAGAGACGATACTGACATACCAGAGTCCTCATTTTGATAACGAAGAGTTTAGATCCTGTTTGCAACGGCTAGTTAGGTATCGAGAAGATTGGAACAACCGTCCAAAAACGAATGGTTTGACATTGAGAAATAACCGTAATTGAAGCAGTGCCTGATAGTTGATTGACGGTAGGTGGGAGAGACACAGCCTTCACATTGACTCTACTGACACATCATGTCTCCTCCTCCTCACAGAAGGAAACAAAGAAATTACTGTTTCATTTGATGTACCACAGGGAACCCCAACTACCAGCAAACAACAACAACAACAAGACGTGGTGGCATCACCGACAATGAAATAAGGAGAGATGTCAAAACAACATAAGAAGAATTATTCAGAAATATGGAACAGAAATAGAAGATTAACGCTGACGCGAATTTCGAGCAGAGAAAACAAGAAATCCATAACATTTCAAGTCGGAGATCAAAGTTATGTGCAGAGAAGTAAAGTACACTTTTAGATGCAGGTGAGATTGACGAAATCTCCTTTCCAAATCAAGAAGATTCGGCTCGTCACAAGACTCCTTGACCATGGTGAATGAAAGGTGTAACGAGTCCCATTGACAAGACTTTGTCAGAAGTAGATATGGAGTGTGTGTGTGTGTGTGTGATGTCTTGTGTAAGGACATTGAATATCGGAGTAACGGATCAAGTTGGTAAATTTGGCCTTATCACTCACTAACTTTGTGTATTATAAGGAGTGTGACAACTTGAAGTGCTGCAACACTTTTGTGCTAAGTTCTACATTGGAAACTCAATCAGTTGTCAATGATGGAAGGAACTTTCACAGAGAGCCTATCAGGTTTTAACTCATGCACAAAACTAACTACACCAATTTACATAATTGATGAAACATTCCGTGGAAAACTAACTGACTTTCCACAGATTGAATTCTCCGCACTTAAATATCAAACATGAATTTCATTAAATAAATGGAGGTAAGGTAATCACATTGTAAATAAAATGTGGCTAGTGACACTTTCCACCTGATGGCTGCCCAAACTTTGGTAATAGGGATGAGGTTCGGACTTGTGGCTTGGTGGCTGAAAGTCGAGTGCCTAAGTGAACGAGCCACACTTAGAATAGTTTAGAGATTTCATCATTAAGAACACACATTTTTAAAAATATCACTCATAGATTACTGATCACTTTCCATAATGAAATGCATCATAAGAAAGAACATTGATTAGAAGACAGACAGAGGTCAAAAATCAAAGAGATGAAATACACAACAAGAAAGTATAAGTAATAAAGAAATAACATGATTCACTTTCAGTCAGCTTTAGTTAAAGATTTTCACCATGAATAAACTTTTCGACTAGATGAAAAGCTGCAGCAGGTTTATCTCTAGGCACCATATGTCCTGCTCCAAGAACTGTAGCATACACTAGAATTGAACCATAATCTTCAAACATTCTCCAAAATCCGCCAACTTGTTTTGTGCCATCACTCTCTGTGTATAACCAAGGTCGACGTGATGAAACTGGCTGTAATTTAAAGTAAAAGACGAGGGTGGATTTACGAAAATATTCCATCAGTCAAAATGGATGACAATGTATTAAGTAGTGCGTCGGTGGCACAGTGGTTAGGACTCTCGCCGACCATCCACATGGTCTGAAGTTCGATCCCCTGCCACCGACGCACACTTGATATCTATGGTCGGCCTGCAAAATTTGGGCTACCGATATCCATGCTGAAAATTCCATACTTGTACCAAAAATACAGTGAGGAATCAAGCTGTAAATCAAAAATAAAAATAAATAAAAAAACAAAAAGAGAATGGTGGTCACCAATCACGCGGGTGGTCTGGGATTGATTCCCAGAGGATGTACTCCTGAACCTCGCCTGGTCGACAGTAAGCCCGGTAAAGACAGAGGTTTGGCCTAATGAGACTACTAGCAACCGCACCTCGGAAGAAAACAAACAACACTAACTCAGATGAAACTTCAAAGCTGAGGTTTGAAGCCCTTAATCTCACCAGGGGCACAAAAGAATGAGAAAAGAAGGTTAACATGATGACTTTATTGAGTGATAGACCTCGATTAGAAAACATGGCAATCTTTCAAGTCGACTGAAATTAAACAATTTCAACCAACCTTAGTAGTAGTGACCCAAATGACATTGAAACAGATAATCACAGAATAAGCCAAACCAATTTAGATTGACTAAATGCAAGGAGATCACTGAAGATGACATTCTTCAAACTGCTGTAAAGACAACTCTCAACAGTATCGGTATTAATCAGTATTCATTATTTAAATTAATCCCAGCGCGTGTTAAGAAAATCAAAACAAGATCTGTTTTCTGAACGTTTCGCTGTGTAAGCCACACGCCACAGCTTCTTTAGCAGCAGGATTTATTCGGATATTTTATTAATCATCAAATTATATATATAGTCAAAAAAGTCATTTTTATTTGAAGTTCATTTGTCCATGGACATTTTTTTTACCAATAGAAATATGTAAGCAGTTATCAATTATATATTTGTAATGACTCATGTCAAATTGTTGTTGTGTTTACTCTTCTATGGTTGATTTGTAAATATTAGATTTGTATGCGTGTGTGTGTGTGTATGTATGGTATTTGTCATATGGAAAATACGTGAATTCATATGTGATAAGCATGATACTACATGTTTTAAAAGATCATGGAGGCTCATGGAGTGTTTGTTGTTTTTTCATCTGTCTTGCTTCATAAGAGTTTGCCATTTTTATATATCCAAAATGGCTAGTAAATCATATCGAAAATCCTAACGCGATTAATCTTAATAGGCATCCAGCATCATCATCCATTGCAAAACACTTATTAATGTCTGGTCACAAAATCAATCAACATTAATGACTGTTTCACAATTATTTCATCACATAACTCTAATTCAAGATTATTGAAGGTGATGGAAGCACTTTGGATTAATCACATACAGCCAAGCAGGACTACATCAATAAGATGAACTCCATACTAGCTGACAGAAGCAAGTTTCAGAAGCCGAAAGCGATGAAAGATCATACGGAGAAAATAGAGAAAGAAATAACAAACTTATTAAAGGATTTGAAGGGTAAAGGCTACTTATCACCAAAAACTTTCGAAAACATAAAACCTACAGGGAGTACCATCTCACGTATGTATGGTTTACCGAAAGTGCATAAATCAGGAGTGCCCCTACGCCCCATACTAGACATGTCCCATTCACCCTATCACGAGACGGCAAAGTGGCTGGTACAGCTGCTTCAACCCTTGCATGACGAGTTAGTAAAGCACAGCGTCAAGGATACCTTTCAATTTGTTGATAAGATAAAAAACCTGAACGCGACTGGCAAATATATGGCATCACTTGATGTTTCATCTCTATTCACGAATGTGCCTCTAGTGGAAACAATCGATTATATCTGTGAACAGATTATAGAAAAGAAATTGTGCACTGATATTCCTATCAGTAATCTGAAACAACTACTTGTTAAATGCACAACGAATGTTCAGTTCCTATTTAATAATGAAATATACAGACAGGTTGATGGAGTAGCCATGGGATCCCCACTGGGACCTATTTTCGCGAATATATTTCTAGCAAAACTAGAAAATAGTCCGTTGAAAGAGGAAATAGCGAAAATGGAAATGTATTGTCGTTACATGGATGACACTTTTGTAGTGTACGATGAAGGGTTAAATAGTGATTTGATTTTGAACAACTTCAATAATGCTCACCCAGCGGTCCATTTCACCTACGAAGGAGAATACAACGACTCTTTACACTTCCTCGACGTCCTACTAACGAGAAGAGAGGATGGTTCCATCAAAAGAACCATATTTAGAAAGCTAGAGACCAAAGCCCAGTATACACATTTCCTTAGCTTCGTACCGATGAAATACAAACGTAATCTAATCAGGTGCTTAGCATTTAGAGCGAGGTCTATTTGTTCTGAAGAGTGCGTAGAGAAAGAACTCCAGATCATCCGAGACATTCTAAGCGAGAACGGATATCCAGAGAAGTTCATTAAAGCCAACATAGGTTATAATAGCCGTAAACATGAACTGACAACTGTGGAGAAAAAGCCTCTGTTTTTACGTCTCCAATTCAAGGGAGATACTCCTGCGGAGATTCTATCCCAACGTTTAACCAGGGCGATCAAGAAAACTTTCTATTCTGCACGTCTGTGTCTATCCTTCACTAGCCGTCCAATGTTCACCCAGCAACTCAAAGATGCCTTACCTAACCTTAGCTCTTCTTCATGCATATACCATTTCAACTGTTCCTGTGGTTCAAGTTATATAGGGCGCATTATTAGGTAGGTTCGTCTACGGGTTCGAGAACACTTACCAGCTTGGTTCAGCAGGGGGGAAATTAAGTGCATAAAAAGCTCGATCCTGTCACACTTGGTCGATACTGGACATCGCATCGATGTCAACACAGCTTTCAGAGTTATATACCGAATTCCGAAGTCGTTATCACGTACAGTTCGCTTACGTCTCCTACACATAGCTGAAGCTGTTGCAATAAGATCGACTAAACCGGAACTCTGTATCCAAAAGGAACACGTCCAGACGCTGTTCCTACCGTGGCCAACCTTGGATTGAAGATTTTTTTTCCCACCAAGAGTGCTCCTTCCCCTTAACCCTCTTGGTTTTTTTTCCTTTTTAATTTGCTTATTATTATAAATATTATTAGTACAGTTATTATTATTCGTCATAATTTATGCCTTTTATGCAAACATTCCCTCAATACTATCGAATTTTCATTTATACGGACTTATTATTAGTGATATTATCTGTTTTCTCAATATATGCCTCCACCTGTTTCATTTAATATATTCGTTATCTCACTATGAACCTCTCATTCCAGTCTTACTATATCCTGCTTAACTCAGACCACTTTGTACTAGCCACTCACCTGACACCTTTTATAACCTTGAACTGATTTGTCAATTTTCCTACCCCACACTCTACAATTCCATTATGATTAACCACCACTATTGTCTCCCGTTTTACAATATTTCTAATCGATTTCAGCCTAGCACGTTTGTCACACAAATATGACTATTTATTTTGACACACCATAACTAATCTGTTATTCTACGTTAAAAAATGTATCCGCCGCATACCTGGCTATCTTTATTGTAACGACCACAAAGATTATATTTTATAATTGTAAGAACCTGAAGAGAAATTATTGAAAAGAATATTCTTCGTTCAGATTGACTTTTAATACATACAGCCTAAACTGTGTGTACAAAAGTCAATAGACTTCAATCTTCGCCTACCCTGGACTACATGACCTATCTAAATATGATTGGTCATTAGTATGTACTTTTGTTTTTATTTAACTAAGTAATCGTCATGCTCTTTATTTTATTTTATCATTGTTAACCATGTTAGTTGTAAAGCGGTTGTAAAGAAACTACGAAATGACGAGATATCATTTCGCGGCGAAATTTGTCTTCTTAATGCCTTATTCAAATATATATAGGTGATAAGTCTATCCCTCCTTTCCTATTCACTGCATTTGATGCGGTTAAAATGTGCAAGGCTTCAGAAGTCAATCTTTCTTTATGTGTTGAATGAAATCTCCTCTTCCAAGTATTCGAAGAAATCGTCGTCGAAATCAATCTTATGTCCACTGTCTATCACATGCATCTTTACAATCAATACAATCTTTACAAATCAACTAAAGAAGAGTGAACACAACAACAATTTGACATTAGTCATTACAAATATATAATTCATGACTGCTTACATATTTCTATTGGTAAAAAAAAATGTCCGTGGACAAATGAACTTCAAATAAAAATGACTTTTTTGACTATATATATAATTTGATGATTAATAAAATATCCGAATAAATCCTGCTGCTAAAGAAGCTGTGGCGCATGGCTTACACAGCGAAACGTTCAGAAAACAGATCTTGTTTTGATTTTCTTAACACGCGATGGGATTAATTTAAATAATGTATAATGAATCATCAATATGACTCGGCGTTCAAATTATTCCAGGAAGTCTAGAAACTTATAATAGTATTAGGATCCACCTAACTAAATTAATTTTTAGTGTCAGAGAACAGTTGCATTTCAATGTTAGCACTAAAAGGTATTTGGTCCTTCTTTCACATTAAGTCCACTTCTTGGTATTCTGAATAGGATTTCTTAGCGGAACTTAACTCACTCACTCTCTCTCTCTCTCTGTGTGTTACAACTGTACTGCAACTGTTACTCATCAGAGGAACGATGTTTTGGCTGTTTCACAGTGTTATTCTTCACCCTCATTCATCTTGTAGTGTTTGGTATGTGGGTTATACTATACATCTACACGTGATTAAAGATAGTTGAGAAGATTATTTAACTATATCCAGGCAGTTACTGCTTTCAGCCCTGTTTGAACTCAATTGATGAAGGTATGATGAATAGAGTCACACACTTATTGTGGAAGAATTGATCACGCTACCACTACTCACTACTACTCAGTTGTCCCAATACTCCCCCCCTCCACCCCTCAGGCTAATGTAAGCGGGGGGGGGACCTACAAAAACCCCTAGGGAACCACTGACTGAAAACCGATTGAGTGAACCAATGATATCTCACCTTTCATCACTCAGACATGAAGACATAACTCAGTAATAACTTTCTGCAAAGATACTGCATTGAGCAGAAAAGGCACACACCATCACAAATACATCGAAGTTCATAGAATAACAACACAATACATATACACACACACATTCAGGGCTGCTTATCGTGTTCTTCTTCTTCTTCTTCATGATGACAGAATCTGATACCTCCTGTGTTATGTATATCAGTGATTGATATCAAAGAAGAGTGGAATAAGAAAATAAAAAATATTTATGGGAGATTCTCCTTTCTCCCCCAACCCCCCCATCACAACCTCTTCTTCTCTACTTGTCTCTCCAGACTTTGTAGGTAGTGACCACCCATGCAACTACTACTGATAAGTTGTTCATTTCACCTTGATTAGAATTTCGATGAGTTACTAACTTAATAACATTGGTCAGAGAACTATTGAAAAACCAGCCAGGGAGTACTGGACAGCTGTTTCGTCAGCCTAATTTGTGACTCTTCATGAGTACGCACCCAACCCACTTGGGTTCGAGCCAAGGACCTTCTGGTTAAAAGGCGAGCTAGCTCGTATACAATTAAGTCACTGGGACCCGATGCAATTGCCGACCCATGAATTCTAACTTCTACCAATTCATGATATAGCGCAACCGCTAGTCAATGTCTTTGGCGAGTATTTGTCCTCACACCCGACCTGCTGCATCCTACTAGTCACGACTTCCCACTGGAACCCCAGGTAACTATCTACCTGGAAAGGGCTAGCGGTTGCGCTATATCATGAATTGGCAGAAGTTGGAATACATGGGCCATTGGATAGGGTCCTTGTAACCAGAAGGTCCTTAGTTTGCACCCTAGTGGGTTGGGTGCGTACTGCTGAAGAGTCCCAAAGTAGGCAGACGAAACCGCTGTCCAGTAATCCCTGGCTGGTTTTCCAATGGTTCTCTAACCAATGTCAGCTGATGATGAAATCTTGTAACCAATCAACCAAATCCCTACAAACCAATACTTGTATAACTTTATGACAGACCGAAGTATGTGTACTCCTACTGAAAAGATTCTATAAGTAGTATATTGTGTGCATCATGTCTTCTGCAAGAATATTGAATAGCGGGGTGACAAATTAAGTCGCGAGTAAGAAAAATGAAAGATTCCTGTGAAACAATGTATAAGAAAGCATGAAATATAGAGACAAAACAAGTATAGCACGAAGAACATGGGCAAATAGAGATGTCAATATCATGTCTCTGAATTTTGCAATAACTGTACATTATTTTGTCGAATAAATGGTCCGCTAACATAAGCTAACGTGTTATGCTGTCACACTACTACCAATAATGACTGTAGTAATAATAAGCATATTGATCAATAATGTAATTCCCTCACCTTTAATTTCAAATTATCTACGAACATTTCATCACCGAGATAATTACAAGCCAAGTCAATATCACCGTTGTATATCAATGCAGATATCTACAAGACAATAAAAAAAGAAGAAGAAGAGACTGTGACTACACTGAAATATAGTTTGTTTTAGGAACTATTTTTGATGTGGTTGTGTTCTTCGAGCTAGACAGTTAATTTGCGAAGCTTTCATTACCCTACAAGGCCACATCTTCAGCGCATACCTCAATCTGAAGGAAGTGAGTTTTTAGATTTCTCCACGAGTTTATTAGTCATCTCTCCTGGTGGGTGACCTTGAAAGTGATTGGTTGTTTTTGTATGTTTTCACACCTTCTAGGCTACTTGAATTCGAAAAAAAAGAAACAATCAGTTCCAATACAAGTAGCCTTGTGAAAACACATAAAAACAACCAATCACGTTCAAGGCCACCAGGAGGGATGACTAATAAACTCGTGGAGAAATCTAAAAGCTCACTTCAGATTGAAGTATAGACTGAAGATGTTACCTAATAGGGCAATAAATGCTTCGCAAATTAACTAGTTAGCGCAGAGAATACAACCATATTAAAATCATTCACCTGAGCTAGAAATAATCTTCATCATATTTAGAAACAATGGAAAGAAAAGTAGAAAACAAGCCAAGAAATAGAGAGAGGTGGATGGGAGACAGGGAAGATTCAGCTGTGAATAAATCATAAAGGCAACAAGAAAGAAGAACTGTGATAGCAAACTGCTGAATAGATAGATACCTAGGAGGAGATAGAGGCGGAGGGAACAAATGTAGAGGAAACTTCTAAGTGACATCACACATTGCATCTTCAAGTGAAACTTGAACAGGGAACGACAGGTTGCAGACGTTTATCAACAGGCCTTCTTCGGCCTGTCGATATTGAAAATCAGATGGTTGGTTGGACAGGGAGAACAAGCGAAACAGTAGTGTGACAATAATCCATTCAAGAACCAATCACTAAACAAATATGCAAGAAATTGGATTGGATAAACTCGAAGGAAACCATTGACTGATGTCACACATCCAGCAGGCTTTCGACTGAAATCTCAATTCTCAGTGACGAGTTGGGAGATGGGTCCCCGGGGTTGAATGAAGATGATTATATGAAGAGGGAATGAAAGCTTGTGGTGGTCAGTCGTTAAGCCAAATATAAATGATGATGGAGAACCAAGTGTTATCAAAGATCTTCGTTTTACTCAGGATTCAAATGATGGCAGAGAAGAAAGTGTCATAGAGATGTCTCTCTAAGACCATGTATTCTACACGGAATGTAGGGAGCGAATAGTAATCATAATATTCATGGGTATAGTTTTGACTAGTAGTTAAATCAACAGAAATAAAGAATAACAATCTTCTTGTGATGCTGTACGAGCGTTAGGTAACGACGGAAAGACAATCGATGAAGTGGTGAAGCTACATCAACTAAGATTGCCAGAACATGTATTACCCATGCCAAACCTCTGTATTTCTTGACGAACAATGCTAGCTGACTTACGATTAGGTTGGGAAAGAGTTAGGGGTGTGGGTGGGGTTGGGGGTTGGCTAAACCAAAACCTGGTGTCAGTCCATGAAGTTTCTGATAGTTGGTTTACGCCATATAGGCAAATGAAGACTGATTGACTGGTTGGGGTCTTCTAGATGTTAAGAATCAGTCAATGGCTGGGAAATGTTGCTGATAACGAAGAAAGTAGTCGATGCGTTCACTTTTTGTGATCTACTAAATTCGCATTTTTTTTCCATGCTACTATTCTTTCTCCCTACCCCTCAAACTTTCTTGTTCATTGTAGCTCTGCTGAAACTCTTTTTTCTTTCCTTTTTCTGCCTTTGTGTGCTACATAGATTATGGCAACTTCAGCTGCTGTACTTCTTTGAAAAGCTCTATGCTGAGGCTCAAAATCAGTATGATAATCAGAATACGTACAAAGAATTTCTTTGTAAAGTTAGGCGATAGGTGGTATAAGAATAAAATTTGTTTACTGTGGTAGAGTATAATTCCATTGGGGGTAAAATTAATTTTAATTATGTCTCACAGTGTTTGATGTACAGTAATATTTACTGATGATAACCAACGTTTCGAGCACAATTTATTACTCCAGCTCATAATCATAATCAAGGCATTACTCACACAACATTCTAACTTCATTTATGCAATCTCATTACTTTCCATTTCTTGATTTGATTGGTAGTGATATTTTCCATATCTTTGGGTATTGGTGATGAGTCATGATGACTATTTCACGTGTTGGGTGTTGACTCGATGAAAAAGGATGCAGTAATCAACCTCTTTCACTCTCCACAAACCTACTTATATTGCTTCTTAGAATTCTAACCCTCTCCCACCCGCACTATTGTGTGGTCGTGTGTTAATGCATACAGTGCAATTGCTGAGCTTTTTTATAAATTACTTATCTTCTCCGGGACAATCATTCTTAACTTAGCTAAATTCTTATGTTCCGACAATCTGATTACCCCTGATCTCCTAGTTTGACTGACCTATGGGGTTGACGACTTAACTCACAGTCATTACAAGGTATTTTGTAAATTATATTATTTTGTCTAGTTGGATCAACTGGGTCCTGTACCCATAGTAGCAATAACTTCTAATTCAACAAAAGATGGGACCGGAAACCTTTTAAGTCGTCAGGAAACTACTTCACATATCACTTTTATGGAGTTTTTCTATTGTCTCAGAATGGTGTGAAAGAACAAGGTGTTCATGGTGAACCAAGGTGACCCTCTTGGTTAGCCTAATTTTTTTGTCTTATAATCAAAGATTGTCTTCTGCACATATATACACAGCCAATGTAATTACCTCCAAAAGAAGTCAGTGAATTAGTTGATATTTAACCCCCCCCGCGTCCCATCTATGCCCACAGGCATTTTATGTTAACACTTAAGAAACACTCGTTTTAACTGTACAACTTTGATGAAAGGCTAAAAGATGACTACTCCTTACTGACCTACATCTTTATCTTATTTGAATTTCAAAAATGCCGGCAATTTAATTGGACGACAATTAGTCATACTCATTGCCTCCAAAGCCTCAGGATGGTCGGGGGTGGGTGCCTTGCGCTGCGGGTCGGCCACCCCTCCGTACACCTCTTCAAATGCTCCCATATGACCGGGCGTCTTACATAGCCTCTCCTGAGGAAGTCCTACTCACTGCCTTCACGTGGCGGAGGTGTTTCTCACCAAAGTGAGAGGGCGAAAGCGGATGCCCGGCGCTCTCCACCGGGTTGACTGTCCATTGGATGACGGTCTAGGGGAGATGGCTAAACCCTGATTCCAAACCTCCAACGACTGGCGTATGAAGCTCACTGGAGCTCACCGGCAGACGTATGGACAAAGGGCTTGTTGGATGTCCTGGATGTCTGGCCCCATTCAAAAAGGCGTATGAACCGGACTCCGGTCACCGGCTGACTTCCAATGGATAGTGGACTCCTTACTTCACTCCTACTGCCTTTTAGGTCACACTTGGCTGTGTAAAGGCTAGAGCTGCACTCTCAAACAAAAGGCCGAGCGATCCTGGGGACATCACTCGTACCAAATTCCCATGAAACTTCATGAACTCTCTTACAAATTGCCGCGCCTGGGCAGCGATGATTCGAGACGTTCATGAAGCCGGCTCATCCTCCCGTAGGAGATAGCCGAAGTAAAGTAAAGTAAGTAAGTAGTCATACTCATTTGCCTTTTGTAAAAGTACAATACGGAAATGGTACTACGGAAACAAGAATAACCAACAGGATTGAAAGGCTCCATTCAATTATAATAATGTGGGTGTGAATACGCACGCCTGGGTAGTTCAGAGTCAGAATGCTCACCAATCACACATGTGGTCCCACATCTTATTCCAGGTTGACCAACTGTTAAAACTCACTTAGCTGGTAGTCAGACTGGAAAAAAGAGGGTAAAGTTGGGCGTTAAACTAGCGATCCCACTCGTCTATAAAAACAACACTCCCGTCTCTATTGAAAATTTAATGCTTAGGCAAAAAGAAAATGAAGAAAATGGATCTGAATAACAAATCAGAAGTTAAATTGATTATTCAATACAAAATAACCAATCCAGAGTTTTGAAGATCCTGTTGACTGAATTCTAACAGTCAAAATTTCTAAGCTAGGTGACTGACTCACTACCCTGGCAAACCTTCAGTTTGATGTTAAATAGGTGAGGGAAATCAGGAAGGAAGCCTTAGACTGAAAATTCTCAGTGGTCTCTGACTGAAATAGTGAGTCATGAGAGTGAGAATTACAGATAAGATATCCCGGTGGGTGCGTACTGCTGAAGAGTCACAAATTAGGCTGACGAAAACAGCTGTCCAGTACTCCCTGGCTGGTTTTTCAATGGTTCTCTAACTAATGCCAGCTCATGATGAAGTCCTGTAGCCAATCAAATCCCTAGAAACCAACACTTGTATATCAATGAGATGCTCACTAGCGACTAGCCCTAACCAGGTAGGTAGTTACTTGGGGTTCCAGTGGGAAGTCGTGACCAGTAGGGTGCAGCAGGTCGGGTGTGAGGACAAATACTCGCCGAAGACATTGACTAGCGGTTGCGCTATATCATGAATTGGCAGAAGTTACAATTCATGGGTCGGCAATTGGATCGGATCCCAGTGACTTAATTGTATACGAGCTAGCTCGCCTTTTAACCAGAAGGTCCTTGGCTCGAACCCAAGTGGGTTGGGTGCGTACTCATGAAGAGTCCCAAACTAGGTTGACGAAATAACTGTCCCGTACTCCTTGGCTGGTTTTCCAATGGTTCTCTAACTGATGTCAGTTCATGATGAAATCCTGTAACCAATCAAATCCCTACAAACCAACACTTAGATATTAGTTCTATTTAAGCTTTGAGATATATCTTGATGGCGACAGGCTAATAACCACGAGATCTATGTCTAAGGCATCCCAACGACTGACTTCAACCTTCCAACAGCAAATCAGAAGTCAGTGAATTAGACCCATGAATGCCAGGCATCAGTTTACGAGGTATATAGGTCACGTGTTGGTAAAAGCAGACATAAATTTATTGAGTTTGACAGTAACCTTAGTAGTTTAAGGACAGTATGAATATTATCACAATTTCAAATAATTTCCAGTAGGTAACTTCCAAAGCCAATTAACTCTCCATCCCTAACATTTAACATGAATACAAAGCAATCATTATACACAATGCAAGTTGTTATTTCGTCAGTACTGGCCAACAGTCGAATCTAGGATGTACACTTCATCCTATTGCAGAATTCATCCTCTGAATCTGCCTATAATCAACCAGGAAATCACACTGTTCCCACTTAGATTTGAACCCACCACTCATCGTGTCAACTTCCGAAGCGTTATCCCTTAGGCCACCAGAAACATCAGGCTGACGAGTCCCAAGTAGGACGAAACACAGGTCATGTTGTATTCCACTGATAGCCTACATAACCCACCGAGTGACATCATGACTATCTCGAGACACTGTCGTACCGTACATGCTAGAAAGTGGTATATCAACAGTGGATCAAGCATTTCAATTCAAGGGAAAAACTATCAACCAGAAATACAGTCAAAAACAACTAACTAACTAAATGACTTACATTGGATTGAAGTAGTTTCATATACTGTTTAGATAAATCTTCATAAGTACGAATGTACTTAACATTGACTTCATCATTGCATATATCCCATTCCTTTGGCACATCTGGTTTTACATTGATAAGTCGACAGATAGCAGGTGAATTTAAATAACTACGTATCAGTGTATCGTCTATGCATGGCATTGTAGAACTGAAAACGAAATGAATTTACATCAAAGTCTATTTGTACGAACCAAATGCACAATTGATTATAAACAAATTATTTCAGAAGATAATTATTGTAGACTGAGACAACCACTTTCTAGAATAACACTGAATGGTACTGCATACTACTGATTATTTAAATATAAGTAGTTGGATATCACTCACATGAAGTAGCAGTGCTAACCTACTATCCACATAAAGGTGATCTCAACACAGGACAGGCAAATCTTTCAACTGGAGTCAAGTTCATCAGAGGGGTATTGATATGTAGTCACATGGTGTGTGTGTGTGTGTTTTGTTTCTGACAGTCTGTTATATTTTGCTATGTGTATATGGATCGATATTCTATTATAACTGATATTATGCTTTTGTCTGTCCATTAACTAAGTAAACAATGTATGACCTTGTTGTCACATGACATTACAACCAATCATGGTAAGACGTTATCTTATTGAATCATGTGTATTAGTCATTTTCATATATACTCTTGCTTTGTACACTTGTTCATACTTGTGTCCATGTTTTCGTACACTATGTACCATTTCACTCACACACTTGTGTGACATTTATTTTCCGTATTTGGAAAATACAAGTATCATCGTGAACGAGTTGGTCTTCTGATTTCTCTCTTTCCGCGTCAGGACTATTAACTACTCGACGAGTACATAACAGGTATCGTGTTTGGTTCAACTCGAACAGTATAATCTGCACAAATACGAATCCGATAATAGGATTCGGTTTGCTTTAGGAGATTCCACAGTCTAAAGTGAATTAGACCGGGTCCACCACTGATGATGAGCTCGGCCCCAAACCAGTGGGACGACATTTTGGTGTTTAAATCAACTTTTTTGATCTGGCTAGCCAGGAAGCATTAATGATTGATGTACGTGGTGTGAAAATGTAACAACAGAAGACGAGCACCAGGCAACAGATCTTTTATTAAGGAAATCAACACATATTTAATTGAATTTTTGATTTTCCCGTCGATTGATTGTACCGAACTGCTCGGTGCTCGGTGGCGTTTGAAGCTATGGGCACTGGGTTTGAGCCTCGGTGGGAACATCACCACTCACTGAGAAATGCAGGTACATTCAGTGACGAGTCCCAAACAGGACGAAATGCGCGTTATCCTGGATTCCACTGCTAGTCACCATCCACCAATTAAATCAACACATATTTATAGATTTTCATGTACATTATAATAGATTATTGTTAGCAGGAAAATACTGTCTTCTGACTGGTTGTTTCTCACAGAAAGTTAATTTTCATCTCTGTGTGGCTGTTTCTTAAATGTCAGATCATCAATATGCTAATTGTATCCGCCTACGCAAAGTCTCCTGTGGTTGGCTGTTGAATCAGTCTTTGTTTTTATTTTTCTCACGACCAATATTGGGGAGGTAAACATTGACGTAAATTACTGTCTACCGATTTGGCGAGCAGACAGCTCTCACCACAAAACAACCAGTGGTATGTTGGTTCATACAGTTATGATTACTTTCTTGATTCTCATTTATGGTATCAATCAGGTCACATATTTTGTGATTGCATACCATGAATTAATTTATAAAAATTGTGGATTTGATCCAATATCAGATAATTTATGAGCACTGAGCCATGGAACAGGTTGTAGCCGTAATGAGGTCCTGTCTATGCTAGGAATCAATCATCACAGGATTCTGATTTAGTGTGTGTTGTTCTATGGGTTTCATGTGGAAAATCAGACTTTAGTAGCACATCTCCATCTAATTCAGTTATCTGGAATCATTACTACTGTCCCTGTCAGCTACCGTCTCATAAACCGTTAATGCCCAGCTCTCGCTACGCTCGGGCCCACGCTGTTCCTTGAAGATTTTCGAAACGCTTAGTTATAACGGACGAAAAACCAGAACACCAATTGTTGACTTGAGTATTATGTATTGTTACACCAGCATATAAATCAAGTATCACTAAGCAAACTAAGAAAACTAAGGTCTGTAAACAAATATTACAATAATAAATCGTTATGTTACTTCTAACGATGTTTAACTCTTCTTTCTGAACAGCGACCGATGAGACGATGACTGTCGTATTGATGCCTCCGCGAAAATCGAGGAAGTTGATTTTGAGCAAACAACCAAGAATTGATCGTTCAATCTTCAACTCCATTGACACTCCCCGGCAAAAAAGGGATCCAACCCTTTTTTCCTTCACGACCAATGCACGTTGACTTGGATGCCATTGCGAGAACCTGGGTCACACGGACAGAGCTGAAATGGAAAACAAACAGAAAAGCCAACACACCACAAGCATACCCACAGCACAATCTCACACATCAATGACGACCTGCGCCTCCAGACAGAGACCTCCTCTTGACATCTTGCAACACAGTCTCCACTTGCTAGAATGACTCTTGCAGAATGCAAAGTGACCATGGCAGCACCTCACGATACTCTACGCACATCCTCTTATCTACTCATTACCAATTACCACTGCAATCGCTTGTCACTCATTCTGCCTCAGTTCTAATAGCGGTGACGCATGCGAGCCTCAGTCGTTTACACTCTTTCTCCCCGGCGTGTCGGACCGCAGCTAACAATTGTCTCCGTGTGCATTTCATTCTCAGCAATAGCCTAGCCTCCCCGGCGTATACGACCCATCTGCTGTCCTTAACATCAATCAATTCATTCATGGATGTAGAAGACTCGAAACAACTTCAGAAATAATCACGACGAAAATTTTAACAAAATTACGCAATAACAACAAGACACGAAAACAACAAGTAAACACAATGAATCCAAAAACACCAATTGCTATGACACACCACACGTATATACAAATAGTACAAACAACCTCGCCGATCATGTCTTGGTGGAATTCCTTTGAAGAATTGCAGGACTTACACCAGTACGCCTACAACCCTTCACAGGTTGACGATTGTAAGTTGTGGAATGTCCAGACACAAACAAGATTAACCAACAATTACATCAATTGGAACTCACACAACTATTTAACACAAACATATGTACAATCAACACATCAAATGTTGTGGATTCTGACACGACAAACTACCCTTGAAGAACTGTAGGACTTACAGCAGTACGCCTACATTCCTTCTCAGGTTGATGATCCAAGTGGAAGTCATCCGGACACAAACAGAATTACCAACAGCTAGATGATAAATGATATCAATTCAGTATATACAATATGAACATATGTACAAAATCACACACCAAGCACATTGGACTGCTCATTGATGCGCTACCCTTTGAAGAACTGTAGGACTTACAGCAGTACGCCTACAACCCTTCTCAGGTTGACGCCCTAGGTTGGAAAATCGTCGCAGAGTTCATTTGCTAACTTCCTTCTATCAGCTATATCCTCAAATCTGAACGGCAACACGCCCATGTCATTGTATCGTAGAATATAGATGACCAACAAACACACGACATATCTCATCAACCAAGTATAGAAACAGAGTAATTTACACCAAAGATAATAACATTCAAATAGTAACTTGAAACTAGAAATGCCTTTATTCGTGCAAGTCAATTTAACAATAACTCTCTCCTTTACACTTGGCTTATCCACACTAAACTGACCATTGATATTCGTCCTTTCAAACGAACTGATACTACCATAGTCATTGCAGAAGATACTAGAGTTGATGGGCATCTGTTTCATTGTGGATGAAAACACCAACGATGACTGAGTGACACAAGGTGATGAACTTAGTGGTGGATCAGAAGCTGTTCTTGTTCGGCTCTCAGATAGTTGTCCAACTGCAAGATTACCACCACTGCTGTCTTTCACTACTAGTTCGGGTTTAGCACTATCATCTGATGATAGGTGGGCTACATGCTGATCAATTACACTGACTGTCTCACAAGTATGCACACCTTCTGGAACTGCATCTGCGTTCAATTCTACTTCACGTTGTAGTTGTACAGAACCTTTATTTAACTTAGCAGTAGTAGGCATATCCCTCATCTCATAATGATCAACCAAAGACAAATCTGCACTATCATGATCATTACCACAAATATTCAATTTACCGTCAAGTTCATCATTTTCAAACTCTTTAATAACAGAAGTAGACAATTTTGGTTCCTCCTCAAAATCATTAAAGGTTTTATAACTTCACTCTGACTAGATATACTTTGTAAACTTGTGGAGTCAGAACTCCACTCTGAAGCAGTAACTCTATTCTGTGACACTCTATTCAACAACGGCTTACCAGTTGCAACTACAGACTTCTTCACAACACCGTTATCGTCACACAATTCGGAGTCAGACCTGGAGTTTACATTTAGCTTATCACTGAACTTGCTCACTGGTTCACAGTTCACTTTGTATGCACCTCTTGCAAACGAGTACAACACAACCGTGTTTGTCTTGCATCTTGCAACTTATCTGTTGAGGATGTACTACGAAACCTGTTACACTCACTAGATCTATATGCATTACTAGACATCATGGAGCCTTCTCGATATCCACCTCTCTGAGGCTTATTCGTCATCAATGAGTACGTTTTCCCTCAGACTGCTCTATTCTATGGGTGAGATCTAACAGACTGGCGAACTTGCTCATAGATTGATTGACACTAGTATTTACCAGTTTCAGGATATCATCAAACTTTGGCTCGATACCCTCATCCTCCATACGGGAGCTTATCTTCACCCACTTCCTTTGCAGTCGGGTAGGTAGACGTCTTGCTATTACTTCTAGTATAAAACTCGAGTTGAGGTCACTCATTCGATTCATCGAAATCATTCCATTCTTGTAAATTAGCAAATTATCTAAAAACTCAGTGAGTGCCTGGGAGTCATCCTGTAACTGACCACCATTACCCTCAACAGCCTCGAATAATTTCCCTGCAATCATCGAGGGTCTTCCAAACCTTTGGCGTAATATGCTCATAGCCTCATCGTAGCCCTCCTTTGGCTTCATAAACTTACAACACTGTATAGCTCTTGCAGCATCTCCAGTGCAATATCTCATCAAATACATCAATTTCAATTCATCATTTAATAGAAAACTATTCAACATGATCTCAAACTCCTTTACAAATTGTAAATAATCAGCCGGGTTTCCATCAAAACATCGTGGTTCTAATTTAGGGAGTTTGATGTTCCTATTATCCCTGAACGGCGAAACAGTAACATCAACCATATCATGTTTAACATCAGACACATCGTTACAATTAACAGACAAGTCACCATGACTTACTTTCCTGTTTGCATCCAAGACACTCTGTCCCTTCTTTGACCCAGGCATTGTTGAACTTGACCAAATTCCAAAAAAGTTCCAGATATTGCTTGTTCAAAGAGGACTTGACCGGCACCAGGAAAAATGAACGGCGACTATCCAAACTTTCACCAACTGTTTCAATCCGCCAGATCTGTTTCCATCGTTAGAAACTGTCAGCTACCGTCTCATAAACCGTTAATGCCCAGCTCTCGCTACGCTCGGGCCCACGCTGTTCCTTGAAGATTTTCGAAACGCTTAGTTATAACGGACGAAAAACCAGAACACCAATTGTTGACTTGAGTATTATGTATTGTTACACCAGCATATAAATCAAGTATCACTAAGCAAACTAAGAAAACTAAGGTCTGTAAACAAATATTACAATAATAAATCGTTATGTTACTTCTAACGATGTTTAACTCTTCTTTCTGAACAGCGACCGATGAGACGATGACTGTCGTATTGATGCCTCCGCGAAAATCGAGGAAGTTGATTTTGAGCAAACAACCAAGAATTGATCGTTCAATCTTCAACTCCATTGACAGTCCCAAAGCTTTATTTTCCTCTTCAAATCATCTTCTCCATGTCATCCGTGGACATACAGACAACTCATCATATACCATTCGGGTTCGACTCGACAATATGGCATTTATACCTCAAATATATTAATTCTTTATCAATGTCAAACTTCTAAATATATTTACACACATATTTTTATCTACTCGGCATTATCATTTCATTGTCTTCGTCTGAACTGAATTACCCGGGACAGATCATTCAGGTATGAGGGCTGATGACAGTATATCCAGTTGAGCGTAAGTTAGGAGGGACTCCAACCCCTAACCTCCGTTTGCTAATGAATCACATCTCTACATCTCTTGATTCTCTTTCTTTAAAATTGTTATGTGCTCGTCACCAATAGGTTATGCGGTCGTTGCTGATATTATGGTGTGATCGAGGGTAAATATGCTCTAATGAGATAATATAACGGACAATATAACGTACAGACTGGTACATCTGAGTAGTTAATTTTTCCTAACGAGAAGGTGGCAAATCAGAAGACCACCACCACGTTCACGAATGGATACGTGTATTTTCCAACAAGGAAAATTAACTGTCACACAAGAGTGTGTGAGTGGAAAAGTACTAAAGCGTACGAAAGGTGTGAAAGTGTGCATTAGCTGTACAATACAAGAGTATAATAATGAAAATGATTAATATACATAAACCAATAAGACAGATAGTAGTTTACCTTACCATCATTGGATTCTGATTGGTTGTAATGTCATGTGATAACAAGGTCATACATTGTTTATTTAGTCAATGAACAGACCAGGCATATTGTGAGTTATAAGGGAATATCGATCAATATACACATAGCAAAATATATCACTGTCAAAAAAAGGTATCATGTGACTACATATCAAAAATTTACTGCTTTCAAACTGTGGTCACTCGAACTAATACACACTGGTGAGCATGTATACATTTTCGGTGATGGCTAAAAATAGACTGTGATCTGAATAAAGCTGCAGAAGACGCACGCCACTGTCTCTCATCTGAGACCATGTAGTCAACACTGTCCACCTAGATGACTATCCTAAAAGCCTCCACACCCAAACAGTCCCCAGGCAGTATAACGAGATCAGCTTCATACATCCGCTTTAGACGGTCGTCTAGATGATGGTAGAACTCAAACCTAATTGCATCTATCCTCCATTTCGTTAGTGCACTGTCTAAAATGACAAATAAACATCACTTTTCTGCCCAGTTGCTTTTTACTTGTGGCCTCACAGCACATAAACGACTGTTGATTGAGATATAGTCGAGTAATGCAGCTCCCGCCCTACCACTTAGTATCACACCAACAACTACTGAGCCAGATGTCGGCTCCACGAGATCAGTGGATAAGTGTAGACGGTACACACCGTTTGAACTAATGTTTCGTATACAAAAGAATGAAGCAAACGATTAGGTTCCTAAAAACACAACTGGCAAAGCAGCCTGCGGTTTAGCAAAGATATATATTCTTCTTACGTAATCCTTTTAGCCGTAGATCCTATTGGGCTAGACAGTTGTATTAACGTTTTTAAAAGGATAGAAGACATTATTCCATCTCATAGTATGGTAGTATTTCATATTAATGGAAAATTGACAATTGATTATCAGTGGTCAGAGATTACTCTTATTATATCCTTTAATTCCTAGAGGAACATAGGGCTTCAGCTGCGCATCTCCATTGCCTTCTGTTTTCTCCCAACCTTTTCACCCCACTCCAAGTATGCCCACATGCTTT
Organism: Trichobilharzia regenti; assembly: GCA_944472135.2. Classification (NCBI taxonomy): domain Eukaryota; kingdom Metazoa; phylum Platyhelminthes; class Trematoda; order Strigeidida; family Schistosomatidae; genus Trichobilharzia; species Trichobilharzia regenti. The sequence goes on from OX235267.1 coordinate 65,806,942, forward strand.
CATCTCCTCCTCCCATGACCTCCTCCAAGTCACCCTCACACTGACGACCAACTCGCCACTTCCCTTTCGGGTTCCACTCGAGCAATGGCTTGTCTAGTGATGTCACTGGGTGGATTGTTTCCTCAGCGTATGGCCGATCCATCTCCACTTCTTCCTGCCTGTTTGTTTCACAATCGGTTCCTGCTGTGTTGGTTCACTCATTGCCAGAGATCCATGTTGCTGATCTTTTCTGGCCAGCCATCTGATCTTGAGTAGCATTGAGCGAAGACAGCTGTTGAGGAAGGTCTGTAGATTGTTTGAGGTGCTCTTTATGATGCACCAAGTCTCTGAATCGTATAGTAGCACTGACCTCATATTGGACTTGAAAATCCGGATCTTATTTTTGATGCTGAGTGATGCTGACCTCCACACAGACTTGAGAGTAATGAAAGCTTGTCTTGCTTTCCTGATCCTCGCTTTGATATCCTCGTCAGTTCCGCCTGTAGTTGAGGAAGGTAAAGGAGGTTGTTTCTTTCAGGTTCCTCCCATTTATGATGGCTGATTGTTGTCTGTTGTTGTTGAGTGGTTATAGATACTCCATACAATTTCCCACCCTCAACAAAGATACTATACACAACTAGATAATGTGTTGAGTTACAAGCCAATGAGTATTGAATTCCAACGTCTGTAAATTAGCAGCACTGTTATTGATGAGTATGTCTTCTAAAGGGGTTGGCGAGAAACAGCTGCTCAGTGATTCCCTAACTCACGGTGATTCATGACATCATATGCACTAAAACTAATCAAATCAGTATAAACTCAAAATAGACAATTGACATCTTTGGTATGTTATGGACAATTCTATTAACAGACTGTAAAGATCTCGACAATCAAGAGTGATGGACAAAAACCGATGAGTAGAGAGACGGCTAGTTGGAATTAAGCAGTGAGTCTTCACGGCCGTATGGGACCAGGGACTTCAAGTCCCACCTAACCTTCTTCAACCCGCCCTCTACCTACCCACAGCTACAAAATAAATGTGACTTATATAGCCTGGTGTATATGGAAGACTTGTATCTGGTCACTTGATGGAATATACATATAAATCAATCAATCAATTAACCTCAGTCCCACATATACATATGTAACTATTTACAAAATGTATGATATCAATAAGAGTGATACAATCCAAGTCAAATATTATCATTGTAGATTAGTTAGTTAACTACTGTGCATTATGAGACTTTCTATCAGAGGTAAACGGAAAGGGTTGACTGTGATGAATTACAATGACCCTACACTATCTGATAGCAACCATCGTGCAACCTTGATTTGTCAGTCTAATGACTAAAAATGTAACAGAAAAAAGTGACAAAGTTGGTACATTTTGAGAGGGAACACACACACACACACACACACAGACGGGGAATCCAGTGTCATTTTTATTCAACTGACAGTACTGATTTCGATTCACAATAGAATTAATCAAAACAATAAAAATATATAAACAATTTTTTACCAAAGTCTAAGCAAATTATTTATTTATTTATTTTAATTTTATTATAGCTTGATTCTACATAATATGTTTTGGTAGAACTATGGAATTTTCAGCATGTGATATCGGTAGCTCAAACTTTGCAGGCCGACCCTTGATATCAGGTGTGCATGGGCCGGGGATTGAACCCCGGACCATGTGAATGGTCAGCGAGCCTCCTAACCGCTGTGCCACCAACATAGTCATGATTAAATAGGAAATGTTTGAAATGAAATTCTATCATTTTGTCTATTCCTGAAAGCTCCGGTAGTGTTGTCACTAATGTGAATAAAATTCATCTCTCTAGACATGGCGAATAAGAACAAACATTTCCAATCACATCACTCAGTATTCCCCTGATTCTATTTTCCTCCTAGATGAAGACGCTGACAAAATGCAGAAACTTCTCAACAACCTGAGCACAAATATTCTAATATTTGATGTCTAGTTTAACAGTGTCATATGGGAGATAATGCAGGAGGAGTGATATGCATCCGCGATAGGCTGAAAAATGTCCAGTAAAGTGGCGGAGTCTCTCGAACACTTCTTTTATTTAGGACATCCCATCAGCTGCAGTTAGACAAGACGGAGGTTATGAAAATAACCAACCAACAACAACAACAACCACAACAGCAGCAACATACAGCGCCAATCACCGTCAACGGGAGGGATTTGAAAGAGGTTACTTCATTCACTCACTTATCTAGGGAGCATTGTCTCAACTACAGGAAGTCGGAACGGACGAGGATGTCAAATCGGAAATCGGGGAGGCGAGAAACACATTGATTTATCAACCTGAAACCAATCTAGAAATCTTCGTCACTCAGCATCAACAACGAAATCCAGTGGGATTTTCAATACAAACGTCAAGTCAGTCAGTTGTTCTATACGGATGAGAAACTTGGCGGGTCATAAAGAGTATTTCCAACAGCCTGTATTATTATTATTATATCTTTTAATTCCTATAGGAGCATAGGGCTTCAGCTGCGCACCTCCATAGCCTTGTATTTTCTCCCAACCTTTTCACCCCGCTCCAAGTCTGCCCACATGCTTTCATCTACTCCTCGCATGACCTCCTCCAAGTCACCCTCACACTGACGACCAACTCGCCACTTCCCTTTCGGGCTCCACTCGAGCAATGGCTCGTCTAGTGATGTCACTGGGTGGATTGTTTCCTCAGCGTATGGCCAATCCATCTCCATTTCTTCCTGCCTGTTTGTTTCACAATCGGTTCCTGCTGTGTTGGTTCGCTCATTGCCAGAGATCCTTGTTGCTGATCTTTTCTGGCCAGCCATCTGATCTTGAGTAGCATTGAGCGAAGACAGCTGTTGAGGAAGGTCTGTAGATTGTTTGAGGTGCTCTTTATGATGCACCAAGTCACTGAATCGTATAGTAGCACTGACCTCATATTGGACTTGAAAATCCGGATCTTATTTTTGATGATGAGTGATGCTGACCTCCACACAGACTTGAGAGTAATGAAAGCTTGTCTTGCTTTCCTGATCCTCGCTTTGATATCCTCGTCAGTTCCACCTGTAGCTGAAGTAGGTAAAGGAGGTTGTTTCATTCAGGTTCCTCCCATTTATGATGGCTGATTGTTGTCTGTTGTTGTTGAGTGGTTATAAATACTCCATACAATTTCCCACCCTCAACAAAGATCCTATAATGTGTTGAGTTACAAGCCAATGAGTATTGAATTATAGCGTCTGTAAATTCACAACATATATCCACTGTTATTGATGAGTATGTCTTCTAAAGGGGTTGACGAGAAACAGCTGCTCAGTGATTCCCTAACTCACGGTGATTCATGACATCATATGCACTAAAACTAATCAAATCAGTATAAACTCAAAATAGACAATTGACATCTTTGGTATGTTATGGACAATTCTATTAACAGACTGTAAAGATCTCGACAATCAAGAGTGATGGACAAAAACCGATGAGTAGAGAGACGGCTAGTTGGAATTAAGCAGTGAGTCTTCACGGCCGTATGGGACCAGGGACTTCAAGTCCCACCTAACCTTCTTCAACCCGCCCTCTACCTACCCACCGCTACAAAATAAATGTGACTTATATAGCCTGGTGTATTATGGAAGACTTGTATCTGGTCACTTGATGGAATATACATATAAATCAATCAATCAATTAACCTCAGTCCCACATATACATATGTAACTATTTACAAAATGTATGATATCAATAAGAGTGATACAATCCAAGTCAAATATTATCATTGTAGATTAGTTAGTTAACTACTGTGCATTATGAGACTTTCTATCAGAGGTAAACGGAAAGGGTTGACTGTGATGAATTACAATGACCCTACACTATCTGATAGCAACCATCGTGCAACCTTGATTTGTCAGTCTAATGACTAAAAATGTAACAGAAAAAAGGTGATAAAGTTGGTACATTTTGAGAGGGAACACACACACACACACACACACAGACGGGGAATCCAGTGTCATTTTTATTCAACTGACAGTACTGATTTCGATTCACAATAGAATTAATCAAAACAATAAAAATATATAAACAATTTTTTACCAAAGTCTAAGCAAATTATTTATTTATTTATTTTAATTTTATTATAGCTTGATTCTACATAATATGTTTTGGTAGAACTATGGAATTTTCAGCATGTGATATCGGTAGCTCAAACTTTGCAGGCCGACCCTTGATATCAGGTGTGCATGGGCCGGGGATTGAACCCCGGACCATGTGAATGGTCAGCGAGCCTCCTAACCGCTGTGCCACCAACATAGTCATGATTAAATAGGAAATGTTTGAAATGAAATTCTATCATTTTGTCTATTCCTGAAAGCTCCGGTAGTGTTGTCACTAATGTGAATAAAATTCATCTCTCTAGACATGGCGAATAAGAACAAACATTTCCAATCGCATCACTCAGTATTCCCCTGATTCTATTTTCCTCCTAGATGAAGACGCTGACAAAATGCAGAAACTTCTCAACAACCTGAGCACAAATATTCTAATATTTGATGTCTGGTTTAACAGTGTCATATGGGAGATAATGCAGGAGGAGTGATATGCATCCGCGATAGGCTGAAAAATGTCCAGTAAAGTGGCGGAGTCTCTCGAACACTTCTTTTATTTAGGACATCCCATCAGCTGCAGTTAGACAAGACGGAGGTTATGAAAATAACCAACCAACAACAACAACAACCACAACAGCAGCAACATACAGCGCCAATCACCGTCAACGGGAGGGATTTGAAAGAGGTTACTTCATTCACTCACTTATCTAGGGAGCATTGTCTCAACTACAGGAAGTCGGAACGGACGAGGATGTCAAATCGGAAATCGGGGAGGCGAGAAACACATTGATTTATCAACCTGAAACCAGTCTGGAAATCTTCGTCACTCAGCATCAACAACAAAATCCAGTGGGATTTTCAATACAAACGTCAAGTCAGTCAGTTGTTCTATGCGGATGAGAAACTTGGCGGGTTATAAAGAGTATTTCCAACAGCCTGTATTATTATTATTATATCTTTTAATTCCTATAGGAACATAGGGCTTCAGCTGCGCACCTCCATAGCCTTGTATTTTCTCCCAACCTTTTCACCCCGCTCCAAGTCTGCCCACATGCTTTCATCTACTCCTCGCATGACCTCCTCCAAGTCACCCTCACACTGACGACCAACTCGCCACTTCCCTTTCGGGCTCCACTCGAGCAATGGCTCGTCTAGTGATGTCACTGGGTGGATTGTTTCCTCAGCGTATGGCCAATCCATCTCCATTTCTTCCTGCCTGTTTGTTTCACAATCGGTTCCTGCTGTGTTGGTTCGCTCATTGCCAGAGATCCTTGTTGCTGATCTTTTCTGGCCAGCCATCTGATCTTGAGTAGCATTGAGCGAAGACAGCTGTTGAGGAAGGTCTGTAGATTGTTTGAGGTGCTCTTTATGATGCACCAAGTCACTGAATCGTATAGTAGCACTGACCTCATATTGGACTTGAAAATCCGGATCTTATTTTTGATGATGAGTGATGCTGACCTCCACACAGACTTGAGAGTAATGAAAGCTTGTCTTGCTTTCCTGATCCTCGCTTTGATATCCTCGTCAGTTCCACCTGTAGCTGAAGTAGGTAAAGGAGGTTGTTTCATTCAGGTTCCTCCCATTTATGATGGCTGATTGTTGTCTGTTGTTGTTGAGTGGTTATAAATACTCCATACAATTTCCCACCCTCAACAAAGATCCTATAATGTGTTGAGTTACAAGCCAATGAGTATTGAATTATAGCGTCTGTAAATTCACAACATATATCCACTGTTATTGATGAGTATGTCTTCTAAAGGGGTTGACGAGAAACAGCTGCTCAGTGATTCCCTAACTCACGGTGATTCATGACATCATATGCACTAAAACTAATCAAATCAGTATAAACTCAAAATAGACAATTGACATCTTTGGTATGTTATGGACAATTCTATTAACAGACTGTAAAGATCTCGACAATCAAGAGTGATGGACAAAAACCGATGAGTAGAGAGACGGCTAGTTGGAATTAAGCAGTGAGTCTTCACGGCCGTATGGGACCAGGGACTTCAAGTCCCACCTAACCTTCTTCAACCCGCCCTCTACCTACCCACCGCTACAAAATAAATGTGACTTATATAGCCTGGTGTATTATGGAAGACTTGTATCTGGTCACTTGATGGAATATACATATAAATCAATCAATCAATTAACCTCAGTCCCACATATACATATGTAACTATTTACAAAATGTATGATATCAATAAGAGTGATACAATCCAAGTCAAATATTATCATTGTAGATTAGTTAGTTAACTACTGTGCATTATGAGACTTTCTATCAGAGGTAAACGGAAAGGGTTGACTGTGATGAATTACAATGACCCTACACTATCTGATAGCAACCATCGTGCAACCTTGATTTGTCAGTCTAATGACTAAAAATGTAACAGAAAAAAGGTGATAAAGTTGGTACATTTTGAGAGGGAACGCACACACACACACACACACAGACGGGGAATCCAGTGTCATTTTTATTCAACTGACAGTACTGATTTCGATTCACAATAGAATTAATCAAAACAATAAAAATATATAAACAATTTTTTACCAAAGTCTAAGCAAATTATTTATTTATTTATCTTAATTTTATTATAGCTTGATTCTACATAATATGTTTTGGTAGAACTATGGAATTTTCAGCATGTGATATCGGTAGCTCAAACTTTGCAGGCCGACCCTTGATATCAGGTGTGCATGGGCCGGGGATTGAACCCCGGACCATGTGAATGGTCAGCGAGCCTCCTAACCGCTGTGCCACCAACATAGTCATGATTAAATAGGAAATGTTTGAAATGAAATTCTATCATTTTGTCTATTCCTGAAAGCTCCGGTAGTGTTGTCACTAATGTGAATAAAATTCATCTCTCTAGACATGGCGAATAAGAACAAACATTTCCAATCGCATCACTCAGTATTCCCCTGATTCTATTTTCCTCCTAGATGAAGACGCTGACAAAATGCAGAAACTTCTCAACAACCTGAGCACAAATATTCTAATATTTGATGTCTGGTTTAACAGTGTCATATGGGAGATAATGCAGGAGGAGTGATATGCATCCGCGATAGGCTGAAAAATGTCCAGTAAAGTGGCGGAGTCTCTCGAACACTTCTTTTATTTAGGACATCCCATCAGCTGCAGTTAGACAAGACGGAGGTTATGAAAATAACCAACCAACAACAACAACAACAACAACAGCAGCAACATACAGCGCCAATCACCGTCAACGGGAGGGATTTGAAAGAGGTTACTTCATTCACTCACTTATCTAGGGAGCATTGTCTCAACTACAGGAAGTCGGAACGGACGAGGATGTCAAATCGAAAATCGGGGAGGCGAGAAACACATTGATTTATCAACCTGAAACCAGTCTGGAAATCTTCGTCACTCAGCATCAACAACAAAATCCAGTGGGATTTTCAATACAAACGTCAAGTCAGTCAGTTGTTCTATGCGGATGAGAAACTTGGCGGGTTATAAAGAGTATTTCCAACAGCCTGTATTATTATTATTATATCTTTTAATTCCTATAGGAACATAGGGCTTCAGCTGCGCACCTCCATAGCCTTGTATTTTCTCCCAACCTTTTCACCCCGCTCCAAGTCTGCCCACATGCTTTCATCTACTCCTCGCATGACCTCCTCCAAGTCACCCTCACACTGACGACCAACTCGCCACTTCCCTTTCGGGCTCCACTCGAGCAATGGCTCGTCTAGTGATGTCACTGGGTGGATTGTTTCCTCAGCGTATGGCCAATCCATCTCCATTTCTTCCTGCCTGTTTGTTTCACAATCGGTTCCTGCTGTGTTGGTTCGCTCATTGCCAGAGATCCTTGTTGCTGATCTTTTCTGGCCAGCCATCTGATCTTGAGTAGCATTGAGCGAAGACAGCTGTTGAGGAAGGTCTGTAGATTGTTTGAGGTGCTCTTTATGATGCACCAAGTCACTGAATCGTATAGTAGCACTGACCTCATATTGGACTTGAAAATCCGGATCTTATTTTTGATGATGAGTGATGCTGACCTCCACACAGACTTGAGAGTAATGAAAGCTTGTCTTGCTTTCCTGATCCTCGCTTTGATATCCTCGTCAGTTCCACCTGTAGCTGAAGTAGGTAAAGGAGGTTGTTTCATTCAGGTTCCTCCCATTTATGATGGCTGATTGTTGTCTGTTGTTGTTGAGTGGTTATAAATACTCCATACAATTTCCCACCCTCAACAAAGATCCTATAATGTGTTGAGTTACAAGCCAATGAGTATTGAATTATAGCGTCTGTAAATTCACAACATATATCCACTGTTATTGATGAGTATGTCTTCTAAAGGGGTTGACGAGAAACAGCTGCTCAGTGATTCCCTAACTCACGGTGATTCATGACATCATATGCACTAAAACTAATCAAATCAGTATAAACTCAAAATAGACAATTGACATCTTTGGTATGTTATGGACAATTCTATTAACAGACTGTAAAGATCTCGACAATCAAGAGTGATGGACAAAAACCGATGAGTAGAGAGACGGCTAGTTGGAATTAAGCAGTGAGTCTTCACGGCCGTATGGGACCAGGGACTTCAAGTCCCACCTAACCTTCTTCAACCCGCCCTCTACCTACCCACCGCTACAAAATAAATGTGACTTATATAGCCTGGTGTATTATGGAAGACTTGTATCTGGTCACTTGATGGAATATACATATAAATCAATCAATCAATTAACCTCAGTCCCACATATACATATGTAACTATTTACAAAATGTATGATATCAATAAGAGTGATACAATCCAAGTCAAATATTATCATTGTAGATTAGTTAGTTAACTACTGTGCATTATGAGACTTTCTATCAGAGGTAAACGGAAAGGGTTGACTGTGATGAATTACAATGACCCTACACTATCTGATAGCAACCATCGTGCAACCTTGATTTGTCAGTCTAATGACTAAAAATGTAACAGAAAAAAGGTGATAAAGTTGGTACATTTTGAGAGGGAACGCACACACACACACACACACAGACGGGGAATCCAGTGTCATTTTTATTCAACTGACAGTACTGATTTCGATTCACAATAGAATTAATCAAAACAATAAAAATATATAAACAATTTTTTACCAAAGTCTAAGCAAATTATTTATTTATTTATCTTAATTTTATTATAGCTTGATTCTACATAATATGTTTTGGTAGAACTATGGAATTTTCAGCATGTGATATCGGTAGCTCAAACTTTGCAGGCCGACCCTTGATATCAGGTGTGCATGGGCCGGGGATTGAACCCCGGACCATGTGAATGGTCAGCGAGCCTCCTAACCGCTGTGCCACCAACATAGTCATGATTAAATAGGAAATGTTTGAAATGAAATTCTATCATTTTGTCTATTCCTGAAAGCTCCGATAGTGTTGTCATTAATGTGAATAAAATTCATCTCTCTAGACATGGCGAATAAGAACAAACATTTCCAATCGCATCACTCAGTATTCCCCTGATTCTATTTTTTCCTCCTAGATGAAGACGCTGACTAAATGCAGAAACTTCTCAACAACCTGAGCACAAATATTCTAATATTTGATGTCTGGTTTAACAGTGTCATATGGGAGATAATGCAGGAGGAGTGATATGCATCCGCGCTAGGCTGAAAAATGTCCAGTAAAGTGGCGGAGTCTCTCGAACACTTCTTTTATTTAGGACATCCCATCAGCTGCAGTTAGACAAGACGGAGGTTATGAAAATAACCAACCAACAACAACAACAACCACAACAGCAGCAACATACAGCGCCAATCACCGTCAACGGGAGGGATTTGAAAGAGGTTACTTCATTCACTCACTTATCTAGGGAGCATTGTCTCAACTACAGGAAGTCGGAACGGACGAGGATGTCAAATCGGAAATCGGGGAGGCGAGAAACACATTGATTTATCAACCTGAAACCAATCTAGAAATCTTCGTCACTCAGCATCAACAACGAAATCCAGTGGGATTTTCAATACAAACGTCAAGTCAGTCAGTTGTTCTATACGGATGAGAAACTTGGCGGGTTATAAAGAGTATTTCCAACAGCCTGTATTATTATTATTATATCTTTTAATTCCTATAGGAACATAGGGCTTCAGCTGCGCACCTCCATAGCCTTGTATTTTCTCCCAACCTTTTCACCCCGCTCCAAGTCTGCCCACATGCTTTCATCTACTCCTCGCATGACCTCCTCCAAGTCACCCTCACACTGACGACCAACTCGCCACTTCCCTTTCGGGCTCCACTCGAGCAATGGCTTGTCTAGTGATGTCACTGGGTGGATTGTTTCCTCAACGTATCTCCAAGCCATCTCCATTTCTTCCTGCCTGTTTGTTTCACAATCGGTTCCTGCTGTGTTGGTTCACTCATTGCCAGAGATCTCTGTCGCTGATCTTTTCTGGCCAGCCATCTGATCTTGAGTAGCATTGAGCGAAGACAGCTGTTGAGGAAGGTCTGAAGTTTGTTTGAGGTGCTCTTTATGATGCACCAAGTCTCTGAATAGTATAGTAGCACTGACCTCACATTGGATTTGAAAATCCGGATCTTATTTTTGATGCTGAGTGATGCTGACCTCCACACAGACTTGAGAGTAATGAAAGCTTGTCTTGCTTTCCTGATCCTCGCTTTGATATCCTCGTCAGTTCCGCCTGTAGTTGAGGTAGGTAAAGGAGGTTGTTTCTTTCAGGTTCCTCCCATTTATGATGACTGATTGTTGTCTGCTTTTGTTGTTGCTGTGGCTGTTGGTGTTTCCCAAGAATCTTCGTCATCTCTGTTTTCTCTATGTTCACTTGAAGTCCTATCTTTGATGGTTCTTCTCCCAACTTGTTGCTTTTCACTTGCATATCTTCCAGTTTGTGGGAAATCAGACACATATATCACATCGGTGAAGTCCAGATCCTCCAAGTTTTTTGTGTCAGTCCATTTTATGCCTGTTTCCTCATTGCCCACTATGTGCCTGTCGCATTATCCAATCTACTGCAATCAGGAAAATCATTGGCGATAGCAGATAGCCTTGCCTCACTCCCGTCCTCACTTCGAAGGCTTCCGTAAGTTTCCCGTTGTGGATTACTTGTCATGCAGCATTGTCGTATAACTGTTGGATGAGATGTATAATCGTCGATGGGACCCCGTAGTAGCGAAGTAGTTGCCAAATGACCTCTCGATCGACGCTGTCGAAGGCCTTTTCAAAGTCGGTGAAGTTGAGATAGAGAGGTGACTGCCATTCCAAGCTTTGTTCAATGATGATCCGTAGAGTGGCGATTTGATCAATACATGATTTGTTTCTCCTGAATCCAGCTTGTTCCGGTCGAAGTTTTTCATCCAGGGCTTGTTTGATTCTCTCCAGGATGATGAGGCTTAGTATTTTGCTTGGAATGGACAGGAGCATAATTCTACGCCAGTTTTTGAATTGACTTAAATCTCCTTTCTTTGGTAGTTTGAATAAGTATCTGTTCTTCCAATCCTCGGGTACTTTGCCCTCTTTCCACACCTTCTCCAGCAGTGGCGGCATCAAGTCTGCTGTTGTCTCTGGGTCTGTTTTCAAAGCTTCTACTGGGATTCCATCTGGTCCTGGTGCTTTCCCAGCTCTTAGCATCTTGATTGCATTCAGGACTTCTGATTTCGTCGGGGGGTCAATGCTCACTGGTAGTTCTCCTTCCGTTGTTGGTATTGTTGGGCGCGTTGTAGGTGGTGGTCGATTTAGGAGTCTTTTGAAGTGTTCAGCCCAGTGTTTTCTTTGCTCCACTTCTTTGGTGATTGACTTTGCAATGTTATCCTTTACTGGCCTAATCTGTGTCGAACTTTTTCCCGATAGGTGCCTAGTTGTTTGGTAGAGTGTGGCGAGGTCTCCTTTGCCTGCAGCTTGTTCTGCTTCGTTTGCCATGGTTTCATAATATTTTCTTTTGTCTTCTCTGGCACTCTTCTTCACTCTTTTGTTCAGTGTATTGTAGCTTGCATTCAGCTCCTGTTTTTGTTGCTCGTCAGTGCACTGGATAATCTTTTGTTTCACTATCCTTCTCTCTTCTATTAGTTTCCAAGTGTCCGTAGTGAGCCACTGTTTGTCCTGTCTCTTCTTTCTGCCTAGAACTTCCATGCAGGTTTGACTCCACACCGTTTTCAAGTTGTTCCAGTGCTTTTCGACGCTGACCTTTTCTCTGGTGTTGATTTGTGTCTCGGCTTTATGCTTGCAATGAAGATGTCCTTTGTAGCCTGGTCCTTCAGCTTTTGAGTGTTGAACTTGGCTTGTGGTCTATCTGCAGCTCCTGTTTCCCTGAAAGCTTTTAATTTGATTTGGATTGTCCCTTGTACGAGATAGTGGTCTGAGCCAACGTCTGCTCCTCTTCTTGCTTTTGTGTCCAGTAGGCTGCGCCTCCACTTCCTTGAGATTGAGATGAAGTCGATTTGGTTTTTGGTTTGCCCATCTGGTGACACCCATGTAGCCTTGTGGATATCTTTGTGCTTGTATACACTGCCACCAATCACTGGTTCGTTGAAGGCGCAGAAGTCGGCGAAGAGTTCTCTATTTTCATTCATTTCTCCGAGAGCTTCTCTACCCATGATGAGTTCCCTTCGTGTGTTGTCTGGTCCCAGTTTGGCGTTCATGTCTCCCATTAGTATTTTCATGTCGCCAGCTGGAGTATTGTCCATTGTTGCCTGTAGTTATCTGTAGAATTCTTCTTTCTTTTCGAGGTCTGCGTTGTTTGTGGGTGCATAACATTGTGTAATTGACACTTTCCTTCCTTTGGAGTTGAATCTGGCGGTCATTATCCTGGACAAGATCGCCCCCCATTGCATCAGGGCCTTTGTTTCCGTTGGTGACATCATGATAGCCACGCCCTCGGTGTGCGTGTGGTTATCTTCTGGGTGACCGGAGTAGATCACTGACTCACCCGTTGACAATTTGGTGAGTCCATTCCCATTCCATCTGCTTTCACATATTCCCAGTACTTGGATTCCGTATCTTTTCATCTCGTTTGCGATCTGGGCAGCTTTACCAGTCTCGTACATAGTGCGGACGTTCCATGTCCCCACACAAACTTTTTCTTTTGGTGCAAAGAGGTTCATCGTGCTGAAGTTTCTGTAGCAATTTTGTTTACAGCCTGTTGCAGAACTTTATCGACCAACAACTGTCTTCGTTCTATACTGGAGATCAGATGGCCGGGCCGGAAAGAATCACCAACAAGAAACTATGGGAACAAACAAAACAATCTCCAACCAACAAATATGCAGGAGAAAGTGGAGATGGATTGGACAATCGCTGATCAGGAGGCCGCTGGGTGACATCGCGCGAGCGTCAGGCCATTGTTCGAGTGGAACTAGGCCGAAAGGGAAGCGGCGAGTGGGACGTCAGTGCAAGGATGACATGGAGGAGATCGTGTGAATAGGAGTTGAAACAGTATGGACTAACTAACATGGATGCAGGTAAAAAGTACAGCAGAAGGAAGACCGAAGCAAGTGGAGATGTGCAGTTGAAGCCATATGTTTCACTAGGAGGAACCCAAGGGAACAATAATAATAATCAGCTACAATTGATTGATTGCTGATAAATCCTCAGCACGATTACAGAAGGCTTATGCGGCGTTTGACAACTTATATGTTGTGGTAGTGTAATACAGACAATGTATGCCAACGGAATATTATTGTCATATATTCCTACAGTTCAATTCAGCTTTAACAACAGAATACGATATATCTATTTGAACATTCTATTTCACGTTAAAGACTGAATACTTTCCCAGAATTCAATACTACCATTGGCAACAGAATACGAAGCATGTATTTGAACATTCTATCTCATGTCGTTTGATGTTAACGGAAATCACATGCTCAGTTAACGAATTGGTTAACGAATATAAACTGTAGATCTATGACCAGCGTTTTGACTAATGAAAAATATACCTTGGCTCCTGAATCTTGCCTTCTGTTTTTACAATGTCATCCTTAGCATATACGTCACATTCGACTACTGATGAAAAGGCGTGAGTACTGAACACCACTTCCCACTACCCTTCTCTTCATGGCTGTGAGACATGGTCACTGAATGTAAAAGATATCGAAACGCCAACTGTCTTTGACCATAGTACATTTGGGCTTCGTTTTCTCTATTAAGTGGTGTAATATGAGGAGAAATATTGAGAACGGGTGTAGAGTGCTAGATAAGGAAGGGAAGTCAATCAATGAGATTATGAATATGAATGAATTGATTGAGATCTCTAGAACATGTTGTGTTACACCTTTCTAGTCAAGCAGTGTTAGCTGATATACGAGTAGGTTGCAAAAAGAGTTGACAGCGGTCTAATCAAAACGTGGAATTTAATCCATGAAGGCTTTGACTATTTGGTTTGAGTTAACCAAGTAGGCTGGTGCAGACTAAGTAGCTTGTGTCTTTGAGATGTTTGACACTATTCATGATATGGCTTGAAATCAATTTCAGTGGTGCAGACACACATTCACTTTTGGTGACCTCCATGATCTTTTAAATCCTCGTGTTTTTCCGTGTTACTAATCTTCCAAACTTACATTTCTGCTCATTATAGCACTTTTGGGTTCCCAGTGGCTCAATGGTCTCTACGAGCTCACCTTGTAACCAGAAGGTCCTGGGTTCGAACCCCAGCGGGGTGGGTGCGTACTCATGAAGAGTCCTAAAATAGGACGAAACGGCTGTCCAGTATTCCTAGCTGGTTTTCCAATGGTTCTCTAACCAGTGTCAACTGCTGTTTCATCCTAATTTTAGAATCATTGGCAGTACGCACCCACTGGGATTCGACTGATATCACAGATATCGTGACCAGTGAGGTCCATCCAGTCAAGTGTGAGAATAGATGTCCCACCAATGCCACTGATTGATGGTCGCGCTAAATCACGAATTCGTAGAAGTAAGAATTCATGGGTCATTGAATGCGGTGTCAGTGGCTGAATGATGTACGAGCTTGCTTTGTAACCGCAAGGTCCTCCTGGGGTTTGAACCCAAGCAGTGGGTGAGTACTGTCGATGATTCCAAAACTAGGATGAAACAGCTGTCCTGTACCCCCTGCTGTTTTTCAATGGTTCTCTAACTGATATTAATCCGTGATCAACTCATGAATGCGCCGGTGGCACGGCCGACCATGCACATAGTCCGACACGTTCAATCCCCGGCCGACGCACTCCTTTACCTTGCTGAGCCTGAAATAATCCTTGTAAAGAGGAAAGGTTGGGGGCATGAGGGTAGCAAGCCCATTCTGTTAAATAAACACTGTTACAGAAACTTCAAGCCACTAGCTTGAAGCTCTATGTTCCACTGGGGAACGTGAAGGAAAAACACTCGTGAATACAAGACAGTTGATAATCTGACAATAGTTGCAGATACGCCTTGTTGATGAGTGCCAACTAGCACGAAACCTAGATTAGGGAAGGCTTCCTGTGGCCGATTGCATCCAACTATCTAATATATATCATGAAATCAATGTGCATCGTGATGGCGAGCTACCTAGATTGGTGGCCACTTACTCTGCATAACGATGATATCTCGTATAAATATTATCACGAAACATACTACCGAAATTATGACAGAGATACGTTTTTGAAGATTGTAGACTGGAGGATATTTCAGCAATCGACATTGACATACTTTGTTGAAATAATGTATTTACACCACTAGCACATTCAGAATATAAATTGTATCTGTTTATACCTTTTAGAGCCAGTTCCATTAATTGGCTGATCTATAATTAATAATAATAATAATAAAATAGAAACTGATAGTAATAGTGATGCATACAAAGTAACTGTAATCTGAAATCCTGTGACCAGGTAGTCAGTTTTCAAAGTAGAATCTTCCACAAAAGTGCCCAAATTCAAAGTGCCACACTTCATTCAATCATGTATACACACAAGTAGATAATTAAGATAGAAATTTGAAGAAACGTCAATAAAAACGGGAATGTCCAACAACAAGAATAATGAGGATTTAATGAATCTGAGGGATTAAAATAAGAGCGAGTAAATCAGCATTGCTGCGAGCAGGTTCGTGTCATCATTTCACCAGCACTCTCCAGTCACTCATTTTTAAACATCCAGCAATCCATCCAGGTAAACTTTCAGCCCACCACCATCACTTATGTGATTGTCTCAAACCAACGCACAAAGATATCATGGATTGGTGACACATTTTGCTACACGCCACGATTAAAATGTAACTGTGGTTTTCTTTGCATCCCCGAAATAGCAGTTAACAATCACACACTCTACATTTTACATTGAAGCACTTCACATGCAATTAATCTCTACATCCCACGAATCCATACCAGGACATACAGACTGGTTGATGGATAAGCTCATGAGACATTATTCAGTTGTTAGGACGGATTCTTATGACTCTTGAATTCTAACGTCTGACAATTAGTGACATATTCCATAAACATCAGTCAGTGTCATCCGCGAGTATTTGTCCTCACATCCAACTTCGAGCACCTCAGTAGTAACGACTTCTCGTCACTAGGGAGGGGGTCAGGCAACTCCGACCAACTTCTAGTCAGCCCCTAGTGAGTATTACATTCTATCTTCATTGATCAGTCTTCCAAGACTTTTAATGGATATCTTTATTCAATTAGAATATACTCACAAGTGTCTACAATCTTATAAGGTAAGACGGCGAAGTGGTATAAACAATGCTGATCATCAACACGAATAAACAGAATTTAAGGTAGCTATTCACCGTTCACGGCTGTCCATTATGGTTACACTGCTCGAGTCAGAGTTATCAATTATTTGGTTGAGGTATATAATTTGAGACACTGTTCCAGATAAAATCATATCCCTCATTTCAATCACAGCACACACACATACACACTTCTGAATGCTGAACACTCTTCATTCATAACAACTAGCCCGATTTCCATCCTTTATAACTAGTAGTCTGTTACGTCACCTGAAGGTTAGTCATCAGCTGATTCATTTGAATCATGATTATTTAACTTTGTTATTATTTTATACAAAGATTTAAACAAAATCACTTACAATACGTTGACATTCACCAGTTTTGTTATCAGTGAATGCACACCATGTTGAGCATGGATCAGCACAACATTTAGCGACTAGATCATTCCATGAACTAATAAGGTGGATTGTGAATAAAAGAAAAAGATTACACATTGTTACAAAATTCAACAATTTAAGATATTCTCAACAAAATTAACTAGAATGATACATTTCCTGATTGGTAATCATAGGGTTACACGTACTGTTGAGTGGAGGCTAACTGAGTTCTGTCACGTCAAGTATACAGCGTCGCGTCATGAAGTCAGGTGAATTCACATCTCAGTGCTCCCTCTGAATTAATGTTAGGTGTTTGGAGACAACCTTAGGCGGCCTTATCACACCTGCCTTTCGTTTACTCTCGCAATCGTCATCAGTCAGGCATATCTGAAACCTTCAAGAACTGATGCACCTCCCGAGGTTAGAATCAGCGTTACTCACGATTGCCAAAAATCATGGGAACTAGGTTATGGCCTTCTTGATGATTACCTCCAATCATCTAACACCAATGCAGGGTGCACTGCTATGGTGAGTTACCAAATTTGATAACCACATCCAGTCAGCTACACCAACGAGGACTACAAACATGATATCGGCTATTCCCGAGTGTGACCACCCAGTGTGTACCTATTGCAGCCCTACAAAGGATCTATCATGGGCCTAAATAGCTCACTGGTAACTTCTCTGACTGCAGTACTGACTAGCATGAATTTAAATCTCAGGGGGTTAGGGGGTAGGCAGAATCAATTCATTTGAGTTTGCAGATACGCCTTGCTAACTCGTGTCGACAATATCAAGTTAAGAAGACAGTATTTCTGTGAAACCAGATCACTCAATAAAGTACAAAACGCATTTAAGTGAATTACACTGTGGGTCGTGCTTACATAATGTAACACCTTATTATCAGTTTGAGTAGTAGTCTCGCAGAATGATGCAGACTGATAGGGAAACGCCAGAACTGAAATCAACATTTCAAGTCAATGTCTGCAGAGGCGGAAGTGTTCACCCGACAAAATAGGATTTAGTTTACGTTGTGGACATAAATTAACCTTATTGGACAGTTTGCCCAACCTCAGGCTGACTGTCAACCAGTAAGAACGGTCTATTTTTATCCTGACGTAAATGTATTTTAATGTGACGATGTGTTTTCCCTCAATAATAGTCCGTTGAAAATTCTCTTGTCTCCTGGCGTTAGAAGCTTACATAAGATAGAATTTGTAAGTCACTTGCTTGAAAGTCCATTACCGTGAAAGTGCGCAGACATAACGGAAAACAGATTGGGAAATCAGTGACTATAATAGTCGACTCGGTGTTTACAAGTGATGGATGGAAGAGATCTGCAGTTCTAGTTGATGACATTGTTGTGATTTGTAAATCAGGCTGACGATAGTATTGTTTAGTTCCGTTCTCTGACTGCTGGATAGTTTGTGTGACAAGCTTTCAACGTCTCTTTCTAGACGACATTTTCAGCACAGACTTCAATATGAAGTGAACTTATAGTGAATTCTGTGTCGTCGTGTAGCCAGGCAACTCTGTGTGTGTTCAGTCGTCGCTGCCATTATTGACACCATTATGTAAGTAATACTGAGGTCCAGTGACGTGTGTCTACATACTAATGATTGTCATCGAACAAATGCGTTTTATCTCAGGACTTGTTCTATAGAAGTCACCGCAACCGCTCTCATATTACTCACTGTTTTCTAGCCCTGGCAATCGACCAAAATATTTGGAAGGTTGGTCAGTACGTGATTTGGTATCATGAGATGAACAAAAGTTGTGAATCACGACTCCCTGGTTCGAGTCGTCAATCTGTGACTCAAAACGTTATCAAATACACTTGAGAATTGTAACCAATGGGTGACAAACTGTATTGTCATTCCATAATCAGTTTGTTTATTAGATGTACCACACAGCCAATGAAACAGTTTTATTTACTAGATGACGACGCCTTTCGAACAAAATTTATTGTTCATAATCATTTCATCAATTATAATCACACGACTTTGAAACTTGATTTTTATAGTTTTCTTTGTCTTCTCCTATCTGTCGTAGGGGTAGTAGAATTTTCCAGATATCTGGGTGGACAGGTGTTGAATTATTTCTGTTACACGTGTTGATTTGCAGTTGATTCGATAAACAAAGCTTCCGCTGTTATCAATCTCTCCCTCCATTCACCCTTTGACATTAGATTTTAAAATTGTCATCCTATCCCATCCTATTGCATGGTTAGGTGTGTGTGACTGCATGTAGTGCTATAGCTGAACTATTTTCTAGATTTCTTATCTTATTCGGGTCAACCAATCTCGATTTAGCTAGGTTTTTATGTTCGGCTAGTCTGACTGACCCTGTTCTACTAGTTTGACCTATGTATTTGACCTGACAATCATTCCAGCAGGGTATTAGATAAACTAAATTGTTTTGTTTTAAAGGCTTCACAGGATTAATCTTTTAACCAACAAAGCTTGTTTCTAATTGAGTTTGTGGGTTTGAATCCCAGCCACTTTTATACCTGCCTTTTTAAGAATTCTGCGTAACGTTTCCGAGGTTACTTCCTTGTGTGGAATTACTACTGATGATTTAGATTCCTTATTGTTGGTGTCGTCATTATTACTATAATTATTGTCACTATCGCTACTATCATTATTCATTTTATTTTTACATTTCCTTACATATTTCCTGACTAATTTATCCGGGTAATTATTAAGTTTCAAGGCTTCTTTTATGTGTATCACTGCCTGTCTAAGATTCTCTTTAGTACCAGTTAGTTTTTGTCCTCTATCACTTAAACTGTATTGTCCCCATTTTTTTAAACTTTCTCAAAGTAAAATGAAGTTTTAAACGCTCCTTCAATACTCTTCACAAGTATTCTCACTTCTCTTCATGATGTTGTTTCTCAATAAAAGTCTAAGTCTTTTCCACGTATTCAGCTCTATTGTTTATGTGTGACAACATATTATCCACTGGTGCACCCATATTGTATCACGTCTACGTTGAAATATAACAATGATAAACTCTAACAATAGGATCACAAGCTGTAGAAAATACCACAAATTTACAATCCTTCACAACGGAATATGGCATAATAAACTCGATGAAGTTAGTCTTCAACACATATGTGCAAAAAGCATCCACAGTTAGCATAGTTTACCGACTTGGTTCACCAATCAAAGAAAGAAATTAAGGGGTGGATGGTGACTAGCAGTGGAATCCAGCCAGGATAACGCGCATTTCGTCCTATTTGGAACTCGTTCGCCAGCCGGATGTACCTGCATTTCCCAGTGAGTCAGTGATGATGTTCCCACCACTAAGGCTCAAACCCAGTGACCATAGATCCAAACGCCAAAGCGTTATCCACTAGACCAGTTGGGCTGGCCACCTCTTGTGCAACGTGTCATATTGATTATTTAATTGAATTTGAGATTTTCCCGTCGGTTGATTGATTGGACCGAAGTGCTCCGTCCCAGTTGACGAGTCCCAAATAGGACGAAATGCGCGTTATCCTGGCTGGATTCCACTGCTAGTCCCCATCCACCAATTAATTAACTTCTAATTATAAATGCCCAGACATCGTCGAAGCATCTGCACAAGAAGCCGACAGACATGTCAACCTGAGACCGAGCACTTTAATCCAATCAATCGACGGGAAAATCTAAAATTCAATTAAAAAGAAAGAAATTGATGAATTCACTCAAGACGGAAGATATACCTGTTTTATTAATTCTGTTGCCCATTTTGTTATAATTGAACTGAACTTAATGAATCCGTTGCTACTTTATTATGTCTGCCCCTGTTAATTTACTAACTGTAACGGTAATGAACTTGACTGGTACGCTATATACTATGCTTATTTGTCCGTTGTACCTTCCGATTCACTGAGTCACGCAAATATCAAAAGACAAAAGCCTGTTTGTGAATGTAAGATATTTTATTGTACTGTACTACGCGACGTAGTTTAGGAAACAATATACATGATATTTTTGCATTTTCCTAACCATAATAAAGTCGACTGACGACTGTGGGAATGTATTGCTCTTATTGATTGGATATGTCTATCCTGATTGGTCGGTGGTCAGACAAACATTAAGGTGAGACAAAGGAAGATGAATTGGTCACATGCTAAATCATAATATGCGTGAGAAATGATACGATCTTAACATAGTAACTCCATCACAAGATAAATCACACAATGAGTGAGAAAGGATGATATACTACTTTATGCTGGGTCCTATGACTATCTTTCACTGATATTTGCCAACTGGCAAAGACCATGAGTGCGTGGATAACGAACCGTTAGTATAAGGAGTTAAAGTAGCAATGGGTATACCTTAATTACTTAAATATTATACTGTTACCATCATTGTTATTATTCCCTCTTACCTTTCATCGACAAGACCATGATACCTGATAAAGTATAAAAGGGAGTTATCATTCAATTTATGGCTCGTCAATCCATTACCAACCGCAATACCCTAAAATGATACAGAGGAAACAAGATAGTAAAGAGAACTGAAAGTCAACATCTTCATACTAACATAGCGCTGACTGACTGATTTCCTCGGAAGTTCAGCCATTTGATTTTACCACACTCCATACGTCATACATAAAGGTAGAGAAAAACTTCAAAGGATCTATAACGCCCTGAAAATATACAGAAAGGGGGAATGATTACATTAAAGGACATAAAAAGATCTTGGAGATCGCACACACACTGAATGCATCTGCACTGCCAGCTGGTAACTGTTTTCAGTCATAAAATCTTAGCATTTCCAGGACCCCAACCACGCAGTCTCTATACACCACTGTGTGGCTGGCTCAAATCAATAATCAACGACTTTGTGAACTGATATCAGTTACTCGTTTGATCGCCCCTGAGTCATGTATAACCTAATTCTATGCCAGTAATCATTACCTGACAGGGAAGGCGACAGCTCATCATCGGTAATGGATACCGTCCTAGCCATCTCAATAGATTCAATTCCATGACATCATCATGAAATAGGTGCGTCGATGGTTCAGTGATACAATATTTGCCAAATACAAGTATAGTCCCTGCGTTCAGTCTGTCGGCCGATGCACTCATTAACCTCACTTAGCAAGTTGTAATCCCGGTATAATGTTAGAACATCAGACGTGAGATTCGCAGCCCTGCACCCCGTAGAAAACAAACATCACATCACTGCTAATAGAATTATAATGATCTAGCCTGAAGCTCTCGCTTTGTTTCACTAGGAATCCATAGGAATACAATAGGCAATGACATGTAATAAAGTTATAGCACCGCATTCTAACCTCAGCTATAAAATATACACAAATGAACATAGAAATTATTTAACAGAGATATTTATTGCACGAATAAGCCTTCTATAGATAACATTATGATAATAAGTGACGAAGAGGAATAACTGAAGGCAGATGCGTCTCTGTTGTATTTTAACTTCGTAAATCTACAGTCTCACGATAATCCCCTTGATTGGTGAAAAATAGCACTACTTCCAAGAGACTCATCAAGCTACCTATCTATCATAAAACCTGGGAGTACTGGACAGCTATTTCGTCCTAGTTTTGGTCTCTTTTTGGGTACGCATCCACACCTCCTCTAAGGTTCGAAACCTGAACCTCCTGGTTACAGGGCGAGTCAGTAACCACCCATCGAAGAAGACATTGCGAAGTGGTTGCGCAATGTCATGAATTGGCAAAAGTTAGAATTCATGCACTGACCATTGGATCGGGTCTCAGTGGCTGATGAAGGGTCTACGAGCTCGCCTTTTAACCAGAAGTTCCTGGGTTCTAACCCCAGTTGGATGGGTACGTACTCATGAAGAGTCCCAAAAACTAGGATGAAACAGCTGTTTAGTACTCCCAGGTTTTCCAATGGTTCTCTAACTGATGTCAGCTCATGATGAAATCCCACTACCAATTAAAAAATTTTAAACTAGAGAATTTTTTAAACTGTTTCATCAACGTCCACTCGTACGTACATACACAAAGAAGATTTTAGAATAAACCTTTAACTACTAACATATTTTTGTATTACTGAATTCGTGAATAAAACTGAATTGGATATATGGACGACCAGTCGGCAGACAGACTGAACACAACTACCAGAGGCAAATATCCCATGAAGCAGGCTATGAGCCAGACTATTTATTGTGTGTGTGTGTGTGTGTGTGTGAGGACTGATGATGATACCACCAACATGAAGTAGGTGGTGGGGATGTTGATTGCCTAAGGCAAGGCAATAAGCTACACCTTCAATCCATCAACCTAAGCACTACCCTTTCAGCCGTAAAAGTTCAGAGTTCGGATTTTGTCCCACTAACTTCAGTGACGACGACAGTGAAGGGGGGGCTGGCTAGGGGAGCAACTTCGTAGTGTCACTAAATAACAACCTTCTTTCAAATTATCACTCATCAGTAAATAGATAGACGAATCAGGCGTATTTCACTATTGCATTAGGGATTGTATAACTTACAATCACCGAAAATATGTCCACACTAAAACTCCAACTTTATGACTACTAATCCTTCATGAAAAATATATTTCGTATTCTTCTTATTCACATTACATTAACGTTTAACTAATCTTGAACGTAAAAACGAATACACTTTTAAGTGTTAAATCGCAAACGGTCCACTATCAGGATGAAATATCAAAAGTTCGGGAATATTCACATTTGTCACACAAGTGAGACAAAATTCATTTCACCGTAGATGTCTGTAGCCTCATATCTTTTACATTAAAATGTGTTGATTCGGATGACCTGGATTTTATATCCATTGCTTTATCCACTGTAAAAGTCGGCTGTCTGAATTCAGTTGGCTGGGAGAGATGTTTCACGGGCTGCGAACCACACTACCTATCGTGTGTGAGGATTCTATGAAACTTACTATCCACTTACTTCGAGAACGGAAGTGGGTGTAGTGAGATTTGAACCTGAGGACTCACTGTCTAAAAGCCAAGGAAGCAAACCGATGGAGCATATATCCCTACTCAAATACGTCTACATAATAGCAATAGAAATAATAATCATAATTATACAAGTTAAAGACGTGTATTTCCTTTCGATTACAAGTCGTTATACCGCTGCATTAATGTTTGATTGGTTGGAGGACTTCATCGTGTGAGCTGACATTGGTTAGAGAACCATTGGAAAACCTGAGAATACAGGACAGTTGTTTCGTCGTGGTTTGGGACTCTTCATCAGTACGCACCCACCCCGCTGGGGTTCGAACCCAGAAGCTTCTGGTTACAAGGCCAGCTCGTAGACCATTCATCGGCCAACGGGGCCCGATCCAATGGCTCATGAATTCTAAATTCTGCCAATTCAGGACATAGCGCGACTGGCACTAGCCAATGTTTTCGCCGAGTATTTATCCTCACACCCGACCTGCTGCACCCTACTGGTCACGGCTTCCCGCTATAATTTGTATATATATCGTCAAGAATACAAGGGAGTAGCTACCCACCTTATTTTAGTCCAGAATATAAGCAGAAGTAACACTCACGACAAAACTAAACTGATACAGGGAATTTCTATAAAGTTCGCATATCACGCAGTCCACTGTGAAATTTTCTCCACAGGGCCCTTTATAGAAATGGACCATGTAGATCAAAAAATATTCCATCTGTTTGATAGCATAAATGCGAATCAAGAAAGCAGCAAGCACAGATGCATCACGGCACGTACTATTCATTGATTAAAATAAATAGTTTTGTGGTGAGAGCTGGCTGCTAGCCAAATTGGTAGACAGTAAATTTACGTCAATGTTTGTGTCCTCAATATCGGTCGTGAAAAAAAAACAAGAACAAAGACTAATTCAACAACCAACCCACAGAAGACTTTGCGTAGGCAGATACAATTAGCATATAGATGATCTGACATTTAAGAAACAGCCACAAAGAGATACAAGATTAACTTTCTGTGAGAAACAACCAATCAGAGGACTGTGTTTTTCTACTGACAATACTCTATAGTAATGTATGTGAAAATCTACAAATATGTGTTGATTTCCTTAATAAACGATCTGCCGCCTGGCCCTTGTCTTCTGTTGTCACAGTTTGATAACACTCACATCAAGAGGAAACTGTGCTAAAATTCCATCGCAAACTGCGCAATTTGCAAGTTGCATATTCGATTCAATGTATTACTGGTTCGACAAAGTAGTTAGCTAGAGTTTGACTGGAGTAAACTGACTCGGCTCTATGAAATGAGAGAAACAGGGTAGACTACCAATGAGCTATGCCTTAAACGAGCCAAAAAGACCAGATCACTTCCACCTGGATGCCTGGCAAGCACTACTGGTTGGTGTGAGTGGTACCTGGTCATTCATATTAGCCAATCAGTAGTACACACTGTCATCCAAAACGGGGTTATTTCAAAGTAAGAAGAAAAGCCGAGCTTTGAAACCACAAACACATACCCACAGGCACACACACACACACAGACCTACCATAAGTTTAAATCTCGGTGAATCTTTAAGCAGTAATGCCAGTGTAGGCACATAAACACCACCATAACTCTCACCAGTGACATACAGTTTACGAC
This sequence comes from Trichobilharzia regenti, assembly GCA_944472135.2. Taxonomy (NCBI): domain Eukaryota; kingdom Metazoa; phylum Platyhelminthes; class Trematoda; order Strigeidida; family Schistosomatidae; genus Trichobilharzia; species Trichobilharzia regenti. The sequence continues at coordinate 65,832,597 of OX235267.1, forward strand.
CTTCATATTCTGGAAACTTGTCTAAGAAATGAAGTAGGGCATGATGATTATTTAATGCCGTCTATAGTGAGTGGAGAAAAGAAATACAAAGAAGAAGAGAAAATCGAATGAATATGGAATCTCTTAATAATATTCAAACACGGATTATTTCCTTTTGACTACACCATAACATAAAAAGCGTCTATTGCTTGTGTTTTTGAGCAGATAGAGCTACGATTTGTTGCTTGATGTACTCAACATGCCACCTGTGACGAGTGAAATCGAACTCAGCATAACTCACAGGTTTTCGGGTAGCCCTATAGTAGTAGAGAGAATTGACAAATATGCATGCACTTGATGTGCGACACCTCAGTTTTCATCTCGTAATAAAATATTCTGGTGTTATTGGCATTCCTAGAATACAGCTATCCGGTACTGTTTTTTGAGCCACATTTATTGTGTTGAGGTCTAACGATACTGCCCAGTCACTCACCGAACTGAAATATGAGTATTTCAAAACACAAGGAGGTATCCAAGCAACAACACCTCTGAAAAACAGATTAACCTTACCGTTTGTCAAACTCTCACTGTGTGGAGAGATAGTAACACTGGTTAATCAAGTCATTAACACTTTATCCGACTGAGGCACTAAATCCATCTGAAGTATAATGATGATACCTACAAAATCTTCAAAATGTTGCTGAGGCATTTATAACTCAACCACACATACCAAATTTAATGTTACGTCGACCGATATGCACTTTCTTTGCCTCTCAAAGGCCTGTCGGTTCATTCAGAACATATTTTAACGATTATGTATGCTCCCTTGTGGTTATGTCCTCGTAGCCTCCAACAGATAAGTCCGTCTTGTACACCGAAAATCTCGGCAAAGTGACTTGTGATTCTGCTTCACTGTCCTGTTTATCACACTTCAAGTCAAGGGCCCAGTGAACGGGTATGACCTCTAACGAAAGCCACCCACTTCCATTTGTGCAACCCTGAAGTATCTCCGCACTACCACAAATCACTTTTCCATTTTGTGTGGCAGATCTTTTGGTGCCCAAAATGTACCAGCGGTGCTCGTCCATATGCACATACAGATATATACTGCAGCAGTCACGTAGGGTTATACAATACTTCCACGTACTACGTTTTATAACGTCTGCCTTCCTCTCCTACTCAAATTCTGGGAACATAGGTCCCTCAGTCAGATGAATCAGCTTTATTTAATAATTGTCTAAATACACGTTTTACAACAACCGTTAGGTTAGCTACCTGACCACTTTAGAATAAACACTAATAATACACAATGCCAGTGGGGCAGTAGACAGTGGTAGTCCTTGAAAACTCTACTCACCTCATCATCATCAGTGGTAACATTACCATCAAGAGAATAGGAGAATCCTACACCGGCTGGAGACTCCAAGTAAAGCACATTTCCGAGCTGAAAAATAATAAATTGTGAAGGAAATATTTTGAAATAAGATGCCGAAGGAGAAGATCCTCCATTTCTCCAAAATGGAGAATCACAAAGAATAACTCAAGTGGTGCTCTAACTGATATCAGCTTATGATGAAAAATCCAACCTCCAACCAATCAAACAAAATTCCTACAAAACAGCCAATACTTGAAAATACTCAATATGTTAACTAGTCCAAGCGAAACGGTTCAAAACATATAGAGAATGCATTGTATAGAAAGTGATATTACTTCTCAACATTAAAATTACGACAACTAATAAAGGAATAACTCATAAATGTCAGATGAAAATTTATTCGTTTACCTATTCTACAGAAAAAACATCACACAACAGGAGCACTAAACGATCCACTAAGTCGACGACAAATGAGGAGACAAATGAAAACGAGTAGCTGCACCTGTCGCGAATATTAAAAAGCAGCATCCATTACTTCATTATTTGACCACAGTTATTTGAATCCCATTTCTAGTCCCATATGGTATTATATGGTGAGTAATAATGACGTCACATGTCAAGTGTTAGCTAGCTAAGAACCGAAAGTCAATCGATCAGCTCATGAACCTACATCGATTAAGATGGCTAGCACGCGTGTTACCTATGCTCAGTCGCTCCTACGATAGACAATGTTAATTGGCATAAGGTTGGGTCGGAAAGAGTTATGGGTAATCGAACTGAAAACTCACATTGATCCATGAGGTCCCTGAATCTGTTTGAACTAGTCACGTAGGGAAGTGTAAACCCCCTGGCTCCGGTTATCGGGATGCTAATATCTATAGGTGATATGAGCAAAAACGGCAATGATCCACAAAATCAACAGTCCCAAGACACTGCTACTAAGCATTCTATAAACACTAACCAGCTGACCTGTGCATAATTATGTTACTGACAAAAACCACATTTCTAAAAATCAATTGAGATGACGTCAGGTTATGATTTGCAAAATCCTAACTCTCTTCTAGTTTAATTGTGTGTCAGCTAGCGTTACTTGACAACGTAGGCATTGGTATCACACGCATAACATGTACCCTCACCACCTCAATCGATTCACTTTCACAACCTCAAACACTCACTCCTTGCCTAACACATCCCACCTAACCCTAATATTACTCATCATACGTTACCAATTAATATGAGACGCAGAATCCTAATATCTGTGGTCAAAATCAAACAGCCTCTTCTTATCGTTCACACTCAACAGCAATGTCTCATGGCATACAGAAACGTAGTGTCACTATTCACAAATCAACGAAATGAACTATAGATCACTTCACCTTGTTCGCCTACTTACCATCCAACTAAATATTTCGTATGAGAAAATACATCATCAAGACTACTGACATGACTCGTCGAGATCAAAAAACACCTCAGCTAACGATCACAAGAACAGAAATGCAGTAATCGGGTCACCACGACACTACCACAAAATAACATACATGTGACATAATAATATGTCGATATACTCATAAAAGTTTAAGTATCCAATAGATCAGTCAAACGTCACCAAAAAAATAATATTTAGCTTACCTTATTCCAAGAGTATGGATTATTTACAAGACTAGGTCCCTTTACAAGCTGAAATAGAGACAAATAAAAATAACAGTCGATATTTAAAATCACAGATTGAGGTCAAACAATTACAAGTAATACTACTACTGCAACTACTAGAAAATTCCCAAACGAAGCCTTCATTTAACCCACTTGACAATTTGTCAGAGCCAACACAGTATACTGAGATAACGTCTGGAGATTCCAGTGAGGAAGACGCCGCACCATTATATAGTTGACATAGTTGATTACTGCTGGTGTTCCATCATTGCAGCGTGTTTTCCACTTCCACTTCGTTTTAGTCATGTGCACCCTCTCCCTTCCCCCTTACTATCATGAAAAAGAATTACAACGATCTATGAGTACTTCATTTGGCTAAATAAGCATTTCCATTCCAACTTCTCTCAAGAATAAGATAATATTAACACATACCAATGAGGATTATTATGCCTATCGAGCTTCCTTATACGGATATTCCTCAAATATGGCAGACTACTTTAGGACCATTGCAAAGTCAGTAGACAAGTGGGCAAAGCGGATGAAACAACTAATGAAATTAATAATTAAAATAGCAATAGGATGGCATCAAAGGATAACATACTGTTGCCAGTCTGAAGTTAAAAACTGCCCACCAATAATGAGGAGTAATAATTAGAGTAGCTGGGTTGAGAAATCTAAACTTAATAACGATTTTATGTAAGATAAAACTAAACTAAGGTTTACCAAGAGTTGGCCGGCCATTTTCCAGGTTAGCTGAACGCATAGCCAATACATCATGTGAACTCTGCTTAGGCCTTATGTGGTCATTAGACATACAACACGGTTTTGGTCAAATGTATTCCGCGTCAACTCTGGAAAATTATACCCTATTTACCAGAATATAACTTACCATGTATGGACCGTTTTCAGAAAGTAGGCCTTCTAATGATGAGCACCCGGGGCCACCGTTCAACCATAATATCAGAGGTGCAGACTCTGGTTTTGTCTCAGCTTCAACAAGCCAATAATGAATTTGGATTTTGTCACTAACGCCATTAAGGTATCCTGAATATTGTGTGAAGTTCGGTGGGGGCCATACTCCTGGCAAATATAAGATCTTATCTGAATCTCCTGGTTTTTCTCCCCTAACCACAGATATCCAACAACTACTGAAGGTAAAGAGATATGTCAAAACAGTCAAGGTCATACAAGCGTCTGATAGTATATTCAAATTGGGCGCAAATTCTCAATAAGTCCTATTGTGAGCCATTCAAAGTAGGTTTGCTGCCTATGTTAATCATTTTCTTTGAGATTTTTGTACTATGGGAAAATTTTGTGTGTTTAAAGATTCAGTGAATCAAGTGAAGGAGTGGGCTGTTATTCCGAGAGTTCATATCTTGTTGCAAGAAGCATAAATCTACGCTGATATTTTACTGATTATAGCATGTGACATCGGTAGTCCAACTTCGCAGGCTAACCATCGATATCAGGTGGGCATCGGCATCTCGCTAACTTATTGAGCATGTAATATATCATCGTTACAGAACCTGGCCAAAAGATTGCACGATGCTCGCAGTAATTCAACTGTTTCATAAACGTTGTGAGCACCTGGATGCCTAGCAAAGCTGCAGTAGGTTCTTATCATGTGATTCAAATATTTCGGGCAACTAGCTTACGAACTCCAAACACACTAAGTTTAGAAGAATCGACGTTAATGGTACGTCACGAAAACTGGAGGCACATAAGCTGATTAGTCCGTACACTGGTTGATCGTTAGTAGCCAACACTACTACCAAAATAATTACCCAAGCTATCGGCCAGCAATGTGTATTATGGGAAAAAATAGTCGTAGGGTTCAAACGTTTATTTTTGAAAGTGCAGTGAGGCGGGGAACTTCGTCAAGCACACGGAAGAGCATTCATCACTCAATACCGTTCAAAAAATAAGGAGAGCCTTACAAATTATAAAGATAACAGTTCCCAGTCGGTTAATCGTCCCACCTTCCGAGCTCCTTAATCACTAACTACATTTGAGTAATAGTAACATTTTGAGTCGAATGGACTCTACGACCCCTAAGGCTCCAAGCATAGAAACATCTGCACTGTTCCAAACCCACTCAGCTCTATGTTTGCTAACAACCTAACCGTAGTTAGTCCATAGACTTGTATCTATTCAGACTTAGTCTAAGGCTGCTGAATTGATTGATAACGGCTCCCCAGTCAAAAATCATCTCACTTTCTTCCAGTTTGCATGGTAGGCCTGTTGTAAAGTACCAGCTGCTCGCACGTGCAGGTGCATTTGACCGTTTGGTCTGCTTTCCGATCTTCACTGGTCTTCCGTCTTCCTAAAGTACCGTCTCCGCAGAAGTCTTTATTGCGCATATTTCAAATCCCTGTTTCTACGTCCACACGACTGCACTGAATTAAATGAAGGCCATTTATGTGTACTGTTTATACCACATGATACCATAAAATTCTTACATCTCCAATACAACAGTTGTCTGACAGACTAAGTTTCAACGGGAAACTTAGCAAAGGATGCACTCGTTCTGGTTGCCGCACCCCGTGATATTTACGGAATTGAAGGTCAGAAGTAGTTTTAGGGGATTGTGAGTGATTTAAAATATGAACGCAGAATGTAGCTAGGTTCGTGCGATTAAGCTTACTAAAGTGATTGAGTGAGTCTTTGCTATTGACAACTTAGTGAAGTACTGCCTGCAATTTAGAGTGGCCGGTCCTGGGCTCCTCGTGGCGGTCATCTGTGATATTTTGGAATCACACTAGGATAATTTCTCAGAACATTGCCACATATGATGATGCCTGTAAACTGGCGTCCCTCACGTACTGTACCATGAGAATCAATCCATCTATTATTATTTAAATGAAATAAACATTTCTCTGATTTCAAAATAACACATCAATGAACTATTATTCAAGGATTCTGTACACAACAAAATTATGTATGAAAACTGACTTCAAGCTTTATTTTTTTCCCAGGCACTTATAACCCATCCACCAAACACCTGGTTTTTTGTTAATGCGAAGACAATACTTCTGTATTTCCTGATGTGTTGCACTCACTGACAATCTAGCAGATTTTTCCAACTATGCACAGAAATGATTGTACATAAGTGAAAAGGATGTTTTATACTACTGGGATTAACATTTATCAAGTGTATGTATAATCTCCAGCGTACATGTGAAACATATACAGAAATAGAACCATATTATTCAGTAACATTTTACAATCGATAGCAAAATATGTTTAACATGTACGCTGGAGATTATACATACACTTGATAAATGTTAATCCCAGTAGTATTACTTATTATTATTATTGTATCCTTTAGTTCCTAGAGGAACATAGGGCTTCAGCTGCGCACCTCCATAGCCTTCGGTTTTCTGACAACTTTTTCACCCTGCTCCAGGTCTGTCCACATGCTTTCATCTCCTCCTCGCATGACCTCCTCCAAGTCACCCTTGGACGACCAACTCGCCGCCTCCCTTTCGGGTTCCACTCGAGAAATGGCTTGTCTAGTGATGTCACTTGATGGTTTCCTCAGCGTATGGCCAATCCATCTCCATTTCTTTCTGCCTATTTGTTTCACAATCGGTTCCTGATTGGTTCGCTCCCAGAGATCCCTGTTGCTGATCTTTTCTGGCCATCTGATCTTGAGTATTGAGCGGAGACAGTTGTTAATGAAGGTTTGAAGTTTGTTTGAGATGCTCTTTATGACTCGCCAAGTCTCTGATCCATCCGTATAGTAGCACTGACTTCACATTGGAGTTGAAAATCCGGATGTTATTTTTGACGCTGAGTGCTGTTGACCTCCACACAGATTTGAGGGTAATGAAAGCTTGTCTTGCTTTTCCGATTCTGGCTTTGATGTCCTCGTCAGTTCCGCCTGTAGTTGAGACGATGCTTCCCAGGTAGGTGAAGGAGGTTGTTTCTTTCAGGTTCTTCCCATTTATGCTTATTGTGGTCTGTTGGTGTTGTTGATGTTGGCTAGGAATCTTCATTATCTCTGTTTTATCTATGTTCACGTGAAACATCCTTTTCACTTATGTACAATCATTTCTGTGCATAGTTGGAAAAATCTGCTAGATTGTCAGTGAGTGCAACACATCAGGAAATACAGAAGTATTGTCTTCGCATTAACAAAAAACCAGGTGTTTGGTGGATGGGTTATAAGTGCCTGGGAAAAAAATAAAGCTTGAAGTCAGTTTTCATACATAATTTTGTTGTGTACAGAATCCTTGAATAATAGTTCATTGATGTGTTATTTTGAAATCAGAGAAATGTTTATTTCATTTAAATAATAATAGATGGATTGATTCTCATGGTACAGTACGTGAGGGACGCCAGTTTACAGGCATCATCATATGTGGCAATGTTCTGAGAAATTATCCTAGTGTGATTCCAAAATATCACAGATGACCGCCACGAGGAGCCCAGGACCGGCCACTCTAAATTGCAGGCAGTACTTCACTAAGTTGTCAATAGCAAAGACTCACTCAATCACTTTAGTAAGCTTAATCGCACGAACCTAGCTACATTCTGCGTTCATATTTTAAATCACTCACAATCCCCTAAAACTACTTCTGACCTTCAATTCCGTAAATATCACGGGGTGCGGCAACCAGAACGAGTGCATCCTTTGCTAAGTTTCCCGTTGAAACTTAGTCTGTCAGACAACTGTTGTATTGGAGATGTAAGAATTTTATGGTATCATGTGGTATAAACAGTACACATAAATGGCCTTCATTTAATTCAGTGCAGTCGTGTGGACGTAGAAACAGGGATTTGAAATATGCGCAATAAAGACTTCTGCGGAGACGGTACTTTAGGAAGACGGAAGACCAGTGAAGATCGGAAAGCAGACCAAACGGTCAAATGCACCTGCACGTGCGAGCAGCTGGTACTTTACAACAGGCCTACCATGCAAACTGGAAGAAAGTGAGATGATTTTTGACTGGGGAGCCGTTATCAATCAATTCAGCAGCCTTAGACTAAGTCTGAATAGATACAAGTCTATGGACTAACTACGGTTAGGTTGTTAGCAAACATAGAGCTGAGTGGGTTTGGAACAGTGCAGATGTTTCTATGCTTGGAGCCTTAGGGGTCGTAGAGTCCATTCGACTCAAAATGTTACTATTACTCAAATGTAGTTAGTGATTAAGGAGCTCGGAAGGTGGGACGATTAACCGACTGGGAACTGTTATCTTTATAATTTGTAAGGCTCTCCTTATTTTTTGAACGGTATTGAGTGATGAATGCTCTTCCGTGTGCTTGACGAAGTTCCCCGCCTCACTGCACTTTCAAAAATAAACGTTTGAACCCTACGACTATTTTTTCCCATAATACACATTGCTGGCCGATAGCTTGGGTAATTATTTTGGTAGTAGTGTTGGCTACTAACGATCAACCAGTGTACGGACTAATCAGCTTATGTGCCTCCAGTTTTCGTGACGTACCATTAACGTCGATTCTTCTAAACTTAGTGTGTTTGGAGTTCGTAAGCTAGTTGCCCGAAATATTTGAATCACATGATAAGAACCTACTGCAGCTTTGCTAGGCATCCAGGTGCTCACAACGTTTATGAAACAGTTGAATTACTGCGAGCATCGTGCAATCTTTTGGCCAGGTTCTGTAACGATGATATATTACATGCTCAATAAGTTAGCGAGATGCCGATGCCCACCTGATATCGATGGTTAGCCTGCGAAGTTGGACTACCGATGTCACATGCTATAATCAGTAAAATATCAGCGTAGATTTATGCTTCTTGCAACAAGATATGAACTCTCGGAATAACAGCCCACTCCTTCACTTGATTCACTGAATCTTTAAACACACAAAATTTTCCCATAGTACAAAAATCTCAAGGAAAATGATTAACATAGGCAGCAAACCTACTTTGAATGGCTCACAATAGGACTTATTGAGAATTTGCGCCCAATTTGAATATACTATCAGACGCTTGTATGACCTTGACTGTTTTGACATATCTCTTTACCTTCAGTAGTTGTTGGATATCTGTGGTTAGGGGAGAAAAACCAGGAGATTCAGATAAGATCTTATATTTGCCAGGAGTATGGCCCCCACCGAACTTCACACAATATTCAGGATACCTTAATGGCGTTAGTGACAAAATCCAAATTCATTATTGGCTTGTTGAAGCTGAGACAAAACCAGAGTCTGCACCTCTGATATTATGGTTGAACGGTGGCCCCGGGTGCTCATCATTAGAAGGCCTACTTTCTGAAAACGGTCCATACATGGTAAGTTATATTCTGGTAAATAGGGTATAATTTTCCAGAGTTGACGCGGAATACATTTGACCAAAACCGTGTTGTATGTCTAATGACCACATAAGGCCTAAGCAGAGTTCACATGATGTATTGGCTATGCGTTCAGCTAACCTGGAAAATGGCCGGCCAACTCTTGGTAAACCTTAGTTTAGTTTTATCTTACATAAAATCGTTATTAAGTTTAGATTTCTCAACCCAGCTACTCTAATTATTACTCCTCATTATTGGTGGGCAGTTTTTAACTTCAGACTGGCAACAGTATGTTATCCTTTGATGCCATCCTATTGCTATTTTAATTATTAATTTCATTAGTTGTTTCATCCGCTTTGCCCACTTGTCTACTGACTTTGCAATGGTCCTAAAGTAGTCTGCCATATTTGAGGAATATCCGTATAAGGAAGCTCGATAGGCATAATAATCCTCATTGGTATGTGTTAATATTATCTTATTCTTGAGAGAAGTTGGAATGGAAATGCTTATTTAGCCAAATGAAGTACTCATAGATCGTTGTAATTCTTTTTCATGATAGTAAGGGGGAAGGGAGAGGGTGCACATGACTAAAACGAAGTGGAAGTGGAAAACACGCTGCAATGATGGAACACCAGCAGTAATCAACTATGTCAACTATATAATGGTGCGGCGTCTTCCTCACTGGAATCTCCAGACGTTATCTCAGTATACTGTGTTGGCTCTGACAAATTGTCAAGTGGGTTAAATGAAGGCTTCGTTTGGGAATTTTCTAGTAGTTGCAGTAGTAGTATTACTTGTAATTGTTTGACCTCAATCTGTGATTTTAAATATCGACTGTTATTTTTATTTGTCTCTATTTCAGCTTGTAAAGGGACCTAGTCTTGTAAATAATCCATACTCTTGGAATAAGGTAAGCTAAATATTATTTTTTTGGTGACGTTTGACTGATCTATTGGATACTTAAACTTTTATGAGTATATCGACATATTATTATGTCACATGTATGTTATTTTGTGGTAGTGTCGTGGTGACCCGATTACTGCATTTCTGTTCTTGTGATCGTTAGCTGAGGTGTTTTTTGATCTCGACGAGTCATGTCAGTAGTCTTGATGATGTATTTTCTCATACGAAATATTTAGTTGGATGGTAAGTAGGCGAACAAGGTGAAGTGATCTATAGTTCATTTCGTTGATTTGTGAATAGTGACACTACGTTTCTGTATGCCATGAGACATTGCTGTTGAGTGTGAACGATAAGAAGAGGCTGTTTGATTTTGACCACAGATATTAGGATTCTGCGTCTCATATTAATTGGTAACGTATGATGAGTAATATTAGGGTTAGGTGGGATGTGTTAGGCAAGGAGTGAGTGTTTGAGGTTGTGAAAGTGAATCGATTGAGGTGGTGAGGGTACATGTTATGCGTGTGATACCAATGCCTACGTTGTCAAGTAACGCTAGCTGACACACAATTAAACTAGAAGAGAGTTAGGATTTTGCAAATCATAACCTGACGTCATCTCAATTGATTTTTAGAAATGTGGTTTTTGTCAGTAACATAATTATGCACAGGTCAGCTGGTTAGTGTTTATAGAATGCTTAGTAGCAGTGTCTTGGGACTGTTGATTTTGTGGATCATTGCCGTTTTTGCTCATATCACCTATAGATATTAGCATCCCGATAACCGGAGCCAGGGGGTTTACACTTCCCTACGTGACTAGTTCAAACAGATTCAGGGACCTCATGGATCAATGTGAGTTTTCAGTTCGATTACCCATAACTCTTTCCGACCCAACCTTATGCCAATTAACATTGTCTATCGTAGGAGCGACTGAGCATAGGTAACACGCGTGCTAGCCATCTTAATCGATGTAGGTTCATGAGCTGATCGATTGACTTTCGGTTCTTAGCTAGCTAACACTTGACATGTGACGTCATTATTACTCACCATATAATACCATATGGGACTAGAAATGGGATTCAAATAACTGTGGTCAAATAATGAAGTAATGGATGCTGCTTTTTAATATTCGCGACAGGTGCAGCTACTCGTTTTCATTTGTCTCCTCATTTGTCGTCGACTTAGTGGATCGTTTAGTGCTCCTGTTGTGTGATGTTTTTCTGTAGAATAGGTAAACGAATAAATTTTCATCTGACATTTATGAGTTATTCCTTTATTAGTTGTCGTAATTTTAATGTTGAGAAGTAATATCACTTTCTATACAATGCATTCTCTATATGTTTTGAACCGTTTCGCTTGGACTAGTTAACATATTGAGTATTTTCAAGTATTGGCTGTTTTGTAGGAATTTTGTTTGATTGGTTGGAGGTTGGATTTTTCATCATAAGCTGATATCAGTTAGAGCACCACTTGAGTTATTCTTTGTGATTCTCCATTTTGGAGAAATGGAGGATCTTCTCCTTCGGCATCTTATTTCAAAATATTTCCTTCACAATTTATTATTTTTCAGCTCGGAAATGTGCTTTACTTGGAGTCTCCAGCCGGTGTAGGATTCTCCTATTCTCTTGATGGTAATGTTACCACTGATGATGATGAGGTGAGTAGAGTTTTCAAGGACTACCACTGTCTACTGCCCCACTGACATTGTGTATTATTGGCGTTTATTTTAGATGGGTCTGATAACTAATTTAACGGTTGTTGTAAAATGTGTAATTAGACAACTATTAAATATAATTGATTCATGTGACTGCAGGACGTATTTCCCCAGAATCTCAATGCGAGAGGAAGGCATACGTTATAAAACATAGTACCTGGAATTATTGTATAACCGCCTCGACTGCTGCAGTATATATCTGTATGTGCATATGGACGAGCACCCTCGGTACATTGTAGGCGCCAAGAGATATGCCACACAAAATGGACTCATAATTTCTGCGAAGGCTGAGATACTTCAGGGATACCCTAATCGAAGCAGGTGGTAATTTTAAGAGGTCATACCCGTGCGATGGTCCCTTGACTTGAAGTGTGATAAAGAGGGCAGTGAAGCAGCATTGTGAATCACTTTCTCAAAGTTTTCAGTGCTCAAGACGGAATTATCTGTTGTAGGCTACGAACTCATGACCACAATAAAGCACAAAGAGTCTTTAAAATATGTTTTGAGTGAGCCAATGGGCATTCTAGAGGGAAAGAAAGGGCAAATTGATGCACGTGACATTAAATTTGATATGTGGATGAGTTATGGGTGCTTTGAAGTGTTTGTAGATATCATTGTTGGACTTCAGATGCATTTAGTGCCTCAGTCGGATTAAGAGTTATTAACTTGACTGTCCAGTGTTACTATATCCACACAGTGGGAGTTTGACAAAGGGTCTGGGTGATCTGTTTTTCAGAGATATTGGTGCTTGAGTACTGAAATACTCATATTTCAGTTCGGTGAGTGACTGGGCAATATCGTTAGACCTCATGGAATAAATGTGGCTCAAAAAACAGTTCCGGATAGCTGTATTCTAGGAATGCCAATAACACCAGAATATTTTATTACGAGATGAAAACTGAGGTGTCGCACATCAAGTGCATGCATATTTGTCAATTCCTTGTACTACTATAGGGCTACCCGAAACCCTGTGAGTTATTCTGAGTTCGATTTCACTCGTCACAGGTGGCATGTTGAGTACATCAAGCAACAAATCGCAGCTCTATCTGCTCAAAAACACAAGCAATAGACGCTTTTTATGTTATGGTGTAGTCAAAAGGGAATAATCCGTGTTTGAATATTATTAAGAGATTCCATATTCATTCGATTTTCTCTTCTTCTTTGTATTTCTTTTCTCCACTCACTATAGACGGCATTAAATAATCACCATGCCCTACTTCATTTCTTAGACAAGTTTCCAGAATATGAAGGTCGTAAACTGTATGTCACTGGTGAGAGTTATGGTGGTGTTTATGTGCCTACACTGGCATTACTGCTCAAAGATTCACCAAGATTTAAACTAAGGGTAAGTTTGTGTGTATGTGTGTTTGCGTTTTCAAAGTTTCGCTTTTTTTATTACTTTGAAATAACCCCCTTTTACATAACAGTGTATACTAATGATTGATTATTATGAGTGACCAGATGCCTCTCACACCAATCAATAGTGCTAGCTAGCCACCCAGACCTAATTGATCTGAAGACCGTTCAGCTCTATTCTTGATTCAACCCGTCAGAGAGAGCTTAATCGGTTTTCTAACCATCTGAATACTGGCTAGGTACTCTGGAGAAGTGGTAACACATTGAGTCGACTTGTCAATTTAAAAATTGCCCGCTAGTGAAATCTTGCCTCAAAGACTTTTTAATATGAGTAACATCCAACTATGTATATCGATCAATCGGTGATAGACAGCTTTATCCGATAATGCTTGCTTTCCTGATCCCCTTTCATTTCATCATAACATATCAAATATTGTGGTAACCTGAATAGTTTTGGTCTCCAAGGTGAAGTATGCTGAACTTTTACCGTGAAGTGTACATTTGCCAAAGTGATTTTATTCAAAAGTAATCCCCATTCCGGCACTGATAATAGCCAAACACGTAGTTCAGCGTAGAGCCTCTTTTCAGAGAATTCATTTTCCCCTTCACCTCAACAATCTCATTTATTTACTATTTCCATCTCATGAAAGTGATCAGTTGTCACACAAACATAGTTGTTAGTACTGTTAGCCAATGCATAGAGGGAGTTGAATAGGTAGACTAGAGTTATGTAATAGGATGAACATAGAAATGAAGGAAAATATGAAATGACGTAAGAGTTGTAGAGAAGTACACGAGTCATAAGGAGTTAGAAAGACAAAGAAAGAAAGAAAATTCAAGTCAGTAGAAATCAACAAGGTTGTTTTCATGATGGTAGAAGCGGGTGAATAATTTTCCTTTAAATGCATGGCTAAGGTTAGTCTAACTGAATAGCCAAAGCTTTAGCAGGACAATGGAGACGAAATTGTATTTATTACCTTTGACAGGTTGTTCTTTACTTTGAAGGAGGAGGCGTTTGTTGAGATGGAATGATCATTGTTGACGTGGTATTCGATTACCACCCTCCTTATAGAGCCACTGCTAGCTTTCTGCATTCCATTCCTTTCATTTTAGTCGACTATTGACAATTGACCATTGTATGTAGGTTATGTAGATGATAAATTCGTCATTTACAAGAATAGTTACGACCCCAGACAACTGCTACAAGTATTTAACAAAATCTATTCGACAATGAAATTCAGTCTTGGAACGGTGAATGAGTCCGAAATTCTCTTTCTTAATGTGGATTTAACAAGACGAAACTTAAAAAAGTCAGTCCTTAGGTGACCTACTTCAAACAGTGTTGTAACGGAATGTTAGTGTTTTGTTGAATGGTGCTGTCGATTCTGACTGCAATGCGCCTTCAGACAACTGATCTAATCACTGGGAAATATCCCCCCCTCCCCCATACACACAATGATTAGACATACAAAAGTCAGATTTAACTCGGACAACTGAGATGACAACAACAACAACGTTTATTATATGAAATACAGAGTAAATGTCATTTACAGACCCATGGCTTAAGATACATGGTAGATAAAATATTGGCTATCTGTCGAAAAACACACACCTCCAGAGTAGCAGTTCACTCTTTCTTAATTTATACTTGTAAGAAATGAACGTCGATGTGAAAGATATAAATAGGCGAGGTGTTTGATAAGTCGTATTTCTCCTGTTAAATGGTAGTGTAACAACAGAAGACAACAGCCAGGCAGAAGATCGTTTTTATTGAGAAAATCAATAGATATTTATAGATTTTTATGCAGAAGAAGCATCGAAGATAGGACTTCAAGTGAACATAGATAAAACAGAGGTGATGAAGATTCCTAGCCAACATCAGCAACAGCAATAACAACAGACAACAATCAGCATAAGTGGGAAGAACCTGAAAGAAACAACCTCCTTCACCTACCTGGGAAGCATCGTTTCAACTACAGGCCGACGGAACTGACGAGGATATCAAAGCCAGAATCGGAAAAGCAAGACAAGCTTTCATTACTCTCAAATCTGTGTGGAGGTCAACAGCACTCAGCATCAAAAATAAGATCCGGATTTTCAACTCCAATGTAAAGTCAGTGCTACTATACGGATGGATCAGAGACTTGGCGAGTCATAAAGAGCATCTCAAACAAACTTCAGACCTTCATTAACAGCTGTCTCCGCTCAATACTCAAGATCAGATGGCCGGAAAAGATCAGCAACAGGGATCTCTGGGAGCGAACCAATCAGGAACCGATTGTGAAACAAATAGGCAGAAAGAAATGGAGATGGATTGGCCATACGCTGAGGAAACCATCAAGTGACATCACTAGACAAGCCATTGCTCGAGTGGAACCCGAAAGGGAGGCGGCGAGTTGGTCGTCAATGCAAGGGTGACTTGGAGGAGGTCATGCGAGGAGGAGATGAAAGCATGTGGACAGACCTGGAGCAGGGTGAAAAAGTTGTCAGAAAACCGAAGGCTATGGAGGTGCTCAGCTGAAGCCCTATGTTCCTCTAGGAACTAAAGGATACAATAATAATAAATAATAATAATGCACATTATTATTTGTTATTTTAGCAGAGAAGCAACGTCTTCTGATTAGTTTCTCCTTGTGACCGTTTCTTAGAAAGTTAAACCATATATCTGCAAATCGTATTTGCACACGTTAAGTCTGCTGTGATTGGCTGTTGAGGAGTTCCTCAAGGTTAGACTTTGTTCTTGTTTTTTCTTATGACCCCGATTTGAGACGTAAACATTAAAGTGAATTATTGTCTACAATTTTGGCTTGCAAACAACTCTCACGACAATAGAACACCATCAGTAGTAATCTGGTTAGATGTTAAGTGTTAGGTAGGAAGGGAAAAATCAATCGATATACTTTTGAAGACATATCTATTGGTATTGCTAAACCGTTAGCCAAACGGAGTACAGCATTAATTCATGAACTCTGTTGGACAGTTGATGTGAACCATCGACGAAGGAAGATGCACTGTGACTGTTTGGAGTCGTTGACATTCTAAGAAATAGTAGCTAGTGACTGTTGTTGTTGTTGTTGGTGGTGGTGACATGGCTGAAAATCATTCTCAGCGGGACAGATATATTCACTCATTTTAATCTGCCGTATCTGGTGTACCGCCATGTATTTTTTTAATCATGTTACTATACTTTCTCCTTCACATTTCCGCTCATTCTAGTTTTTCTTGAGTCTCCTTTTATGCTGTCCCCTAACATTTCTTGTGCCATATGGAGTGTGATAAAATCAACACTCTTCCAGCTCTTTAAAGAAGACCTTCCATGCACCAACGCTAAGAGTGACGTCCTCTAGCCGCCCAATACTTTGAAACAAGGCGAAGGACAAACTCTCGCATATGACCAATTCAATGTGCATATACTACTTCACCTGCTTGTGAGGAGCTAGGTACGTACATAGATTGTTGTAGGCGCAAAGAGGAGGCACCGGTTTAATCAGAAGTGCCATTACTGAACGTCTGATCAACAACTCCTACAACATGTCAACTGATTCATTCAAAGTAATTTTTATAAAGTGAACAGAAACCTACTGAAAGCAGTATGTTTCCAACTTCTCTGTATTGCTGAAGCCCTCGAAAAGCCGGAGCTGTGTGTTCAAAAGAAATTAGTTCAACCTCTACAACTACCATGGACCTAGTTCGGTTTGTTCCCTTAGCTTCCGTTTTTTTCCGTTCTTTTTTGATCTTTTTTTTCGTTCGCTGTGTATGTGATTCCTATTCTCTCTATCTTCATTCAAGTCACTCTATTTTTTCAGTTATAAGAACAGTTATTTTCATATTTTCCATGCTTTTCCTACCCACATTAATAATTTGTTTAAAATAACTATTTTACAATTATATCCTAATCCTGTGCAATTTTTTGTGTTTCTAAAGTTTTTGTAATCAATCAATATTCACACCTCTTAACTTCCATTTCAGGTTGAAAATTATTATTTCAATTTTGTTTCCATGCTCATTTTTTTTCACACACACTTGTAATTTGTTCTAATCCTGTGTAATTTTTTGTTTCTAAGCCTCTTCTCGTAAACCATATCTAGTTGAAAATAATTGTCTCTGTCTCTGTATGGATTCAACATAGAACTTGGCACCGAAGTGCAGCAGTCCGAGTTGCCACGTTCCAAATAGCACACAAAGGTAGACAAGAAGATGAGTGAAGAGAATCAATAGAGTTTGACAAGTATAAGAGTGAAACAGAATGGGTAATGGTAGAAGGAAATATGAAAGATTACAGAGACTGAATACATCTTCGCTGGCCATTGACAACGATTTTGAGCCATGTCACCTATTGTCTCCAGCCATTGATTCCTAGAGTCAGTCCCGAGGGCCCCAACCAGGAAGTCTGCATCTCCCTACCTGACTGACTCAGTTTAACTGTCAAGGATTTCATGGATTGATGAGGCCATGTTTTTGTTTGACCACCACTTACTCTTTTCCAACCTGCACCACCTATATCAGCTAGTAATGCCCGTCGGGCGGGGGAGGCGATGGTTAGGCATGCGCACCACGTCACCTAGCCATCTCAGTCTATGTAACTTTATAGCCTCGTCGATTGATTTTCCCTCTTTGCCTGCCGAACACTCTACGCCTAACGTCGTCAACATTACTTACTTTATTAAACCACCTAACGTGAGACAGAGATCGTAGATATCTATGATCGAAAGCAGTCAACCTTTTCATGTCTTCAACTCGTATTGGCCATGTTTCAGAGCCATAGAGAAGGACGGAGCGAACTGCTGAGCAGTACACACGTCCCTTGGTTGATAACCGGATGTCACGCCTACGCCAGAGATGGTGTAAGTCAGCTGGAGCAGCAGCTCGAGCTTTTTGGATCCGTGGTGAGATTTCATCGCCAATCAGTCCGTTGGCGCTGGCTGATACAACTTCCCAAATAGGTGAAGAGGTCAATATGTTCTATCACTCACTTCACTGCCTATCACTAAGCTAGGAGTTGACGTAGTCCAGTCCTGTAGCAGCATCTTACATTTTGTAGGGGCGAATCGCATGCCAAACATACGAAGATTGCTGCTCAAAGTGTTCAGAAGACTCTGCTGGATTTTGTCAGCATCCTCCCCTAACAGGACTATGTCATCTGCATATTCTAAGTCCATAAGACTATACCCTGGTAACAAGTCGATTCCTAAGTCGTTACGTTCAGTTAAGGATGCTTCCATTAGCCCAACCACCATGTCAAGGTAGCAGCTTTCGGTCGTTTTTCGGTCACCTTTTATTCGCCTTCGTAATTATGTGGAATCAAGTAAAACTTGTACCTATGTAAAATTAAGTATATATAAATGCGATTGTACAGATTTTGGAAGTAAAATCGCCGAAAAGACAGTTGCCTTTGCTGAACTTTGTGTTCTCTTCTTTCAAATGAAATACTGCTGCATTTCTGTGCAAAGTGTAATGCGGAAAGTCAGTCAGTCAGTCGCATAATTAATTTTTTGTCTTTATGAAGCCACTGACGTTCTCTTCCCTCTAATTTCTTTGCCTCTCCTCTCTATTATTTTAGGGTATTGCAGTCGGTAATGGATTGACAAGTTACAAATTAAATGATAACTCCTTTTTATATTATATCAGATATCATGGTTTCATTGGTGGAAGGTAAGAAAGAGGTAGTAATAGGGGTATAATATTTGAAGGTTCTCGATATATGCCCATTGTTACTTTGACTCTTTATAACTAATCGTTTCTATAAGTTGTTTAACGGATGTCGTCATCCACGCATTCATTGCCCTTTCAAAAATGTTGACACCTTATCAGTGAAAGGTACATAATCATCTTGAGTCTTGAGTGAATTCATCAATTTCATTCTTTGATTGGTGAACCAAGTTAGAAAAATCTGCTCACTTTTGCTGATGATTTTCGCCCATATGTGTTGAAGACTGACTTCATTGAGTTTCTCTTCTAATTATTTGTATTCGTAGTATTAGTATTTCGAGATGACCGAATTACAAGAATCCAACCAAAACACAGAGAGGGCGGAATTCAGGAATTTCTATTTAGCGGATTTCTAATGCAATTCATAAAAGAAATATATTAACAATCAACAGTAAGTATTTAAACAATAGAGAGATAAAAATTGTCAATCACCACATCCGCCACACGTCGAATGTCTCCTTGCGTATTTATAACGATGTCTCGGTTTGCTTGCAAGTAGCTGCAACCTTCTAACTGATTCTGTGATATCATTTTCATCAGTATTATCTGAACTTATTTCTGAATTATCTACAAAATCAGGATTATTAGCGGAATCAATAATATTATAATTGGAACGACCTACTTCATTTATTGTCACTTTGTCCAGGTGTCCGTTATGAACTGAGTGATCTTTGATGTCTAATATCTTCACCACTCGATTTCCCATTTTTGTAGTATGATTCCAACAGAAGGTCTATAGTCATTCTCTCTGTAATAATGTACATTAGAAGTCGCGGACATCAGATGCTTTTGAGAATTCGAGATTTGAAAGTTTTGCAGGACTTTCATGGGTACTTGTATGCTCTGCATTCAACAGACGCAGTCTATGCATATGCAGTAATTCCTCCATTTTAATCAGTTGCTCTCTCATCTCATTCAGTTCTTCTCGTGTTTTCGACAGTTCGCATTGTAACTCGGCTACCTCATTTTGAAAACAGTTGACTCTTGAGTTGCCGAACTTGTAGTGGAGGTTTTCATTGGATGAGATTGAGTATTTTGAAAGGTTGAAAGACACATTGACTCCATTTTACTAGACAGCTTGGGAGAATTATAAGAATGTTGAGCAACATAAGTATTCGAACTTCTGCAAACAGTCTTGATGTGTCCAACTTTACCACATTTGTGACACTTAGCACCCGAAAACGGCAAGTGCTTCGTAGATGTAACTTTCCACAGGAAAAACACGGTTTAATGTTTTTGATCTCTCGCTGCATTCTATTACCTGTGGACGACAGTTTGGATTGCTTTCCATGAACACTTGTATTTTCGACTTTGGACAGCATGACATCAGATACTGACGTAGTGGGAGCAGAGTATTCACTATTGACATCTTCATATGTAATACATAAATCTTTAGCAGTTTGAAAGGTACAAGAAGGAATCTGAATTAACTCTTTCTCTAACTTAGGAATATTGATTCCAGCAATTAGACGATCACGTAGTTGAGTATGCAGCTGATCTCCAAAGTTACACTTTGAAGCTTGTATTTGGAGTTGCAGAATAAAGTCTCTAATCCTCTGGTTGGGAGCACGAACCAGTTTATGGAATTGAGCCTTCTCTCTGGTCTCAAATGTAGTTACATGAAAGTGATTTATCAGAAGTTCACGAATCTTGATATATGACAGAGAAACGGGTTTATCTGGAAACGCCAGAGTCTTCACTAGGCTATATGCATCTAGCCCAATAGCAGTAATGAAATGTGCTGGTATTTTGTCATCCCGAACATTCTTTGAAATGCACCATGCATCGAAGCATTCAAGATAATCAGCAATTTACCGCGGTGATCCGTTTATAGGAAATTTTCCAAGGTTATTTAGTTCCATCGCGACGCCAATTTGTAGTAATTTATTGTAATAGTAGTATTAGTATTTCGAGATGACCGAATTACAAGAATCCAACCAAAACACAGAGAGGGCGGAATTCAGGAATTTCTATTTAGCGGATTTCTAATGCAATTCATAAAAGAAATATATTAACAATCAACAGTAAGTATTTAAACAATAGAGAGATAAAAATTGTCAATCACCACAGTTTCTTATACCATATTCCGTTGATAAGCATTGCAAATTTTTGATGCTTTCTACGCCTTGTGATCCTTTTGTCAAAGTCTATCAATGTTTTATTTCACCGCAGACGTCATACACTATGGCCACTAAGTAATAATATGTCACACATAAACAATGCAGCTGAATACGTGGAAAATACGCAGACTTGAAATAATAGAGAAGATTTGTAGCTCAGGTGGATGATTTGCAATTAATAGTGTTCTCCTCTTAGCTGGTTGGTTTAGTTGCGGAGCTTTCGTCGTCTTTCTGGACGACATCTTCGGCGCAGTATTTGGGATAAAGTGAAATGATTTAAATTTCTTTATGAGTGATATAATTGCGTCTCCCGGTAACCATCTTTAGATATGTATTGACCGTTTTCTACTGACTTGGATTTTAAACTTTCTGATCACCTGATTTACTTTTTATTAGTTGGTATATTTCGTCGTCTATAATAACGTGCTTGTTAATTGCATTTTCGTTTGAGTACCAGGCTTCTAGGAATTCCCTGACTGCAATTTTGGTGTTTCTTCTGTCTAAGATTTCGACATTATCCCAGTCATCAAATTGATGTCCATAATTATCTATATGCGTTGATACTAAAGAACATATATCGTGTCTTTTCACGGCTGATTTGTGTTCTTGTGTAACAGGCATTACATCGGCCAAAATGGCCGTCCCGTTCACCACTGTGCGCCGGTGGCACAGTAGTTAGGACTCTCGCCGACCATGCACATGGTCCGAGGTTCGATCCCCTGCCGACGCACACCCGATATCTATGGTCGGCCTGCAAAATTTGGGCTACCGATATCCATGCTGAAAATTCCATACTTGTACCAAAAATACAGTGTGGAATCAAGCTGTAAATCAAAAAACCAACCAGCTCAGAGAACACTATTAATTGCAATATGTAGACTTATCAAGAGACAGTGTGATGAAGAGAGGTGAGGATACTTGTGAAGAATATCTCAAGTATATTTGATAACGTTTCGAGTCACAGATTGACGACTCGAACCAGAGAGTCGTGATACACAGGTAGAGGCTAACTTAACACATGTACTGTTCATTCCATAATGCCAAATCACGTACTGACCAGCCTTCCGAATATTTAAGTCGATCGTCAAGACTTGAAAACAGTGAATAATATGGAAAGCATTGGGAAAACATTTGCAGAACAAGTCCTGAGATGAAAAAGTTTATTGGAAGTCGATCATCAGTACACAGACACACGTCACCGGACCTCAGGATTACTTACATGATGGTGTGCATGGTGGCAGTGACGAATGAATACACAGAGTCGCCTGGCTACAAAACGACAGAGAATTCACTATAAGTTCACTTCATATTGAAGTCTGTGCTGAAGAATTTGTCTAGAAATAGAATTTCAAAAGTTTTCAAACAAACCATCCAGAGGTCAAAGAATACAACTATCCGATAATATCGTCAGCTTGATCTATAAATCACAACAACATCATCAACCAGAACTGCAGATCTCCTCCATCCATCACTTGTAAACACCGAGTCGACTATTATGATCATTGATTTGCCAATCTATTTTCCGTTATGTCTGCGCAGTTTCACGGTAATGGACTTTCAAGCAAATGGCTTACGAATTCTATCCTGTGTAAGCTTCTAACGCCAGGAGACAAGAGAATTTTCAACGGACTATTATTGAGGGAAAACACATCGTCACATTAAAAGACATTTACGTCAAGAAAAAATAGACCGTTCTTACTGGTTGGCAGTCAGTCTGAGGTTGGGCAAACTGTCCAATAAGGTTAATTTATGTCCACAACGTAAACTAAATCCTATTTTGTCGGGTGAACACTTTCGCCTCTGCAGACATTGACTTGAAATGTTGATTTCAGCTTTTGCGTTTTCCTAATAATCTGCATCATTCTGCGAGACTACTACTCAAACTGATAATAAGGTGGTGTTACATTATGTAAGCACGACCCACAGTGTAATTCACATAAATCCCTTTTGTACTTTATTGAGTGATCTGATTTCACAGAAATACTGTCTTCTTAACTTGATATTGTCGACACGAGTTAGCAAGGCGTATCTGCAAACTCAAATGAATTGATTCCGCCTCCTCCCTACCCCCCCTGAGATTTAAATTCATGCTAGTCAGTACTGCAGTCAGAGAAGTTACCAGTGAGGTATTTAGGCCCATGATAGATCCTTTGTAGGACTGCAATAGGTACACACTGGGTGATCACACTCGGGAATAGCCAATATCATGTTTGTAGTCCTCGTTGGTGTAGCTGACTGGATGTGGTTATCAAATTTGGTAACTCACCATAGCGATGCATCCTGCAATGGTGTCAGATGATTGGAGGTAATCATCAAGAAGGCCATAACCTAGTTTCCAAGATTGTTGACACTCTTGAGTAACGCGGATTCTAATCTCAGAGGGTTATATTATATGCCTGACTGACGAGCTTCAGGAAGAATGAAACGTAAGTGAGACAAGGCTACTTACCAGTCGCCTCCAACCATCTAACATTAATTCAGGGGTGCTGCAGTTCGGCGTCAATTCACCTGACTTCACGATGTGACACTGCCAACTCGACTTGATAGATTTCAGTCAGGATCCACAACAACAATAGCATGTGTTATACGCTGATTACCAATCAGGAAATGTATCATTCTATTTCATTTTGTTGAGAATGTCTTGAATTGTTGAATTTTATAACAGTGTGTGATCTATTTGTTTTATTCACAATTCACCTTATTAGTTCATGGAATGATCTACTCGCTAAATGTTGTGCTGATCAATGCTCAACGTGGTGGTGTGCATTCACTGATAACAAAACTAGAGAATGTCAACGTATTGTAAGTGATTTTGTTTAAATCTTTGTATAAAATAATAACAAAGTTAAATAAACGTGATTCAAGTGAATGATCTGACGACTAACCTTCAGGTGACGCAACAATCTAACGGTTTTAAGGGATGGAAATCGGGCTAGTTGTTACTAATGAAGGATATTCAGGATTTAGAAGTGTGTATATGTGGGTGTGTGTGCTGTGATTGAAGTGAGGGATATGATTTCATCTGGAACAGTGTCTCAAACTATATACCTCAACCAAATAATTGATAACTCTGACTCGAGCATTGCAACCCGTAGAGTGAGTGAATAGCTACCTTAAATTCTGTTTATTCGTGTTGATGATCAGCATTGCTTATACCACTTCGCTGTCTTACCTTATAAGATTGTAGACACTTGTGAGTGAATTCTCATTGAATAAAAATGTCCATTGAAAGTCTTGGAAGACTAATTAATGGAGAAAGAATGTAATAGTCACTAGGGTCTGACTAGAAGTTGGTTGGAGTTGCCTGACTTCCTTCCTAGTGATGAGAGGTTGTTATTGTTGAGCCTTCCGAAGTTGGATGTGAAGACAAATACTCTTGGATGACACTGACTGACGTTTATGGAATATATCACAAATTGTCAGACGTTAGAATTCATGAGGCATATGATTCCGTCCTAGCAACAGAATAATGTCCGATGAGCTTATCCGTCAACCTGTGTGTGTCCTGGTATGGATTCGTTGGATGTAGTTGTGGGTTCATAGTGCTGATGAGTTAGTGCTAAACTGTGGAGCGACATCTGTTTAGTTTCGGGTAATTCGCTATCTGAAACCAGTTGAATCTCTGCAAAAGAACACGTGGAAGTTAGTTGCATGAGAACTGCTTTAATTTATCGTGTGGTGTATGTGCGATTGTTAACTGCTGTTTCGATGATGCAAAAAAAACCACCATCACATTTTAATCGTGGCGTGTAGTAGAATGTGTCACCAATTCATGATATCTTTGTGCTTTAGTTTGAGTCAAGCACATAGGTGGTGGTGGTGGGGTGAAAGTTTACCTGGAAGGGGTTGCTGAATGTCTAAAAATGAATTACTGGAGAGTGTTGGTGAAATTATGGCATGGAACTGATCCCAGCAACGCTGATTTACTCGCTCTTTCCACTCCCTCACATTCATTAAATCCTCATTATTCTTGCTGTGGGACATTCCCGTTTATTGAAGTTTCTTCAGATTTCTATCCTAATTATCTACCTGTATATATATATATATATATATATATATATATATATATATATATATATATATATATGTCATATGTATATTTAGTACCGCTCATAACGGACATCTTCATGGCAAGCTTAGAGAATAGCCCACTAACGGGAACCATTGATAGTTTGTTTATGTATAAAAGATATATTCATGATAACTTCATTGTATGTGGTGGAAACTCTTCAACTGCCGGACTTCATGGAATATTTAATGGGTCTCACCCATCTTTACTTTTCACGGTCGATGAAGAGTCGAATTCCTCGTTTCACTTTCTTGATGTTAAGCTAGTTAGAAGAGAGAATGGAACACTGTTAAGGTCGATTTACTGAAAGCCAACATTCACAGGGCAGTACACTAACTTCAACAGTTGGGTACCTTTAAGGAGAAAGAGAAATCTTATTCATTCCTTATGCTCTAGAATTCGTAAAATCTGCTCTGAAGAGACAATCGATAGGGAACTAGACAACCTTCGATGAGATCTCCCTAACAATGGTTATCCTACAAGGTTTATTGAACGTAACATCAAGAAAGAATCCGCCCCTAGACAAATCATAGTGCCAAAGAAAAAACTGTTTATGAGTCTGGCATTCAAAAGTCACACCATTTCGGAATTCATTAAAAATCGTTTATCTAAATGTATTAAACGCACTTTTCCTGCAGCTGACTTGCAACTAGTTTTTACCAGCCAAAATATGATTGGACAATGCGTCAAAGACAGATTACCCCTTTTGTCCACATCTATGTGCATTTACTCTTTTATCTGCTCTTGTGGAACTGATTATATTGGACGTTGTAAGCGTAATCTCCGCAAAGGTATAGCTGAACACTATCCGGTTTGGTTAATGAAAGACGAATGTAGAACTGCGAAGTCGTCTATTTGTGATCACCTGTTAGAGTCTGGTCATTTATCCTCACGTGATTCATCCTTCAAGGTTATCTACACGGCAAAATCGAGTCGATCCAAAAGTTTACGTTTTCTTCACTAATGCATAGCTAGCCGAAGCTTTAGCTATACATGAACAGAAACCTAAATTATGTGTTCAAAAACGTTTTGTCAAACCCCTTTCTTTACCCTGGGTCATAGTAATGTTCTTTCTAGTTTTTATTTTATTTTACCACTTGAATTCATTCCACTTCACTTCACATCTTCATTCTTATCGTAATCGTACCCCAAATGTTTTTAAAAATTTTTAGATAACGCTTGACATTTTTAAAACATTTTTGACATCAATCCACTTATAAAACAATCTTTAATAATTTTGTAATTTATCCACTTCAACTCTACCCCTTATAACATTTTAATTATCGTTATTCTTATCACATATATATGTATAGTGACTGAGCAATTATTTAGTGCCACTTAATAACCTTTTTCTGTAGTATAAATACGACTGTACAGTTGGCTTGAAAATGAAGTCGTTGAAAAGAAATTTCTCCGCTGAACAAAAAAGAAACTGTGTTTTTACTTATGTATATATATAACTGTATGAAGTGCGGCACTTTGAATTCGGGCACTTTTGTGGAAATTCTACTTTGAAAACTGGCTATTGGGTCACAGTATTTCAGATTATAGTTACTCTGTCTTATTATTACTATTTCCTTTAATTTCCAAAGAGACATAGGGCTTCAGCCGCGCGTCTCCATTGCGTTCGGTTCTCTGCTACAGTTTTCGCCTGGCTCCAAGTCTGCCCACAGGCTTTCATCTCCTCTTCACATGACCTCCTCCAAGTCACCCTCACACTGACGACCAACTCGCCGGTTCCCGTTCTGGTCCACTCAAGGGCTTGTATAGTGATGTCACTTGATGGCGTGTTTCCTCAGAGTATGGCCAATCCAATCCATCTCCATTCCTTCCTGCTTATTTGCTGCACAATCGATTCCTGGTTGGTTCGCTCACTGCCAGAGAGATCCCCGTTGCTGATCTTTTCTGGCCGGTCATCTGCTTTTGAGTGGTATTGAGCGAAGGCAGTTGTTGATGAAGGTCTGTAGTTTGTTTGAGGTGCTCTTTATGACTCGCCAAGTCTCTGATCCATCCGTATAGTAGCACTGATTTCACATTGGAGTTGAAAATCCGGATATCATTTTCGATGCTGAGTGCTTTTGGCCTCCACACAGACTTGAGAGTAATAAAAGCTTGCCTCGCTTTTCCGATCCTTGCTTTGATATCCTCGTCAGTTCCATCCGCCTGTAGTTGAAACGCTGCCTCCCAGGTAGGTAGGTAAAGGAGGTTGTTTCTTTCAGGTTCCTCCCATTCATGCTGGCTGATTGTTGTCTGTTGTTGTTATTACTGTTTCCGTTGGCCAGGAATCTTCATCACCTCTGTTTTATCTATGTTCACCTGAAGGGAGTCCTATCTTTGATGCTTCTTCTACCGCTTTTCACCTGCATATCTTCCAGTTTGTGGAAAGTCAGATGCATATATCATCGGCAAAGTCTAGGTCCCCCAAGTTACTCTGTATACATTACTATTACTATCAATTTCTATTTTATTGTTATTATTATTATTAATTATTATAGATCAGTCAATTAGCTGAAGGACCCTTAAAGGGTATAAATAGATACAATATATACTCGAAATGTGCTGGAGGTGTGGATAGGCTGTTTCAGCAAAGTATGCCTAGTAGGAGGTCTGTTGGCGAAAACTCCTCTACTCGACAACCCTCTAATCCATACATCCGTCATGACTTCGGCGATATGTTTCGTGATAATCATTATATGAAATTTCTACGGGATTTAAAGTAAGTGACTGTGGTGGTTATATATATATGGTTTTGTTTGGATGTTTTGATTTCTGAAAAGACAACTTGTTCGTGAATTAGCTAGCTGACATTTTTGTAGGTGGGTAGGGAGGAGAGTCATTTGTTGAAGAAACTCAAAGATATATTGACTAGTGACACTAGAAAGTATATGTGTAAAACTTGGGTATATAGATGACACATTCACTGTACTCAGAACACAAGAATACAAGATAGATTTTTCGAACACATCAACTCGAAGGTAGAGGCAATTCAATTCACTTATGAATTGGAAAGTCAGGAATCGGGGGAACTTCCAATGTTAGATTGCAACATAAAAAGGAAAGAAGATGGGAAGTCAAAGCACACTAGTGTTTACAGAAAACCCACACATTCAAACAGATATTTGGATTTCCAATCATCCTATCCTATGTCAGTTAAAATAGGATTCGTGAAATGTTTAAATGACAGAGCACAAAAACTAAGTAATACCAAGGAAAATCAAAGACAGGAAGTGATACACTTATAAGAAGCCTTGAAACTTAATAATTATCCGGATAAATTAGTCAAGAAATATGTAAGTAAATGTAAAAATAAAATAAATAATGATTTTAGCGATAGTGATAATAATAATAGTGACAATGATAATATTAATGACGACACCAACAATAAGAAATCTAAATCATCAACAGTAATTCTATACAAGGAAGGAACCTCGGAAGCCTTACGCAGAATTCTTAACAAGGCAGACAGGAAGAAAAGTGGCTGGGATTCAAACCCACAAACTCAATTAGAAACAAGCTTTGTCGGTTAAGGGATCAGTTCTGTGGATCCTTTAAAACAAAACAATTGAGTTTATCTTATACCGTGCCTGCAATGATTGTGAGGTCAAATACATAGGTCAAACTAGTAGAACACGGACAGTCAGTCAGACTAGCTGAACATAAAAACCCAGCTAAATCGAGATTGATTGACCCAAATAAGATAAGAAATCTAGAGAATAGTTCAGCTATAGCACTCACCACATGCGATTACACACCACACAACCATACAATAGGATGGATGGGATAGGATGACAGTTTTAAAATCTAATGTCACAGGGTGAATGGAGGGAGAGATTGATAACAGAAGCTTTGTTTATCGAATCAACTGCAAATACATGTAATAGAAATGATTCAACACCTGTCCCAGATATCTGGAAAATTCTACTACCATTACGACAAATAGGAGAAAACAAAGAAAAATATAAAACTAAAAATTCAAAGTCGTGTGATCAAAATTGATATGATTATGAACAACTAATTGTGTTCGAAACGTCATCTAGTAAATAATACTGTTTCCCTCACTGTGTGATATATCTAATAAACAGACTAATATGGAACACTAGAAAGTAACCAGTGACGTTTATGTAGTTCTTGGTGAAGTCATCGCCATCGACGTGAACTCTAAATTGATGTTAGATGGTTAGAGGTAATCGGCATAAAGCCCTGTACTTAGATTATCCGCAACGCCGAAGGAACTGATATCCCCTCTGAGATTTAAAATCGTATCGATTTGGGTTGTAGTTAAAAACATTATCACTGGTAGCTATTCAGGATCATGGCCAACCTCATGTAGGACTGAAATAGACACAATGAGTGGTCACTAGAATAGTCACTAATGTCATGTGTCTAATCATTAGTGTCGGTATACGCCCAAATCTGTGAGATACTTTGCACAAATTAATTTTCAAACTTCATGAAGACAAAAGGAAAGAGCAGAGACCACTCGCAGAAGCTTGTGATGGCGGGTTTCAAACTAACAGTCAACGACCTCAGGAATGCGTGTCACTTCTATCTCTTTTTTAACCTAAAGCGGTATAGGCCCAATCTCGTTCATCTTCTACGTAATCTGTTTTGATACTTATCTTTTTGTATCTTACCTTTTCCAAAACAGTTAGTCTTTGTTTCAGGATTTCATCATGAACTGACATTAGTTAGAGAACCATTGGAAAACCTGGGTGTACTGGACAGCTGTTTCGTCCTAGTTTGGGACTCTTCATCAGTCTTCATATTTACACGACTTATAACCTGAACCACCCACTGCTCCTTGCAATCTTAAATACATTTTGATTACAACAATAAGTCCCTTTTATAAATTTGAATAATGTTTAATTGTTGGACGGTGGCTAGCAGTGGAATTCAGGACTCGTCACCTGGATGTACCTGCACTTCTCAGTAAGTGATGATGTTCCCACCGAGGCTCGAACTCAGTGCCCATAATTTCCAACGCCAAAGCGTTATCCACTAGACCACTTGGGCCACGAGAGCTGGCCACCTCTTGTGCAACGGGTCATATCGATTATTTAATTGAATTTTAGATTTTCCCGTCGATTGATTGGACCGAAGTGCTTCAGCTAAATACTAAATAAATGCCCAGACATCGTCGAAGCTTCTGCACAAGAAGCCGACATGTCAACCTCAGACCGAGCACTTCGGTCCAATCAATCAATCGACGGGAAAATCTAAAATTCAATTAAATTGGATAACGTTATTAAAAAACGGTGGTTATCTGAAAAAATGTGATTTATTCTGTGCAATACCTTTTGATCCTGTCACACTTGGTCGATAGTGAACATCACATCGATGTCAACACAGCTTTCAGAGTTATATACACCAAATACCGAAGTCGTCATCACGTGCAGTTGGTTCACTTACATCTCCTACACATAGCTGAAGCTACTGCAATAAGATCGACAAAACCGGAAATTTGTATCCAAAAAGAACACGTCCAGACGTTGTTCCTACCGTGGCCAAACTTGGATTGATGATTCTTCTTCTCACCGAGAGTGCTCCTTCCCCTTAACCCTCTTGGTTTTTTTCTTTCTTTTTTACTTTGCTTATTATTATAAATATTATTATTACAGTTGTTATTATTATTCGTCATAATTTATGCCCTATATGCAAACATTCCCTCAATACTATCGAATTTTCATTTATACGGACTTATTATTTGTGATATTATCTGTTTTCTCAATATATGCCCCCACGTGTTTCATTTCACATATTCGTTATTTCATTATGAACCACCTCTCATTGCGGTCTTACTATCTCCTATTGAACACAGACCACTTTGTACTAGCTACTCCATCGCCTGACACCTTTTATAACCTTGAACTGATTTGTCAATTTTCCTACCCCACACTCTACAATTCCATTATGATTAACCACCACTATTGTCTCCCGTTTTACAATATTTCTAATCGATTTCAGCCAACTAGCACGTTTGTCACACAAATATGACTATTTATTTTGACACCCCATAACTACTAATCTGTTATTCTACGTTAAAAAAAAATGTATCCGCCGCATACCTGGCTATCTTTATTGTAACGACCACAAATATTAATTATATTTTATAATTGTAAGAACCTGAATAGAAGGATGTATTGAAAAGAATATTCTTCGTTCAGATTGACTTTTGATTCATAAAGTGTTTAAAAGTCTATAAAACTTTAAATTCACCCGTAAATACACCCGTATTTGTGACATTTCCAGTTGTATATGAGACCGACTTTGAACTTGTCAGCAGATTTTTTAATGAACCATCACTCATATCGGAAATATGGAAAATATCACTGCTACTAATCATCAAGTGAAGCGATGAAAAGTAATGGAATTATATAAATGTGCGTCGGTGGCACAGTGGTTAGGACTCTCGCCGACCATGCACATGGTCCGGGGTTCGAACCCCTGCCACTGACGCCCACCTGATATCTATGGTCGGTCTGCAAAATTCGGGCTACCGATATCCATGCTGAAAATTCCACACTTGTACCAAAAATACGATGTGGAGTCAAGCTGTAATCAAAAAATAAAATAAAGTAATGTGAGTGAGTACCTTGATATGATTATGAGGTGGAGTAATAAATTGTACTCGAAACACGGTCATCAGTAACACTGTGGAATTAAACTCCTCAGTGTGTCCAATTCATCTTCTACATATGATTGAGTTGTAGGTCAAGGAATTCATGACTACCCTTAACTCTATTTTAATCTAACGGTATGTCGGTCCGATTCCGTTCATCTGTTGCGTAATGTATCTAGGTACTTATCTTTTTGTGCTGTTTCCACTGACGAATAATTTTACTAAACAGTTTATTTTCATACAACACAACGTCTAATCTACACTGTTCACCGCTTCTTGAGGTCTTAAATATAATAAATAATATAAATAATTTTTCCTTCACGTTCCCAGTGGAACATAGGGCTTCAAGCTAGAAGGCTTGAAGTTTCTGTAGCAGTGGTGTTTATTTTTACAGGATGGGGTTGCTAGCCTCATGCCCAACCTTTCCTCTTTACCAGCATTATTTCTGGCTCAGTGAGGTAAAGGAGTGCGCCGGCCGGGGGGTTGAACCCCGGACCATGTGGATGGTCGGCGAGCGTCCTAACCGCTATACCACCGACGCAGAGGTCTTAAATACATTTTGGTAAATCAATTTTCACTACTGTATACTAATTTACATGTGTTTGTGTGTGTGTGTGTGTGTATGAACAACACACATACATACAGAGAAGTAATCTCACTATGCACATGAGGGTAAGAAAAAATATACCCAGATGGTTTTTAAACAAACGAACCCTAAAACATTGATATACACAGACATTACATTACCACCCTCATCTATTGTAAAATACGTTATTGATATGAATCATAGTGCATTGGTCGCACAGCAGTAGAGTGCTCGCCAACCAAGGGTGTGGTCCGGGGTTCGATTCCCGGCCACAGACGCACTCCTTTACCTCTCTGTAAGCCAGTAATAAGACTGGTAAGCAGGGAAGGTTAGGCATGAGGCTAGCAATCCTATTCCGTAGAAATAAAACCAAGATTGCAACAGAATCTTCAAAACTCTACCTTGAAGCCCTATGTTCCACTGGGAAACGTAAAAGGAGAAAATTAAGATGTGAATCATAGAAGGCTGATATCGAAACAGCTTTCAGTGATCGTCAAAGATGCATCCTGAAATGCGCTGAGGCGATATCCACCTGTAAATCTCATTTTCTCCTCCTTTGTATGCACGAAAATGATTGATTGTTACGTTTAACCTACTTTGGTAATCCTTGTCTGATTGCATTATCAAGAGTAGCAGTAATGTTAATTATTATTAACCTTCTTACTATTAAATGTTTCACTATTTTGATTATTTTAATTGACCTTCCATTTTTGATACAAACCCATTTTGGCAAGTTAATGTGTGCATGATCAAATTGTGTTCGTAGTGTCCATTGGACAAATAAATCACGAGAATTTAAGGTTAAGGAATACGTCGATTGAGAATCAAACCTTGGACCACTTTCGTGGTTAGTAGAAGGCTGGAAACTTTCCCTTAGTGAACATTGAATCCTCTCCTTCATTGTTCCTGACGCTTCTTAGTCTTTATACACGAGATAGTTAAGAAGTGGGTTCATTTCAACAGTTACGGAAACCTTCTGTCATATTATGATATATCAATAAACTCTCATTGTTTTTAGATTATAAACTATCTTCGATTAATCTGTTAGAGAACCATTGAAAAACGACAGGGAGTGCTGGATAGTCAGCTGTTTCATCCTAGTTTAGAAATCATCGGCGGTGCTCACCCACTGCTTGGGTTCGAACCGAGGACCCTCTGATTACAAGGTAGGCTTGTAGATTATTCAGCCCATGGCACTGGATTCAATGACCAGCTCATGAATTCTAGCTTCTACTGATTTGTGATTTAACGCGACCACCAATCAATCAATCATCGGTGGGACATCCATCCTCACACCTGATTTGATAGACCTCACTAGTGACGACTTCTCTGATATCAATCCGTGATCAACTCGTGAAAAGAGATCTAATCCTTAGAAAACCATCTGTTGAAAATTAATCTGATGCTCACTAGTGACTTCCTATAGGACAGAGTTTCCTGGAGTTGTAGTGAGAAGTGGTGACCGGTGAGATCCATCCAGATGTGTCACGTGTGTGAGAATGGATGTCTACCTACGACATTGGTTGGTGCCAGTCGCGCTAAATCACCAATTGGTAGAAGTTAGAATTCATGTGTTGGCCATTGAATCGGGTGCATTATGTGCCATATGACACGGTTGAATCAGAAAACAAATTTTAGAATATTTTTGCTCAGGTTGTTGAGAAGTTTCATTCAGGAGAAGAATAGAATCAGAGGAACATTGAGGTGTGTGTGCGGCTGAAAATACTTGTTCTTATTCGCCAAGTCTAGAGAGCCGAATTTATTCACATGTATGACAACAATATCGGAACTATTATCAGGAATAGACAAGATGATAAAATTTCATTTGAAACATTATTTATAATTTACCCTTATTGTTATAATTATTATTATTATTCGATTCATGACTACGTCGGTGACACAGCTGTTAGGACACTTGTTGACCATGCACATGGATCGGGGTTCAATTCCTGACTGACGCACACTTGATATCTAGGGTAGGCCTGCTAAATTTGAGCTACCGATATCACATGCTGAAAATTCCATAGTTGTATCATAACACTGTGTGAAATCAAGCTATAGTAAAATTTAAAAAAAATGATTTCTTTAAACTTTAGTAAACAATTGTTTTTATATTTTAATTGTTTAGATTAATTCTGTTGTGAATCGAAATCAGTAATGTCAGTTGATAAACATGACACTGGATTCACCGTGTGTGTGTGTGTGTGTGCGTCCCCTCTTAATATGTATCAACTTTATCACCGCTTTTTCTGTTACATTTTTAGTCATTAGACTAACTAATCAAGGTTGTACGAGGGTTGCTATCAGATGGTGTAGGGTTATTGTAATTCATCACCGCTTAGCCATTCTGTCTACCTCTGATAGAATGTCTGATAATGCACAGCAGTTAACTAACTAATCTACAATGATAATATTTGACCTGGATTGCATCATTAATATTTATGTTATACATTTTGTAAATATTCACACATGGATATTTGGGACTGTAGTTCATTGATTGATTTATATGTATATTCCACGAACAGACCAGGTACAAGTTTTCCATATACACCAGTCTATATAAGCCATATTTATTTTGTAACGGTGGGTGGGTAGAGGGCGGGTTGAAGTAGGATAGGTGGGACTCGAAGTCCCCGGTCCCATTTGGCTGTGAAGACTCACTGCTTAATTCCAACGAGCCGTCTCTCTACTCATCGGTTTTTGTCCATCACTCCTGATTGTCGAGATCTTTACAGTCTGTTAATAGAATTGTCCATAACATACCAAAGATGTAAAGTGTCTATTTTGAGTTTATACTGATTTGATTAATTTTAGTGCACATGAAGTCAGTGCTACTATACGGATCAGAGACTTGGCGAGCCATAAAGAGCATCTCAAACAAACTTCAAACCTTCATTAACAGCTGCCTCCGCTCAATACTCAAGATCAGATGGCCAGAAAAGATCAGCAACAGGGATCTCTGGGAGCGAACCAATCAGGAACCGATTGTGAAACAAATAGGCAGAAAGAAATGGAGATGGATTGGCCATACGCTGAGGAAACCATCAAGTGACATCACTAGACAAGCCATTGCTCGAGTGGAACCCGAAAGGGAGGCGGCGAGTTGGTCGTCAATGCAAGGGTGACTTGGAGGAGGTCATGCGAGGAGGAGATGAAAGCATGTGGACAGACCTGGAGCAGGGTGAAAAAGTTGTCAGAAAACCGAAGGCAATGGAGGTGCGCAGCTGAAGCCCTATGTTCCTCTAGGAACTAAAGGATACAATAATAATAATAATGATGTCACAAAGCACCATGAATTAGGGATTCACTGACTAGCCGATTCTCGTCAACCCTTTTAGAAGACATACTCATCGATAACAGTGGATATATGTTGCGAATTTACAGACGTTAGAATTCAATACCCATTGTCTTGTAACTCAACACATTTATCTAGTGCGTCGGTGGCACAGTGGTTAGGACTCTCACCGACCATTCACATGGTCCGAGGTTCGAACCCTGCCACCGACGCACACCTGATATCTATGGTCGGTCTGCAAAATTTGGGCTACCGACATCCATGCTGAAAAATTTCATACTTGTACCAAAAATACAGTGTGGAGTCAAGCTGTAATCAAAAATAAAAAAATAAATAAATCTAGTTGTGTGTAGGATCTTTGGTGAGGGTGGGAAATTGTATGTATGTATCTCTGAGCACTGATAATCTATCGTGAATTCTCCATTAGTGTGAAATATTACCATACTAAGAGATGGAATAATATCTTCAGACTCCTTAAAAAGGTTGTTTTAACTATGTGACCCAATAGGATCTATGGCTAAAAGGATTACGTAACAAGAATATATCTTTGTTATATCACAGGCTACTTTGCCAGTTGGGATTTTAGGAACCTAATCCTTTGCTACATTCTTTTGTGTATGAAGCATTAGTTCAATTGGTATGTACTGCCTGTAGTTAACCGCTGATCTTGTGGCGTCGGCACCTGGCTTAGTAGTTGTTGGTGTGATACCAAGTGGTAGGGCGGGAGCTGCATTACTCGACTAGATTTCAATCAACAGTTGTTTATGTGCTGTGAGGCTACAAGTAAAAAGCAACTGGGCAAAGAAACGATATTTATTTGTCATTTTAGACTGTACACCGAGGGACTGGAGGATGGATACAATTAAGGATGAGTTCGACGACCATCTAAAGCGGGTGTGTGAAACTGACCTCGTAATGCTGCCTGAGGACTGGATGGATGTCCAGGCTTAAAGGATAATCATCTAAGTGGTCATTGTTGACAACTAACTAATCTACAATGATAATATTTGACTTGGATTGTATCACTATTATTGATAGTATACATTTTGTAAAAAATATTCACGTACGGATACGTGGGACCGTGGTTCAATGACTGGTTTACCTGTATATTTGACGAAGCGACCAGGCGGAGATTTTTCATGTACACTAGACTGTATGAACCACATTTATTTTTTATCGAAGCGGAGGAGGTTGAAGTAGGAGAGGTGGGACTCGTAGCCTCTGGTTCCATTTGTTTGTGAAGGCTCACCAGTTAATTCCAACGAGCCATATCTCTTTGTTGACGGGTTTTTGGACTTCACTCCCGATTATAGAGATCTTTACACAGTCCAGTCCATTAACAGAATTCTTCATAAAATACCAAACATGTAGAATTTGTATGTTTATTTTGCAAGAACTTGATTTATTATAATGTCACAGCGGTTAAGACTCTCGCCGACCATTCACATGGTTCGGGGTTCGAACCCCTGCCACCGACGCATACCTGATATCTATGGTTGGCCGGCAAAATTTTGGTCTACCGATATCACATGATGAATATTTCATACTTGTACCAAAAATACAATGTGGAATCAAGCTGTGATAAAAAAAAACTAAAAATAAAAGACTTTTCATGAAGCGAACTAAAGCTAGGGCATTAGTGAGGGTGATTTTGTAATAAATAGCAGTTCGTTCTTGTTTCCACTAACAGGCGACGTCAGATACCTACAGGTTAGTGTAGCAGTCAAGCTATAAACGGAATCGACAGAAGTTAGGATCTAGGCAACATCGTTATCACTGAAGAAAAACACAATAAATTTCTGAGTTCGATCGGTGTCAAGGGTTCAGCGTAACTCTCTGACGACTGATACTTAAATTTGGATGCTTCATCAATACTGAAACACAATTACGCAAAGAGATACAATATTCTCTTCAAACTCTTTGAAATACCTCATTACATCTGTATGATCCAATAGAATTTAAGATTGAAAGCGCCATGTAACAAAAATCTCTTGCCTAATTTACAGGTATAGAAAGTTAGGGAAAGAGATGGATGAGTACTCATGTGACTTACAAATATAGAAAATCAAAACAAGTGGTGATTCAGCGAAGAGACTCTTTCCAACAACGAATTTATTATCAAGCTGTACATTCAAATCCTATAAAACGTGACTTATCATCCGTAACCAAGAAAATACTTTACATGAGCTTGGATTTCAAAAGGGACTTAGCTTCCGATATCATGAAAAGAAGGATATCACAGTTCCTGAAAAGAACATTCCCTGCAGCATCTGTGAGAATAGCCTTTACCAGTCGATCATTACCGTTCAGTAACCTGAAGGACAAGATCTCACTATTGACCAACTCTTTGTGTATTTATCGATTCACCTGCTCGTATGGAGCTAGGTATATCGGTAGTTCGACTCGAGTTTTATCCAAGAGGGTCCAAAAGCATTATCCTGAACGGTAGTCAGGAAGAGGTGAAAGTGTAACAATAAGAAGCGCGATCATTGAACATCTGGTCAATAATGATCACCACCCTATCTCTACAACCTCCATCTTTAAAGTCATCTACAAGACAAAATGTAATTTACTGAAATCGCTACGTACCCGGCTAATCTGTATTGCTGAAGACATCTTTGGCTATCGAAATAGAAAAGCCAGATCTCTGTATACAGAAAAAGTTCGTTCATCCCTTCCAACTTTCATGGTCTTAATCCTTCCTCTATGCTAAAGTATGGTAATCCCTAATCATATTTTGGCTCTACCAATTTTCGTTTTCTCATTTTGTCTATTCAATTTGTATACTCTTCATTTATTACGTCAATTGTTACTATTACTATTCTCACTTTGAACTGTCCCCGGTATTATTTCAACTTGTTCCACTTGTCATTCTAAATCAATTATGTTTTGCAACATTAAATTCTATGTTATCAAATTTCACATAATATTACGTAACATTTTTACTTTTATTCTATTCGCCTACTCTACTAATCCTACAATTTCACACCTCCTTAGACGTTCGATACATCCTATGAATTATTCTATATATGTGACATTAATTGTTTTGCCACTTGACATTTAACCATGATTATAGTCACAAACATATCAGTTTTAATTGCATTTCATACTACTATTATTATTTCATATATTCACACCTTTGATATAATAATAATGATTTACTTTATTCCAAAAACAGAACTTGTGATACAGAATGGAATTTTCAGCATTAATCACACACAATATTGCATCTAATTTCCTCAAATTATAAATAAAATTGATCAACCACACAGAAAATTTTCCACATTTACAATAGGGGTGGGTAATATCACAAACATGCATCATATAAAATGGAAATAATAATAATAACAGCTAAGGTAATTATAATAATAATACAAGTGAAAATTTCCGTGGGCTTGTTACACACAGTATTGTTGATGCGGTATAGAAATCCTAGTATGTTTAAAAATATTGAATATAATGTTCTCTTTACATGATATGGTGAGGAGAAAAACAAAGATTACAGCAGTCATAGAGATTAGTTGGTGCTTGCAATTATGAGAGTAATACAAAGAACTGACAGGACCATATTATTATTATTGTATCCTTTAGTTCCTAGAGGAACATAGGGCTTCAGCTGTGCACCTCCATTGCCTTCGGTTTCCTGACAGCTTTTTCACCCTGCTCCAAGTCTGTCCACATGCTTTCATCTCCTCCTCGCATGACCTCCTCCAAGTCACTCTTGGACGACCAACTCGCCGCCTCCTTTTCGGGTTCCACTCGAGGGCTTGTCTAGTGATGTCACTTGATGGTTTCCTCAGCGTATGGCCAATCCATCTCCATTTCTTTCTGCCTATTTGTTTCACAATCGATTCCTGATTGGTTCGCTCCCAGAGATCCCTGTTGCTGATCTTTTCTGGCCATCTGATCTTGAGTATTAAGCGAAGACAGCTGTTAATGAAGGTCTGAAGTTTGTTTGAGATGCTCTTTATGACTCGCCAAGTCTCTGATCCGTATAGTAGCACTGACTTCACATTGGAGTTGAAAATCCGGATCTTATTTTTGATGCTGATCGCTGTTGACCTCCACACAGATTTGGGAGTAATGAAAGCTTCTCTCGCTTTTCCGATTCTGGCTTTGATGTCCTCGTCAGTTCCGCCTGTAGTTGAGACGATGCTTCCCAGGTAGGTGAAGGAGGTTGTTTCTTTCAGGTTCTTCCCACTTATGCTGATTGTTGTCTGTTGTTGTTGTTGCTGTTGGCTAGGAATCTTCATCATCTCTGTTTTATCTATGTTCACGTGAAGTCCTATCTTTGATGCTTCTTCTGCCAACTTGTTACTTTTCACTTGCATATCTTCCAGTTTATGGGAAATCAGACATATATCATCGGCGAAATCCAGATCCTCCAAGTCTTTCGTGTCAGTCCATTTTATGCCTGTTCCCTCGTTGGTTGCCGTTGTCTGTCGCATTATCCAATCTACTACAATCAGGAAGATCATTGGTGATAGTAGACAGCCTTGCCTCACTCCCGTCCTCACTTCGAAGGCCTCCGTAAGTTTCCCGTTGTGGATTACTTGGCATGCAGCATTGTCGTATAACTGTTGGACG
This sequence comes from Trichobilharzia regenti, assembly GCA_944472135.2. NCBI lineage: Eukaryota > Metazoa > Platyhelminthes > Trematoda > Strigeidida > Schistosomatidae > Trichobilharzia > Trichobilharzia regenti. The sequence goes on from OX235267.1 coordinate 65,872,815, forward strand.
AGATGTATAATTGTCAATGGGACCCCGTAGTAGCGAAGTAGTTGCCAAATCACCTCTCGATCGACGCTGTCGAAGGCCTTTTCAAAGTCGATGAAGTTGAGATAGAGAGGACCATAAATATAATAGAAACAATAAAAGTAAAACTTGAAGGTATATAAGGAGGGATGGAGGAAATTGTTTATTTACTAGATGAAAAAAAGGTTTCGATAAAGAAAGGAAGACGAAATTTGCAGTATGAAATGATATCATTCTATTTCACAGGTTCTCATCAGCTGCAGACTACCCGAAATTGCAATGGTTATATAGATGATAATAATATACTTTAATGTTTGAATGGTGGTAGAGAAGAGATACTATAAAATTGACGCATCTAAGTGAAAGCATTACAATGTTTTTAGTTTAAGTTTTCATCATCAATTTATACGCTTTTAAAGTTGAAAAGAGGGGTAGGGGTAAGACAGAAAACAGAAAAAATTGATTAACAGAACAGTGTTAGCTTGTAGGTTCACATAATAAATAATAATAATAATTTTTCCTTGACGTTCCCAGTGGAACATAGGGCTCCAAGCTAGTGGCTTGAAGTTTCTGTAGCAGTGTTTAACTTTTACAGGATGGGGTTGCTAGCCTCATGCCCAACCTTTCCTCTTTACCAGCATTATTTCTGGCTCAGTAAGGTAAAGAAGTGCGCCGGCCGGGGATCGAACCCCGGCCCATATGCATGGTCGGCGAGCGTCCTAACCGCTATACCACCGACGCACGTAGGTTCACATAACAACTCAAAAAACAAAAGTGTTTGCAATTTATGAGATTAAGATTTGTTCAGTGAGTTGAGATCACTGAATTGGATGGCTAATCAAAATCAAAATTCCGTTACCAAGGGAGTGAGAGGTTAATCACACTCTCTTTCTGTATGCATAAGTCTGCTTTAAGTCTTTTGATTGCGATTGCTTCGGCAAATCGTAGTAAATTTGCTGTCCTTTGTCTATTTAATATTTTGAAGGACTTAGAAATCTCTACGAGATGTCCGGTATCAACAATGTGTCTGATAATTGCACTCTGGGAATATCTGCTTCCTTTCAGGCACAGGTTTTTGGAAATATGTTCAGAAAACCGGATAGAAGCCCTTCTTTCTGTCCTTCCAATGTACTTGCTCCCGCAAGTGTATGTGAATTCATAGACGCAGTTGGAGGTGACATCAGCAGGGTATTTATCCAGTTTTGAGTGGATTAAAGAAGGAGTGGTGCTGTATACTGTTATGAGTTTTGCTGCTGGGAAGCTTCTATTTATTGCACCTTTCAATCTTTTGTGACACTGCATCTCCTTTGTATGGTAGACAGATAAACACTTTTTTCTTTTCTACAGTTGGATGCTTTTCTTTCTCATCTTTTTCTCTGCTGTACTTCTGAATAAATCCCTTAGGGTATCCATTTTCCCTTAGGCATTTCTCGACGAAAACTAATTCTTCTTCGACCCTGTTTGGTGAACATAGCTTTCTGGCTCTGTCATACAAGGTTTGTTAATTCTTGCCTGATACTATTTTCATCACATAAAATACGTGCCAAGTATGATATCATAGAATTTTTATACTTAGATGTGCGAGCATACAGTTTTCTGAAGTTACTTCTTGTTCTACCTGAAGAGATGCAAGGTGAAATCTGAGGGTAATTCCATCACCAGATATAACTTCTTAAAACCCATATATACGATTGTACAGCTTGACAGCAAATTCGTTGAAAAGAGTCTCTTCTCTAAATCACCCCTTGTTTTGAATTTCTACATGTTAAAATGGGGGATTTTCCATGACTTACAGATATGCCTTGCCTTTTTGGTCAGTTTAATGCTGAAAGTGTCACCGATGTTGAAGCGCTCGCAGTATCGAAGTATCGAAGCTCAAAAAATACCAGCTAATTTTCGATAATTTTGATTAACATTTTCGATTGTAAGTACAGTGCCTATGCCGCCTCTCATGAGCTTGACTCCAGTCGGGGCGAACAACCGTCTACTGTTTAAACCACTTCGATCTGATTGGCCAGAAAGCACTAAGATTTGATGTGTGCGAGTGATATCCAACTACTTATCTCGTTCAATCAGTAGTATATATACTCACCCATATGTATTCGTTAATATTGTTCTTCTAAAACGGTGATCATCTCAATCCATAATAATTATCTTACAAAATATTCTTTGTATGAGTTATATACTTGACTTTTGTTGGTACAAGCTAACTTTGGTGTTATTAGATCGTTGGAGGCAGTCTGCCACAGGAAGCCATAGACCCAGGTTTCGTGCTGGTTGGAACTCACCAGTTAGTTAGCAAGGCGTATCTGCAACTCCCTTGAAGGAACTCATGTCCCTTCTGAAATTCGAACCCGCGTCACCCAGTGGGACTGCAGTCAGAGACGTTACCACCACTGAGCTATTAGGGCTCGCGATTTACCTCCTGTAGGACTGTAGTGGATATTTTGGCTGGACATCACGTGATGGCGAGCTAGTTAGAATAGTGGCCACATTACAAACACTTCCAACAGTGGTGTGAACACGGGCAGTAGTAATTTTGCTCGAAATATTACCAATAACAAAACTTATCATTGTGTGTAAACTATTGAAAGATAATTATACTTTGTATACAATTGGTGGATGGTGGCTAGCAGTGGAATCCAGGATGCGCATTTCGTCCTAATTGGGACTCGTCAGCTGGATGTACCTGCATTTCTCAGTGAGTGATGATGTTCCCACCGAGGCTCGAACCCAGTGCCCATAGTTTCAAACGCCAAAGCGTTATCCACTAGACCACTTGGGCCACGAGAGCCACCTCTTGTGCAACGGGTCATATATTAATTATTGAATTGAATTTTTGATTTTCCCGTCGATTGATTGGACCGAAGTGTTCGGTCTCAGGTTGACATGTCGGCTTCTTGTGCAGATGCTTCGACGATGTCTGGGGATTTGATTTGTATACAATTGGTGGATGGTGGCTAGCAGTGGAATCCAGGATGCGCATTTCGTCCTAATTGGGACTCGTCAGCTGGATGTACCTGCATTTCTCAGTGAGTGATGATGTTCCCACCGAGGCTCGAACCCAGTGCCCATAGTTTCAAACGCCAAAGCGTTATCCACTAGACCACTTGGGCCACGAGAGCCACCTCTTGTGCAACGGGTCATATATTAATTATTGAATTGAATTTTTGATTTTCCCGTCGATTGATTGGACCGAAGTGTTCGGTCTCAGGTTGACATGTCGGCTTCTTGTGCAGAAGAAGCCGACATGTCAACCTGAGACCGAACACTTCGGTCCAATCAATCGACGGGAAAATCAAACATTCAATTCAATAATTAATATATGACCCGTTGCACAAGAGGTGGCTCTCGTGGCCCAAGTGGTCTAGTGGATAACGCTTTGGCGTTTGAAACTATGGGCACTGGGTTCGAGCCTCGGTGGGAACATCATCACTCACTGAGAAATGCAGGTACATCCAGCTGACGAGTCCCAATTAGGACGAAATGCGCATCCTGGATTCCACTGCTAGCCACCATCCACCAATTGTATACAAATCAAATCCCCAGACATCGTCGAAGCATCTGCACAAGAAGCCGACATGTCAACCTGAGACCGAACACTTCGGTCCAATCAATCGACGGGAAAATCAAAAATTCAATTCAATAATTAATATATGACCCGTTGCACAAGAGGTGGCTCTCGTGGCCCAAGTGGTCTAGTGGATAACGCTTTGGCGTTTGAAACTATGGGCACTGGGTTCGAGCCTCGGTGGGAACATCATCACTCACTGAGAAATGCAGGTACATCCAGCTGACGAGTCCCAATTAGGACGAAATGCGCATCCTGGATTCCACTGCTAGCCACCATCCACCAATTGTATACAAATCAAATCCCCAGACATCGTCGAAGCATCTGCACAAGAAGCCGACATGTCAACCTGAGACCGAACACTTCGGTCCAATCAATCGACGGGAAAATCAAAAAATTCAATTCAATAAATAATTATACTTTATCTGACTGATAGAATTCAGTCTGCACCACGTAGCACTAGTTGCTAGTGTCCAATTAAAATATCTACTACAGTCCTACAGAAGGTCAATCGTGAGCCCGAATAACTGCTCAGTGGTAACATCTCTGACTGCAGCCCCACTGGGTGACACGGGTTCGAATCTCAGAATGAGGGACATGAGTTGTTCCTTCAAGCTAACTTGCAGATACGCCTTTCTGACTAACTGTTGAGTGTCAACTAGCACGAAACCTAGGTCGAGCAATGCCTCCTGTGGTCGACTACCTCCAACCATCTAATATCATCATCAAATCAATGTGCACCACGGTGGTGAGCTACTTAGAATGGTGGCCACATTACAAACATGACTGACAGAATTCAGTCTGCACCAAACACGAAGGACTAGACACGTAGCACTAGTTACTAGTGTCCAATGAAAATAACTTTGATGTGAATCGATCTCTCTTTTGCAGGTCTGCACTACGTCGTAATTTGACGACACGTTTAACTGTAGCATGTGTAGACGATACACTGATACGTAGTTATTTAAATTCACCTGTTGTTCGTCGACTTATCAATGTAAAACCAGATGTGCCAAAGGAATGGGATATATGCAGTGATGAAGTCAATGGGAAATACATCCGCACTTATGATGACCTATCTGAACAGTATATGAAACTACTTCAATCCAGAGTAAGTCAGTTATGTTATTATTTTTTTTGTTCTATTTGCCACTGATTCGTTTATTCCTTAAATTTCAATCCTCAGTCCACTGTGTTAGTATGCCACCTTCTAGCATGTACGGTACGACAGTGTCTTGAGATAGCCAGTGATATCAGTGATGGCTGATGTAGGCTGGCAGTGGAATACAACATGACCTGTGTTTCTTTCCACTTGGAATTCGTCAGCTTGTTCTATAGGGGGGGTTTGAAACGATGGTTTGGTGGGTTCAGATGTAAATGGGAATAGCGTAATTTCCTGATTGATGATTATAGGCAGGTTCACAGGAGGAATTCCGAAATAGGTGGTGGAGGGAGGGAGGAAGTTCCGCATCCTAGATTCGACTGATGGCCAGTACCAACCAGAAAATACCTTCCTTCTATTGTGCATAATGATTGCTTTTTAGGTCGTGTTAAATGTTAAGGGCAGCGAATTAATCGGCTTACTAAGTGATTTACTCGAGATTATTTGAAATCGTAATGAAATTCATTTTGCCCTTAAAACACGAAGGTCACTCTGTTAAGTTCAATCAATTTGTGTTAACTTTTACCAACATGTGACGTATATACCTGGTAAACTGATGCCTGGCATTCATGCATCTAATTGACTTACTTTTAATTTGTCGTTTGAAGGTTGAATTCAGTCTCACTTGTGCTTTTGTGCCTGTTGGTACTCATCAAGAGGACGTATCCACAATCTTAAAGGAATAATATCCATCCGTCAAGAGTCAGACAAGGGTGCTTATTATCTATCACTAATGATATTCCTAATTGTTGTGGACTGACTGCATTATGCGTCAGACAGTGGAAAACGAGAATACAGGAATATCCTGTCTGGACCGATGCGAAGAACCTAGAAGACCTGGATTTCGCCTGTTGATGATTTATGTTTGATGTCACACACAATCGAAGACTTACAAGCGAAAACCGACAAACTGGTCGAAGAAGCAGTCGGCGAAGACCGGACTCCAGGTAAACATAGACAAGACGGAGGTGATGAAAATAACCAACCAACAACAGCAACATCCAACGTCAATCACCATCAACGGGAGGGATTTGAAAGAGGTTACTTCATTCACTTATCTAGGGAGCATTATTTCAACTACAGGCAGTCAGGACGGACGAGGATGTCAAATTGAGAATCAGGAAGACGAGAAACACATTCATCAACCTGAAATCAATCTGGAAATCTTCGTCACTCAACTCAGCATCAACAACAAGATTCAGTCGGATTTTCAATACAAACAACCTCAAGTCAGTCAGTTCTTCTATACGGATCAGAAACTTGGCGGGCGGGCGGGCCACAAAGAATATTTCCAACAGCTTGTTGCAGACCTTCATCAACAACTGTCTTCGCTGGCTCTATGCTGAAGATCAGATGGCCGGGCCGGGCCGGACCGGAAAGAATCACCAACAAGAAACTATGGCTGGGAACAAACAAAACAAAAACCAATCGCCAACCAACAAATATGCAGGAGAAAGTGGAGATGGATTGGACACTCGTGGCTGAGGAGGCCGTCGCTGGGTGACATCGCGCTCGCGTCAGGCCATTGCTCGAGTGGAACCAGGCCGACAGGGAAGCGGCGAGTGGGACGTCAGTGCAAGGGTGACATGGAGGAGATCGTGTGAAGAGGAGTTGAAACAGTATGGACTAATGTGCATGGATGCAGGTGAAAAGTACAGCAGAAGGAAGACAGAAGTGGCAAGTGGAGACGTTCAGTTGAAGCCCTATGTTCCACTAGGAGGAACCCAAGGGAACAATAATAATTATAATCCATCATGAAGTTCGTACTCACATCAACCGATGCTGAAGTCAAAAATGATACCACATTGAGATTATCTGTTTCGATTTCAAGCCTTTTTGTTGCCTTTCCCTCATTCATCTAGTATCAATTCATCAAAGTGAGTCAAGATGGTGAGTCACCAATGCTTGTTGACCACATTGTAAAATTGACTGTCATAGAATCTAGTCAGTACGAACAGTAAGAGTGAGAGACACTTGACATCACACATCAACTGCTTTTTAGTGAGCAATCAATTTACCTTCTTATTTATTTATTTATTGAGATCCATATGATCTGCAGATGCGTCCTTGCATTCCTATTGGTTATTATTTAATTGAATTTTAGATTTGAAATTGCCTTCCTGGATGTCCTACTTACCAGAAAACCAGATGGTAGCATAAAAAGAAATTTGCATAGAAAAAGCTCTTGGACAGGACAATATACACATTTTCACAGCTTCGTTCCTATTAAGTATAAAAGAAATTTAGTGAAGACCCTCAGCCACAGAATTAGAGCTATATGTTCAGAAGAAGTAATTGAAGATGAATTAAGCATTGTATATGATACTTTGATCAAAAATGGCTATCCCGAAAAATTTATCAAGAAACACATGGCAAAGAAAAAGGAAAAGGAGCACTGACTATCTGTAAAAAAGAAGCCTCTTTACATACGACTACAATTCATGGGCGATATACCAAGAGAGATAGTTGCGAAGAAATTAAGAAAATCAGTTCAAAGAACTTTTACTGCTGGCGAACTACACGTCTTATTCTCTACACGACCGATGGTGATTCCTCGACTGAAAGATGAAGTACCTAGACTAATTGTATCTATCAATTCAACTGCGCTTGTGGAGTGAGTTATATTGGCCGTTACGCGAGGAACTTGATTTTTCGTGTTCACTCGAGAACATGTCCCACTATGGCTAAGTAAAGGTGTAGCTAAAACCATTAACAGCTCGATATTGGAATATCTGGTGCAAACCGGACACTAAGCCAGCGTGGAAGAACCCTTCTCCATAATCTACCGGGTGCCTAATAAATTGCCAAAATAATCGAAGCACCGCATCCTCCAAACAGCAGAAGCTGTTGCAATTCGCCTCAAAAAACCAGTGCTCTGTGTTCAAAAGGAGCAAGTTCAGCCCCTACAATTGCCTTGGCCCTCAGTGCAGAATATAAACTCATGAATTTGTACTATTATCTTTCCTAATGTTTCTGACATTCAGCTTATTCTCTGTTGATGCGACTCAGCTGTAATCCATCAATATTATTGATTTGATGTTATTTAAGCATTAATGTCGTTTATAACACTAACTCATTCATTCACTATAAGGTATGTATAAATTTAGAGCCTGATGAAGAAGGGGTTATCGAAAAGAGTACTCTTTGTTCAGTATCCATTCCTTTGAAAATTTTAGATTTTCCCGTCGATCGATTGATTGGACCGAAGTGCTCGATCTCTAGTTGATATGTTGGCTTCTTGTGTAGATGCTTTAAAGATGTCGGGGTATTTAATTAGAGTTGGAATTCAGGATGTACATTTCGTCTTATTTGGGACTCGTCACCAGCTGGATGTACCTTTATTTCAAATTGAGTGATGATGTTCTCACCGAGGCTCAAACGCAGTGTCTATAGTTTCAAACGCCAAAGCGTTACCCACTAGACCAATTGGGCCATGAGAGCTGGCTACCTCTTGTGTGCGGTGGGTCATATTAATTACTTTAATTGAGTTTTAGATTTTCCCGTTGATTAATTGCGAGCCTCATCACTCACTGCGGAATGCAGGTACATCCAGTCAGATGATGACTCCCGAATAGGACGAAATATGGGTTGTCCTGGATTCCAGTGCTAGTCACCATCCATCAGTTAACCTACTGGTTATTCTTGTTCTCATACCGCCATTTCTGTATAGCATAATATAGCATAAATGACTTTATGTGCGTGTAGTTGTTACCTAATTGAATTAACAGCATTTTTTGAAATTTAATGAAGTACATATATACATATATATACAGAGACTGGTTGGGAATATTCATGCGCTAACTTTTCATCGAATGCCAGTGGTACACAACTGCTTGTTACAACAGCAGACAAGGGCCAGGCAACAGATCGTTTATTAAGGAAATCAGCACATATTTATAGATTTTCATGTACATTGTTATAGATTACTGCTAGCAGAAAAACAGTCTTCTGACTGGTTGCTTCTCACTGAAAGTCAGTTAATCTTTCATCTCTTTGTAGCTGCTGTTTCTTGAATGTCAGATTATCTATATGTTAACTGTATCCGCCTACGCAAAGCCTTTGTGTTCTCATTTTTCTCACGACCAATGTATTTGGGACATAAACATTGACGTAAATTACTGTCTACCAATCTGGCTAACAGCCAGCTCTCACCATATACTCATCTGAATCAGTTAGTAGTATGTGGTGTCTTGCATTGGTGATTAATTTTTTTTCGATTTCCTTTTATGTCATCAAGCAGAGCACACATATAGGGGAACTTTCACCTCTTCTGTGATGAACTGTTCAAATCGTGAATTTCAATCCAGGAGTAAAGTTAAGCTATAGGTTAAATTTCTGGTTATAGGTGAGCACTGAGGGATTATTAGTGCACCCATTTACGAAAACCCACAATTTTTCAGTATATTAAAGGTCATCATCCTGATTAAATTTATCGATTTTCTTGTATTCATCATAAATAGATTTCCTTTTTTTTAGTCAGCAATATTTTCGATGAATTATACGACTTTTCTAATCGATTTTCCTAGGTCTCATTTGGTAAGTCATTGAGGTGTTGGTTGCTGGTGTTATTCGTAGCTGGTTCCCTCAGTTATCTGTTTCTGTAGCAGTGTATCTTATTTTGTTGTGTTCACATTCTGTGTTGTCAAGTGGTGGTGGTGGTGGTCTAGCAGAGATTCGACTGGTTAGATAGAGGTTTGATCACTAGCTGACATCAGATAGAGAACCACAGGGAAACAAGTACCGGAGTACTGGACAGCTGTTTCGTCTTGGTTTGGCGATCTCTTCAGTGATACGCAGCCACTGGGGTTCGAACTCAATATCTTCTAGTCACAAGGCGAGCTCGTAGACTATTCTGTCATTGTGGCCTGATCCAATAATCCATGAATTTCAACTTCTTTCAATTCGCGATGTTTGTATTTCATTGACGACTAACTGTTCTTTCACCTGTCTTGGTGTACCTCACTGATTAGCATTTCTCATTTGAACTCTAGGTAAATTGTTGTATCGAGACACTCGCTACTGACTTGACAAAATGTTGAACAGAATGACTGAATACTCTGCGAGGTTGTCTTGTGACCAGATAGTCTGAGACTTGAACCTTGATGGCCACGCACTGTTGAAGAGTCCCAAACTGAGACGAAATAACTGGACAGTGCTCCTTTAATGATGTCAGCTCATGGCGGAACTTTTTATCTATCATACCCCTCTGAAACAATATGGATGATACATCTTTGATTATAAGTCCATTATGGATAAGATTTTATTTCGATAAATCACACACAGTGTTATACAGTAAGTAATATTAACTGATGACCACGTTTCGAGCACAAACTATTACCACTCATAATCATATCAAGTCAATGCTCACACAACTTTTTCTTTCATTTATATACATGGGTGGAATCGATTAGATATTGGATTTAAAATCAGTGTGAGATAATATCCATTCAGAAATCATAGTACGAGTGTTATTGACACATTGCAATTATGTGGGAAATACGACTGTTTATACGAGTGTTTTTTTATAGTCATAATAAGTTATTTATTAGGATGCTGTGATGTGTTTGAATTGAAATAGAAATTTAAGATTACTTATTATCCTCTTCTGATTTGACCTGCGGTAATAATATCTTCCATATTTCTGGTATTTGCATTGAATCATTTCTGTTACATGTGTTGGGTGTAGACTCGATGAATAAGGATTCCGTAATCAGCCTCTTTCTCCACCTACCTAGATTACTTTTTAGAATTTTAACCCTATCCCACGCTATTGTGTGGTTATTTGTTATTGCGTGAAGTGCAATAGCTGAGCTTTTTTCTAAATTACTTATCTTTTCAGGGTCGACCATTCTTACCTTAGCTAAATTCTTATGTTCTGTTAATCTGACTATCCCTGACCTACTAGTTTGACCTTAGTAGTTGATCTCACAATCATTGCAGGGTATTTTGTAAATTATATTATTTTGTCTAATTGGGTCCACCGGGTCTTTTAGCCTACAGAGCTTGTCTCTGAGTGAGTTTGTAGGTTTAAACGCCACCCTTATTACTGTTTTATTTAGAATCCTACGTAGGGTCTCAGATGTTCCCTCTTTATATGGTATAACTGGACATTCTAATAAATAACTTATTATGACTATTAAAACACTCGTATCTCTCATCTGATTATAATTGATCAACAACACTCGTATTATGACCACCAGTCAAACCAGAAGAAGATAATAAATAGTCTTAAAATTCTATTTCAATTCAAACACATTCTAACAAGTAACTTATTATGACTGTAATAACACTTGTCCTTTTTCCCACCTAAGTGCAATGGTTCAATAACACTCGTACTATTATTTCTGAATGGATATTATCTCACATTGATTTTAAATCCAATATCTAATCGATTCCACCCATGTATATAAATGAAAGAAAAAATTTGTGTGAGCAGTGACTTGATATGATTATGAGTGGTAATAGTTTGTGCTCGAAACGTGGTCATCAGTTAATATAACTGTATAACACTGTGTGTGATTTATCGAAATAAAATCTTATCCATAATGGACTTATACTCTACCACAGTGCCTAAGTTTTATACTTATATCTTTGATTATGAACAATGAGAAGGAAGCGAAGAAAATCCTGGGTAAATTTAACGAGGTTCATCTTACAATAAATTTTACTGCTGAGAAAGAAAAAGACTCGAGTATTTCATTTCTAGACGTCCTTATGACCAGAAAAGAGGATGGCACAATAAGAAGAAGTGTATATGGAAAACCTACATCAGCTGGCTGTCAGTATACTCTTTTTTTCAGCTTCATGCCTTTGAAATACAAACACAATCTGATAAAGTGCTTGGTCCACCACAGAGTAAGAGCAATTTGCTCGGATGAATGTCTTGATGAGGAAGTTAATAATATTCAACGGTTGCTAAGTGAAAATGGTTATCCAGCAGAATTTACTGATAAGAATATGAATCTAAAATTAAAGCAGTTCAAGTTATCAACAATTCCAAAAAAGGCCTTATTCTTACAAATGCAGTTTCTTGGGGACAACATCAGCGAGATGCTAACACAGCGCCTTAGAAATGAGGCGGTAAAAAGAGCATTCCTTGCTGCCAAATTACGCTGTGTCTTCAGAACCCCTCAACGTCACTTTGCGTTCGAGGGTAAAAGACAAACTGCCTAATTTCGCCTCTTCCATGTGTATCTACCAATTTAACTGCTCCTATGGAGCGTGCCAGTTACATAGGCTGTACAATTAGGCGTGTTTCTCGTCGGATTTCCGCACATCATCCTGCACAGGTGTTGGTTAAGTAAAGGACAGACAAAACCTATTCGTAGCGCTATTCTATTTGATCTTGTGGATACAGAACACAAGATTGATGTTGACCACCATGCTTACAGAGTCCTTTGCCGCATACCAAAAAATCTTAACTTCGCCTTAAGAGTTCGATTAATAAATATTGCTGAGGCCTTTGAGATCCACATTGGGAAGCCTAATTTGTGGGTCCAAAAGAAGCTAATTCAGACATTATCCTTACTTTGGCCATCTAGGTTCGAATGATCCTCAATTTTTTGTAAAAATTTCCTTAATTTTAGTTGATATTCTATTTGCTATTACATCTTTATTATTATAGTTATAATTTAAGCATCTTAAATGAACTGTAATTCCATTGTGACCTTACTTTACAAATCGATATTATTCTCAAAAACACTAATATTGTTATTGACTACTAATCTAGAATATTCTGTGTACATAAAGTTATATATATATATATATATATATATATATATATATATATATATATATATATATATATATATATATATATATATATATATATATATATATATATATATAATTGTACAGCCAGAAGAGGAATTTATCGAAGGGGATATTCTTTGCTCACTCAATTATTTTGTGTTTTATAGATATTTCATTAAGCCTGTAGCAGTCCAAACATCGCATAGTGAAACTGTACCTCCAGCCTATGCGTATCATTCGTGTTGTGTACTTTCATCTTGAACTTTGTTTATTTCAAGCCGCTTTACATATTCATCCTTATATTCTCATGTTGTTCATTTTGCCAAACATGTGTTATCTATGTCCATATCACACCTTGTTGGTGATGAAAGCCCTTGTAAAGTCAATTAGAACTGGCAACTGACTACTTGGGATTATTGTGGTATAATAGTAATAATAATAATATTGTTACGTATCTTAGACAAATTGTGTGATCTGTATTTTAAGCATAATCTGAGTGTGTTAAAGGAAGTCTACTTTAAGAAAACCTGTATTTTAAACTGAAAATTATTCTTTTGGGTGTGTATCGAATCTAATGCAGCGAAATCAGATCTTCAGCAGTGTAATTAACATTTTCTTCAAAACATCAGACACACTACAAAACAACCTTGTCCATATAAAAGATCAAATCCCTAAAGATTCTCTATTTAATTGTGTCTATAAAATAAAGTGCTTGTTTGGAATGTGATGCTATTCTACATTGGACAAACATATCGAGAAATCAAAATCCGGAGAAATGAACACCGTAGAACATCCGGTTGAACTAGAAAAGCCTGAAAAATCATCGGCAAGCCATAGGTGTCTACACGTTATAGAATCAGGTCACAAAATTAATTTTGACAATATTGAAATCATCATCCAGAAAAACTTCAGAAATCACAAAGAACGTCGTCTAATATCCATCAGAAGCACTTCATATCAAGTGGAATTCAAGTTGCCTTAATAGGAATGATGGACTAAAACAGAATCTGACCTGGTTACAACACCTCCCTCCGCCCCCCGCCTCATGAAGTGACAAAATCAACACACGAATGTGATAAACAAGTTCACTATGTAGACACACGCTGCTTTTATAATTTTTCACACTGATAAAATCCAACAATCTACACTTGGTATTCAAGTGTTGCTTTGTAGGGATTTGATTGGTTTCAGGATTTCATCATGAGCTGACATTAGTTAGAGAACCATTGGAAAACCTGGGAGTACTGGACAGCTGTTTCGTCCTAGTTTGGGACTCTTCAGCAGTACGCACCCGCCGGGATTCGAACCCAGGACCTTCCGGTTACAAGGCGAGCTCGTATACCATTAAGCCACTGGCGACTGGCCCTATTCAGGTAGGTAGTTACCTGGGTTCCAGTGGGAATTCGTGACCAGTAGGGTGCAGCTGGTCGGGTGTGAGGACAAATACTCGCCGAAGACACTGGCTAGCGGTCGCGCTATATCGTGAATTGGCAGAAGTAAGAATTTAAGGACCATTGGATCGGATCCCAGTGGCTTAATGGTATACGAGCTCGCCTTGTAACCGGAAGGTCCTGGGTTCGAATCCCGGCGGGTGCGTACTGCTGAAGAGTCCCAAACTAGGACGAAACAGCTATCCAGTACTCCCAGGTTTTCCAATAGTTCTCTAACTAATGTCAGCTCATGATGAAATCCTGAAATCTACACTTGGTTTTTGAGGTGGTTGTGTTTTCTGAGCTGGATAGTTAATTTGCGAAGTTTTCATCGCCCCACCACTAGGTGACATCTTCAGCGCATACTACAATTCGAATTGAAGTGAGCTTTTAGATTTCTCCACGAGTTTATTAATCATCTCTCCTGGTCACCTTCAACGTCGTGATTAGTTATCTTTGTGTGTTTTCACACCTTCTAGGCTGCTTGTATTGGAACTGATTGTTTCTTTGACTTGAACTTTGACCCTTTGTGTGTGTGTGTGAGGTTTCTTTCTTATCGGTTGATAAAATTTGTCTATCTCGATGTGTCTATTAATTGATGATTCACTGGAACGGAACACAACCACTTCAAAATCATCCATCTGAGCTACAAATCTTCTCTATCACATTTGATTTTGTTATCTTTTTACCAATTGGCCAACTTGACAACGAGAAATAACCCCCCCCCCCCTAACGAACGATGATCAAGTTAGTAAAGTTTGTTTTGATATCATAACAGACGCACTATTTATTACCTTTGTTATTTGGTTTGGTGATTGATCTTCATTGTTATTTTGACTTTCAATATGTCCCCCTTTAATTTGACCTAAGTGGTCTATTCTCTCACACCTTAACTCTTTGTTATATATACATATGCTGAGATTTTGTAAATTCTGGTTTAATAATACTACTTTGATAAAGCTATTATCAGTAGCATTAAATAGCGAAATGTAAGTAAAAAAGAACAATATCGTTTTGTTTTTCATTCATTCATTGGGAAATACAAAAAAGCCTTTAATTATAATGAATTAACATTTCTTCTTTGATTTTCAAGTGGGAAATTGAACCTTTGCAAAATGCCTTCATTGTACTCGATTTTTTCGTTCTCAGTTTTAATCAGCTCCACGAGTGACTCAAAACTTTTATCTCCACTTTACATCATCACCTCCATGTCACCCAAAATAGTCACCTCCTATCCGGATAGCAATTCAGGGCCTGACTTGCGTTTGATGCCACTTGAATTAAAGGCCTCCCGCAGCGTGTGTGTTCACCCCCTGCCCATTTTTCTTTTACCTATTTGTTACCCAAGAGGCTGTTGACTCGTTCTCTGCCACAGGAATTCCTTGTCGTTTATTATCTCTGACTTGCAGGCCATCTGATCTTCAGTATGAAACACGAGAAGGCAGGTACCGGTGCCAATCTTCAATAGGCTATTGAAAACACGTCATTGTCTCCTTTATGATTTAATAAGTGGAATCTTTTGGCCGTGTGTGTGTGTTTATATGTCGTCTATCTTCTAATTTATTATTTTTTTATAGTTTCAGCCAAACTGTATTTTTTCTAGGTGTAGTGACTATCTTATCATTCCATCCTTCATTTTTTTAAAATTCTGTTTTAGATCTCTACACTGATATACAACGGTGATATTGATGTGGCTTTTAATTATCTCGGTGGTGAGATGTTTGTAGATAATTTGAAATTAAAGGTGAGAGAATTATATTATTGATTAATATTTTTATTAGTAGAAGTGTGTCGCGTGCTACCGTCAAAACCTTATAAGTAGTGCATATACAGAGATGTAAAATATCCATCATCTGCAACAGTATTAAACATCGGGAAGGTGGATTTAATGAGATAAAGAGCAGAAATGAGCTAATCTTGTGAAAAAAACAACATGGAAAACTTGAAAAGTAGACAAAGAAGTGCAATATGAAGGACATGTGCAAATTGTGATTCGAATACCTGGTAGATGTATTCTCACCTTCAGAGCCTTTCACTTGAATTATTGTCTATTATGCAATGGCACTGCGTCAGTAGCTAGTTAATCACAGATATCGGTGACTGTAATTGTTTTATGAGTTATTCAGTCCCTTTTGGATTCTCGATCCTGTATACATCATGGTTTCGGAATCAGCGCTTCCTAACTCCCGTGGTAGACTTGGATGTCCACCAGTCCGGTGGACAGACACAAGACGTTCGCATTTGCCCTTTCATTGTCACTTGAAAAGACTGCATAAGACTTACGCGGAAGAGGCTTTGAATGAATGGTCATGTATTAGCATTTCAAGATGACCGAAGTCTACCCACTGACAGGATCCCGCATAGACTAGTATATCATCATCTCTCACGAATGTTGTTGTGATTAATTATGCGACCAATCATTTTTCAAAGGTGCGAGGCCGACTTTACTGCTGTAAAGAAAATGTATAAATACCGTGTGTTGTTTTCCTTACTGGCGTTGTTGTTGTCATTACAACGTACAGTCACAGGTCACAGCTAGCCTTTGTCTTTTGATATTTGCGTGGCTCAGTGAACTGGAAGGTACCATAAAACAGACAGGCATATTAGGAAGGCGTGCAGACAGAACAAAGTCACTACAGTGCTCATTCAATTCAGTGCAGTTGTAACATCCACTATCAACAGTGCCAGGTCGTTTATGAGTCATAAATCATTGGTTCCTTTAACAAAAACCGTAAAGGTTTACTCCTCTTACCTGCCTCAGGATTGTTTGTGTACTTACTGACTTAACTCACTATATCCTTCAGCTTTCACCAACTTCTTCAGAATTCAGTAGTTTATAAGTTTTCCTGCTAACTTTCTCTTCTTATTCCTTTGTGTTCCGAGTAGGATATAGAGCTATAAGCTTGAGGGTTGAAGTTCCATTGACCGGTTGTGGTTGCTAGTCCCATGCTTAACTTTTCTTCCATTGCGAGTTTACTGGCTAAGTGAGGTTAAAGAGAGTATGTTGACGGCCTGGAATCGATCCTGGACGAAGTGTGTGGTCGATGAATGTCATTCTACTATTGAATGACTGCCACTAACTAATAGATTATTATCTACTTAACGGTATATTTTGCTAAATCACCCCCTCGTCTTTTTCTTCAAATTACAGCCTACTTTATCACGTCGATTTTGGTTATATACGGAGAGTGATGGTACGAAACAGATTGGAGGATACTGGAAAATGTTTGAAAGTCATGGCTCAATTTTGACGTATGCTACAGTTCGTGGAGCAGGACATAAAGTGCCAGCAGATAAACCTGCTGCAGCTTTCCAACTAATCAATACATTCATTAATGAGGGTTCATCAGTTGAACGAAAATCGAAGAAAATACACTTAATCTCATTGCTATGTGTAATTTCTTTTTTTATTTCATCTCTATAATTATTGACCTATGTAGATAACTACGCGAACGCTTACTTTATTTTTAAAAGCAAAATCTATTCTCACTGATTGAAAATCTACATTAAAATTTTCAAAAGAATGGATACTGAACAAAGAGTACTCTTTTCGATAACCCCTTCATCATCAGGCTCTACAGTTATGGGTTTACATTATAGTGAATGAATAAATGAATTAGTGTTATGAACAACATTAATGTTGTTTAAGTAACATCGAATCAATAATATTGATAGATTACACCTCAATAGCATCAACATAAAATAAGCTGAATGTCAGAAAAATCATAAATTCATGAATTTATGGTCTTTACGGGAGGTCATGGCAGTAGTTGGGGCTGGACTTGCTTCTTTTGAACACAGAGCACTAATTGCTTGTGGCGAATTGAAATAGCCTCTGCTGTTTGGAGCATGGGGGGCTTTGATGATTTTGGCAATTTGTTGGTCACCCGGTAGATGATAGAAAGGGATTCTTCAACGGTGGCTGGCTTTGTGGCTGGTTTGCACCAGATGTTCCAATATCGAGCTGTTAATGGTTTTAACTACACCTTTACTTAGCCATAGTGGGAGATGTTCTCGGGCGAGCACGAAAAATCAAGTTCCTCGCGTAACGGCCAATATAACTCGCTCCACAAGCGCAGTTGAATTGGTACATACAATTGGAAGTGGCTAGTCTAGGTACTTCATCTTTTAACCGACGTAGCAACATTGGTTGTGTAGAGAATAGGACGTGTAGTTCGCCATCCCTGGCCTTCGGTAAAGACTAGAAATTCATGAATGATGTGTATTATTGTTACCTTTCCTAACTTTTCTGACATTCGGCTTATTTTGCGTTGATGCTATTTAGCTGCAATCTATTAATATTATTATTGATTCTATGTTATTTAAACAGCGTTAATGTTGTTCATAACACTAAATCATTCATTCACTTTGATGTATATATAACTGTAGAGCCTGATGACGAGAGGGTTATCGAAAAGAGTACTCTTTGTTCAGTATCCATTCTTTCGAGAAATCTATTCTATTGATGAAATATTTAAACTGTTCACTGTGTAGGCCATCGGTCTATGCACCATGACCGAGTCAACGGTTCGAGCCCTTTTGCTTTACCTGTCCAGGTTTCGGCTGCCGTCTAATGGTGATGTCACTAGCTATCACACACAAAACAGTATGTTTCATTGGCATTTGTATACGCAACTGCAAATGACTTTTGAGTAACATATTTTATTCACAGTGTGATAACATCCCGTAAATAATAGAATTCACGTTTGATATATAAAAGTGTGAGATTCAGTTTTCCATTGAACATTTACATCGGTTTTAAAAATTGGCCGCAGTTTTGTGAATAAGTTAAAGCTTGATAGGCTGTTTGTTAACTTGGATTTATTGCTACAGTACATCCGCGTTTTCAAGTTCTATACTGTGCTAATGCTGTACACAACCAAATACTAACAACAACTTTGTATTAAGTAGCGTAAGCGAGAACTTAAAAAGACGTATTGTTGACGAAATCAAATCTTGAAAAGTGCGAGGCGAACGGCAAAGTGTGTAACGCATAATATCGGTACACCAATTAGTTCTACAAGCGTACAGTTAGAGTTAATATAGAGGTGCTACAATTCTATATACTGACAAGGATATCAAGGCGAGGATAGGGAAAGCAAGGCAAGCTTTCATTTCTCTCAAGTCTGTGTGGGGGTCAAAACCCAGTAGTCAGCACGAAAAATAAGATGCGGATTTTCAACTCCAATGTGAAGTCACTGCTGCTTACTATACGTACGAATTAGAGACTCAGCACCGTATCACGAAGGTCACTTTGAACAAACTACAGACTTTCATCGACACCTATCTTCCCTCACTACTACTCAAGATCAGACTTCCGGCCAGAAAAGATCAGCAACAGTGTTGGGGACTAACGTTAGAGTTCACTAATATTACAAATATGAGAAATATAATCCAAGTCAATGGAATGTTAAATAACAATATATTACCAAAAATACAATGACGAGTTATATCAACAAAAACGATTGCTTGGAAATAAAGTTTAAGTCCTCTGCTACAAATTATTTATATAACTCACGGGTACGTTAATTGTTTGGACTGCGTCTGCTGTAGCTGCTGTGTTCCGGTTGTAGAAATGTCTTCGGTTGAGAGTAGTAGACTCCTACAATAAATCCGAAGTATACAACACGGTGTGAGTTGAGCAAGTAAGCAGAAATAACCAGGGAGAAGACGAAGTCTCCAACAGCAGAGTGTATTTTTCAATTGTCCTCGGAAGTTATGCATATTTCAACAAGAAGCGATTTACACAAAAATTATGTACAATATCTCTCATTTCTACAAGTAACCAAAAAGTGTGCGTACTCCACAACGGGGATCTCTGGAAGCTAACTAACCTGGAAATAAGAAATGGAAGTGGATTGGCTGGTGATACTATGAGAAAACCATCAAGTGACATCACAAGACAAGCCATAGCTCGAGTTGAACCCGAAAGGGAAGCGGTGAGTTAGTTGGTCGTCATGCGAAGGTGACATGGAGGAGGTCATGTGAAGAGGAGATGAAAGCATGTAGGCAGAGGTGGAGCCAGGTGATGTTACGTTGGTGAAGAACCAAACGTAATAGAGATGTGTGACTGAAGCTGTATGTTCCACTAGGAATTAAAGGAAACAATAATAATAATGGTTCCATTGGGAGAATTATAAGAATGTTGAGCAACATAAGTATTCGAACTTCTGCAAACAGTCTTGATGTGTCCAACTTTACCACATTTATGGCACTTAGCACCCCGAAAACGGCAAGTGCTTCGTAGATGTAACTTTCCACAGGATAAACACGGTTTAATGTTTTTGATCTCTCGCTGCATTCTGT
Organism: Trichobilharzia regenti; assembly: GCA_944472135.2. Taxonomy (NCBI): domain Eukaryota; kingdom Metazoa; phylum Platyhelminthes; class Trematoda; order Strigeidida; family Schistosomatidae; genus Trichobilharzia; species Trichobilharzia regenti. The sequence goes on from OX235267.1 coordinate 65,893,051, forward strand.
TACCTGTGGACGACAGTTTGGATTGCTTTCCATTGCCACTTGTATTTTCGACTTTAGAAAGCATAACATCAGACACTGACGTAGTGGGAGCAGAGTATTCATTATTGACATCTTCATATGTAATACATAAATCTTTAGCAGTTTGAAAGGTACAAGAAGGAATCTGAATTAACTCTTTCTCTAACTTAGGAATATTGATTCCAGCAATTAGACGATCACGTAGTTGAGTATACAGCTGATCTCCAAAATTACACTTTGAAGCTTGTATTTGGAGTTGCAGAATAAAGCCTCTAATCTTCTGGTTGGGAGCACGAACCAGTTTGCTGAATTGAGCCCTCTCTCTGGTCTCAAATGTAGTTACATGAAAGTAATTTATTAGAAGTTCACGAATCTTGACATATGACAGAGAAATAGGTTGATCTGGAAACGACAGGGTCTTTACTAGGCTATACGCATCTAGCCTAATAGCAGTGATGAAATGTGCTGGTATTTTGTCATCTTGAACATTCTTTGAAATTCACCACGCATCGAAGCATTCCAAATAATCAGCAATCTCCCGCGGAGATCCATTAATGGGAAATTTTCCCAGGTTATTTAGTTCCATCGCGACGCCAATTTGTTGTAATATTTTGTAATCGTAGTACTAGTATTTCGAGATGACCGAATTACAAGAATCCAACCAAAACACAGAGAGGGCGGAATTCAGGAATTTGTATTTAGCGAAATTATATTTCAATTCATATATGAAACATATTAGCAATCAACAGTAAGTATTGAAACAAAACAGAGATAGAAATTGTCAATCACCACAGAGTTTTGCCCACATCAACATCAGTCTCCAGACATTAATTCTTAGTATATTTTCATGCTTAATAAAGAATTGAAGTACTGGCGAACAAAACAAGTGGAGGCTGTTGAAGACTTATTGGTAGGAAACCGAATTATTTCTAAATGAACACTAGCGAAATAGGATTTCTCCGAAACTAGAATTCAAAAATAAAACATCAGCTTAACTGTTTATTAGTCAACTATTCAGGTGGATCAGAACTCTTTCTTGTTGTGCTTGCTCATCACAACTGATTTATCTACTTCGAAACTGTTTGTCAACTTCAGCAATTTGTGGTTGGAATCTGTGATTTGGTTTTTGCAGTCTTATACTTTGGATTAGGATAAGACGAATTCATACCAGATATACTCTGCATTTCATGGATAGAAATCGGAATGTCTTATCAATGACTTCATTTTCAAGAGGTACAATCGTATTTATATTACAGAAAAAGGCATTAAGTGGCACTAGAAATTGCACAGTCAATATTGCCCATATGACAAGAATAAAGATAATTAAAATGGTTTACTAAGAGGGTCGAGTTGAAGTTGATGAATATTATTGAGCCTATAACTTTAGATACCATATATTAGTCAGGCTGATGCCCTCATTGGTGCCAAAGGAAGACTTCCTTCTTCCTTAGTACGTTCTGTGATAATCAACGACTTACGCTGGTTCAGCGGGACTGCCTCTGATTCCCTGTAAATGAATAATGCCTTGGTAAACCCAGAAAACAGTTAGCCACCACCACACTTAAACACCTCTGGAGTGATATCATCAAGTGCTGTCTCTCCATCTCGTATCATATTACAGGAAGCATTTGTAACCTCAATTTTAAATAGATAACCAATATCTATATCCCCGTTAGATAGATGTTGGGTGCTGAAAAGATGGAGTGTCAGTGTCCAGGTCTAACCACCATGGACTTCACACTGTCCTTGGAAGACTTTCAGGAACTATGCTCAATAACCAACTCAAATAAGCAGAACACAAATTGGTGACTCAAAAACCCTTTATTCTTGCACCAGTACAGAGCCAACCATTGGGTTATTGTACACAAAGTCTGAAAATAAATGTCATAGCAATAAGTCACGATAATACTTCTGATAGTTTTTCTCTGTCCTCCAACGAACAGCGAACGATGAAACGATGACTGCACTATCGATGACTCCCGCCAAAATATAGAGTTGGGTTTGAGCAAACAACCATGAATTGTTCGTTCAGTCTTCAACTACATTGACATAGAGTGTGGCTATAGGCCGTTTAATCCGCTCTACAAAATGTTCCTTCTAGAGTTCTAGTCGTCGATGCTGAGAGCCCTTTTCTTTGGAGACTGTTTCACCCATTATATACATTTCACCCCTGTTCCTATGATGAGCTTAAATATTCACCCGGTGTTGCCTATCTCCGGTGCCTTTTGCATCTTTTTCGCTTTGTCACCAGGCAGTATTCACAGTCGTTGCGAAGACATCTTGTCAGGTTGCGTTTGAGCAGCTTTCGCCACCCAACAACTCATCTCAGATTCGCGTTTAGCCATTTCTTCCGTGACTGGGGACTTATTGCCTTGGTTTAGTTGAGGACATGATATCTTCATTGTTGTCCAATTTTACTTACGTTCAATCTTAGATATATATATACGTACCAGGGCGTGACTGGAGTTTACATATGTGTTCCAGAATGAGCTACAGCCTTCTTCTTACCAACCCAAATTCTAGTTCATCGTTGTGTGGTCTGTTTGAATCCACCTTTGATTTGATCTTGGAGGTCACCATTTCAGCTAAGGCCTCCCTTTGTTTTCTGAGTTAGTGATGACCAGAAATATACGTTCAGTTGAACAGAAGTGTGGAAGACGGTCACGGTTGTCCGTTTGCCATCAGGAAACTCCATAGTAACCACCAACATATTTCTTAGACCAACACAAATTCTTCACTGAACGGCTCCATCTGCTTTTCCACACTAAACACAGTGATCATGCTGATGTACGAGGAAGTTCAGTGATTCGTGCACCATAAGGAATGCTGTGAGAAAAGCCAAATAAAAGCTTATCATTCCAATTAAATATTGAATTATTTGCATATCTTTTTGTGCCGGCATCCGTCGAATCGCTATTATTTTCTTATGGTAAGGCCGTCGTCCATGGGCATCAAATATAAACCCAGGATACTTGAAAGTCTACAAACTGAGTTGACACTTTTCTGCTCCTATCCATGGACTACTGTCTGGCACTTTCTGCAGCATATTTTTTACTCACTGTCTTAATTCTTTCAGAGAACATTCTGTTATTAGTATATCACCTAAATTAATGGAAACTCCAAGAACTCCAACCAAGGTGTATCTGTTAATTTTTGGAAGGTGATAGCAGTTCCAACTCAGAACGTGGAATATTCCACGATGAGTTTATTTGGTCAGCAACTACCGGCACTCCCCTGAAACCTCGACCTGCAAGTATACACCAGCCGAATCGATACCAGCAAAAACTCTTCCACCATTTAGAATGCCAAATATGTCGTCTGGAACCCTACTAGGTCTGCATTCAAGCATGTCAAAAAGCTGGAACAAATATTCATGGGGTCATTTGCTTTCTAGGTAGATAACATAGGAGCTGCCAATGATGAATTAGCTACTGGGGTTGTGACACCGGCTTCCTCCAATCTTTTCAGTCCAGTCTCCACCATCTGTTATGAGATACACAAAACAGGACTTTTTGGTGCAAAAACTGTCTATGCATCAAATGAAAAAACGAGGATTGCCTTTGTGGTTTTGATACACTCTTTTAGAGGCTGACGGTATTGACTTTCACATATAGTACGAAGTATACTAACGTAAGATCTTATACCTACAACTTCTATAGTATTCGTCCCACGTAGACTAAAAGCAAAACACCACAATTGATCGTCGAAATTACGAGATACATTTCGGGACCAAATCGGAGTACGAGGTGATTGCTTAGCTGACTAGGGATCGTGCAAAAACGTGACACGATGGGGTACCAAATGGCGTGGATGCTTGACCGGAAGCGTTCGGCTAAACAAGTTGGCTTAAACAATGAGGGCCAGCATCCAGTATTCAGTGATGAGCGCTGTGATCAATAATTTTCGATAACTATTTAACGCTACAGCTCACTCTCCCCCTAGTGGTGTTGTGAGGACCCTAAGACAGAACCAGTCGGAAGTCAAAAACTCGACGGCTCCCTATCGTTTAGAGACTCTTGATAGCGGCTTGATGGAGTGCTTACTGGTCGTCTGCCTATGCTAGTAGGGTGTCTGTGCATCGCTTCGTTGATGTTTGTCCGTTGGATCGCGTGCTTCATTTGCTTCTTGTCCAGTGCCCATCGCATCTTGAAAATAAAACAATAATGCTAAGAACCTTGTCGAGGAAGATGCACCAAAAGTATCGTTTGAAAAATGATATGGATCTACCATACAGCAAAAATGATGCGAAAGTTAGAGCATCGAAAAAAGGCATACATATAATTTTTAAAGGATGTGTGATGTGCGGTTATAGAAAAACTTTTTAAGCGTGTTGCGGGATGCTGTTATCAAATGATGAGTCTAAAAGAAAAAATAATAAATTCCACAAACGAATAGGATTTGGGTGAATTGAATCACTCAGTTACGTGATATAAGTGTGAAGATATTCTGGGAATCTCGCGTTTCGTTCAGAACGCGTTTTCTTCGGGGGATCGACAGAAAGTTCGGTGGCTTTCGCGGTGCTGGTGAGTTCTTCGAGGAATAACGTATATTCGATTACTTGTGGATTATTGAGAACGCTCAGCTCTAGGCTGTTAGGATTGCCTTCCTAGAAAGCCGGATTCAGACGGTCGATGCTGACGGTGTCTTCGCGGCCTTTTTTGTCTAAGACAAAGACTTTATGAGATCCGTAGTTTGGAAGTTCCAGAGGGCAACGCAGAGAGTCACGACGAACCAATACATGTGAAGAATTTTTCAAACACGAATGAACAAAGACCTCTGTCAATGGAGTTGAAGATTGAACGATCAATTCTTGGTTGTTTGCTCAAAATCAACTTCCTCGATTTTCGCGGAGGCATCAATACGACAGTCATCGTCTCATCGGTCGCTGTTCAGAAAGAAGAGTTAAACATCGTTAGAAGTAACATAACGATTTATTATTGTAATATTTGTTTACAGACCTTAGTTTTCTTAGTTTGCTTAGTGATACTTTTTATATGCTGGTGTAACAATACATAATACTCAAGCAACAATTGGTGTTCTGGTTTTTACGTCCGTTATAACTAAGCGTTTCGAAAATCTTCAAGGAACAGCGTGGGCCCGAGCGTAGCGAGAGCTGGGCATTAACGGTTTATGAGACGGTAGCTGACAGTTTCTGACGATAGAAACAGATCTGGCGGATTCAAACAGTTGGTGAAAGTTTGGATAGTCACCGTTCATCTTTCCTGGTGCCGGTCAAGTCCTCTTTGAACAAGCAATATCTGGAACTTTTTGGAATTGGGTCAAGTTCAACAATGCCTGGGTCAAAGAAGGGACAGAGTGTCTTGGATACAAACAGGAAAGTAAGTCATGGTGACTTGTCTGTTAATTGTAACGATGTGTCTGATGTTAAGCATGACATGGTTGATGTTACTGTTTCGCCGTTCAGGGATAATAGGAACATCAAACTCCCTAAGTTTGAACCACGGTGTTTTGATGGAAACCCGGCCGATTATTTACAGTTTGTTAAGGAGTTTGAGATCATGCTGAGTAGTTTTTCATTAAGTGATGAATTGAAATTGATGTATTTGATGAGGTATTGCACTGGAGATGCTTCAAGAGCTATACAGTGCTGTAAGCTCATGCCCCCTAATGAGGGATACGCTGAGGCTATGAGCATATTACGTCAAAGGTTTGGAAGGCCTTCGATGATTGTAAGGAACGTATACGAAGCTGTCAAGGGTAATGGCAGTCAACTTCAAGATGACTCCAAGGCACTCACTGAGTTTTTAGACAATCTTATGACTTACAAGAATACCTTGATTTCTATGAATTTCATGAGTGACCTCAACTCCAGCTCAGTCCTAGAGGTAATTGCAAGACGCCTACCTACGCGGCTGCAAAGGAAATGGGTAAAAATAAGCTCTCGTATAGAGGAGGAGGGTATCGAGCCAAGGTTCGATGATATTCTTAGACTGGTGAAGGACAGTGTCAACCAGGCGATGGGCAAATTCGCCAGCATTTTGCATTCTAAGGTAGAACCTAAGGAACCAGTGAATATAAGGAAGGCATTTGTGGTGAAGTCTCAAGACACAACGAGAAAGGATGAGTGTATTGTCTGCCATAACATGCATCAATTGAGTGATTGTAATCGCTTTATCGCTATGTCACCCGTAGAAAGGTTAAAAATGGCAAAGCAGAAGCGGCTGTGTTTCAGTTGTTTAAAGATTGGGCATACAAAGTGGAATTGTAAGGCGACAAATAAAGGAAGTAGTGGTTTAACGGATATGCACCCACTTCTGAGAACAGTGAACGAACCTGGGAGTTCGGTTAATTGTAATAGTATCTCTAGACCCCTTGACATCCCACAAGTTTTCTTAGGGGTATTACCAGTTAAGGTGAAAGGACCGAAATCTTCAGTAGAGACTTATGCATTGTTGGATAATGGTTCAGACGTTACATTGATAGATGCTGAACTGGCTGGTTGCTTGGGTATTAAAGGCCCAAAGCAACCCTTGGTTGTAAATACTTTCAATTCTGCGAAAACAGTAGTATGTGAGCGAGTGTCATTTCAGTTAGAATCCTTGGCTACAGGGGAGACCGTGGAAGTGGATACTGCTTACACTACCTCCAGTATGAAACTTGGCGAAGCTATAGTACCTAGTCGTGAAACGGTTGTCGGTAAGCCGTACCTGTGTGACATACCTCTTCCAACATTGCAAGATGGAAGAGTGAGAGTACTCATTGGATGTAGTGTGCCAGAAGCCCACAAGGTATTAGAAGAGAGATTTGGAGGTAGAGATGATCTGTTTGCGACAAAAACACCACTGGGATGGACAGTGAGAGGACCTATACCCATAGTCCACATATCATCATTAGTTACAAACGATGGGGACAAACTAGAAACTATGATTAAAAATATGTATGACAAGGAGTTTTGTGACTGCGGTGTCCCAGGGAAAGGTCGTTCTGTAGAAGACTTGAAAGCAGTTAAAATAGCCGAGGACTCTTGTAAATACGAAAACGGGCGTTTCAGCGTTGGCCTACCATGGAGATTCAAAGATAGACAGTTGATTTGTAATAGGAAAGTTGCTCTTAAGAGACTAATGGGTTTACAGAAGAAATTCCTGTCAGATGCAGAACTCTGGTCCAAATATAAGGAAGTCGTCGATAAACATATAGTGAAGGGTTACGTTGAAAGACTAGTTGATCAAAGTGAGCCAGGGAAGTGGTATTTGCCCCATCATCCCGTCTTTAACCCGAGGAAGCCAGGTAAACTCCGTGTGGTGTTTGATTGTTCTGCGAAACACGAAGGAGTCTCTTTAAATGATAATCTGTATAGTGGCCCAGATTGCGTGAGCTCATTAGTGGGACTGCTATTGAGATTCAGAAAGTTTACAGTTGCTGTCGCGGCGGATATTGAGGAAATGTTCCTTCAGGTGAAGGTGCCAGAGAGTGACAGAGATCACTTGAGGTTTTTGTGGTTTGATGACGGTCCTTGTGGTAAGGTGTCAGAATATAGGATGACAGTGCATCCATTTGGTGCCACATCCTCCCCATTTTGTGCTAATTTTGCTCTACGAAAGGCAGTGTCCACATTTGGTTCTAATGATTTGCTGGACGTCATAGATTGTTGCTTCTACGTGGATGATTGTTTAGCCTCCTTCGATGATGATAAGTCTGCAGTTAGATTTGCAACAAGCATTACTGAAGTGTTAGCTAAGGCCGGCTTTCGTCTAACTAAGTGGGTCTCGAACAGCCTAGACGTTTTGAAGCATATAGATCCAGAAGATAGAGCACCTACCGTACGAGATTTGCCTGTTGATACTCTACCAGTTGAACGCACATTAGGTATGCGATGGGATGTGAACTCTGATACCTTTGGATTTAGTGTTGGTGATATTGATAAGCCAGTTACTCGGAGAGGTGTGCTCTCTGTGTTGTCGTCCGTGTTTGACCCACTTGGATTAGTAGCACCTTATCTACTTCCGGCTAGGAGGTTATTTCAAGAGACATGCAGGAAAGGGTTACAGTGGGATGAACCATTAAGTGAGAGGCAGAGAGAAGAGTGGAAGGGGTGGGTTAACAGTTTAAGAATGCTGAATCTACATTCCGTCTCACGTCCACTTAAGCCGTCGAGAAATCATGATATAATTGACTTCCATGTTTTTTCTGATGCCTCTGAGGTTGGATTTGGTGCAGCCGTATACATCAGAACCACCTTAATGAATGATATAGATGTTAGCCTGGTGATGGGTAAATCCAGAGTTGCACCTCTAAAGACGGTTTCGATTCCGAGATTAGAACTTAATGCCGCCTTACTAGCTGCGCAGTTATTCACAACAGTGTGTAAAGAGTTGGATTACCCCAAGCATCCCGTAACGTTTTGGACTGATTCGATGTCTGTGATATATTATATACGCAACGAGTCAGCAAGATATGCATGTTTTGTAGCTAACAGAGTATCTCAAATTCGTGAACTAACCACTGTTGAGCAGTGGAGGTACGTACCGTCTGGAAAAAACCCAGCTGATCTAGCATCGCGAGGAGTTATTGATATGAATGTTGTTAAAAATAAGTGGTGGAAAGGTCCAGAGTTCTTGCTAAGGGCTGATAGTATGTGGCCTCGTAGAGAAGATGAACCACCGATAAACGAGTGTGCCTTGGAGTTGAAGACAAGTGTCAGTTTAACATCTACTCAAGAAAGACATTCAGGTTTACATCCACTTTTTAAATATTATTCTTCTTGGTACAAACTACTGAAAGCGGTTGCGTGGTTGACACGATATGTTACGTATTTAAAGGTCATGCATCTTGCGGGATACGAAAATATGAATGTGGGGCCTTTGAGAGTCGAAGATATTAGAAATGCAGAGTTAACGATTTTGAGGGCTGCTCAGTGGGAAGCGTGGGGTGAGATTGCCAAGGAGGATAGTCCCGATTTCGCAGATTTCAAGGTGCGGTTAGATAGATTATCTCCGATAGTTTCCGAAGGGATCGCTAGAGTTGGTGGACGTCTACAAATGTTAGAATCGTCATATGAGACCCGTCATCCGGCTTTATTACCTTGCTACCATCCAGTCACTGATCTCATTATAAGACACTACCATGTTCTTGAAGGTCATTTGGGTACTTCGCAAGTACTATCAAGTATTCGATGTAAGTTCTGGATAGTGAAGGGAGGTACTGCTGTCCGTAAAATAATTGATAAGTGCATGGAATGTAAACTCCGAAATGCTCGTCCAGTACAGCAGATAATGGCACCACTCCAGCGTGGCAAGCTTCTGAAGGGAATTATCCATTTGAGTACGTTGGGGTGGATTTATTCGGACCTTTTGTAGTGAAGAGAGGCAGAACCCTATGTAAAAGATATGGCTGTTTATTCACCTGTTTGAAAATGAGAGCTGTGCATATTGAGATGGTTCATTCTCTAACTACTGATTCATTCGTGCTAGCATTACATAGATTTATAAATCGCCGGGGTGTACCGAAGATGATGTTCAGCGACAGAGGGACTAATTTTGTTGGCTGTCACGCCGAGCTTAAAGAATACTTCGAAGGTCCTCAAACGAGAGTTCAGGAAGAGTTACTGAAAAGGAACATCGAGTGGCACTTCAACCCACCACATGCCAGCCATAGAGGTGGGCTATGGGAAAGACTTATAGGAATTATCAAGCGTATTTTAAGCTCCATAATTAAAAACCAGAGTTTGAATGACGAAACGCTAGAGACATTTTTTTGTGAAGCTGAACGAATATTAAATGACCGGCCGTTATCGCCTGTGAGGGACGACGTCAAGGATTTTGATGTGTTAACCCCAAATAAATTATTGTTATTGAGAGGCAACCCTGGCATAGAGGACTCAAGCGGGGAAGGAATACCTACGATTAAAAGATGGAAACAAGCCAGGCACATGAAAGATATATTTTGGAAAAGATGGTTTAAGGAGTATGTTCTAACATTGCAGACCAGGGACAAGTGGAAAAAGTTGTGCCGAAACTTAAAGGTTGGTGACATAGTATTAGTAGCAGATAAATGTGCCACAGGTAGGTGGCCTTTGGGAGTGGTAGTAAGGCTGATCTGTAGTGGTGATGGATTGGTGAGGACGGTTGAGGTGAGAACTAGTTGTGGCATGTTGGTGCGAGATATCAGAAAACTGTGTCTCCTGGAAGGTGCTGAGAGTAGAGAGTCGGAGGATGAAACAATAGATGATTTTCCAACCTAGAGCGTCAACCTGAGAAGGGTTGTAGGCGTACTGCTGTAAGTCCTACAATTCTTCAAAGGGTAGCGCATCAATGAGCAGTCTAATGTGCTCGGTGTGTGATTTTGTACATATGTTCATATTGTATATACTGAATTGATATCATCTGTCATCTAGCTGTTGGTAATTCTGTTTGTGTCCGGACATTCCACAACTTACAATCGTCAACCTGTGAAGGGTTGTAGGCGTACTGGTGTAAGTCCTGCAATTCTTCAAAGGAATTCCATCAAGACATGATCGGCGAGGTTGTTTGTACTGTTTGTATATACGTGTGGTGTGTCATATCAATTGGTGTTTTTGGATTCATTGTGTTTACTCGTTGTTTTCGTGTCTTGTTGTTATTGCGTAATTTTGTTAAAATTTTCGTCGTGATTACTTCTGAAGTTGTTTCGAGTCTTCTACATCCATGAATGAATTGATTGATGTTAAGGACAGCAGATGGGTCGTATACGCCGGGGAGGCTAGGCTATTGCTGAGAATGAAATGCACACGGAGATAATTGTTAGCTGCGGTCCGACACGCCGGGGAGAAAGAGTGTAAACGACTGAGGCTCGCATGCGTCACCGCTATTAGAACTGAGGCAGAATGAGTGACAAGCGATTGCAGTGGTAATTGGTAGTGAGTAGATAAGAGGATGTGCGTAGAGTATCGTGAGGTGCTGCCATGGTCACTTTGCATTCTGCAAGAGTCATTCTAGCAAGTGGCGATTGTGTTGCAAGATGTCAAGAGGAGGTCTCTGTCTGGAGGCGCAGGTCGTCATTGATGTGTGAGATTGTGCTGTGGGTATGCTTGTGGTGTGTTGGCTTTTCTGTTTGTTTTCCATTTCAGCTCTGTCCGTGTGACCCAGGTTCTCGCAATGGCATCCAAGTCAACGTGCATTGGTCGTGAAGGAAAAAAGGGTTGGATCCCTTTTTTGCCGGGGAGTGTCAATGGAGTTGAAGATTGAACGATCAATTCTTGGTTGTTTGCTCAAAATCAACTTCCTCGATTTTCGCGGAGGCATCAATACGACAGTCATCGTCTCATCGGTCGCTGTTCAGAAAGAAGAGTTAAACATCGTTAGAAGTAACATAACGATTTATTATTGTAATATTTGTTTACAGACCTTAGTTTTCTTAGTTTGCTTAGTGATACTTGATTTATATGCTGGTGTAACAATACATAATACTCAAGTCAACAATTGGTGTTCTGGTTTTTCGTCCGTTATAACTAAGCGTTTCGAAAATCTTCAAGGAACAGCGTGGGCCCGAGCGTAGCGAGAGCTGGGCATTAACGGTTTATGAGACGGTAGCTGACAACCTCCATGGACTGTGGTCGAAGGGAAGCAGGTTTAACTGAACGCATTGCGTTTGTAAGCCTGCTGACGTGTGAGGCGTCATCTGTTACTGGTGGCAAAGTAGATGGAGAAACAAACTCACCTGGCTGTCGTAGTCTAGTATCATATACTAGCTCAGCCGTAGTACAACCAACATAAATTTTCAAGAAGTTTCGTATCCCCAGGAGATTTAACGGTAGTGATTCAGTCCAATGTGCATTGTATGCAGATGATAACTCAGCCTTCAACTGTCTTTGTAGACGATCTACCATACTATTAGCTTGAGGACCGTAGGATGTTGTTCTAAAACGCGGACAACCTATGATTTTAGTCAGGGCGAAGAATAAGCCACCTTCGATTCGCCGCCCATGATCAGTTGTTATGGAAGATGGGCATCCAAAGTTTGTGATCCATCTTTCTACAAAGACGCGTGTGATTGTTTCAGCAGATACATCCTTGAGGCGTACTGCTTCAGGTCATCGTGTGGAACTGCCGATGCAGGTTAAAATAATAATAATAATAGTATATTCTCATTTTTGTATATGAGGGACGCCAGTTAACAGGCATCATCAAAATAGTAAATTACATATACGATTGGTAAGCATATTTAATAATAATTTAATAAAATACAGATTTTTTCCTACCTGTGTAGGACACACCAAATGTACAGGCATGGATAAGCACTATTTAAATTTCATAAATTTGGTTTATGGTAAAATTACATGGTTGCTGACATTTTTATCTTTGGTTTGTGGGAACAATATGATAACTAGTCATTCAATGGAGCACACCAAGAAATATAGAAATATTGTCCTCGCATTATTTGTAGATTTCTTGATGTGTTATCATATTGTTCCCACAAACCGAGGACAAAAATGACAGCAACCTTGTAATTTAACCATAAACCAACAAAATAGAGGTAAATCTTTGAGATCCTGGAAGGGATACAATCAAATCTATATGAACGTGTTCGAGACGAGCGTCAGGGACAAGAAAGGTGCCAAGAGGGTTTTTGGTGTGTCTTACTACCTAGCACTTTTGGCAAGCCAAACACGTGTGTGCCCATTCCCTTACTTCTTTACTGATACCAGGCCAAAAAAAACCGACCAGTTACGAGCTTGACGGTAGTTCGAATACCTGGATGGGATAAGCCATGCAACGTATTGAAGACGTTACGGTACAATGGGGCGAGAAGTACTCATGAAAATGTCACATAGAATAGTATCTCCTCCCATACCTAAAGGTTTCTCGGCTAGTTGCAGAGTTGTTTTCGACAACTCATGTTGAAGCTCGGTACCTACATTTTGAGGACGAGCCGGTTTCACAAGCTCTCTGCTGTCTATGTAGGTGAGGGAATAAACGCGCGCCAAGGGTCTCCCACAATATTGTTCACTCCGGATACATGGCGAATAATAATAATTTTTATTTTCATATAAACATAAATGTATATGAAAATGCATGCCATTTTTACAGTCACGATCAAGTATGGTATAATGTCAAATCTTAAATTGTCTACAAGTTAATAGTGTTCCAACAGTTAAATATTTGATATATATATATAATTACACTCATTGTCTGAACCAGGCCGTATAGTTATTGAATTGTACAGTTGTCCTCCAGGTTTCGCGGGAAAATCGACTTCGTTTCGTTTTCATCCCGTGGTTGTAGGCATACGATAACCAACCAATATTGAGGTAAGTACAACGTTTACCAGGGATTAGAAGCTGTTTTAGAAACGTTAAAGTGCTAATGTGAGTTATTAAAGTGTAATAAATTAAGCAAGTGTAATATATCATTAATAAGTGCATTTATAAAGGTAATAGAATGGGAAACTAATTAATCCCTAGGTTGGCGACGTTCATTTGCAATGTATAATGCCACCCATATATGTCTTACTATCATGGTGTCCACTTTCGGCTTTAATACAATTATTTTCAAGCCAGTTGTTTTTATTTCATACCTTCTTGTCTATTTAGTGCACAACCGTACCCTACAGAGAATAGGAATAGAATAAGTCGAATCAAATTCATAAAGAGCTATAAAATGTTAGGTTTAACGGAGTATAATGAGGAGCAAGTAAAGACGTTATTAGAAAATGAGTGAGATAAGACATTGTGAAGTGGAATTGAAAGATCTGACAATGGACAGCAAGTTAATTTATAAGATGCCCCATAAATCTGTGCAGATCCCGCGTGGTCGCATCTCAACAATAGGCTGGGCGAATGGAATATATTTAAAGGTAGAAGCATGATCTGTCTAGGCGTTCATTATTATCTTTTTCAAGATAAAGATCTAAGCCCTCATAAAACTCCGAAAATCCCGAGCTGTCAAATTGCGTATTGCTGTTCTTGCAGAATGGGGCGATTCACCTTAGTGACCACCACCATATCTACTGATCAGCTAGCGCCACCCTCCCTCCTTTTTTGATGTTAGGCTCTGAGACTATGATTATTATGGCTACCGCAAATCTATTGCTCGGTACCAGACATGTTCGTACACCATATTCCATCTCCCCAGATTTCTTAATGAGTGCTTCCAATAGGTCTCCATGTACATCTTTATGAACATATTATATATGTGTGCATGCATCCTAATGAACAGATTACTTTATAAGAGGTTAAAACCTTGAAGAGTAAAAAGAATATGTTTTGTGAATATTGGAGCAGGATTCAGCAGAACACTATAGTCGGTTCAATGTAGGTAATATGAACTGAAGGTAAGGTCGGTTGACAGGACTTAGTGTATTTATATATATAGTGAACATCTGACATTGCAAAGTAACGTGTCTAGACATATTATAAAAAGATATTAACACAGAACCAACAAAATTTTAGCATTTGGTTAACAATACTGCAGTGTGTGCATACTGAAGAATGGTAGTTAGCCTACAGGAAGCCGTAGAGTAAATCAAACCATATATGATAAGAGTATAATCAATAATATAATTCGTATATCAAATAATACACTAGGCTCAATATTTGAGTGTTATAAGGGAAGCAAGCGTGGTAAAGCAAGAGAACATTTGATGCGTAAATATTTTAATCATTTTAAGTATTTTAATAACAATCTAATTTAAGAATTGAACATGCATGATTAATAAGTATAATTATATTAGTATATACATATATAAAATGTTAAAAGGTGTGGCTGCTATTGTAATTATTTCCAGTGTTACTTTTACCAACACAACTTAGTGAAAATTATAGAGAATAGAAATCAATAAATAAGTTAACGTTCGCTGCGTGAGTATTAGAGTCGAGATATACATATGTGACTATAATGAAGACTGAACTGGCCTTCAATTTCCGTTCTACCAACAGTTGTGGTCTTTTAGATAAGCTAGGGTGGACATGTTAAAGTGTCTTTCCAGGCTACGTTTCAACCCATCAGGGTTTTCACAACATCTTATTTAGGTGGTAGTTGGTTCCAAAGGGTGTAATATTTAATGATGAAAACGTTCGCCTTAATGGATTGTCAATGTAGTTGAAGATTGAACGATCAATTCGTGGTCGTTTGCTCAAAACCAACTTCCCCAATTTTCGCGGAGGCATCAATATAACAGTCATCGTCTCATCAGTCGCTGTTCAGAAAGAAGAGTAAAACACTGTCAGAAGTAATATTGTGATTTATTATTGTAATATATGTTCACAGACCTTAGTGATAACAATTTTTATATGTTGGTGTAACAATAAAGAATCCTCGAGTGGCCAATCGGTGTTTTGGTTTTTTCGTCCGTTATTACTAAGCGTTTCTGAGAAACTTCAAGGAACAGCGTGAGCCCGAGCGTAGCAAGAGCTGGGCATTAACGGTTTACGAGACGTGGCTGACAGTTTCTGACGGTAGAAACAGATTCTGGCGGATTCAGACAGTTGGTGAAAGTTTGGACAGTCACCGTTCATTTTTCCTGGTGCCGGTCAAGTCCTCTTTGAACAAGCAATATCTGGAACGCTTTTGGAATTGGGTCAAGTTCAACAATGCATGGGTCAAAGAAGGAACAGAGTGTCTTGGATGCAAACAGGAAAGTAAGTCATGGTGACTTGTCTGTTAATTGTAACGATGTGTCTGATGTTGAGCATGACATGGTTGATGTTACTGTTTCGCCGTTCAGAGATAATAGGAACATCAAACTCCCTAGGTTTGAACCACGGTGTTTTGATGGAAACCCGGCCGATTATTTACAATTTGTAGAGGAGTTTGAGATCATGTTGAGTGGTTTATTATTAAATGATGAATTGAAGTTAATGTATTTGATGAGATATTGCACTGGAGATGCTGCAAGAGCTATACACTGCTGTAAGTTTATGAAGCCAAAAGAGGGCTACGATGAGGCTATGAGCATATTACGTCAAAGGTTTGGAAGACCTTCGATGATTGTAGGGAAATTATTCGAGGCTGTTAAGGGTAATGGTGGTCAATTACAGGATGACTCCCAGGCACTCACTGAGTTTTTAGATAATTTGCTAATTTACAAGAATGGAATGATTTCTATGAATTGCATGAGTGACCTCAACTCGAGTTTTATACTAGAAGTAATAGCAAGACGCCTACCTACTCGGCTGCAAAGGAAGTGGGTGAAGATAAGCTCCCGTATGGAGGATGAGGGTATCGAGCCAAAATTTGATGATATCCTGAAACTATTGAAAGATAGTGTCAATCAATCTATGAGCAAGTTTGCCAGTATATTGAATCTCACCCCTAGAATAGAGCAGTCTGAGGGTAAAACGCACTCATTGATGACGAAAGTGCCTCAGAGAGGTGGATATCGAGAAGGCTCCATGATGTCTAGTAATGCATATAGACCTAGTGAGTGTAACAGGTTTCGTAGTACATCCTCAACAGATAAGTTACAGGATGCAAGACAAACACGGTTTTGTTTTACACGTTTGCAAGGGGTGCATACACAGGTGAACTGTGAACCAGTGAGCAAGTTCAGTGATAAGCTAAATGTGAAATCAAGGTCTGACTCCGAATTGTGTGACGATAACGGTTTGGTCAAGAAGTCTGTAGTTGCAACTGGTAAGCCATTGTTGAATAGAGTGTCACAGAATACAGTTACTGCTTCAGAGTGCAGGTCTGACTCCACAAGTTTACAAAGTATTACTATTCAGAGTGAAGATATAGAACCTTTAATGATTTGTGAGGAGGAACCAAAATTGTCTACTTCTGTTATCAAAGATTTTGATAATGATGAGGTCGACCAGATAGATGATGGTAAATTGAATATTTGTGATAATGATCATGATAGTGCAGATTTGTCTTTGGTTGATCATGATGAAATGGAGGGAATGCCTACTACCGCTAAGTTAAATAAAGGTTCTGTACAACTTGAACGTGAAGTAGAAATAAATGCAGATGCAGTTGCAGAAGGCTTGCATACTTGTCAGACCGTCAGTGTGAGTGATCAGCATGTAGCCCACTTATCATCAGATGATAGTGCTAAACCTGAGCTGATAGTAAAAGACAGCAGTGGTGGTGGTCTTGCAGGTAGACAAATTTCTGAAAGCCGGGCAAACAACCATGAATTGATCGTTCAATCTTCAACTACATTGACATGGATTTTCTGTGGGTAGCCACCTTGACAAGGTAGTCGTTGTTTCGCAGCTGATATGATTTAATATTTTCCCACGTTATGGATGAGGTACTGTAGCAATGTTTCCTAATGACTTTGAAGAGTAGAAATAAGTTGCACTTCATTCTCCTTAACCACAGAGGCTCTAATTTCAGATATACACAACTGTCAAAATATTCCACTTGTTGGTCGAACACTACTATGCGTTTCGTGAGGAATCTCTGGACACTTTCGTTTTTTTCTGTCTACAGTCCTGGCGCTAATTAATAGGAGATCCCAATATTCAAGTTAGGGACAGATACATGTCCTATATATAGCTAATCTTGCTTTTTGGGTGTAGAAGTTACGCAGTGCAAAGCCAGTCATTCGTTTACAGTCAGATTCAACCTTATTCGCATGATCGGAAATGGATAAATGTGAGTATGTTATCCCGAGATCTGTGACTGTGTTCAGTTTTGAGAGGAGCTTCCCGTACATATATAGGCACATTATCGGTTTCCAGCGTCCAAGGTGGGTTATACCGCACTTGTCTGGGTTGAAAGTCAGTTGCCACTTTCGCTCCAGTCGCCTAGATGTCCGATGTAATCTGTGAAACGTAGCCCAGTTGTCATGATTCTCTGGGTGAATGCGTGCCAGTAGTTGAGTTCAGAGAGTACGTCAGAGGTCTGTGGTCAGTGAAAATGACAAATTCACGGCCCTCCACTGAAAGTCGAAAATGACGTTTAGCACGGTACATAGCCAGAAGTTCTCTGTCGAATGTGCTGTACTTCGTTTCTGCTAATTTAAGGCACCTCAAGTAAAAGGTGAGTAGTTGCCACTCTCTTTTGACTAGTTGTTGCAGAACTGTGCCGATTGCAGTGTTCGATGCATCAACCGAGATACATAACGGTGTCGTTGGATCCTGATACATTAGAAGTGTGACATCCACGATAGCTTTCTAAATCTGAGTGAAAGCATTTTGAGTAGACGCGTCGAGTTTGATGGACTTGTTATTCCCTTGAAGAAAGTCTCTCAATGGGTGAACCAGAGAAGCAAAGTTTGGAATAAACTGTCGGTAATAACTTACCAAGCCGTTAAAAGTGCGGAGACTTTTCACTGTCTGTGGCTCTGGAAAGTTCAGTATCGCCTCAAATTTACTAACCAGTGGGCGAATGCCCTTTTATTCAATAGTTTGGCCCAGAAAGCCGAGTGAGTCAACGCCTGTCTGGCACTTTTGAATGATAATGGCTACACCATGTCGGCGTAACCTTTCTAGTGCCAAGTCCAGGTGCCTAATGTGAGTTTCCTTGTCCGGGCTGGCGACAAGGCAGTCGTCTAAGTATGCGTGTACAAAGTCGAGACCGCGAAATACTTCGTTGATGAAGCGTTGGAATGTTTGTGCTGCATTCCGGAGACCGAATGGCATAAGTAGAAATTCAAAACGTCCGAAAGGCGTTTTCCGGATGTCTTCTGGTGCCGTCGGGATTTGGTTATACGCCTTAATAAAGTCGACTTTAGAGAAATTAATTGCGACGTCAAGTCGTGGATGTGTGGAAATGGATAGCAATCAGGGGTTGTCTCGGCGTTCACTCTCCGGTAGTCAGCAGTGGGTCGCCAGTCGTTGCTACTTGCTTTTGGTACGATATGCAGTGGTGATACCAATTGGCTATCCGATGGTCGAATTATGCCAAGGGTCAGCGTATGGTCGAACTCATTCCTAGCGAGTCTCAGTTTGTCAGGAGCAAGTCGTCGTGCCTCAGATGTCACGGGTTGTCCTGAGGTTATGATGTGGTGCATAACATTGCCGGTTATGCACGGTAGATCGTTGAATCGGCAATTAAGTTCCGGGTATTTACTACCAATCGGTTGCAAAGTTGGATCAAGGAAAGCCTTCAACCTAGCGAGTGACGAGCTGCGGCCTACGTAAGTGATGCCTTTGATAGACAGTCTAGCAGTATTGTAAATCAGTCGTTTTCGGCGGACTCCCACGAGTAAATCATGGTGATTAAGCAGGTCCGTGCCAACGATGGGCATTGTGACGTCAGCGAGGAGGAAAATCCACCGAATAGGTTTGCGTAAACCTACGTTCAGATAGACGTATTTCCTACCAAAGCTTGCAATCAGTTTTCCATTCGCAGCCTGCATGGTGAAGGTAGGTTCCTTCCGTCGATTTCCTGCTGTGGCAGGAAGGACGCTGACTTCAGCGCCTGTCGACTAAATGTCGATTCTGGCTGATCACATCATTGATGTAAAGTAGACGGCTAGTGCCACCGGCGACGGCTGCCGCTAACGCGGGCAGGCGGGATAGTTTCCTACAGACTTTGAGCCATTTCCGAAATTACAAGGTTTTCGGCAACATTTCGCTTCCTGGCCATAGGTGTTGTGATACCAACACCAGTCGGGGTTTATAAATAAATAAATAAATTTATTCTCATGGTACAGTACATGAGGGACGCCAGTTTACAGGCATCATCAAATTGTTACAGAAATAGGACCATATTATTCAGTCACAATTTACAGTCGATAACAAAATATGTTTAACATGTACACTGGAGAGTATACATACACTTGGTAAATGTTAATCCCAATAGTATAAAACACTCTTTTCACTTATGTACAATCATTTCTGTGCACAGTTGGAAAAATCTGCTAGATTGTCAGTGAGTGCAACACATCAGGAAATACAGAAGTATTGTCTTCGCATTAACAAAAAACCAGGTGTTTGGTGGATGGGTTATAAGTGCCTGGGAAAAAAATAAAGTTTGAAGTCAGTTTTCATACATAATTTTGTTGTGTACAGAATTCTTGAATTATAGTTCATTGTTGTGTTATTTGGAAATCAGTGATTTGCTTATCTCATTTGATCTGCAATGTCATTGTTGGGAGCAAAATACATAAGCTTTGGACGCATTAATTAATGGATTTCTACTGCTTGTGGGTATTTACTTCTCATGAGGAGGGTTTTTGAATTTTAGTTGTTCCGACAGGAGTTGTGGATATTGACTGCTCAGCAACATTACGGATATAAGTTCATCACATTATCTTAGGAAAGTTGGGTTGTAGTTGGTGAGGCATATATGATGCCCGACGAGCGTACATCTGTCCATGTGATGTTGTGGTGAGTTATATCTTTTTCATGTTGTCGGTTTATGTCCGTTTTATTCCACTTATTGTGTTGGGTAGAAGTTTTACAAACGAAACTTCTTGTCTGTTTGAGGGTAAGTATCTTAATCGTTAATGTTTTATCTAAAATTATAAATATAGGCAAAAACAGCAGGTGTAGTATTTAAGCTTATACATTAAATGTACCTATAATTTCGGAGGCTCTCAGATAGGAACTAGGACTACTATCGTTTGCAAACTCTTGTAGTTTGTCGTTAAGCACTTTTTTGAATGAGGCCAATGTACCTGCTTGACGCATTTCCATTGTTAGTTTGTTCCATATCTGTGCATACCTAATCAAGTAAAACTTTTGCCTGGTAGCTGTTTTACATTGTTCGATAGCTACTGTACCCTCAGTGTGTCTTAGTTTGTAGCCACTGTCATCTGAAAGTCGAATGCCATTAGTAGAGGTAAAAACTAAGTGGTTTAGAAGCTTATAGTAAAGTGTTAAGTTTAGTCTCAGGCGTCTTAGCCATAGTGTTTCTAATCCTAGGATTTCGATCGACCACGTGAGTCTCGCCGTTGAAGGGATTTCGGACTACGGTAGCGGGAATTACAAGGTGTGTTTGACCTAATCACCTATTGGATGGAGTTGCATAACTCACTGCAGCATCCCCATACCTGGTCTGTTCGGCAACTGGGCATATTTCGGTAAATGGCCGTTTAGTCATTTCTAGAATTTCATCTGCAGAAGCAGCTTAGTCATCTATAACAATACCCTGAAGTGTCACTGGCACAGCCTGTACTGACTGTGGCTGTTTGAATAAGAATAGTTCTCTGAAAAGTCCTTCGTCAAATTGTCGTTGGCCAATAACTCCTCTCACTCTTGTTAGCATGCTCACGGCTGGCTGATCCCCTAACTCGATGTTACGAAACAATTCGTCCAGACTCTGTCGATCCGTGAGAACGTCTCTCCTGAGGAGGGTTGTTTAAGTAAATCGTACGAGTCACTTATCTCTGGGCTCGATATTTGTACAGTTGCGCACATGCTGAATTCCCACGATAGGGAACTGTAAACGTTGATCAGTTATCCCATGCTAACTAAAATCAGACTCAGCCGTCTGAAGCCATGATTCAGCATTATCTGGCCAAAACGGTATGAGCTGAATGGTTTCGGCAGTTGAGAGAATACCAATGACCATAAAAGTATGATCACTGATGACGAAATATTTATAGTTTTGAAAACAAATAGAAAATGGAACTAACTCATCGGATTAGTCTGTGCATTTATCAAAGATGAAGTTCGCAGTAGGGCTCGCCAGTTTTGAGGCTGACGGTATTGACTTTCACATATAGTACGAAGTATACTAACGTAAGATCTTATACCTACAACTTCTATAGTATTCGTCCCACGTAGACTAAAAGCAAAACACCACAATTGATCGTCGAAATTACGAGATACATTTCGGGACCAAATCGGAGTACGAGGTGATTGCTTAGCTGACTAGGGATCGTGCAAAAACGTGACACGATGGGGTACCAAATGGCGTGGATGCTTGACCGGAAGCGTTCGGCTAAACAAGTTGGCTTAAACAATGAGGGCCAGCATCCAGTATTCAGTGATGAGCGTTGTGATCAATAATTTTCGATAACTATTTACTGCTACAACAGAAGTCTGCAACCTGTTGTAATCGCTTATTGAAGTGCGCCGAGTTTCCGACCGTTTGAGGAAAACTAACTGACTTGTCATTGATGCCGGAAGTCCTGATCGAGTTCCCTTAGCTTCACAGTGCAGTAGATTTCTGGACCGACTTCAGAGGGGTGAAGGTTTGTATTGCCATTCCGATCTGGGCTGAATTTGACATCTTCTTCGATACCAACTGTCTGTCAAAATGGTGCTTCCTAGATAAGTGAAAGGAAGAGCCTTGTTCAGACTTCTTCGGTTGACAGTGACTGGTGCTTGTTGTTGGTTGCTTCCCTTCACCATCTCTATCTTCTGAATGTTTACTTGATCTCCATTACAAAACGTGAACCAATAAACAATAACTATGGACTTTATCTATCTTTCCTTCTCATTGCTAACGGGTTGAAAATACCTCAAAAGACATATCAGGGGATTTCGAAATCCAAGAAGGAACCATATCTCTTTGGAGTACTGTGTCTACCACCGAGTCATAGACCCTTGTGAACACCACGCGAAATAATAGGTGCCAGCGTTTTCAATTGGCTCGTTTGAAAGCAGGCAACACACGCCTGTTTTATTCTTCACTATCAACACACTATCTACAGAGGAGTTAAAAACCAAATCTAAGAGACACTTTCAAAGAGGATTATGACTAGAAACCATTTGTAATGCCCAGCTACCTGATTGGTCGAATGAAGGTCATTTAAACTTGGTGTTTATTGTTTACTCTTGCCCGAAAACGTGCAGATAAACACATAACCTTACCAGAAAACGATTAGCATTGGATTCGAGCCGTACACCCTTAATCAATAAATCTAGAATCTGAAACAGGGACTGAAACACGCGACTGACTGGGAATTTTGGAGACGACACTAGGTGTGGCCCTAGCGGAAAGTCATCAAAACTAGACTATATTCTAAATAGTGACCAACTACTCATCGAAAAGGTCCAGATCATGACTCCTCTAGGGAGTATTGACCATGCAGTCATAGGTTTCGATCCTGTTCTCCGTGAGCGTTTGCAGTGGGATGTTACGTGACCGTGCCTGTGTTACAGCAAAGCTGACTATGCCGAAATGCGGAGGCTCTTGTCCAACGCAGACTGGCCCTTAACATGTATGACCTATCTGCGGATGAACACTGGGAGGTGGTAAAAAAGATTATTCATATAGCAATCTCGTATGCCATTCTTTTAGTCACAAAACAGCCCAAAAGAAGTCATCGTGATTGAAGAGAGGCACGCAACGTATTCTGCAAGCAAAGCGGAAGGCTTGGTTTACGTGGCGTGTATCTAAGAGTCAGACCGACCACGATGCATACCTCGAACTCAGGAACCGGTGTAATGCAAGAGTCGTGAGGGACAGGAGGTCATTCCAGGTTAACCTTGCTAAGAAACTCCCAGCAAAACCCAAAAACTTCCACCGATTCACGTCGGAAAGAAAACCAACCAACCAGGGGGCATGCGCCTTAGTAGAACCAAACAGTCAATACCTCACTAGTCTGGAGGTGGCCGAAACATTCAGTTCAGCCTTCACCAAACAGCAAAACAGCAATGTGGATATTGCAGTTACGGACCAAAATGGCGGCACCACCATTTCACAGGAGGAAGACCAAGTGGCTATTCCCCAAATAAACCCCCATTCTGCAGGTACAGCAATACGCAATTTGACAGCTCGGGATTTTCGGAGTTTTATGAGGGCTTAGATCTTTATCTTGAAAAAGATAATAATGAACGCCTAGACAGATCATGCTTCTACCTTTAAATATATTCCATTCGCCCAGCCTATTGTTGAGATGCGACCACGCGGGATCTGCACAGATTTATGGGGCATCTTATAAATTAACTTGCTGTCCATTGTCAGATCTTTCAATTCCACTTCACAATGTCTTATCTCACTCATTTTCTAATAACGTCTTTACTTGCTCCTCATTATACTCCGTTAAACCTAACATTTTATAGCTCTTTATGAATTTGATTCGACTTATTCTATTCCTATTCTCTGTAGGGTACGGTTGTGCACTAAATAGACAAGAAGGTATGAAATAAAAACAACTGGCTTGAAAATAATTGTATTAAAGCCGAAAGTGGACACCATGATAGTAAGACATATATGGGTGGCATTATACATTGCAAATGAACGTCGCCAACCTAGGGATTAATTAGTTTCCCATTCTATTACCTTTATAAATGCACTTATTAATGATATATTACACTTGCTTAATTTATTACACTTTAATAACTCACATTAGCACTTTAACGTTTCTAAAACAGCTTCTAATCCCTGGTAAACGTTGTACTTACCTCAATATTGGTTGGTTATCGTATGCCTACAACCACGGGATGAAAACGAAACGAAGTCGATTTTCCCGCGAAACCTGGAGGACAACTGTACAATTCAATAACTATACGGCCTGGTTCAGACAATGAGTGTAATTATATATATATCAAATATTTAACTGTTGGAACACTATTAACTTGTAGACAATTTAAGATTTGACATTATACCATACTTGATCGTGACTGTAAAAATGGCATGCATTTTCATATACATTTATGTTTATATGAAAATAAAAATTATTATTATAAGGAAGGTGCAGAGACTCACACCTGGTAAGTCCCCAGGTTGTGACGACATCAGGCCATCTCTTCTGAAAGTGTGTGCCGAAGCTCTCTGTAAACCCCTGTGCGACTTGTTTTAACACTCAATGGACTCATGGACACTGCCAAAGCAGTGGAAAAGAGCCATCCTTTCTCTAATCTTCAAGGGGGGGACGGATAAAATGCCACTAGTTATAGGCCAGTAGTCCTACTCCCAGTGGTTTCAAAAGTACTGGAAAGTATTATTGACGATCACATCAGGGAATATTTCGATAGGTCTAATATACTCCATGAAGTCCAACATGGTTTCCGAAAAGGCAGATCCTGCCTTATTAACTTACTGTCAGCTTGGGACGATTGGACATCATGCTGGGATATGAAAGTTCCAGTCCATGTGGTCTTCCTAGACTTTGAGAAGGTATTTGACACTGTTCACCATGACCTTCTCCTACATAAAATAAGCCAGGCAGGTATAGGTAAACCAATTCTGTCATGGTTAAGGGACTACCTAGCTTAAAGGCAATTTTTCACTAAGGTCAATCGATTCCGATCATCTTGACACAGCTCATCATCAGAAGTGCTGCGGGGTTCCATCCTGGGACCACCGATGTTTTTTATTTTTATCAGTGATTTATAATGTTTCAACAGTTAAATATTTGATATATATATAATTACACTCATTGTCTGAACCAGGCCGTATAGTTATTGAATTGTACAGTTGTCCTCCAGGTTTCGCGGGAAAATCGACTTCGTTTCGTTTTCATCCCGTGGTTGTAGGCATACGATAACCAACCAATATTGAGGTAAGTACAACGTTTACCAGTGATTGGAAGCTGTTTTAGAAAAGTAAAACTGCTAAGGTGAATCAATAAAGTGTAATGAAATGGGTAAGTGCAAGTATAATTAATAAATGCATTAATAAAGAAACTCTCTAGGCTGACAACGTTCATTTGCAATGTATAATGCTACCCATATAGTTCGTACTATCATGATGTCCACTTTCGGCTTTAATACAATTATTTTCAAGCCAGTTGTTTTTATTTCATACCTTCTTGTCTATTTAGTGCACAACCGTACCCTACAGAGAATAGGAATAGAATAAGTCGAATCAAATTCATAAAGAGCTATAAAATGTTAGGTTTAACGGAGTATAATGAGGAGCAAGTAAAGACGTTATTAGAAAATGAGTGAGATAAGACATTGTGAAGTGGAATTGAAAGATCTGACAATGGACAGCAAGTTAATTTATAAGATGCCCCATAAATCTGTGCAGATCCCGCGTGGTCGCATCTCAACAATAGGCTGGGCGAATGGAATATATTTAAAGGTAGAAGCATGATCTGTCTAGGCGTTCATTATTATCTTTTTCAAGATAAAGATCTAAGCCCTCATAAAACTCCGAAAATCCCGAGCTGTCAAATTGCGTATTGCTGTTCTTGCAGAATGGGGCGATTCACCTTAGTGACCACCACTAATCTACTGGCGATAAGGTGTCCGGAGGGCGCAGATAGGCAGCATGCCGATCTAAATATTCTGAAAGACTGCGCGGTGAGTAGTGGCATGATTTTCCACCTGAAAAATTACAAAGTAGTGAAGTTACGCACCTGTAGACTGCAGGATGCAAGTTACACCCTGCGCTATGAAAGCTTTTCTTGCGCAACATCGGAACGCGACTTAGGTCTAGTTCTAACGGAAAAAAAGGAAACACAGGCGTAAATTACACGGGTGATTTAGCGAGGGCATATGCGGTCATACACTTTACGCATAGACAGTTAGGTGCACTCACTCCTGAGCTCTTTCTAAGGTTGTAGAAATCATACGTCAGACTACACCTTGAGGTGCATAATATTATTGCTTCCCCAATTCTCAGAAGAGACGCCAGCCTTTTGGAAAGAGTCCCAAGATGGGCAACAAAAGGAGTGGTTGGTCTCCGAAACAAACCATATAATGAAAGGTTGAAGAAATTAGGCCTGTTCACACTTAGCTACCAACGTCTTAGGAGGGACTTGATTGCTGCCTATGAAATAACAAATGACCAGAGTCACCCAAACAAAGGTGTTCTGCCATTGAGTAGGTATAGGCTCCCTCGTGGAAACACCAGAAGGATAGCTCACCAGAGGGCAAGGAGCCGGGTGCGCTCCCACTTCTTTTCACTGCGTGTTCGCCGTCCCTGGAATTCCTTACCGGCAGATGTAGCTATGGCACCGTCTTTGGACGCCTTTAGGCGAAGGCTGGAAAACCATGCAGCGACACAAGGACTGCATCCAAATGGCCTATCTCCCTAAAATCGAATACACTATTCAGGGGTAGACAATTAAACTCGTCGTTTTACTTCTTTACATTCCCTCCTGTCTTACTCTCTCGACAACTTTAACTACACTTATTATTAATATCATCATTACCGGTATATATATTATTCATATTATTCTTCAAATTTATTCAGCTGACTCTTGTTACGTTTTCATATTTCTTTTTCTGTCTGCTAGTCTGAATATCTTCACTGATTATATCTATTATTATTATCTCTTTTCTCACGTCAACGATACCATAGGACTAACTGGCGAAAGGATCAACACCATTCACAGTAGTAACAGTCTTAACACACCTCATACTACAAACCACATTTAATTAATCCGAGTACTACTCCCTTTGGAGCCAACCAAAGCTACGACAGTCGAGTGGCGGGACGAGTTACGCAGAAGTTTACCGAAGATCAGGAACCTATACCTCACATTCAAGAAGCGAGCACAAATAAATCACTGGTTTATACTAGCTCGTCAAAACGATATTGGATTTTTTATCAACGACCTGCCCTCCCAACTAAACTGCTCTGCGCTTCTTTACGCTGACGACGTAAAGATTTGGAGAGCAATAAACTCATCGGAAGACTCAGACAGATTGCAGGCTGACCTGCAAACTTTGGTAAACTGGGCTCTGGCTAACGGAATGCCTTTCAACCTAAAGAAGTGCAAAGTAGTGCTACTTCATTCCGGCAGGTCACAGAGTGTAAATTACACCCTTGGTGGCCAGAACTTGAGTTGTGTTCCATCAGAACGCGATCTAGGTCTTATTCTAACAGAAAAGCTAGACACCAGTGGAAATTACGCGAGGGACGTCTCCAAAGCCTACGCAACTTTACACTTTATGCATAGGCAGCTGGGAGCTCTCACTCCCGAACTGTTCTTAAGGTTAAATGAGGCATATGTGGGGCCACACTTCGAGGTGCGTAATATCATTGCACCTCCGGTACTCAAAAGGGATGCTAACATTCCAGAAAGTATCCAGAGACGAACGACAAAATGGGTGATCAGCCTCCGCAACAAATCATATGAGGAACGACTAAAGAAATTAGGTCTTTTCACACTTAGTTACCGTAGGCACAGGGGAGACCTCATCATCGTCTACCAGATCTTAAATGACCAGGCCCACCCAAATTAAAGCATCCTGCCATTAAGTGATTATAGGCTTCCACGAGGTAACCCGCTAAGGATAGTACACCAGAGACCAAAGACTCGAGTGCGATCACATTTCTTTTCGCTTCGTGTTTGCCGTCTCTGGAACTCTTTACCGGCGGCCGTGACTACAGCGCCATCTCTGGAGATTTTTAAGCGGAAGCTAGACAATCATGCAGAAATGCAAGGTTTGTGTCTCAATGGCTTATCCTCATAAAACTTGAAACCACACTGTCAATGGATAAGCGTACAAACTAAATCCCCACGACCTATTCTGCCTTCTCTCACTCAATCTTTTCCTTAGGTCACCTTTATTATTCCACTTATAATTATAATTATAATAATTTTCATATAAACATAAATCTCAACCTATATTACCTACACTACAACCTATTATTATTATTACTATTCTGCTTTTATGACTACGCCGAATGACCAACGGGAGTTAGGTCAAACTCCATTCACGGCAGCAATACAGTCCTAACATACTGCATACTACAAACCACATCTTGACCAATTCCCGCACCACTCCTCTTGGAGTCTACCAGAGCTAAAGCAGTCGAGCGGCGGGACTTACTACGCAGAAGCTCACCGAAGATCTGGAATCTCTACCTCACAATCAAGAAGCGAGCACAAAGAAATCACTGGTTTATACTAGCTCGTAATCAGGATATTGGATATTGGAAACAGGACTAGCTGCAAAGTTGCGCTCAATTTGATTGTGCTGTCAATTTCTGTGCAATGACTCCTATCGTTTTAGCGTGCCTTCTTACCTTCAGTAGTTGTTGGATATCTGTTGTCAAAGGAGGAAAACCAGGAGATGCGGACAAGATCTTATATTTGCCAGGACTTGATCTACCACAAAATTTCACACAATATTCAGGATACCTTAATGGTGTTACTGACAAAATCCAAATTCACTATTGGCTTGTTGAAGCTGAGACGAAACCAGAGTCTGCACCTTTGATATTATGGTTGAACGGTGGCCCTGGGTGTTCATCATTGGAAGGCCTACTTTCTGAAAACGGTCCATATCTAGTAAGTTAGAAATTAAATACCTAGGCGTCATTCTACCTGCTGATCTTTCCATCTTACCTTCTACATCAAGAAGTTAAGACATTGTGGAATAACTCAACCCTTACTCCTATAATTCGTTAACTCTTGCATCCTGCCTCTATTGTTCCCCTTAGTTTTTCCACAGCTACTGAAGAAAGACTATACCTTATTACGCAGGATGTTAAAGGTTGTTAGCAGGGTAGGCAACGTGCCATTTAACCAGCTTGTTAATATTCTGGTTGACAGGCACATGGACGCATGTGAAAAATGGGCTCATCCCATTCTATCTAATTCACACCACCCTCTTCATTTACAAATCTCCCCCTGTATCTCATCAGACCAGACCAGAAGCCTATGTAGAAAACTATATGCTCGCACTAGCAAGTACAAAAACTCAACCATACCCTACTTAGCTCGTGTTCTGTGCGATAAATAAAGCATTAGGCGTGAAACTTATAACTTATTAAATAGTCAGTAGAACAACTGGATCTCGTCTTTCCAACTCATATCATTCATAGGCACAACGTTTTCTTTCTTTCGTTTCCCTTTCTCTGTCTCTCTGTTTATGTGGTGTTTTGTTCCTCTCTTCGTTACAAACTCTACTTAAAACATTCTTCTTCGTTCTTTCATACTCTGTATATCTCGACCTTTTTCTTACTGCTTACGCCAGTAAATATGCAAGCATCTACTTTTCTAACACCAAACACGGTTCAATTTTGGCTTTGCTACCGACGTGCCAGTATGTTGTTTGTCAAAACAGACGGAGATTACCCTATGTAGAATTTTTATTTATTGCCAGTGTACCAGCTAGATGCAATACTGTAGTATAATGCATAGTAAAATTCCATTCTGTATCACAAGTACTGTTTGGGAATAAAGTAAATTATTATTATTATTAAAAGTCATATTGGGATAATTAGTGAACACGGAATGCTGTTGATCATAGCTGTGCTACATACGTAATGAACACGTATGGCCTGAGCAGAGTTCATATGATGTTTTGGCTATGTGTCTCAGTTAACTCAATAAACGGCCGACCAACTCGTCGTCAACTTTAGTTTATTTTTTTCCTACACAGAATTATCATTATATTTAAACTAACCCGGCTACTCTACTGATTATTCATTGTTATTGAAAGGGAGCTGTACAATGAAGATTGGCGACAGTGTATTATCCTTTAATATCAATCTATTGTTGTTGTAATTATTAATTTCTTCACTTGTTTCATTCGCTCTGTCCACTTGTCTACTGACTGCAACTATCATAAAGCAGTCTACCCTATTTGGAGATTGTCAGTAGAAGAACGTTCGATAGGTAATAATAACTGTCACCATGTGAGACTAAACTTATCCCTTGGGAAAGTTGGAATTCCAATTATAGATGCTAATTAAGTCAAACTATATAGTAATAGCTCGTTATTCTTGTTTGGAGAAAGTGCACACCATTAGCTCCAACTGTAAATGAAAAATTGCCTACATTATTGAAGTAATAGTAATGGTCAGTAGTGTCTGATATCTCCAACCTCAGAATCTTTTGACATTTGGCTTACTATGCTGTGTTAGATCTAATAAAGTGTATAATGGCTTAAATGACTTCTTTGGTAAATTTTTATTAGTATTATTGGTCGTAACGGCGAGATTTCAACCTATTAACAATTAATTTCTTCCCTTGGCTTTTATTTCAGCTTACAAACGAACCTAATTTTCTAAATAATAATCCATATTCTTGGAATAAAGTAAGTTAAATATTATTTTCTTGGTGACTTTTTGATTCATTTATTCGGTACTGAGTTTTAACAACTTATGTATCATTGGGTTACTTATGTATCATTTTGTGATAGAGTTGACTTGACCTTACGACTGCATTCCTGCTCTTGTAGATGTTGGCTAGGATATCTGTGATATTCATGAGGAACTATCAGTAATCTTAGTTATGCACTTTCTCATGCGAAACATTTATGTTAATAGAAAATGTGTGATAAAATTAAGATGGTCTTTAAACAGTATTACTGGTTTCTGAATATATTAACACTGCGTTTTCGATTGTATCTTTAGGCCAGCTAAATTTCGAAGAAATACTACATTCTTATTCCGAAAAAGATGGGCTCTCCTCACGCAAACATGCACGGTAGGTGGGGCTTGGCTTGGTCGGGAGTCTAAACCAATGGCCCACAGCACCATTTCATAACTGTGTGGTGGTGTTCCAACTTGTATTGTGATGACAATACTCGTTGCTGCTGCACAGTAGTTCAACATAAAATTCTGAGGATTATTAAAAGCAATCAACCCCAGATGTGTATACTTTACGTAATATGTTACACACTGGGGTGGGTGGGGGTAGGAAGTACTTTGAAAATGAAAATTTACGAATATAGTTTATTGGTGGGGGCTCAAACTGAAATAAAATTACGCTGGTCATATGTAAATCCATTTTCATGTGTAGACAAGTAAATAGAGCAAATGGAGTCCAAATAAATAGTTTAAAACAAGTAGGTTTCGATTAAACCAGTAAGAAAAAGCTGTGTGATAGCACTAACGAATTAATCAGTTATTGTAATTAGAAGAAACAATGCTGACTGTTGTAAGCTAACTATTAAGCTACCACAGAGTGCCATTTTGATACCTCTGGATGATAATGCATTTTACTCCAACAAATTTTACGGACCGAAAGATTTAGTTACAGAGATGGTTCAAGATTCACGATCACATGACATACACCTATCTATGTTGATGGCTCATTAAGCTCCAATAGACATACAGCATTTCAAGTTGTCACGCACAAAGGCTGAAAGAGAAGAGAGAATTGAAAAGAACTATAAAATATAGAAGTGTACAGAAGAAAGAATAGTAACATGGTAAAACATGAGGATTTATTGGTTCTCAGATATTACGTAGATTGAATGCATCACCGCCACTGAGAATGATTTTAGGCCATATCACCTACAGTTATTGGCATTTTGATGAATTCAGCCATAAAGTCTACACTTCTCTTTATGACTGGCTCAAACCATCAGTCAAAGACTCCATGGACTCATGTTAGGCTCCGCTTTGATGTCTCCTAGATGTTTCCCAATCTAATCCTTTACGGGTTAAAATTGCTTATCGAAAGATGACCCCTGAGCACGGGTAACACATGTCGCAGCCATCTTAATTGATGTTGGCCCATGGGCTGATCGATTGACTTTCTCCTCCTACTTAACTAACACTCGATATCTAACGTCATTATTACTCACCGTATTATACCACTTGACACGATAGAGGTGGGACACAAGCAACTGCCGTCAAATAATGAAGCAATGGATGCTGTTTCGAATATTCGTGATAAGTGCAGGTACTCATTTTCATTCTTCCATTCACTTGTCTTTTCCGTAGTGCGTCGTTTAGCGCTCCTATTGTGTGATGTTATTCTGTCGAATACGTAAACGAATAAATTTTTATCTGAAGTTTATAAGTTATTCCTTTATTAATTGTCGTAATTTTAATGTTTAGACGTTAAATCACTTTCTACCCAATGCATTCTCTATATGTTTTCAACGGTTTCGTTTGGATTAGTTAACATATTGATTATTTTCAAGTGTTGATTGTTTTGTAGGGATTTTATTTGATTGGTTTGAGGATTTTTCGTTATGAGCCGACATCAGTTAGAGCACCAATGCAGTTATTCTTTGTGATTCTCCAGTTTGAAGAAATGAAGGAACGTCTCCTTTGCTATCTTATTTCAAAATGTTTACTTCACAAATTGTTATTTTTCAGCTCGGTAATGTGCTTTACTTGGAGTCTCCAGCCGGTGTAGGATTCTCTTATTCTCTTGATGGGAATGTTACCACCGATGATGATCAGGTGAGTAGAGTTTTCAAGGACTACCATTGTCTACTGCCCCACTGACATTGTGTATTATTGGCGTTTATTTTAGATAGTTCAGTTAACTAACCTAACTGCTTATGTAAATTATGTATTTAGACAACTGCTAAACATAAGTGACTGACCTGACTGCTTAACTCATGTTCCCAGAATGTCAATAATGTAGGAAGACGGACGTTATCAAACGTAGGACCTGGAAGTATTGCGTCACCACGGTGACTGCTGCAGTACATATCTGTACGTGCATGTGGTCGAGTTCCCTTGGTACATTGTGGGAACCAAGAGATGTACCACACAAAATGGACTCATTATTTTTACGACGCCTGAGATACTACCTGAGTGTCTAAACCGAAGCATGTGATTGTATTAGGATGCCACCCCTACTGATCTTTCAAATGAAGTCTGATCCACAAAACTGGTGGTGGTGGTGGGCTGCGTCCACATGACTTCCGGCGGCCAAGACAGGTTCATACTCCTTTCAATCCTTTCGGATTCTGGGGCCAATGTTACACCCTAGTTTTGGAACCAGGAGTTTCCAGTTTCCTAAGACTGATGTGCATTTCCACCAATCTGATTGTAGGTGCTAGACGTTTGTATATGCCCTTTTCACTTTCGTAAGGGATACCCCTAAAGTATGAAGGCAACGAAAAAGACTTATCTGGCAGAGGCAATGACCTTCAAAGAGTTTTTGATTTATGTCATGCGGATTATTTTTCATAATTTGAAATTACATCCATTTTTTCTTTTTCTCTTCCACTTTGTATTTTTTTTCCCCTCTTGTAATAGACGGCGTTAAATAATCATCATGCCCTACTTCATTTCTTAGACAAGTTTCCAGAATATGAAGGTCGTAAACTGTATGTCACTGGTGAGAGTTATGGTGGTGTTTATGTGCCTACATTGGCATTACTACTTAAAGATTCACCGAGATTTAAACTTGCGGTACGTTTTTCTTATTTCTTCAAAGTTTTGGCTCTCTTTTAACTTTTAAATCCCTTTCACATGAAGCTATATACTACCGATTGAGTAGTTAACTGTCACTCATTCACTCAACCAGAAGTGCTTGTTAACCAACAAGATCAAAGTGATTTGGAAACCGGACAGCCACTTGACGCATTTGGGGCCACACTCGTCAGTGGTGTACCCTGTTTCACTCATTTCAGAGAGCCGGCTGAGTTCATACCAGTCAAACTGTAGCTAACACTGGATCGAATATGCAGCCTGCAAATTGTGCAGTTCGCGGTGGAATTTTAGCACAGTTCCCTTCGGATGTGAATGTTATCAAATGACTCATTTCACACCAATGAATAGTACATGCCTTCATGTATTTATGCGTGCTGCTCTCTTGATTCGCATTTGTGTTATCAAACAGATGGAATATTTTTTGATCTTCATGGTTTCGGTTTCCGAAAGACACCGTGGAGAACATTTCACAGTGGACTGTATAATTTGTGAATTTTATAGAAATTCTTCGGTTCAGTTTAGTTTTGTCGTGAGTGTTATTTCTGCCTGTATTCTGGACTGAAATAACTAATTACCTTCCTCAGAGATGGGTAGCCAATTCCTTGTATTCTTGGAGATGTGTACACACTATAGGCGTGGGAACTCGAACTGGCGCACTTCGGTGCCAAGTTCTATGTTGAATCCAGACACACTATAAGGAAATATTAATGCACTGGGCTAACGACTTTTAATCGAAAAGAAATACACGTCTTTAATCTGTATGATTTTTATTATCATTACTATTACTATTATGTAGACGTATTTGAGTAGGGATATGTGCTCCATTGACCTGATTGCCTGGCTTTTAGCCAGTGAGTCCTCAGGTTCGAATCTCACTCCACTTACTTCAGCTCTCGAAGTAAGTGGATAGTAAGTATCATGAATCCCCACACACAATAGGTAGTGTAGCTCGTTTCCCGTGAAGCCTAACACATCCCTCCCAGCCAACTGAATTTAAACAGCCATCTATCACAGTGGATAAAGCAATGGCTATAAAATCCAAGTCATCACAATCAACACGTTTTAATGTAAAAAATATGCGGCCACAGATATCGATGGTAGAATGAATTTCGTCTCACTTGTGTGGCGACTGTGAACATTCTTGAACCTTTGGTACTTCATCCTGATAGTGGACCGTCTGCAATTAAAAACTTTAAAGTGTATTCGTTTTCTCGTTCAAGATTGGTTAAACGTGATGTAATGTGAATAAGAAGTATCTTTCATGAGGGATTCGTAGTCAGAAAGTTGGAGTTTCAGCGTATAATTTTTCAGTGATTGTAAGTTACCCACTCCGAATTGCAATACTGTAATACGCTTGATTCATCAGTCTTTCCTAAGGGAATAAACTACATCTTCAATCCATCAACCTAAGCACTACACTTTCAACCGCAGAAGTTCAGAGTGCGGATATCATCCCACTAACTTCAGTGTCGACGGTGGAGAGGGCGAGGGAAGCAACTTCATAGTGCCACTAATAACATCCTTCTTTCAAATTATCATTTATCAGTAGAGAGATAGGCAGACGAATCAGAAGTTTTTCTCCATTATATTTGGGATTGTATAACTTAAAATTACTGAAAATATATCAAGTAAAACGTAAGCTTTATGACTACCTATCCTTCATGATTGATTCTTCGGGTACCTGAAACAGAAAGAGTGTTCCGTGACCGCAGAGCCCAGGGGACAGCTGCTTGAGGCCAGTCACACACGGCCTGTATGAACTGGTTTCTGGGATTGGTTCCGTGTTAGTAAACTTACCGCCGATTACGGACCACCGTAGGGCAAGTCGAGATGTAACATTTTTGGGTTCGACCTTTTCTAACCCCCTCTCTCCGGAGTGGACAGCATAGCTGGCATGCTGATCAACTGAGGGAAACACCTTAGTCCCCAGCAGTACGACTTCGCTCTCAGACCCCCAGCATAGTGTAAGAAAGATTCTTACACAATTCCGGTAACTGCTTTTAGTCTAATCGCTATCCTAAAAACCTTCCTGACATAGTAGGACCTTCAGAAACATTGGTCCCAGCCAGTGTAGTTTGTCGGGTCATCGCGATATGCAGCTATTGGTCGATCTAGTCATCGCCTTCCTCGACGGGCACTGTTAGGTGACATAGGTTCAGGCTGGAAAAGAGCTAGCGGCGGTCAAACCAAAACATGGCACCAGTCAGTGAAATCCACAAGTTAGTTTAAGCCACGTAGGAAGATGTAGACTTCCTGGTTGGGGTCCTCGGGACGGCAAAAACCAATGGTTGGAAACAGTTGGTGATATGGCTCAAAATCGTCCTCAGTAGCTGGCGCAGATGCATCCACTCCTTGTGACTTATGGTTTCAAATGAAACTATATCGTTCTTCGTTATTACTATTCCTTTGTCTCACACCTCTGTTTACTGTCTCTATTATGCATTTCTTCTAATTTCTTCTCTTACTTTGTGTGCTACAAGGAGTGGAATGTGGCGACTTGAACTGGTGCACATCGGTGCAAAGTTCTATGCCGAAAACAAACAGAATCCTTCATGAAGTTTGTATTTTTATTCTTCTTATCCACATTACAAAACTTTTAACTAACCTTGCACACTAAAACGGAAATACCTTGTGGTGTTTAATCGTGGACCTTCCACCAACAGGATGAAGTATCAAACGTCCGAGAATATTCACCGTCGAAATTCATTCTACTTTCGATATCTCTAGCCGCATATCCCTTACATTGAAATGTGTTGATTGTGTTGATGACTTGGATTTTATAACCATTACTTCATCCACTGTGGAATATGGTTGTTTGAATTCGATTGGTGGGCAGAGATGTTTTATGTGCCATGGGCTATGATGCAGACTTCTTATTGTATACGATGACTATTGATTCTCCCCTTGTGCAGAACTTCTTCAAAACGTGACATTATAGAGGTAAAAATGTGGATAATAACTGGCTTAAGGAACTTAGCTGCCATGTACTACGTATTGAATTCAAACTCCGCACACCAAACTTCATTAGGTCTTGAAAACTAGGAACTGTTCATAAGCTGGATATCAAACATCAAGTGTAACTCAGTGTACAAAATTAAGTACCAAGCTGCCCCTGTCAAGTTCAATATAACGTCTTATCCTAATAGCACCAATCGATTGGGTTACTTCAGAGGATGTTAATATTAATATCATCTAGCATAGACGTTGTATTCGACACATCAGTTCTCTGCGTCCTTTTTAGGTATGAAACGTGACTGTTGAAAGTGGAAGACTTGAAGAGAGACTAGCTATCATTGACCACAAATGTTTACTTTCTATCTCCCGTGTTAAGTGGAATGGTGAGCAATATTGAGGTTAGGTAAGGAAGGCAAGTTAATCGATGGAATTGTGAAGCTATGTCAATGAAGATGGTTAGTGCTTGTACTGTATATGCCAAGCCATCGTTTTCTTCGTCGAGCAATGTCATGACATAAGATCAAGTTGGAGAAAAGAGTTGAGAGGGGGGTTGATGAAGACCTGATATCAGTCCATAAAATCTCTGAGTGTTTGTTCTAGCCATATATGAGAGTGTACACTGTCAGGTTTCGATGATTCTTGCGACTGTGAGAATCACTGGGTGGAGACTGTTGGTGATGTGGCTAAAAATCGTTCTCAGTAGGGCAGATCTATTCACTCTTGGTAATTTTCCAGACCCTTTAACACCTCATGTTATTTCGTGTAATTGTCATTTCTACCACACACACACATCTCTGTACACTTTCTTCTTTTTCTCCATCTGTGTATTCTGTATGGAGTGTGGAAACCGTGTAATGCTGTACTTCTACTTTGGAAATACAATTCGTCAGTCCAGTGTTTTGTCATTATGAAGTCGTTGACACTTGCGCTTCTCTTTGCTTTCTTTTTTGCCTTTCCATTGTTTTAGGGAATTGCAGTCGGTAATGGATTGACAAGTTACAAATTGAATGATAACTCCCTTTTGTACTTTATCAAATATCATGGTCTTATCGGTGAAAGGTAAGAAGAAATAATAGTGATAATAGCTGAAGATTCAAGATATTTCCGTTGTTACGTTAAGTTCTTCGTACTAATTACTTCTCCCAGATGTGTAGAGATGTTCCTTACCCTTACCCTTATTCCACTATTTTGCCTGTTGGCATACATCATCAGTGAAAGGTGGTATATGTTGCGTCTTGAGTGAATTCATCAATTTCTTTCTTTGATTGGCGAACCAAGTTGCTAAACTATGTTCACTGTTGATGCTTTTTGCCCATGTGTGTTGAAGACTAACTTCATTGAGTTTCTTATATCATATTCCGTTAGGAAACATTGTGATCCTGTTTTCTGAATTGCTTAAATGTAGATATTATAGAGAAGATATGTAGCTCAGGTGGATAGATGATTTTGATGTGGTTGTGTTCTCTGAGCTACCTAGATGGTTAATTTGCGAAGCTTTCATCGCCCTACCAGTAGGCGACATCTTCACCGCATACTTCAATCTGAAGTGAGATTTTAGATTTCTCCACCAGTTTACTAATCATCTCTCCCCGTAACCTTGGTGTGAAAACACACAAAAACAACCAATCACGTCCAAGGTCACCGGGGGAGATGATTAGTAAACTCGTGGAGAAATCTAAAATCTCACTTCAGATTGAAGTATGCACTGAAGATGTCGCCTATTAGGTGGATGAAAGCTTGGTTAAGTGTATCTAATGACGTTTCGAGAGACCGATTTACAAACTCACTGAAGGAGATGTTAATTCTACTGAACTGTCCATCATGTGGCGCCGAATCGTAAATTGACAACCATTCTGAATATTTGCTTCCAGTGTCAGAAACAGTGAATAATTGGAAAGTTGTTGGGTTAACATTCGTAGAATAAGTCTGAAGATGAAATCATTTATTGAAAGACGATCATCAAGATAACGAAACACGCCACCGGACGTTGGGATTAATTACATGATGATGCCCAACGATGACAGTTTTGAGGGAACACAAAGAGCAGCGTAGACGCCCGACTGTGGGAACATGGAGAATACAAAAGGAAGGTAAATTCATCTTGAAGTCTGTTCTGAAGATATTGTCTTAGGACGAAGTATGGGAAGCCTGGTAAATGAAACATCTGCCGCTGATAGAATGTAACTTCACAGTGATATCATCAATCTGAGCTACACATCTCTGTCATCTGTAAACACTGAGTTAGTGATCACGATCACTGTTCTTCCAATCTAGTTTCCTTTGTGTCAATGCAGTTTTAGTGTAATGGGGTTTAAAGTGATTGACTTACGGGTTCTAGCCTGTTTAAACCTACTACTTTAATTGGCAATTAGGTGTTATATGATACAAGTATGATCCCTGGTGTATTTCTTAAATGTGTTATGTAGTTTATGAGTTGATTGGTTTCACAGAAATATTGCTTTCTTAACTTGATATTTTGTCACTCGTCGGCAGGGTGAATCTTTGACATTGAAGGGACTGACTTGACTTCCTACCCACTTGTGAAATGAATTCGTATCACGCAATGCTGTAATCAGAGAAGTTACCAGTCACACTAGGGAGTAACCAATGTCATTTGTCGTGTTTCTAGTCCTTGTTATTGTTGCAGATTGAGTTCTGTCACAGTCACGTTGGTGGGAATGTAGAGTCATTGAGTCAGATGACTCGCCACAGCTGATAACGCAGGTTCGATTCTCAGGGAGGAGGTGGGACATCAATTCTTTCAGGGTTGCAGATATGTCTTACTGACACGGCCGCTGATTAAGCGCGATACCTTGGTCAGGCAAGGTGACCTACCGATTGTCTATCACCAGCTAACATCAGTTCTGAATACACAGTTATGACAAGTCCACCTACCTTGATGTGACCACATATTGCAATCTTCAGGTAGTCACTCACACTGCGCCATTGGTGACACCCTAGTTCTACCGATCGATATGTTTGATGTTATCCACTTTCATTTTGTCAATAAATTTTTTAAATTACTAAATTGATAAAAAAAATTTTATTCCTCTTCTGTTTATTTTTCCACTTTATTAATTAGTTCATGGAAAGATCTACTTGCTAAATGTTGTGCTGATCAATGCTCAACTTCGTGTTCATTCACGGATAACAAATCTGAAGAATGTCAACTTCTTGTAAGTTATTTCAGAAAAACAAAATTTAATCTTAAAGTGTGATTATTGTAGTTGAAGTGGAACAAAATGCCCCAAGTGGATAAGTTAACCAGTGATTGATGATCTGAGAACCCGCCAGAGTTTGTGCAAAGGTGTTACCATTTGTGCTGTGCATTATTAATGATAACGCGTTACCAAAAACATTTCTAACAGATTGCTGAAAAACTTTGTCTTTCAACAGCTTCTCTCCATACTTAAGATTAGATTAGATGGTCATAAAGGATAAGGAAGCAAGCAAACACTGAGGAACTCTTGGGACGAATTATCCAAAAATCTATCAACCGAAAATGAATAGGAATTACACATACACTGAGGAGACCACCGAGTGAAATCACATGTCAAACCTTCAAGTGGAATACAAATAAGAAATGACGAGTTCGGTGTGGAGAAGATCGTGTGAGGTGGGAATGAGAGTTGTTTATGGGCAACCATGGAGCCTAATAAAAAGGATTTCGGAGAGTAATGTGAAATGGAGATGGGCTTTTGTAGCCGTATGTTCCACTCGGATCTCAAGGGAATAGGGAGCCGCAATCTACGAATGTTTGGCATGAGATTCGCTCCCGCCAAATGCAAGATAATGTTACAGGACTGGACTACATCGACGCCTAGTTTAAAAATAGGAAGTGAATTGGTAGAGCACTTTGACCGCTTCACTTATTTGGGAAGTACCATCAGCCAGTGCCAACGGGTTGATCTCTGGCGAAATCTCAGCACGAATACAAGGGGCTCGTTTCGCATTTGTTATTTTACGCCGACTCTGGCGTAGACGAGATGTTCGACTATCGACCAAAGGGCGGGTGTACTGCTCATCAGTCCGCTCCGTCCTCCTTTATGGTTGTGAGACCTGGCCACTGAGAGTGGAAGACATGAAAAGACTAGCTGTCTTTGATCATAGATGCCTGCGCTCTATTTCCCGTGTAAAGTGGCATTATAAGGTGAGCAACATGGAGGTTAGGCGTAGAGTTCTAGGTAAACAGGGGAAATCAATCGACGAAATCGTGAAGCTACAAAGACTGAGATGGTTAGGACATGTGTTACGTATGCCAAGCCATCGCCTCCCTCGACGACCAATGTTAGCGGATATAGGGTCAGGCTGGAAAAAAGCTAGCGGCGGTCAAACAAAAACTTGGCATCAGTCAATGAAATCCACAACAGTTGGTCTAAGCCACGTAGGAAGGTGTAGACTTCCAGGCTGGGGTCCTCGGGACGGTAAAAATCTATGGTTGGAAACAATTGGTGACATGGCTAGCTCAAAATCGTTCTCAGTGGCTAGCGCAGATGCATCCACTCCCTGTGACTTATGATCTTCAATGAAACTGTTTTGTATTTCTTTATTACTCCTTTGTCTCACACCTCTGCTCACTGTTTCTATTATGCTTTTCTTGTACTTTCTTCTCTTGCTTCGCGTGCTACACGGAGTGTGGCGACTTGAACTTCCGCACATTTGTGCAAAGTTCTATGTCGAAAACAGACAGACAGACAAGGGAATAATAACCTAACACTATAGCAAGACAGGATCTACATTGTAACTGTAAAGGATAGTCAGTTGAATGAATATTTTTGCATCTATGGAGAACTGGGGTGGAGGGTATTCTTGCAATAATTCAAAGAAAACTGTCGTGTTTAACACCTTTTACATTGCTTTAAACGTGTATTTTTAATGAATGAATGTACTTTCTCGAATTTGACCACGGATTGATATCAGTTAGAGAAAACCATTGAAAACCAGCACTGCAGTACTGGACAGCTAGCTGTTTCATCCGCTCTAGTTTGGAAATCGTCGGCAGTACGCACACACTGTAGTTCGAACTAACCGCCTTCATATTGATGAAAGTCTTCTGCTTGTTTCGGTTTATTCTTCTCTCTACAGTTATGCAATGTAGTAAAAATAATAAAACTGGGATCCATTCAGTCGTAAGTGAGGATGGAATTCCCACCGATGATATTGGTTTATGGTAGTGCTAAGATCACGAATTGGTAGAAGTTAGAATGGTATACGAGCCAGCCAGCTTGCCTTGTAGCCGGAAGGTCCTGGATTCGAACCCAAGTAGTGGGTGGGTGAGTACTGTTGATGATTCTCAAACTACGATGAAACAGCTGTCCAGTACTCCCTCCAGCTGGTTTTCAATGGTTCTCTAACTGATATCAATCAATCCGTGGTCAAATTCGAAAAACAAATCTAATCCTTACAATAATTTATTAATTCCCATTGTAGCATTAAGAACACAATATTCAGCGATGAGACTCTTTTCACCAACGAATTTATTATCAAGCTGTACAATCGTATGTGTATGGTTTTAAAAAAAATTATATCCGGTGAGGTAATTAGGTCAAAGTTGTGAATACATTAAATAATAATAATAGTAGTATGAAATCAGTTCAAGGTTATAAAAGGTGTCAGGTGAGTGAGTGGCTAGTACAAAGTGGTCTGTGTTCAACAGGAGATAGTAAGACTGGAATGAGAGGTTCATAGTGAGATAACGAATATATTAAATGAAACAGGTGGAGGCATATATTGAGAAAACAGATAATATCTGTAATAATAAGTCCGTATAAATGAAAATTCGATAGTATTGAGGGAATGTTTACATAAAGGGCATAAATTATGACGAATAATAATAACTGTAATAATGATATTTATAATAATAAGCAAATTAAAAAGGAAAAATAACCAAGAGGGTAAAGGGGAAGGAGCACTCTTGGTGGGAAAAAAAATTTTCAATCCAAGGTTGGCCACGGTAGGAACAGCGTCTGGACGTGTTCCTTTTGGATACACAGTTCCGGTTTAGTCGATCTTATTGCAACAGCTTCAGCTATGTGTAGCAGACGTAAGTGAACTAACTGTATGTGATAACGACTTCGGAATTCGGTATATAACCCCGAAAGCTGTGATGACATCGATACGATGTCCAGTATCGACCAAATGTGACAGGATCGAGCTTTTTATGCACTTAATTACCCCCCCTCCCTATTGAACCAAGCTGGTAAATGTTCTCGAACCCGTAGACCAACCTGCTTAATCGTGCGCCCTATATAACCTAATTCTTGATGATGTCTTGTTTGCTTTCACAACAACTGCCATCCTTCTTTACAATTCACCATAGAAAAGGAATCCGAACTAAGTATTCCGTTTCTTGAGGTTATATACCGAATTCCGAAGTCGTTATCACGTACAGTTAGTTCACTTACATCTGCTACACATAGCTGAAGCTGTTGCAATAAGATCGATTAAACCAGAACTCTGTATCCAAAAGAACACGTCCAGACGCTGTTCCTACCGTGGCCAAACTTGGATTGATGATTCTTCTTCTCACCAAGATTGTTCCTTCCCCTTAACCCTCTTGGTTTTTTCTCCTTTGTTTATTATTACGATCATCATTATTATTATTCGTCATAATTTATGCCCTTCATGCAAACATTCCCTCAATACTATCGAATTTTTCATTTATACTATCAGGACTTATTATTAGTTATATTATCTGTTTTCTCAATATATGCCTCCACGTGTTTCATTTCTAACATTCGTTATTTCATTATGAACCACCTCTCATTGCAGTCTTACTATCTCCTGTTTAACATAGTGTGAAATGCGATTAAAGTATTTTTATGATTATAATCATAGTTTAATGTCAAGTGGCAAGATAATTAATGTCATATATAGAATAATACATAAGGTGTTTAGATTTTGGAAACGGGTACCTAAATATAGGATTGGTAGACAAATATAAAATGTTATCAAATTTCACACCATGTTATGTAACATTTTGTATTCGTCTACTAATCTTATAATTATGTATCGCTTTCCAAAATCCATACACCTTATGTATTGTTCTATATATATGATATTAA
Source organism: Trichobilharzia regenti (assembly GCA_944472135.2). Taxonomy (NCBI): domain Eukaryota; kingdom Metazoa; phylum Platyhelminthes; class Trematoda; order Strigeidida; family Schistosomatidae; genus Trichobilharzia; species Trichobilharzia regenti. The sequence continues at coordinate 65,936,903 of OX235267.1, forward strand.
TTATTTTGCTACTTGACGTCAAACTATGATTATAATCACAAATATTTTAATTTTAATTGCATTTCATACTACTACTATTATTATTATTTCATGTATTCACACCTTTGACCTAATTCCCTCATCGGATATAATTTCTTATGAAAATAACCATATGTGTATATACGATTGTACAGCTTGATAATAAATTCATTGCTTAGAAGAGTCTCTTCGCTGAATATTGTGTTCTTAAACCTTAGAAACCAACTCCTGCGAATGTACTTTTATCCAGCTAAATCAACCTAGTCGGAAGCCTGAACTTCATTGGTGTGTTTATTCACCTGAGTGACTAATTCTTAGCTTTACCTGCAATATGTAATCGTGCAAGAATCATCTACTTGTTAGGCTTCTTAAGGGATTTGACAGATATTCCAGGGTATGGATCACAGGTGGCAACTGTTAAACATCAATAAGTATAAGGGAATTGTTTTATGCCAATTTGACACTTAATCTTCATCAATGTGCGTCGGTGGCACAGCGGTTAAGACGCTCGCCGACCATGCACATGGTCCGGGGTTCGAACCCCAGCCGGCGCACTCCTTTATCCCGCTAAGTCAGTAGTGAGACTGGTAAAGAGGGAAGGTTGGGCATGAGGCTAGCAACCCCATCCTGTAAAAGTCAACACTGCTACGAAATCTTCAAGCCTCTAGCTTGAAGCCGTATGTCCCACTGGGAACGTGAAGGAAAAAAGAATGTATACACATGTTAGATTAAGTCTTGAAATCATTAAACTTCAAAAAGATGGTGATGTCCCTTCGCGATCACTAGATTTGAAGATTTCTGAATTCAAGTGATATAGGTTTCTACTTTTATTTAATTCTTTTGCCTTCCCAGTGAAGCATAGGGCTTCAACCTGTAGCTTTGAGGTTTCAGTAGCAGTGGTGGTTTTCACGTGGGGTGGGGTTGCCAGTATTACACCTGACTTTCCCTCTTTGTAGGGATTATAACCGGCTAAAAAAAGTGAAGGTGTGCGCCAGCCGGGACTCGAACCTCGAAACCCGAGTGCATGGGTTGGCCAGCAGTCTGCCGCTGAACCATATCTACTGTTTCGTGATAAAATCGATGTTAAATTATGGAATTTATTGTTTCTCTTAGAGAAAAGTTTTTCAGGTTATGTACAGCGGATATGCCCCACCCTCCGCCCCCGCGAAATATATAGTCAACAGCTGTTTTCATACTGCATTATTGATATGTATCCACATATATATATATATATATGTGTGTGTGTATGTTAGTCTCTCTTTCTGTTTACTCGCTTAGTCTGTGACCATTTCACTTGTATGAACCTGTCTCCTTTAACAATGTATATTCTCCTTATATTATATATAATATGAGTGTTTGTTGACAGTCCGTTGCTTGGTGACATATATCCATATATTGTGGTTGTTGACATGTCTGCTATATTTCGCTATGTATATTTGGATCGACACTCCATTATAATTAGCCATTCATGTTAAGACTGTCTAATGATTGTTCACACACTTTTGTCTGGACATTCATATATATATATATATATATATATATATATATATATATATATATATATATATATATATATATATATATTTTCGTTCTCACAATCTTGTGACTTACCACTTACTTTGGTGTGATACCACACTTATTGCTTCTCCTTGTGTTTGGAAAAATAGAAGTATCATCGCAAACCTAGTGGTCTTCTGATTTCCTCCTTCTTGCGTCAGGACTATTAGATTCTCGACCAGTCCATAACAATAATTTAGCGACGAGTACATAACAATTTGGCGACGGGGAAAACTACTATTAACCACTCAGCAGCAGCAACATAACAATTATTCAAGCTAATGAAAGAGAAGTAATTAAAATCAAACCCTGGAAACCAATGTGCTTACTAGTAACTGACTAACTACAAGATACTTGCAGTTCTAGTGAGAAGTTGCGATTAATCGTGTTCACCAAGTTGAATGTGAGGCAAACTACACTTGCCGATGATACTGGTGGTTGGCATTTACGCACCACTGTAAGTTATGAAAATGTCCTAAGTTAGCATACGTAGGCCAGTGAATTGTGTCTTAGTGATTAGATGCTCAGTGAACTCACTTCGTAATCTGAAGGGCTTGGGATCAACCCCTTGGGTTTGTGGTCATGGGTGTTCGTGGGGCTGATGAATCCCAAACTAGAACGAAGTAGCCGTTCGATTTTCATTGATTCTCTAACTGAAATCAGCTCATGATTTAACTTGGAACAAGGCGTATATATGCGAACAATATTGTTGTTTTCAATTAGATCTTCATCAGGCTTTACTCGAATTTACATAGATTTATATATAAGGAAACAATTTAACCAATGACGGTGATATTGTGGATCAAATAATAATAATGATAATAATAATAATAATAGTAATGATAATGTGGTCAATGTTTTAAACGTCAGTAATAACTATGATTATAATGATAGTAAAATATTCATAATAAGATTTATGCAGGTGGTGATAAGAATAACAAAGGCAGTAATATATGTGTGTATATGTAGGCAATTCAATAAATAAATTAGTTCAAATCGTAAAAGTTACGTAATACTGAAGGTAGGTGAAGTGGACAGATAATCAGAGTTTAAATAAATATCATAAAAGTACGAAGGAAATGGAAAATAAGAAAGGGTGGTAGGTGTTTTTGAATAGAATTCACCTAGGCAAGCAAGCGACAGACAAACGTAGAACAAACTCCTTTTGTTGTATGCAAAGACTAGGATTATTGAATTGAATTTTTGATTTTCCCGTCGATTGATTGGACCGAAGTGCTCGGTCTCAGGTTGACATGTCGGCTTCTTGTGCAGATGCTTCGACGATGTCTGGGTATTTAATTAGTATACAATTGGTGGATGGTGGCTAGCAGTGGAATCCAGGATGCGCATTTTGTCTTATTTGGGACTCGTCAGCTGGATGTACCTGCATTTCTCAGTGAGTGATGATGTTCCCACCGAGGCTCGAAACCAGTACCCATAGTTTCGAACGCCAAAGCGTTATCCACTAGACTAATTAATATGACCCGTTGCACAAGAGGTGGCCAGCTCTCGTGGCCCAAGTGGTCTAGTGGATAACGCTTTGGCGTTCGAAACTATGGGTACTGGGTTCGAGCCTCGGTGGGAACATTATCACTCACTCACTCACTGAGAAATGCAGGTACATCCAGCTGACGAGTCCCAAATAGGACGTAATGTGCGTTGTCCTGGATTCCACTGCTAGCCACCATCCACCAATTGTACACTAAAGACTAGGATTGTTTCTCTCGAATTAATTCCCATACCTTCGGCTATGTGTAAAAGACGGACTCTAATTCCGTTCAAAATGCTCGATCGAATGCGATAGTGTTATGTGCTGGTCGAGTAATTAATAGTCCTGACGCTAGAAGGCGGAAATCAGAAAACCACCAGGTTCCCGATGATACTTGTATTTTTCAAACAACAAGGAAAATCAATGTCACAGGAATGTATGAGCGAATGTTCAAAAATGGACAAATCAATAGACAGTCTTAACATGATTGGCTAATTATAATGGAATATCGATCCATATATACATAGCAAAATATAACAGACTGTCAAAAACAAACACACATATTATGTGGATACATATCAGATAGATAAGTTTGAAGGCAATACTTTTGTCCACTTGGTGACCGTTATCAATCAAATGAACCTAGTACATTTGTAAGGAGACACATGAACACCAGGTACAATAAAGAGAAACTGGCAACAGTTGAAAAGAAACAAATGTTCATGAAACTGTAATTTAATGGGGACATGGCTAGCAAAGTCTTACATTAGGGATTATCGAGAGCAATAAAACGGACATATACTCCCACCACCCTTTGGTTGTCACTTTCCAGCCGGCCAATTATGATTGCTCAAGCGAAAGACAAGCTACCTAGCTAGCTGTGCCACTTCTATGAGTATCCATAAATTTAATTGCTCCTGTGGAGAGAGCTATATAGCTATAGACGGCTTAACAATCGCATCAATGAACATCTTCCTTCATGGTTCAGAAAAGATCAAATAAAATCCATACGAAGTTCTATTTTGGCTCATTTGATTGATAGTGGTCAACAAGTGGACAAAAATAGTGCCTTCAAAGTTATCTATCGCATTCCATCGAGCGTTTCGAACGGAATCAGAATCCGTCTTTTACACATAGCCGAAACTATGGGAATTAATTCGAGAGGACAATCTTAGTGTCTTTGCATACAACAAAAGAAGTTTGTTCTACCTTTGCCTCTTCCTTGCTTGCCTGAGTGACATTTTACATTTCCTCCGTACTTTTATGATATTTATTTAAACTCTGATTATCTGTCCACTTCACCCTATCTTTAGTATTACGCAACTTTTAAGATTTAACCTAATTTATTTATTGCATTGTCCACATATACACATACATACATATACTACCTTTGTTATTCTTATCGTCACCTGCATAAACCTTATTATCAATATTTTGTTATCATTTTAATCACCGTTATTAACTACGTTCAAAATATTTACCACATTATTATTATTACTATTATTATTATTATTGTTATTTTATCCACAAAATCAACTGCGCTTGTGGAGCCAGTTATATTGGCCGTTGCTCTAGGAACTTGATTTTTCGTGCTCACTCGAGAACATCTCCCAGCATGGCTAAGTAAACGTGTAGTGAAAACTATTAACAGCTCGATATTGGAACATCTGGTGCAAACAGGCGACAAACCCAGCCAGCGTAGATGAATCCTTCTCTATATTATACCGGGTGCCAAATAAATTACCAAAATCATCGAAGCACCACATCCTCCAAACAGCAGAGGCTATTGCGATTCGCCTCAAACAACCAGCACTCTGTGTGTCCAAAAGAAGCAAGTCCAACCCCCACTATTGCCCTGGCCTTCAGTAGAAGCTATAAACTCATGAATTTGTACTATTATCTTTCTTAATGTTTCTGACATTCAGCTTATTCTATGTTGATGCTATTGAACTGTAATCTATTAATATTATTATTGATTCGATGTTATTTAAACAGCAACATTAATGTTGTTCATAACACTAATTCATTCATTCACTATAAGGTATGTATAAATGTAGAGCCTGATGATTGAAGGGGTTATCGAAAAGAGTACTCTTTGTTCAGTATCCATTCTTTTGAAAATCACCGTCATTGGTTAAATTGTTTCCTTATATATAAATCTATGTAAATTAGCGTAAAGCCTGATGAAGATCTAATTGAAAACAACAATATTGTTCGCCTATTATATATATGTCTTGTTCTAATATTAAAAATGGAAATATTTAAAGATTTAACTTGGAGTCAATTAAATGTCTGTAAACCAATAAATTTAGGAATTACTTGTATGAGGATTGCTTTTATTTATTGTGTAGAGTAGTATGTTTGACTTTGATCTGTGGTTTCCTTGATACGAAGAGAAACATGTTTTTAATTTTTAATCGTATTGTATGGTGGAATATATCACTAATCCATGAATTCTTTGACTGTTGCTTGTAGCCAGCCACTCTGAGAAGTATAAACTGTCTGACTCTGGGGTCCTGGAGGTCTTAAAAATGAATGACTTGAGACTGGTTATGATGACATAACTTGAACTATTATTATTCATTGTTATTCCCTTGAGTTCCGAGTGGAACATAGGGCTGGCTTCAACAACACATCTGATATGTATCCACATATATATATTTATGTGTGTGTGTATGTTGGTCTCTCTTTCTGTTTGCTCTCTTAGTCTGTGACCATTTCATTTGTGTGAACTTGTCTCCTTTAATAATGTGTATTCTCCTTATATTATATTATATATAATATGAGTGTTTGTTGACAGTCCGTTGCTTGGTGACATATATCCATATATGGTGGTTGTTGACATGTCTGCTATATTCGCTATGTATAATTGGATCGACACTCCATTATAATTAGCCATTCATGTTAAGACTGTCTAATGATTTTCCCACGCTTTGTCTGGAACATTCATATATATTTCGCATTCACAATCTTGTGACTTTACTTACTTACCACTTTGGTGTGAGACCATTTATTTTCGTCTCCTTGTGTTTGGACAATAGAAGTATCATCGCAAACCTAGTGGTCTTCTGATTTCCGCCTTCTCGCGTCAGGACTATTAGTTTCTCGACCAGTCCATAACAATAATTTAGCGACGAGTACATAACAACATCACTTTGTTCTGTTTTTTTTGCCGTCCTCTTCAGCTGACTGACCAAACTCTCGTATCTCTTCCTCACACGACCTACTCCATGTCACCCTCGTCGCTACCCATTTGGATTCCACTCAAGCTATGGACTGGAGTGCGATGTCATTCGATGGCCTCTTCAATGTATCCCCGATCCATCCACCTCAATTTTCTCCTACATATTTGCTGAACGGTCGGCTTTCGTCTGTTAGTTTGTTCCCATAGTTTCTTGTTGCTTATCCTTTCTGGCCGGGTGGCGATTTGATCCTCAGTATGGAGTGAAGGCTGAAATAGTTCACAATATTGCGGATTTATTCACCCTTACATATATGGATTGGCTTTGGTCTCGAACATTTCCGTTTATCGTAAATTATTTGGATTTCTACTTTTATTCTCTACCTGTACTTATAAATAATTTAATGAAGTGTGGCACTTTTGTGGAAGATTCTACGTTGAAAACTGACTACTGAGTCTCACTGTTTCAAGCTGTAGTTACTCTAGTTACTGTATGTAGTACTATTATTGTTGATAACTATTTTTGTTATTATTGTTATTTTTATAGATCAGTATATTGACCGATGAGCCCTTAAGGGGTATAAATCGATATAATTTATACTCTGAATGTGCCGGTGGTGTGAATACTCTCTTGCACCAACGTACGCCAATGTCGATTGCTGCAATAGCCTCAACTCTACAATCTTCAAAAGCGTATATTCATCATGATTTTGGTAATATGTTCCGTGATAATATCTATGTGAAATATCGTCGTTATGTAAAGTAAGTGATTGAGATGTGGCATAATGATTCCCTGTGTGTGTGTATGTGTATGTCTGCTTGTGTTGTTTAGTTTTTGTCTTTTGAAGAAGGTAGTTGAAGTTTTTAACGGATACGCCATGTAGGACGTGGGATGTAGAAAAAACTGAGAGAGGTATATTGATTAGTCACTAAACTAAAAGGCGGCCAATGCCAACTGTGTCGACGGAATTTTATTAATTACAAGTCGTTTGCAATGTAGTAGTCAACAAGCTAGGTGACTCGAACTCGCAGTGTTCCGCAAACAAGTCCTTGGAATCAGATTTATTGCTTTTTGGTGTTCATCAAAAAGGCGTATTTGCAGCCTGAAATGGAACTGATGTCCCCCTCTCTGATATTCGATCCCGTGTCACTCCCTTTCTCCAGAAGTCAGAAATGTTAGCACTGAGAGGTAGTCGGGCTCATATTTGGCCTTCTGTAGAACTATAGATGATACATTGATTAGCTTTCCTTAAGGTGGGAGTGCTGCAATGAGTCCTAGCTGGTATTCTTGAATAGTGTTTGTATGCTATTTCTTTTGTGTGTTATTGGATTGTTGCTGTTGTAATTCAGGATTTGGTGTGTGTGAGTTGCTTTCCTATAAACTTGAGTTTCTAACTCCCCTGTGGTTGTTCGCTTGACCAAGACGTCCAAAAATGGTATTTGGTTCTCGGATTCCTCTTCTCTTGTGAAATTGATGTCGTTGAAGACGTTGTTTATTAAGTTGTAAGTTTTATCTAACTCGTTTCTTTTGATTATTACAAATGTGTCAACGTAGCGTATCCAAATCTTGGGTTTGATCTTTTGTAGAATTATGTTTTTGAGTCTTTGCATCACTGCTTCTGCAATCAAACCTGATATTGGCGATCCCATGGGTGTTCCTTTGACTTGTTCATATATTTGGCCGTTGAATTGGAAGTATGTTGTTAGGCGTAGGTTTATGAACCTCGCTAGATTACCAGCTTTCTAGTTTTCTAGCCGGTCCCAAGCCCGGGTAAAGAGGGAGGGTTGGGGCGTGGTGCTAGCAACTCCACCCCTGTAAAACAACCAAATCGCTACAGAAACTTCAACGAATAAATTTATTAAAAATTCTAAAAACATAAACAATAACCTTATTTTTTGCTGGAATCGGGGAAGCGAAATGATGCAGGCTGGTGAAAGCCTTCGGGAAGCCGGTCAGCCGATGTGCCTTCTTTCGATGAAAGCATAAGTAAGGATGGGTACCTGAAATGTTCGTACAATGTACGAAACTGGAAAGGCTGCCCAGCTAGCCGCTGTAATGAGGAGGTACAGAATAGAAGTGTTGGGAATCTGCGAAAGCAGATGGAACGGAACTGGAAAGTGCCAACTACCAACTAGGAAGACAATCTTTTCCGGTCACCCAGAGGACAACCACGAGCACACCGAGGGAGTGGCCATCATGATGTCACCAACAGCAGCCAAAGCTCTCATGCAGTGGGAACCAATCTCCTCCAGGAAAATGACAGCCAGGTTCAACTCAAAAGGAAGGAAGGTTACAGTCATTCAATGCTATGTGCCTACAAACGTCTCAGAACAAGAGAAGAAGGAGGAGTTCAACAGACAACTACAAGCAATAATGGACAACGTTCCAAATGGCGATATCAAAATCCTGATGGGTGACATGAATCCGAAGCTGGGAGGAGACAACACAGGAAGAGAACTCACCATGAGTCGTGAGGCCCTCGGTGAAATGAACGACATTGGTGAACTCTTCTCAGACTTCTGCGCCTTCAATGATTTGGTGATTGGTGGTAGCGTTTTCAAACACAAGAATATACACAAGGTCAGCGACATGGATTTCACCAGATGGAAACACTAAAAACAAAGTAGACTTCATCTCAATTTCAAGAAAGTGGAGACGGAGCCTACTGGACACAAGGTCGAGGAGAGGAGCAGATGTGGGTTCAGACCACAATCTAGTACAAGGGACTTTCAAATTAACCATCCAGCTCAGAGAACAAAACCACATCAAAATCATCCACCTGAGCTACAAATCTTCTCTATCATATCTAAATCTTACGAGCGGGATACGCTTCTCTCTGTTAGAAAGTGGGAAGACTTCGCCAAAAGGCAAGGATCCACCAGAGAACAATTATTCTTTCTCCATGAGTGCCTTCGTCATCAAATCCTACCAAACAGTGTAAGATACAAACCACCAGTCAACTGCCCAATGGGATGGAAATTGGCCTAACAATGTGGAAGACGAATGGTCAAATTAATGATCACAGACGCACATTATCGGATCAACAAATAACAGATGTCCAAAAAGTAAAATTAGAGAACACCCTCAACCAGGAACACCTGTCAACGCTGATCACCGCAATCACACTGTCAAGTGGAAAACACAGAGAAAAAAGACGAAGAGTCCTCAAAACCAAGCTAGCCAAGATTAGAAAACAACAACCAGACAATACGCCTATAGACTGCGTAGTCAAACTATCAAAATAACCACTATCAAAAATGGAACAACAACTACTACAAAAAGGATTAAACTACAACACCGGAGATGCTTCGAAAAATGATTTCTTCGCTGCCCTTGAATCATTACTCAAATCATCAAAACTTGAACGAGGAAACACAGGAAGAGATACGCCAAACAATTGTACCACAGTGCACAAGTTTTATTCTTATATCAATTGTACCAATGGTCAAACAGAAAAAACAACACACACAACTCAACGCTCAAGAACTAGTGGCCCTCAAAAAGCTGAAAAATAGGAAGGATATCGTCATTCTACCAGCTGACAAAGGAAGATCAACAACAATATATATATATATATATATGTATATATATAAGAAATTTGGAGCATATTGAGAGGGGATGCACACAGTCACAGACACAATCCAATGTCAATTGGTTGACGGTAACTAGCAGTGTAATCCAGGATAACGCGAACTTCGTTCTATTCGGGACTCGTCATCCGCATGTACCCGCATTCCAGCAGTGAGTGATAGTGTTCCCACCGAGACTCCAACCCTGTGCCCCCACAGTCTCAAACGCCATAGCAATAGACAACTTGGGCAACGAGAGCTGGCCACCTCTTGTGCAACGCGTCTTATTAATCATCTAATTTAGGTTATATATACCGATCACTTTTGGTTCGATCAGTCGACGGGAAAATCTAAATTAAAACGAAGAATCCAATGTCACTTTTATTAGCTGATATTGTTAACGCTTTTCACAATAGAATTAATCTAAACGAGAATAATAATAATATAAAACTAAATGAACAGAAGTCAACTTAAAGTTCAATAAACAAGCTTGAAATAGATGATCGGAAAATAAAGTAAAGTACATTTAGAAGTGTGAATATATGTGGGAATATAATATGATGGAGACAACATAAGATGAATGAATGAAATGTTGTCAGAGCATACATAATAGTCGACTCGATAAAATATCAGAATATGTGATAACATAAAGTGAAATAAAATAAAACCCAAAAATGGAACATGAATTATGTGAATAACATAGTAAAATCAAGATCATAGTAAAGAAAGAGATTGTACCAATTTGTTTGTTTGTTTGTACGCAAAGTTTCGGCTTCCCGTTTATGTACTGGCAAAACCTCTGCTTATGCAACAAAGCAAATGCACTCGTGTCCCTTTCGTCAGACTTTGTCGAACTTTGTAGACTATAGTTAAGGGATATGTCAGCTACTTTGTGGTCAATATCTATAATTTGTTGCAATACCGATGAATTAATACCTCTACGCTCTCATTTGCTAGGTCACGTGCTGCGCATGCCTAACCATTGCCTCCCCCGACTGGCGGGCATTGCTAGCTGACATAGGTGCCGGTTGGAAAAGAGTAAGTGGTGGCCAAACAAAAACATGGCCTCATCAATCCATGCAATCCTTGACAGTTAAACTGAGTCGCTCAGGTAGGGAGATGCAGACTTCCGGGTTGTGGCCCTCGGGACTGACTCTAGGAATCAATGGCTGGAGACAATAGGTGACATGGCTCAAAATCGTCGTCAATGGCCAGCGCAGATGTATTCAGTCTCTGTAATCTTTCATATTCCTTCCTACCATTGCCCATTCTGTTTCACTCTTATACTTGTCAGACTGTATTGATTCTCTTCACTCATCTTCTTCTCTACCTTTGTGTGCTATTTGGAACGTGACAACTCGAACTGGTGCACTTGGGTGCCAAGTTCTATGTTGAATCCAGACAGACAGATTTTCTCAAACAAGCTGGGAGGTTGTTTCGAACTCGTTGGTGGGATATGTTTCGCGAAGAACGTCCCATGTACCTAGCTCCATAAGAGCAGGTGAAAACATAAATACACATGGAATTAGACAGTCGAGATAACGTTTCCCGCAACATTAAGGTGCACCAATGAACGGCTGTAGTAGGTTATTATTTGTAAAGAGGCATCAGAGAACGATTTTCTCAATGATCTTAGCAGATGATTTTTAAGTACCTCACTTGCGCAGTGTCACTCCTAAATTCCAAGTTTTAGTGCAACACCCTTTTTGGCTACTTTGTCGCTCTATGCATTTCTTTCACGTAATTTTTTATTGGCTTCAACAAAGCGTAGTGGAAAGCCGTTCTCTATGAAGGTTTCTTCCAAATGTTTGAGTTTATATCATCAACACTGTTGTCACTACAAATTCTCCGGACTCGTATTGACAGAGAACGGATTAGATTCTTTTTTGTGTTTAGGAAGGCAAAACTATATATATATATATTTTTCCGAGTTGATCACGCATTGATATCAGTTAGGGAACCATTGAAAACCAGGAAGTACTGGACAGCTGCTGTTTCATCCTAGTTTGGGAATCATCGACAGTACGCATCCACTGTCAGGGGTTCGAACCCAGTACCTTCCGGTTACAAGGCCAGACAGCTCGTATACCATTCAGCCACTGGAACCCTCTTCAATGGCTCATGAATTCTAACTTCTACCAATTCGTGATTTAGCGCGACCCTAACCATTTTTGCAGGTGGGACATCCATCCTCACACGTGACATCTGGATGGACTTCACACTGGTCACGACATCTAACTAGAACTGACTCTAGGAAACTCCATTCTGTAGCAAGTCACTAGCGAGCATCAGATTAATTTTCTATGGTTTGGTTTGTAAGGGTTAGTTATGTTTTTTCCGAGTTGATCACGGATTGATATCAGTTAGGGAACCATTGAAAACCAGGGAGTACTGGACAGCTGCTGTTTCATCCTAGTTTGGGAATCATCGGCAGTGCGCATCCACCGTCAGGGGTTCGAACCCAGTACCTTCCGGTTACAAGATAAGCTCGTATCCGAGCTCCCAATCGTGGATGAACCAGCTCTCCTATACTCCAGGGTCGGTTTTCAATGGTTCTCTAATTGATATCAATCCGTGATCAACTCGGAAAACAGATAACCAACCCTTATAAAACAAACTATAGAAAATATATAGATATGATATTTGCTCTTTCTCTCTCTAATTTACAGCAGTGATTGATTTCTTTTGGACGTAGGAATTTGCACAAAGTACTCCATCAGTTTAAGCTACTACAAACACTCCACACAGAGATTAGAGAAAAATACAGACGGACTGTAATTAACCAGAAATAGGCTAGACAGAGCGAGAGAGAATGAGTACTTGGAGAATAATGAGAATGGGACAGATTTAGTAGGTGTCCAAAGTTAGTGATGAATGCATCTGGGCTATCGAGAATGATTTTGAACAATATCACCAATAGTCAGTCAATCTCTCGCCATTGGTCCTTAGTATCTAAAAGAAATTGACCAGGCAACCTATTACATCTCTCTATGTGGCTGGATCGAACAGACAGCTGAGGACTTCATAGACTTAATTTCTGGATAGTGACTAGCAGTGGAATCCAGGACAACGCGAACTTCGTCCTATTTGGGCCTCGTCATCCAGATGTACTTGCATTCCAGCAGTGAGTGATGGTGTTGTTCCCACCGAGGCTCAAACCCAGTGTCCATAGTTTCAAACACCAGCCAAAGCGTTATCCACTAGAGACCACTTGGGCGACGAGAGCTGGCCACCTCTTGTGCAATGGGTCATATTAATTATTTAATTGAATTTTACATTTTCCCGTCAATTGATTAAAATTATATGTGTTCAGACATTGTTGAAGCATCTGCACAAGAAGCCGACAGACATGTCAACCTAAGACTCTGAGCACATCAGTCCAGTCAATCGACGGGAAAATCTAAATTTCAACTAGACTTTATAGATTGTTTCCATGTTTTACTGCGACCACTCTTAACTCTTTTCCAACCTAATCACATGTCATCTAGTATTGCCAAAGTGGAAGGCAGAGAGTGACTCGGTATGTGCAACACGTCTCCTAGTCATCTCATTTGAGTGTGTGTGTGTGTGAGAGAGAGAGAGAGAGAACCCGAACGCCTCTTTCATATCTATCACTTTCAAATGACCATGTCTCTCACATCCATAAAGAAGGATACAGAGAGAGAAGTGCTACTTTTCAGTATTCTGCGTCCTTTGATTAATATTTGACATGTGACATCGTCGTCAGTTGGCTGGCGAATGCCAAATGATGAGATCCTTTTGCATCTGTGCTGAAAAAAATTATCATTTATAATAATAATTATTATTATTCGAATCATGACTACTAGAGTTGGTTGATTTGTTTAAACTTTGATAAACAATTATTTATATAGAAAATTATATAATTTTTATTGTTTAGATTAATTCTGTTGTGAATTGTATCAATAATAATGTGTGTCAGCTGATAGAAATGATATTGAATTCTGTCTGTAATTGGATGTATATGTATGTGCGTGCGTGTGTGCGCCTGTATCTCCTCTCAATACGTACCAACTTTATCAATCAGCGTTTTTCTGTGTTTCATTTCGAGACATTAGAGATTTAAAAAAATCTGGTTATACGATGATGGTTGCTATCAGACAGTGTGGTGTCAGTGTGAGTGTAGTTCAACCACAGTTGTCTACTACCTTTTCGTGTCTAACAGCTTGTTTGCCTACACACCTGGTAGAATAATGACTCACACTATAACTAATCTTTATTGATAATATTTGACTTGGATTGTATCACGGTTATTTACATTATAAGTTTTTTGTAGTTTTCACATACGTGTATATGTAAATATTAAACCATGGTTCATTAATTGGTGTATATATACATATTAATCATATATATATATATATATATATATATATATATATATATATATATATTGCGATAACAAAGTATGCGATTTCCTTGATGCTGTTAATAGGAATCAAGAAGGCAAGCATAAATTCATGATGCTATGTCATACTACTGATTATTGGATTGATTATATTACTGATTACTGAATCATGGAAAAATATCAAGATCGTTCCATTGCCTAAATCAACAAGTGGACCTAATGTTAAGTTTAAACCCATTGCTATTACCTCCCTCACCTTTTTTGAAAGTTATGGAAAGATTTATTTTACTTAATCTTGATCCCTCTTTAAAGCCTTTCAACGACCCCAACCAGTTTGCTTATAAACATAGTAGGTGTACGTTAGATGCTGTTGTTTTCCTACATCATAGTATAGTCTCTAGTTTAGATAAAGGAGCTAAATACGTTCGCTGTGCCTTCCTTGATTACACATCTGCATTTGACTCTGTTCCCAGGTCTCTCTTGCTAAGTAAGCTTGCTGCAACACAGGCTGAGAGCTGGACAAATAAGTGGTTGCATTCCTATTTTTCTGATAGGAAGCAGTACACCGTCTACAATGGAAAGTCCTCCACTACCTCACTTACTTTAGCTGGTGTTCCTCAAGGTGCTGTTCTTTCTCCCTTTCTGTTTTCGTTTTTCTTACATGACTTGCCTCATTCTGATGTAGCCACTTTTGTTAAGTATGCCGATGACCTCTCGGTTTCTATGCCTGTCAACTCTCAGTCAGATTGTTCCAAATTAAATAACTTTCTGTCGGAAATTAGTCAGTGGTCCTCTTCAAACGGACTTAAGCTTAATCCGTCTAAATGTCAGGTAGTCAATTTCACTTTCAGACGTAAATGTGACCTACAGCAACTAGTTAGCTCACATGGCCCCACTATCATTGACGACACAGAGGTTGAAAATACATCTAATGTCAAATACCTTGGGCTGAGTTTTTCCACCGATCTTTCCTGGTCTTCCCACATCTTGCTAGTTACTAGAAAGATGTTTCGCTTAACGTTCTACATTAGGAAATTTAGGCAGTCTGGTATAAAGCAATCTTTACTTTCTCAGTTTGTAAATTCTTGTATTCTACCCATCCTCCTTTACTGCTCCCCATTAATCTTTCCTGGACTACTTAAGAAAGACTTTGCTTTGCTGAGAAGGGCAGGCACTAAAAGCCGTTAGTAGGGCAAGTGGGATATCGTTAAACCAACTGGTTAACACTATTGTGGATAGACATATTATATCATGTAAGAAACTAGCGAATACAATATTGTCGGACCCCGAACATCCTCTCTATACGCATCTATCTCCTTGCATTTCATCTGGTAGAACTAGAAGCAGCTATAGGCGGCTATATGCTAGGACTACCAAATACAAAAACTCCACAATACCATATCTGGCACAGCTGTTATGTGATGAGAAATCCGTTAGGTATGACACGATCAACTTACTGAAACTCTCTAACAAATAGTCCCATTAGTTTTTGTTTTCCTTTCCTCGTTACTATTACACTGTTGTTCTCATCTTCTATCACACATCAACTTTATATTTCATATCCTGTGGTGCATTGTTTGAAATGTAATACTCTACGCTGTTTTTTTAATTATCTTTTATTTTTTTGGCGTTGTTTTTATTTATTTTTTGATTTTAAAAATCTTATAAAATTTATGAGGTAATTAGATGCAATATACTGTAATGCACGCTGAAAATTCCATACCTGTACCACAAATACCGTTTGGAATAAAGATGTTATTATTATTATTATTATTATTATTATTAATTAAAAGTCAATCTGAACGAAGGATATTCTTTTCAATAATTTCTCCTATTCAGGTTCTTACAGTTATAAAATAGAGTATTTGTTGTCGCTACAATAAAGATAGCCAGGTATGCGGCGGATACATTTTTAACCTAGAATAACAGACTAGTAGTTATGGTGTGTCAACATAAACAGTCGTATTTGTGTGACAAACGTGCTAGGCTGAAATCGATTAGAAATATTGTAAAACGGGAGACAATGGTGGTGATTAATCATAATAGAATTGTAGAGTGTGGGGTAGGAAAATTGACAAATCAGTTCAAGGTTATTAAAGGTGTCAGGTGAGTGGCTAGTACAAAGTGGTCTGTGTTAAACAGGAGATAGTAAGACCGCGATGAGAGATGGTTCATAATGAAATAACGAATATGTGAAATGAAACACGTGGAGGCATATATTGAGAAAACAGATAATATCACTAATAATAAGTCCGTATAAATGAAAATTCGATAGTATTGAGGGAATGTTTGCATGAAGGGCATAAATTATGACGAATAATAATAATGATCGTAATAATAAGCAAAGGAGAAAAAACCAAAAGGGTTAAGGGGAAGGAACACTCTTGGTGAGCAGAAGAATCATCAATCCAGGTTTGGCCACGGTAGGAACAGCGTCTGGACGTGTTCTTTTTGGATACAGAGTTCCGGTTTAGTCGATCTTATTGCAACAGCTTCAGCTATGTTTAGGAGACGTAAGTGAACTAACTGTATGTGATAACGACTTCGGAATTCGGTATATAACTCTGAACGCTGCGTTGACATCGATGCGATGTCCAGTGTCGACCAGGTGTGACAGGATCGAGCTTTTTATGCACTTAATTTCCCCCCTGCTGAACCAAGCTGGTAAGTGTTCTCGAATCCGTAGACGAACCTGCTTAATCGTGCGCCCTATATAACTTGAACCACAGGAATAGTTGAAATGGTATATGCATGAAGAAGAGCTTAGGTTAGGTAGGGCATCTTTGAGCTGCTGGGTGAACATTGGACGGCTAGTGAAGGATAGACACAGACGTGCAGAATAGAAAGTTTTCTTGATCGCCCTGGTTAAACGTTGGGATAGAATCTCTTCAGGAGTATCTCGCTTGAATTGGAGACGTAAAAACAGAGGCTTTTTCTCCACAGTTGTCAGTTCATGTTTACGGCTATTATAACCTATGTTGGCTTTAGTAAACTTCTCTAGAATGTCTCGGATGATCTGGAGTTCTTTCTCTACGCACTCTTCAGAACAAATAGACCTCGCTCTAAATGCTAAGCACCTGATTAGATTACGTTTGTATTTCATCGGTACGAAGCTAAGGAAATGTGTATACTGGGCTTTGGTCTCTAGCTTTCTAAATATGGTTCTTTTGATGGAACCATCCTCTCTTCTCGTTAGTAGGACGTCGAGGAAGTGTAAAGAGTCGTTGTATTCTCCTTCGTAGGTGAAATGGACCGCTGGGTGAGCATTATTGAAGTTGTTCAAAATCAAATCACCTTTTATAACCTTGAACTGATTTGTCAATTTTCCCACCCCACACTCTACAATTCCATTATGATTAATCACCATCATTGTCTCCCGTTTTACAATATTTTCTAGTTGATTTCAGCCAACTAGCACGTTTGTCACACAAATATGACTATTTATTTTGACACACCATAACTACTAATCTGTTATTCTAGGTTAAAAATGTATCCGCCGCATACCTGGCTATCTTTATTGTAGCGACAACAAATACTCTATTTTATAACTGTAAGAACCTGAATAGGAGAAATTATTGAAAGGAATATCCTTCGTTCAGATTGACTTTTAATTCATGATATGGGAAGATTTCACACTATCAAATCTTATTATTATTATTATTATTATTATTATTATTATTATTATTAGCCAATATGAGTAGTTGGATATCACTCACATTAGGCAGTAGCGCTTGTTGATAGAACCAGATTCAAGTAGTCTAAACACCAGATGGCTGTTTCCACTCTGTTGTTGACGAGCTGATAAGCGTAGTGTTACCCGATTAAATTGAGAGCTCAGAGAGCTGAATCGCCTCAAACCAATTGGATACTACTGGTCAGTTACTTCAGGACACTCGTAATACTCGTGATTGGATCGAACGAATTCATAATGTGTATACTACACAGTCTCAGATGAGTAGTAGAACTGGGTACACCGATGATGAGCTCGACTCAAAGCCGGTGAAACAGCTGCCTCAGTGTTTATATCACTTCAATGGGGATGACTATCAAGCACCAATGCTGGTCGACGATGTGCGGTGTATCCAACTACTTATGTCAAACTATCAGTAATATATAGCACTGCCTTTTGACTGATATCGTTCTCCTAGAAGGTGATCGTCTCAATCTACAATTATTATTGGCTTTTAGAATATTTTCCTAATAAATTATACACTTACTTACTAACTTACAAGTTACTATGTAATTAGCACAGTGAATCGACCCTTTTATCGTTCATCTTTCTGTATTTTATGGTGTCACACTTTCTATCGTTTAAATCGTTACTCTACTATTTTATTTTTAGTTGGTATTACTATTATTACCACAATTTTGTAATTTATACATATTTTTCTCCGTATAGCACACAGTATTTTGCTACGTAGCTGCTACAACAATCGTTTTATTACTATTAGGTATTGTGTATTTTTAATTTATTTTTTTGGGTAAATTAGATGCAATATTGTACTGAATGCTGAAAATTCCTTGCTGTATCATGAGTACTGTTTTTGGAATAAAGCAATTATTATTATTATTATTACTTCGGCTATCTCCTACGGGAGGATGAGGCGGCTTCATGAACACTCGAATCATCGCTGCCCAGGCGCGGCGATCTGATGCAAGGTTTTGCGACAGGGTTATCCAATTATCGTCCCACAGACGGAGTCCGTAGACGGTTTGTAGCCCCAGCCCAGGCACTCCATATCAGCCTTGACTGACTGTACCAAGCCATGTTTTCAGCTGTCCACCCCTGCGACATCGCCAAGATGGAAATAGAAAGCGAGGGATTTAGAACTGATTTGACCAGATCCTCACCTGGTCGGCGCAGAAAATGGCCAAACCACCAAAGGCGACGTTGTTGGACCAGTACTGGAATTTGGTTGATGTTGTAGGAGAGTTCATGAAGTTTCATCGGAATTAGGTACGAGTGATGTCCCCAGAATCGCTCGGCCTTTTGTTTGAGAGTGCAGCTCTAGCCTTTACACAACCAAGTGTGACCGACAAGGCAGTAGGAGTGGAGTAGAGAGTCCACTATCCATTGGCAACCGGTGACCAGAGTCCGGTTCATACGCCCTTTTGAATGGGGCCAGACATCCAGGGCATCCAATAAGCCCTTTGTCCATACGTCTGCCGGTGAGCTCCGGTGAGCTTCATACGCCAGTCGTTGGAGGTTTGGAATCAGGGTTTAGCCATCTCCCCTGGACTGTCATCCAATGGACAGTCAACCCGGTGAAGAGCGCCGGGCATCCGCTTTTGCCCTCTCACTTCGGTGGTGAAAAAAGACACCTCCGCCACGTGAAGGCAGTGAGTAGGACTTCTTCAGGAGAGGCTATGTAAGACGCCCGGTCATATGGGAGCATTTCAAGAGGTGTACGGAGGGGTGGCCAACCTGCAGCGCAAGGCACCCACCCTCGACCATCCTGAGGCTTTGGAGGCAAAACGTAGTGTTTTTGTTGGGTCAAGTAGTTGACTTCGATGTGGTTTAATTTTTTTTCTGCTTTGTTTTTTGTTTCAGTTCTGTACTACGGCATAATCTAACTACACGTTTAACAATACCGTGTGTTGATGATACACTGATACGTAATTATTTAAATTCACCTGTTGTTCGTCGACTTATCAATGTAAAACCAGATGTACCAAAGGAATGGGATATATGCAGTGACGAAGTCAATGTTAAGTACATTCGTACTTATGAAGATTTATCTAAACAGTATATGAAACTACTTCAATCCAATGTAAGTCAGTTAGTTGTGTTATTTTGCTTTTATTGTATTCCCCGTTGATTTGTTTTGCTGGGATCGAATTACTTGGTTGGTATGTTTTAACATTTTAAGTCACAGCATGGACGTTACCACGATGTCATCTTATGGGTGATGTAGGTTATCAGTGGAATACAACACGACCTGTGCTTCGTCCTATTTGGGATTCGTCAGCTAGATATATTTGTAATCTCAATTGAATGAATACTTATTGGCTTTCGAAACGGTCTGTGGTGGGCTTGGATGTGACTGAGGAAACATTGTCACTCACTGTAGGTTGGAAGTATATACTCATGAGGAGTTTTAGATGAAACGAAATGCACATCCTCCAGTCCAGGGCTTGTCACAATCAACCCAAGTGAATTGCTTGTTAATGCTTTTCCTAATTTGCCCCTTTGACACCTTTGCCTTTATGTGTTTGTTTAGCTTTATACTACTTACTGCCAATAAGTAGTTTAAACTCACGCCTCGCTTATAATTTTCATGCTGTATCCTTAGTAACAATGTAGGATGTGCAGCTGATATCAAAAACCTGTTGAGTGATCTTGAAAAAAAAACTGGCCAGATCGTTTCTTATTCAGCCTTAATTCTATTCATTAGCTACTCTTCAGTTCCATTCTGGTTTTTTATTTAACCGTTAAAATTAGGATAATTTTTTTATAGTTTGGTTTGTAAAGGTTAGTTTTGTTTTTACGAGTTGATCACGGATTGATATCAGTTAGAGAACCATTGAAAACCAGCCAGGGAGTACTGGACAGCTGTTACGTAAAAACAAAACTAACCTTTACAAAAAAAACTATAGAAAATTAATCGGATGCTCGCTAGTGACTTGCTACAGGATGGAGTTTCCTGGAGTCAGTTCTAGTGAGATGTCGTGACCAGTGTGAGGTCCATCCAGATGTCAAGTGTGAGGATGGATGTCCCACCTACAAAAAATGGTTGGGGTCGCGCTAAATCACGAATTGGTAGAAGTTAGACTTCATGGGTTGGCTGGCCATTGAATCGGGTCCCATTAGCTGAATGGTATTCGAGCTGTCTGGCCTTGTAGCCAGAAGGTCCTGGGTTCGAACCCCTGACGGTGGATGCGTACTGTCGATGATTCTCAAACTACAATGAAACACTTGGTTGTCCAGTACTCCCTATGTCTGGTTTTCAATGGTGCTCTAAATGACATCAATCCGTGATCTACTCGTAAAAATAATTTTTTTGGTTTAGGTGAGTAATTATGTGAGTAATTAGTTTTAGGTGAAGAGATTAGATTTTAGGGTTTATAATTAAGATTTAAGTTTAGAGTATTACTTAAAGGTAAAGTTTACTGTTAGACTCTGGTTAAGATTTTTATGTCCAAAAGTAACTTTGGTGAAATTCCACGCCGAAGTGTGTGTGTACATTGCTGAGTATAAAATTCGATTCAGTGTATTCACAACAGTTCACCGAAGTAGTTAGCCAGAACTCAGATAGTCTGTATTGATTCGGCCGGTTGTCTTAGTTGAGTCCAGTGGAGTGCATCACTATTGATGATGACCTCTGTGCTAAATGAGTGAAGAAGCCGCAGTCTGGCTGGCTAGCAAACACTCCACCGTTAAATGTGAGTGATATCCAACTACTTGTTTCAATCAATGAGTAGTTTGTAGCATTGTTCAACGATGCCTACTTTCTTGATTGCCGTTTATATTTGTGATCTGAATGATCTTGGTTTTCAAAAAAATCGATTTTGGTGAAATTTCACTTTGAGCTGTGTAAGTTATAAGTTAGGTAGGTAAGGGAAGGGTTGAGGGATTAGCATTCGTTTCAAGTTTGGCGAAGGATTGATATCAGTTAGAGAATTATTGATGGTAACTAAAGAGTACTGGATAGCTCTTTTGTCCTAATATAGAGCTCATTGTCAGTACACACTTACTGTTAGAGTTGGAACTTAGGAGCTTCAGGTTGAAAGGCAAGCTCTTAAAATATTCACAACCACTGTGGGATCCGACTCAATAACCAGCCTATGAACTTCTACCAATTCTTGGTTTTAGGTGCAACCGGCCAAAATTAATGTCATCTGTAAGTGGTTGTCTTCACCCCCCAACCAAGTGGACCTCACTAGTCACGACTTTTCACTGGAATTCTAGGCGATCATCATCAGATAAATTTCCAAAAGAGTTAGTTTTTGCTTGCAGCTATTTGATTTGTCTGAAGTTGAGGACGAATACTCGCCGATGACATTAGCTCTCACTGGTCGCGCTAAAATCACGAATTGGTCAGAAAGTCAGAATCCATAGGCTGGCTATTATTGACACTGAATGGTCTTCGAGCTTCCTAAGTTCGAACCCCTAGGGTGGAAGTGGGTGCATACTTCGGTGAGTCCTGAAGTTGGACAAAACAGGTGTTCAGTAGCCCCCTAGTTATCTACAGTGATTCTCTAAGTGATACTAATTCATTGTCAAACTTGAAACAAATCAGAGCATTACGAAAATTGACTCCTGAGGATTAGCGTCCGATTTAGTTTCCATTCAGTAAAACCCACATTTTTCAGCATCTCAAAGGTCGTCACTCTGATTAAATTTATTTATCTCCTTTTATCCGTCTTAAGTATGTTGTTGTTTTTTGTAGTAGTCAGTAATGTTATCTATGTATTATGCGATTTTCCTCATTGATTTTTCAAGGTCTCATTCGCTGGTAAGTCGTTGAGTTGTCGTTTGTTATCCTCGTTTGTATTGTGTTCATACTGTGTTGTATTTTATCTACAACAGTTCCATACACCACATAATATTAAACTGCACTTTCAATATCTGTTTAGCCTTAATGTGTTCTGCTTTCATTTTGAACCTTGTTTGTAATTTAAACCATTTTATATTTCCGCCTCCATAATCCCGTGTTGTTCTTCGCTCTAACCCACGTGTGATGGTTTGTCTTCTCTAACAGTACTTGTCGTTGATGAAAGTGTTTTTGATGACAATTAAACTGTAGACACCTCACGAATTGAGGTGGATTTCTAAAAAAAAATCATGAATAATCCCCATCCTGGCATTAATAACGTAAACAGCAAAACAAGTAGTTCAACACAAAGAGAGGCTCTTTTCGTCGAATTCATTTTACTCTTTAGCTTTACAATTCCGGTGACTGAATGATCCAAGAGCTTGCTTTTCAACTTGGAAGTTCTGGGTTTGAGACTTTTCTGGTGCATACTGTCAAAGAGAGTGCCAGCCAAACTAAGACGGCGAAATAGCTGTCCATGACTCCCTGGCATTTATACAGAATTATTCTTCACAAATGAAGGCTGGTAGGTAGTTATCTGGAGTTCTAGTGAGGAGTCGTGATCAGTAAAGAGTGCTGCAGGTCGGGTGTGAGGACAATTACTCGCCACCAAAGACATTGGTTAGGGGTCGCGCTATGTCGTGAATTGGCAGAAGTTAGAATTCAAGGACCATTGGATCGGGTCACAGTGGCCTAGTGGTCTACGAGCTAGCTCGCCTTGTAACCAGAAAGTCCTGGGTTCGAATCCCGGTGGATGCGTACTGCTGAAGAGTCCCAAAACCAGGACGAAACAGATGCCCAGTACTCTCAGGTTTTCCAATGGTTCTCTAACTAATGTCAGCTCATGATGAAATCATTGTAACCAAAAAGTGATGAGTTGTCATAATCGTAGTTGTTAATATGAGTCGGTGTATAAGAGGAGTTGATTAAGTACACTGGAGTTACGTAATAAATAAGTTGCACAATTTCAGTGAATGAGTTGTAACCAGAATGGCACATAGAAACGAAGGGAAATATGGAATTATGTAAAAGTTCTAAAGAAATTCCAGAGTTACAAACAGTTATATAAGAAACAAACAAATAGACAAACAGAAATCAGGTTAGCAAGAAACAACGAGGCTGTTACCTTTGCTTCATATACAGAAGATTAATTTCTCTATCTGATGAATGGCTTGAGGCGCTTCAGAAATTCAGAGAGTGGAGTATGAAAGCATATTGTCTTTGATAGGCGTCTGTTCTGCATTTTATACATTACTTTAAAGGAGGAGTGTTATTGCACTCCATATTAGAGCCACTACTACCTTTCTGTAACCATGTGGGCTACCTAGTGTTCTTCAACCCTTTTCTCGGCAGGATATGCGTTGAACGACCAATGTATAGTTGACTCCACAGGAAAGGGTGAACCGCACATACATGCACACTATTCATATTATCATGATCCATTAGTATTGTCATGTATCTTAAACTAATCTTATTTTCACGGAGTTTATGCATAACCCCGAATGTGTTTGGTTTATACAGGTGTCAAGTAATGGTCAAGTAGTTTATTTTTTTCCCTTAATTTGTTAGAAAATGTCTGCTTTGAGAAAGCACACTGGACTTCATGCTGAAAGTTTGTCTTCGATGTGAGTGTGTGTGTGTGTGTGTGTGTGTGTGTGTCAATATATGCGTATATATATCGAACAAAGGCAACGAAATGAAATTTTATTCTCGTTAATATTCTCTCCCTGAAGTTCCAGGTTGAATAACACGGCTTCAGCTACTTATATCTCCATTACGATCAGTTCTCTGATACCATTTTCACCTGACTTCATGAATTTCTATAAGCTGTCATTTTCTCGTCATGTCATCTCCTCCATGTCACCCTCGGGTCCATTCTAGGTGCTTGACTGCCTTGTGATGCTGCTTTGAAGGTCTCTCCCAACGAATGTTCAGCCTGTCGCCATTTCCTTTTACTTATTTGTCGCATAACAGACTGTCCCCTGTCAAAGATATCCCTTGTCGATTATTATTTCTGACTAGGAAGCCATCTGATGTTCAGTATGAAACAAGAGATGATGAGACTGTCTGACAGGCTGTTAAAAATACTTTCGGAGAAAAAAATGAATATGATACGCCATTGTTTTCATTCTCAGTGAAAAATCTTTTCTGTCTGTGCGTGCGTGCACCTGTGTGTGTGTGTGTATTGTCTGTTTTCTAACATGTTATTTTCTCAAAGATAGAACCAAACTGTATTTTAAGCGTAGTTACTGTTTCATCATTCCGTCGTCCTCCTTGTTCTTCTTCTCCTTTTCTTTCTGTTTTAGATCTCCACACTGATATACAATGGGGATATTGATATGGCTTGTAATTATTTCGGGGATGAAATGTTTGTGGATAATTTGAAATTAAAGGTGAGGGAATTATAATGTTGATTATCATTATTATTATTGTCATTAATGGTAGTAGTGTGGCAGTGGAATACGGTAGCATCTAGTAGCGGATTGTTTATTTGACAAAATGATCTCAAGTTATGGTGACTGACTGACTGACCCACTGGTTTCAGCATAGAACTTCGCATAAGTGTGCAGCAGTTCATCTAGCTACTCCCCCTCCATGTGGCACACACACACCAACAGAAGACAGTAAAGAGAGGTTCAAGCGAGAGATAATAAACGGAAATGTGTTGGAAAAGCAGTAATAATATGGAAGAGCAATAGAGTTTCACTGCATATGATAAATCACAAAGAGTGAATGCATCTATGCTAGCCATTGACAACGATTTTGAACTAGCCATATCACCAATTATCTCCAGCTTTCATTGGTTCATACCAACTCGAGGACCATCACTAGCTGACTGTTTTCCAACGTAATCCCATGCCAGCTAACATCGTCTGTTGAGGAAGGTGATGGCTAGGCATGCGCAACACATGTTCTAACCATCTCAATCCATTTAACTTCAAAACCTCATCGATTGATTTCCCCTCACTACCTAGCATTCGACGCCTAGCCTGAATATTGTTCACTCTATTATGTCACCCGACACGAGAGATAGAACGCAAGTACCTTTGGTCAAAGCGCCAGTGGTTCAATCATAAGGCGATTGTCAGTCAAGCATGTGGTACAGCTTCGATTCCCGACTGACGTTCTCCTTAACCTCAAGTTTTTGTGTGGAATCTCCATTTGCATATGTTCTTGGTTTTGTGCTTGTTCTTTTGTCGTTCTTTCGTGCTTTCTTCGTACACTGTTCCATAGGAATCTTCCATTTTTCTTATTCGCGACTTAATTTATTGCCTCGATATTCAATATTGTTGCAGAAGATATGATGTACACAATATACTACTTATATAATCTTTTCAGTAGAAGTACATATGATTCCATTTATTGTTAAGTTAGTAACTCATCGAAATGCTAATCGAGATGAAATTAACAACGCATTACTAATAGCTTTAGTGGTAGTGGTTATAACCCATGAAGACTGAAAAGAGGAAGGCGTGGCGAAGAGGTTGTGATGGGAATGAGAAGGGAAAATCTCCCATAGATATTTTTTATTTTCTTATTCTACTGTTCATTCATATCAATCACTGATATACATAACACAGGAGGTATCAGATTCTGTCATCATGAAGAAGAAGAAGAACACGATAAGCAGCCCTGAATGTGTGTGTATATGTATTGTGTTGTTATTCTATGAACTTCGATGTATTTGTGATAGTGTGTGCCTTTTCTGCTCAATGCAGTATCTCCTCAGAACGCTATTGGTGACATTGTCTTCATGTCTGAGTGGTGAAACATCAGATATCTTTAGTTAGATCAGTCGATTTTCAGTCAGTGTATCCCAAGGGATTTTCTAGGTCCCCCTCCGCTTACATTAGCCTGAGGGGTGGGGGGGGAGTATTGTGACAACTGAGTAGTAGTGAGTAGTGGTAGCGTGATCAATTCTTCCACAATAAGTGTGTGACTCTGTTCATCATGCCTTCATCAATTGAGTTCAAACAGGGCTGAGAGCAGTAGCTGCATGGATAAAGAGGGTGTATTGATCATATCTTCATCCTCCGACAGATTCTAGAACATAGACATTCCTACCGGCGTCCAACAGTCATTATATTTCTTGACCTAAAGGCAGCATTCGACTCTGTCGATCGAGAAGTTCTCTGGAGATGCTTGGCTGTAAAGCGAATCCCGAGAAAATATATTATACTGATTAAGGCACTCTACTCGTACTCACACAGCCAGGTGAGGGCTTACGGCGAGTTGTCATATGAACTGATGACGACTAGTGGTGTCCGTCAGGGGTGCCCATTATCCCCTTTTCTATTCAACTTCATCATATATGTACTAATGGAGTTAACCCTAAGTGACTTCGGCGACTCAGGGATTGACTTGCTACCAGGTCATAATCTCGTTGACTTGTAATATGCAGACGATATAGTCCTTCTAGGCGAGGACGTCGAGAAAAAGCTGCTATCTACGAATGTTTGGCATGCGATTCGCTCCCGCCAAATGCAAGATGATGTTACAGGACTGGACTACAGTGACTAATTCCTAGCTTAGAAATAGGCAATGAAGTGGTAGAGCACGTTGACCGCTTCACTTATTTGGGAAGTACCATCAGCCAGTGCCAACGGGTTGATCTCTGGCGAAATCTCAGCACGAATACAGGGGGCTCGTTTCGCATTTGCCAGTTTACGCCACCTCTGGCGTAGACGAGATATTCGACTATCGACCAAAGGGCGGGTGTACTGCTCATCAGTCCGCTCCGTCCTCCTTTATGGCTGTGAGACCTGGCCACTGAGAGTGGAAGACTTGAAAAGATTAACTGTCTTTGATCATAAGTGCCTGCGTTCTATCTCCCGTGTGAAGTGGCATAATAAGGTGAGCAATATTGAGGTTAGGCATCGATCGAGTGCTAGGTGAAGAGGGGTAAGTCAATCGACGAGGCTGTGAAGCTACATCGACTGAGATGGTTAGGACATGTGTAACGTATGCCTAGTCATCGCCTCCCTCGACGAGCAATGTTAGCGGATATAGGGTCGGGATGGAAAAAAGCTAGCACCAGTCAATGAAATCTACAACAGTTAATCTAAGCCACGTAGGAAGGCGTAGACTTCCAGGCTGGGGTCCTCGGGACGGTAAAAATCAACGGTTGGAAACAATTGGTGACATGGCTCAAAATAGTCCTCAGTGGCTAGCGCAGATGCATCCACTCCTTGTGACTTATGATTTCCAATGAAACTGTTTTGTTCTTTGTTATTTCTCCTCCTGTGTCTCACACCTCTGTTTACAGTCTCTATTATGGATTTCTTGTACTTTCTTCTCTTGCTTCGTGTGGTACGTGGAATGTGGCGGCTTGAACTGGTGCACATTTGTGCAAAGTTCTATGTTGAAAACAGACAGACAACTGCCTGGATAGTTAAATAATCTTCTCAACTATCTTCAATCACGTGTAGATGTATAACCCACATACTAAACACTACAAGATGAGTGAGGGCGAAGAGTAACTGTGAAACAGCCTTAACATCGTTCCTCTGAGTAACAGTTGCGGCACAGTTGTAACACAGAGAAAGTGAGTTAAGTTCAGAATAACAAGGAGTGGACTTAATGTGGAAGAAGGGCCAAATACCTTTTAGTGCTAACACTGACCTTCAACTTCTCTGACACTAAAAATTGATTGAGTTAGATGAATACGATACACTGTGGTGATCTCTTGAGAGTTGTCTTTACAGCAGTTTGAAGAGTGTCATCTTCAGACACTTATGTTGTAAGAAATACTTTGTGTTTTCAACCTAAAATTGGTTTGGCTTATTCTGTGATTATCCGCTCCAGTGTCCTCTGTGCCAGCACTGTCGTTGGTCGCTATTGTTTAACTTCACCTGACTTAAAATGGTGCCATGTTTCTTAATCAAGGTTTACCAACCAATACGTCTTCACGTTATTTACCTTCTTTTCTCATTCGTTTGTATCCCTGGTGGGATTAGAGGCTTGGAGGTTGAGCTTTGAAGTTTCAACTAGGTTGGTGTTGTTCTCTTTTACGGGGTTGGGGTTACTAGCCTCACGCACCTAATCTCTTTTCCGTGGACTTATTATTGGTTAGGCGATATATAGGCATGCATCAGTTGGGATCCGATCCTGAACCACTGCCACTAATTAACAGATTGTTATATATTTTTATTGAACACCAATAACTAGTGTGACATATCTTGTCCTTTGTTTGGTGCAGACGGACTTCTATCAGTCAGGTTTGTAATGTGGCCACCATTCTAGGTAGCTCACCATCACGGTGCACATTGATTTGATGATGATATTAGATAGTTGGAGGCGATCGGCCACAAGAAGCCTTGGACCTAGGTTTCGTGCTAGTCGGCACTCACACTAGTTACTAGTGTCCAATCAAGATACTCACTACAATCCTACAGGAGGGTCAGTCGTGAGCCCGAACTGCTCATTGGTGGTAACGTCTCTGACTGTAGACTACACTGAGTGACGCGGGTTCGAATCTCAGGATGAGGGATATGAGTTCTTCCAAGCTAGTAATTGCAGATACGCCTTGCTGTGATGAGTGCCAGCTGGCACGAAACCTAGGCCAGGCAAGCCTTTCTGTGGCCAATTGCCTCCAACTATTTAATAGATTGTTATCTACTTAGCGGAATATTTCTGGTTAATTCCCCCCCTCCCTCCACTCGTCTTTTACTTTAAATTACAGCCGACTTTATCACGTCGATTTTGGTTATACACGGAGAGTGATGGTACGAAACAGGTTGGTGGATTTTGGAAAATGTTTGAAGGTCATGGCTCAGTTCTAGTGTATGCAACAGTTCGTGGAGCAGGACATATGGTGCCTGGAGATAAACCTGCTGCTGCTTTTCATCTGATCAATAAATTTATTCATGGTGAAAATCTGTGACACTGGGGATGTTGATCAATAAAAGAACGAATACTGAAAACCAGAACTTGATTTCATTATTATTACCCGTACTTTCTTTCTTTTTTTATATTTGATCTCTGTGTTTTCTGTAATCAATGTTGCATGATGCATTTCACATTATGAAAAGAAATTAGTAGTCTGTTAGTGAACTTTTTGAAAATATACATATATAGATACCTATGAATGCTTAATTTTCTCCTAAAGACAAAGCCTGTTCTATCAATGAAATCTTCAAATGATTCGCTGCATGGCTCGTTGATGTGGTCGCTCAACTATCAACGACTGGGTAACAGATTTAAATCCTGTTCCACCCACCGAGATTTGGGTAGCGGTTTAGGTGGCGGTATCATTAGCCACATTTCATTCACAGTGTGATCACTTCCCGTTAATGATAAAATTATTTTGCGCTCCATTCGGAGAATAGGGCTTTAATCTTGAGTCCTTGTGTTACAGTATGAATAGTGCCTTTCTATGGGGTGGAGTTGCTAGTCCCCAGCCGGACTTCACATATTTCTAGAGCTAGACTACTCACCAAGCGAGGTTTAGGAGTCTCTCTTCCGAGAAGAAGTGATGCTTGGACCATACATAATCTGAAACAGTGATTTCTCTGTTGTTTCCTGAACGGAAGTTCGATGGTGTGCTGGTATAGTGAACCGAAGTTCTGACGCCCTGTTACCTCCCTATATCGCTGGCCAAATCTTTACTGAGCGGTTGTTTCTCACTGTAAGACCATTGATCTGTGGATGATGCGTTGTACTGAATCAGTTACAATTTCTGCATGCTGATCTGAGATCGCAACGGCGTTCAACCAGTCGGGTAGCATGTCGCGTCATCTTTAAGGTGTGCTGACTGTCTCCGGAAAGGCCTCATCACCTCCACGGGCAACAAGTCACCGTAGGTCAATTTCCTTTGGTCAGTAAATACCTGTGTAACAACAGAAGACAAGGGCCGGCAACAGATCATTTTATTACGGAAATCAGCACGTATTTATATGTATTAAATGTACATTATTAGAGCTTATTCAAGTAGCAAAACGCAGTCTTCTTATAGGTTGTTATCGAGTTTCTCGGAAAGTGTAGCCATCTATCTGCGAATCACATTTGCCCACGTTTGAGTTTGCTGTGATTGGTTGTTGAATCAGCCTTGTTCATATTTTCTCACGGCCAATATTAGTGACCTAGACATTGACGTAGATTAATGTCGACCGATTGGCTAGCAGAATGGTCTCACCACACCTGTATCACTGCGTCAGCCAAGTCTCATAAACCGTTAATGCCCAGCTCTTGCTACGCTCGGGCCCACGCTGTTCCTTGAAGTTTCTCAGAAACGCTTAGTAATAACGGACGAAAAATCCAAAACACCAATTGTTGACTCGAGGATTCTTTATTGTAACACCAACATATGAAAAATGTTTCCACTAAGGTCTGTGAACAAATATTACAATAATAAATCACAATATTACCTCTGACGGTTTGCTACTGACTTCTTTATGAACAGCGACCGATGAGACGATGACTGTCGTATTGATGCCTCCGCGAAAATTGGGGAAGTTGGTGTTTAGAAAACAACCATGAATTGATCGTTCAAACTTCAACTCCATTGACACTCCCCGGCAAAAAAGGAATCCATCCCTTTTTTCCTTCACGACCAATACACTTTGACTTGGATGCCAATGCGAGAACGTGGGTCACACGGACAGAGCTGAAATGGAAAACAAACAGAAAAGCCAACACACCACAAGCATACCCACAGCACAATCTCACACATCGCTGACGACCTGCGCCTCCAGACAGAGACCTCCTCTTGACATCTTGCAACACAATCGCCACTTGCTAGAATGACTCTTGCAGAATGCAACGTGACCATAGCACCAACTCATGATACTCCACGCACATCCTCTTATCTACTCACTACCAATTACCGCTGAAATCGCTTGTCAATCATTCTGCCCCAATTCTAGTAACGGTGACGTATGCGAGCCTCAGTCGTTTACACTCTTTCTCCCCGGCGTTTGGGACCACAGCCAACAATTATCTCCGTATGCATTTAATTCTCAGGAATAGCCTCCCCGGCGTATACGACCCATCTGCTGTCTCTAACATCAATCAATTCATTCACGGATGTAGAAGACTAAAAACAACTTCAGAAGTAATCACGACGAAAATTTTAACAAAATTATGTATTAACAACAAGGTACGAAAACAACAAGTAAACACAATGGATCCAAAAACACCAATTGATATGACACACCACACGTATATACAAACAGTACACACAAACTCGCCGATCATGTCTTGATGGAATTCCTTTGAAGAATCGCAGGACTTACACCAGTACGCCTACAACCCTTCACAGGTTGACCATTGTAAGTTGTGGAATGTCCGGACACAAACAAGATTAACTTACAATTACATCATTTGGAAACCACTCAATTACCTAACACAAACATATGTACAATCAACACATCAAATGTTGTGGATTCTGGCACGACAAACTACCCTTGAAGAACTGTAGGACTTACAGCAGTACGCCTACATTCCTTCTCAGGTTGATGATCCAAGTGGAAGTCGTCCGGACACAAACAGAATTACCAACAGCTAGATCACAGATGATATCAATTCAGTATATACAATATGAACATATGTACAAAATCACACACCAAGCACATTGGACTGCTCATTGATGCGCTACCCTTTGAAGAATTGTAGGACTTACAGCAGTACGCCTACAACCCTTCTCAGGTTGACGCCCTGGATTGGAAAATCGTCGCAGAGTTCATTTGCTGACTTCCATCTATCAGCTATACCCTCAAATCTGAACGATAACAGGCTCATGTCATTGTATCGTAGAATATAGATGACGAAAAAACATACGACGTATCTGGTCAACCAAGCGTAGAAACAGAGTAATTTACACCAAAGATAATAACATTCAATTAATAACTTGAAACAAGAAATGCCTTTGTTCGTGCACGTCAATTTAACAATTACTCTCTCCTTTACACTTGGCTTATCCTCTCTAAACTGAGCAACATCTTCCGTACTTTCAAATGCACCAGTACTATCATAGTCATTTCACAAGCTACTTGAGTTGATGGGTGTCTGTTTCATTGTGGATGACAATACCAACGACGACTGATTGATACCAGTTGATGAAGTTAGCGGTGGATCAAAAGCTGTTGTTGCTCGGCTTTCAGAAGTTTGTCTAACTGCAAGACCACCACCACTGCTGTCTTTTACTATCAGCTCAGGTTTAGCACTAGCATCTGATGATAGGTGGGCTACACGCTGATCAATTACACTGACGGTCTCACAAGTATGCGTGCCTTCTGCAACTGAATCTGCATTTATTTCTACTTCACGTTCAAGTTGTACAGAAACTTTGTTCAACTTAGCAGTGGTAGGCATATCCCTCATCTCACCATGATCAACCAAAGACAACTGTGAAGTATCATGATCATTATCACGAATATTCACTTTACCGTCAACTTCATCATTTTCAAACTCTTCAATAAAAGAAGTGGACAATTTCGGCTCCTCCTCGCAAATCCTAAAAGGTTTTATAACTTCACTCTGACTAGTAATACCTTGTAAACTTTTCGAGTCAGAACTGGACTCTGAAGCAGCAACTCTATTCTATGACACTCTATTCAACAATGGCTTACCAGTTGCAACTACAGACTTCTTCACCACACTGTTATCGTCACACAATTCGGAGTCAGGCCTGGAGTTTACATTTAGCTTATCACTGAACTTGCTTACTGGTTCACAGTTCACCTTTGTACACACTTCTTGCAAACTTGTGAAATACAACCGTGCTTGTCTTGCATCTTGTAACTTATCTGTTGAGGATGTACTACGAAACCTGTTACACTCACTAGGTCTATATGCATTACTGGACATCATGGAGCCTTCTCGATATCCACCTCTCTGAGGCCCTTTCGTCATCAATGAGTGCGTTTTACCCTCAGACTGCTCTATTCTAGGGGTGAGATTCAATATGGTGGCAAACTTGCTCATCGATTGATTGACACTATCTTTTACTAGTTTCAGGATATCATCAAACTTTGGCTCGATACCCTCATCATCCATACGGGAGCTTATCTTCACCCACTTCCTTTGCAGTCGAGTAGGTAGGCGTCTCGCTATTACTTCTAGTATAAAACTCGAGTTGAGGTCACTCATGGGATTCATCGAAATCATTCCATTCTTGTAAATTAGCAAATTATCTAAAAACTCAGTGAGTGCCTGGGAGTCATCCAGTAATTGACCACCATTACCCTTAACAGCCTCGAATAATTTTCCTGCAATCATCGAAAGTCTTCCAAACTTTTGACGTAATATGCTCATAGCCTCAGCGTATCCCTCATTAGGGTGCATGAACTTAAAAGACTATATAGCTCTTGAAGCATCCCCAGTGCAATATCTCATCAAATACATTAACTTCATTTCATCACTCAATAAAAAAACTACTCAGCATGATCTCAAATTCCTTTACAAATTGTAAATAATCAGTCGGGTTTCCATCAAAACACCGTGGTTCAAATTTAGGGAGTTTGATGTTCCTATTATCCCTGAACGGCGAAACAGTAACATCAACCATGTCATGCTTAACATCAGACACATCGTTACAATTAACAGACAAGTCACCATGACTTACTTTCCTGCTTGCATCCAAGACACTCTGTCCCTTCTTTGACCCAGGCATTGTTGAACTTGACCCAACTCCAAAAATGTTCCAGATATTGCTTGTTCAAAGAGGACTTGTCTGGCGCCAGGAAAGATGAACGGTGACTATCCAAACTGTAATCAACTGTCTGAATCCGCCAGAGTCTGTTTCTACCGTCAGAAACTGTCAGCCACGTCTCGTAAACCGTTAATGCCCAGCTCTTGCTACGCTCGGGCCCACGCTGTTCCTTGAAGTTTCTCAGAAACGCTTAGTAATAACGGACGAAAAATCCAAAACACCAATTGTTGACTCGAGGATTCTTTATTGTAACACCAACATATGAAAAATGTTTCCACTAAGGTCTGTGAACAAATATTACAATAATAAATCACAATATTACCTCTGACGGTTTGCTACTGACTTCTTTATGAACAGCGACCGATGAGACGATGACTGTCGTATTGATGCCTCCGCGAAAATTGGGGAAGTTGGTTTTTAGAAAACAACCATGAATTGATCGTTCAATCTTCAGCTACATTGACACACTGTCTTCAAGGTAGAATACGACTTTCTGCTTCAAACAAATCCCGAATGGTCTTTTTTCAATGTAGGTAGTCCGTATGGAATCTTAGGTAACTAATCTTTGTCTCGTAATCTCGATGAAAGACTCACCCTGGCGTATGGGTTACGTACTGTGAGCTTATGTGCTTTTATACGATCAGGTCCTGGCAAATTCCAGAAGATGACAAGAGAACTGCAATTATGGAATGCTTGAAGGCAACGTGTTGGTGGAAGGATGCCGAGAATAGGTTGATGAATAAGAATAAGAAGGAGCCGAGTGATTACAGATGAAGGTGGACCCCTCAGTTTGAGAACCACATTTTCTATCAAAATAGTTATTCATATTACCTACCGACAGCTTGTATTATTGCATCAGACTAATTTTTGTTTCAAACATTCCTATTTGAAAGCCCTGTTGTCGCCAGGCGAGGCGAAAAACGTATTCAGACAAACGGATATGCATTCATCATTCAGTAAATAAGAAAATTGTCAATGGAGTTGAAGATTGAACGATCAATTCATGGTTGTTTGCTTAAAATCAACTTCCCCAATTTTCGCGGAAGCATCAATACGACAGTCATCGTCTCATCGGTCGCTGTTCAGAAAGAAGAGTGAAACATCGTCAGAAGTAATACAATGATTTATTATTGTAATATTTGTTTTCAGACCTTAGTTCGCTTTTTCCTTTTATATGTTGGTGTAACAATACAGAAATATCAAGCGGCAGATCGGTGTTTTGGTTTTTTCGTCCGTTATTACTAAGCGTTTCCGAAATCTTCGAAGAACAGCGTGGGCCCGAGCGTAGCGAGAGCTGGGCATTAACGGTTTACGAGACGTGATTGACAGTTTCTGACGATAGAAACAGATCTGGAGGATTCAAACAGTTGGTGAAAGTTTGGATAGTCGCCGTTCATTTTTCCTGGTGCCGGTCAAGTCCTCTTTGATCAAGCAATATCTGGAACATTTTTGGAGTTGGGTCAAGTTCAACAATGCCTGGGCCAAAGAAGGGACAGAGTGTCTTGGATGCAAGCAGGAAAGTAAGTCATGGTGACTTGTCTGTTAATTGTAACGATGTGTCTGATGTTAAGCATGACATGGTTGATGTTACTGTTTCGCCGTTCAGGGATAATAGGAACATCAAACTCCCTAAATTTGAACCACGGTGTTTTGATGGAAACCCGACTGATTATTTACAATTTGTAAAGGAATTTGAGATCATGTTGAGTGGTTTATTATTAAATGATGAATCGAAGTTAATGTATTTGATGAGATATTGCACTGGGGATGCTGCAAGAGCTATACAGTGCTGTAAGCTCATGCCCCCTAATGAGGGATACGCTGAGGCTATGAGCATATTACGTCAAAAGTTTGGAAGACCTTCGATGATTGCAGGAAAATTATTCGAGGCTGTTAAGGGTAATGGTGGTCAATTACTGGATGACTCCCAGGCACTCACTGAGTTTTTAGATAATTTGCTAATTTACAAGAATGGAATGATTTCGATGAATCCCATGAGTGACCTCAACTCGAGTTTTATACTAGAAGTAATAGCAAGACGTCTACCTACTCGACTGCAAAGGAAGTGGGTGAAGATAAGCTCCCGTATGGATGATGAGGGTATCGAGCCAAAGTTTGATGATATCCTGAAACTAGTAAAAGATAGTGTCAATCAATCGATGAGCAAGTTTGCCACCATATTGAATCTCACCCCTAGAATAGAGCAGTCTGAGGGTAAAACGCACTCATTGATGACGAAAGGGCCTCAGAGAGGTGGATATCGAGAAGGCTCCATGATGTCCAGTAATGCATATAGACCTAGTGAGTGTAACAGGTTTCGTAGTACATCCTCAACAGATAAGTTACAAGATGCAAGACAAGCACGGTTGTATTTCACAAGTTTGCAAGAAGTGTGTACAAAGGTGAACTGTGAACCAGTAAGCAAGTTCAGTGATAAGCTAAATGTAAACTCCAGGCCTGACTCCGAATTGTGTGACGATAACAGTGTGGTGAAGAAGTCTGTAGTTGCAACTGGTAAGCCATTGTTGAATAGAGTGTCACAGAATAGAGTTGCTGCTTCAGAGTCCAGTTCTGACTCGAAAAGTTTACAAGGTATTACTAGTCAGAGTGAAGATATAAAACCTTTAATGATTTATGAGGAGGAACCAATATTGTCCACTTCTGTTATTAAAGAGTTTGAAAATGATGAAGTTGACGGTAAAGTGAATATTTATGGTAATGATCATGATACTTCACAGTTGTCTTTGGTTGATCATGGTGAGATGAGGGATATGCCTACCACTGCTAAGTTGAACAAAGGTTCTGTACAACTTGAACGTGAAGTAGAAATAAATGCAGATTCAGTTGCAGAAGGCACGCATACTTGTGAGACCGTCAGTGTAATTGATCAGCGTGTAGCCCACCTATCATCAGATGCTAGTGCTAAACCTGAGCTGATAGTAAAAGACAGCAGTGGTGGTGGTCTTGCAGTTAGACAAACTTCTGAAAGCCGAGCAACAACAGCTTTTGATCCACCGCTAACTTCATCAACTGGTATCAATCAGTCGTCGTTGGTATTGTCATCCACAATGAAACAGACACCCATCAACTCAAGTACCTTGTGCAATGACTATGATAGTATCAGTTCGTTTGAAAGGACGAAAATCAAGGGTCAGTTTAGTGTGGATAAGCCAAGTGTAAAGCAGAGAGTAATTGTTAAATTGACGTGCACGAATAAAGGCATTTCTTGTTTCAAGTTACTAATTGAATGTTATTATCTTTGGTTTAAATTACTCTGTTTCTATGCTTGGTTGATGAGATATGTCGTGTCTTTGTTGGTTATCTATATTCTACGATACAATCACATGGGCGTGTTGCCGTTCAGATTTGAGGATATAGCTCATAGAAAGAAGTTAGCAAATGAACTTGTAGCGGTAAATAATTCCCCAAAATTATTGACCACATCAATCACTCATTGGATGCTGACCACCACTGTTTAAGTCGACTTGTTTAGCTGAAGGCTTCCGGTCAAGCATCCCCGCCATTTGGTACCCCGTCGTGTAACGTGCACGATCACTAGCTAGCTAAGCGTTCGTCTATCGGCTGGTTTTGGCTTCTAAATATATCGCTTGGTTTGGACGACCAATTATTGGCTTTTGCTTTGTCTTTGGTACGCGAGAATAAATTAATTAGAAGTTGTTGAACGAGATATCACGTCAAACCTTTAATATCCGCCCACCTTTAAACTGGTGAGCCTAACCGCGAACTTCATCTACGACAATTACTCAGATAATCCCGGTGAGTTCGTTCCATTTTGTATTTGTTCTTGTGCCATATATTATTCGATATAATTTTCGTCATGAGTGATCTTAGTCCCAAGGTCATCCGTATCCGCTCAACTCCTAAAACCATTCAGCTCGTACCAAACTGGCCAGATAATGCTGAAACGTGGTTTCTGCTAGCTGAAGCAGATTTTTGTGAGCATGGGATAACCGATCAACGTTCACAGTTACTTGCAGTTATTCACGCCCTACCGCGGCAATTCAGCAAGTACGTAACATCACAGATGTTGAGTCCCAAGGTAAGTAACTCGTACGAGTTACTGAAAGCATCCCTCCTCAGGAGAAACGCTCTCACGGACAGACAACGTCTAGATAAATTATTTCGCAACATCGAGTTAGGAGATCAATCAGCCGTGAGCATGCTGACAAGAATGAAACAAGTCGTCGGCCAATGTCAGTTCGACGAAGGACTGTTTAGAGAACTCTTCTTAACCAAGCTGCCACAATCTGTACAGACCGTACTTGTGACACTTGAGGGTACTGTAATAGAGAACTTGGCTATTACTGCAGATAAGATTCTAGAGATAACTAAACGGTCTGTCCCCGAAATATGCTCGATGACTAAGCAGACTTCGAGTAAGGATCCTGCCATGAAAGGGTTATGCAACTCCATCCAGCAGATGTTTAGGTCGAACATGTCTTCCAACTCCTCTGACCGTCGTCCTAAATCTCCTCAACGCAGGAACTCGCGTGGTCGATCTAAGTCCAAACCACGTTCACTGAAAAACCCTGACTGGTGCTGGTATCACAACACCTATGGCCAAGAAGCGAAGTGTTGCCGTAAACCCTGTAACTTCGGAAATGTCTCCAAGTCTGCGGGAAACTATCCCGCCGGCACGCGTTGGCGGCAACCGTCGCCGGTGGCACTAGCCGCCTACTTTACATCCATGATGTGATAAGCCAGACTCGATACTTAGTCGACACAGGCGCCGAAGTCAGCGTCCTTCCTGCTACAGCAGCAGATCGACAGAAGGAACCTACCTTCAACTTACAGGCTGCAAATGGAAAACCAATCGCAACCTTTGGTAGGAAATACGTCTATCTGAACGTAGGTCTACGCAAACCTATTCGGTGGATTTTCCTTCTCGCTGACGTTACAATGCCCATCATTGGCACGGACCTACTTAATCATCATGATTTACTCGTAGACGTCCGCCGAAAACGACTGATTGACAATACTACTAGTCTGTCTATCAAAGGCATCAGCTACATAGGCCCTAGTTTGTCACCCGTTAAGATAAAGGCGATTCTTGATCCAACTTTTCAACCTATTGTTGACAAGTATCCGGAACTTAATTGCCCGTCGAACGACCTACCGTGCATAACCAGCAATGTTATGCACCACATCATTACCACAGGACAACCTGTGACATCTAAAGCACGACGATTAGCTCCTGACAAACTGAGAATCGCCAGGAATGAATTTGACCATATGCTCACCCTTGGCATCATTCGACCTTCGAATAGCCCATGGGCATCCCCACTTCATATGGTTCCGAAAAAGGATAGCAATGATTGGCGACCCACCGGTGACTACCGGCGAGTGAATGCCAAAACAACCCCTGATTGCTACCCGTTACCTCATATACACGACTTGACGGCAACATTATCCGGCGCGACTATATTCTCCAAAATCGACTTGGTTAAAGCGTATAACCAAATCCCGATGGCAACAGAAGACATCCCGAAAACGGCTATCATTACGCCTTTCGGACTTTTTGAATTTCTACGTATGCCATTCGGTCTTCGGAATGCAGCCCAAACATTCCAACGCTTCATCGACGAAGTATTTCGCGGTCTCGACTTTGTATACGCATACTTAGACGACTGCCTCATTGCCAGTCCAGACAAGGAAACTCACCTTAGGCACTTGGACTTGGCATTTGACAGGTTACGCCAACATGGTGTTACCATCAATATTCAAAAGTGTCAAATCGGTGTTGACTCACTCGACTTCCTGGGTCACACTATTGACTGCAAGGGCATTCGCCCACTGGCTACTAAGGTTGAGCCTCCTAAGAAAAACCGTTCTGGACGCACCGTAAGGTTCCCAGAACATTCGCACACTTATTTGACTTAACGAAGTCGTGTGATTCACGCAACTCACTCGTTTGTGGTACTAACTTTTTTTTGACGTATAAATTTTTTTTAAATACAGTACCACCAAACACAAAAAATTCTTTTTTCAACGGTTCATGTAACATACACAAAAAAATTAATTAGATGTATTTTTTTCCGATGTTCTGAACTTAGCATTATTTTACTGTATAGTAAATGCACATAATTTTTTTTAACCAAAAAGGTCATTTCGTACATTTTCCTCGACATGGTTCTTAGCGTTCTTGTTTTCTTTTCCAGGTGCGACGGGCACTGGGCGGGAAACAAACGAAGCACGGAATCCAACGAACAACACCAGGAAGCAATGTACAAACACCCTGTTAGCATAGTCAGACAAACCAGTAGGCATAAGACCAAGCCGCTCGGAAGATTTTTTTCACCCGAAAGGGAACCATCGAGTTTTTTTTACTTCCGCCTGGTTCTGTCTTAGGGTCCTCACGACCACACTAGGGGGGGAATGAGCTGTAGCGGTAAATAATTCCCCAAAATTATTGACCACAGCAATCACTCATTGGATGCTGACCACCACTGTTTAAGTCGACTTGTTTAGCTGAAGGCTTCCGGTCAAGCATCCCCGCCATTTGGTACCCCGTCGTGTAACGTGCACGATCACTAGCTAGCTAAGCGTTCGTCTATCGGCTGGTTTTGGCTTCTAAATATATCGCTTGGTTTGGACGACCAATTATTGGCTTTTGCTTTGTCTTTGGTACGCGAGAATAAATTAATTAGAAGTTGTTGAACGAGATATCACGTCAAACCTTTAATATCCGCCCACCTTTAAACTGGTGAGCCTAACCGCGAACTTCATCTACGACAATTACTCAGATAATCCCGGTGAGTTCGTTCCATTTTGTATTTGTTCTTGTGCCATATATTATTCGATATAATTTTCGTCATGAGTGATCTTAGTCCCAAGGTCATCCGTATCCGCTCAACTCCTAAAACCATTCAGCTCGTACCAAACTGGCCAGATAATGCTGAAACGTGGTTTCTGCTAGCTGAAGCAGATTTTTGTGAGCATGGGATAACCGATCAACGTTCACAGTTACTTGCAGTTATTCACGCCCTACCGCGGCAATTCAGCAAGTACGTAACATCACAGATGTTGAGTCCCAAGGTAAGTAACTCGTACGAGTTACTGAAAGCATCCCTCCTCAGGAGAAACGCTCTCACGGACAGACAACGTCTAGATAAATTATTTCGCAACATCGAGTTAGGAGATCAATCAGCCGTGAGCATGCTGACAAGAATGAAACAAGTCGTCGGCCAATGTCAGTTCGACGAAGGACTGTTTAGAGAACTCTTCTTAACCAAGCTGCCACAATCTGTACAGACCGTACTTGTGACACTTGAGGGTACTGTAATAGAGAACTTGGCTATTACTGCAGATAAGATTCTAGAGATAACTAAACGGTCTGTCCCCGAAATATGCTCGATGACTAAGCAGACTTCGAGTAAGGATCCTGCCATGAAAGGGTTATGCAACTCCATCCAGCAGATGTTTAGGTCGAACATGTCTTCCAACTCCTCTGACCGTCGTCCTAAATCTCCTCAACGCAGGAACTCGCGTGGTCGATCTAAGTCCAAACCACGTTCACTGAAAAACCCTGACTGGTGCTGGTATCACAACACCTATGGCCAAGAAGCGAAGTGTTGCCGTAAACCCTGTAACTTCGGAAATGTCTCCAAGTCTGCGGGAAACTATCCCGCCGGCACGCGTTGGCGGCAACCGTCGCCGGTGGCACTAGCCGCCTACTTTACATCCATGATGTGATAAGCCAGACTCGATACTTAGTCGACACAGGCGCCGAAGTCAGCGTCCTTCCTGCTACAGCAGCAGATCGACAGAAGGAACCTACCTTCAACTTACAGGCTGCAAATGGAAAACCAATCGCAACCTTTGGTAGGAAATACGTCTATCTGAACGTAGGTCTACGCAAACCTATTCGGTGGATTTTCCTTCTCGCTGACGTTACAATGCCCATCATTGGCACGGACCTACTTAATCATCATGATTTACTCGTAGACGTCCGCCGAAAACGACTGATTGACAATACTACTAGTCTGTCTATCAAAGGCATCAGCTACATAGGCCCTAGTTTGTCACCCGTTAAGATAAAGGCGATTCTTGATCCAACTTTTCAACCTATTGTTGACAAGTATCCGGAACTTAATTGCCCGTCGAACGACCTACCGTGCATAACCAGCAATGTTATGCACCACATCATTACCACAGGACAACCTGTGACATCTAAAGCACGACGATTAGCTCCTGACAAACTGAGAATCGCCAGGAATGAATTTGACCATATGCTCACCCTTGGCATCATTCGACCTTCGAATAGCCCATGGGCATCCCCACTTCATATGGTTCCGAAAAAGGATAGCAATGATTGGCGACCCACCGGTGACTACCGGCGAGTGAATGCCAAAACAACCCCTGATTGCTACCCGTTACCTCATATACACGACTTGACGGCAACATTATCCGGCGCGACTATATTCTCCAAAATCGACTTGGTTAAAGCGTATAACCAAATCCCGATGGCAACAGAAGACATCCCGAAAACGGCTATCATTACGCCTTTCGGACTTTTTGAATTTCTACGTATGCCATTCGGTCTTCGGAATGCAGCCCAAACATTCCAACGCTTCATCGACGAAGTATTTCGCGGTCTCGACTTTGTATACGCATACTTAGACGACTGCCTCATTGCCAGTCCAGACAAGGAAACTCACCTTAGGCACTTGGACTTGGCATTTGACAGGTTACGCCAACATGGTGTTACCATCAATATTCAAAAGTGTCAAATCGGTGTTGACTCACTCGACTTCCTGGGTCACACTATTGACTGCAAGGGCATTCGCCCACTGGCTACTAAGGTTGAGCCTCCTAAGAAAAACCGTTCTGGACACACCGTAAGGTTCCCAGAACATTCGCACACTTATTTGACTTAACGAAGTCGTGTGATTCACGCAACTCACTCGTTTGTGGTACTAACTTTTTTTTGACGTATAAATTTTTTTTAAATACAGTACCACCAAACACAAAAAATTCTTTTTTCAACGGTTCATGTAACATACACAAAAAAATTAATTAGATGTATTTTTTTCCGATGTTCTGAACTTAGCATTATTTTACTGTATAGTAAATGCACATAATTTTTTTTAACCAAAAAGGTC
The DNA here is from genome assembly GCA_944472135.2 of Trichobilharzia regenti. Classification (NCBI taxonomy): domain Eukaryota; kingdom Metazoa; phylum Platyhelminthes; class Trematoda; order Strigeidida; family Schistosomatidae; genus Trichobilharzia; species Trichobilharzia regenti. The sequence continues at coordinate 65,980,387 of OX235267.1, forward strand.
ATTTCGTACATTTTCCTCGACATGGTTCTTAGCGTTCTTGTTTTCTTTTCCAGGTGCGACGGGCACTGGGCGGGAAACAAACGAAGCACGGAATCCAACGAACAACACCAGGAAGCAATGTACAAACACCCTGTTAGCATAGTCAGACAAACCAGTAGGCATAAGACCAAGCCGCTCGGAAGATTTTTTTCACCCGAAAGGGAACCATCGAGTTTTTTTTACTTCCGCCTGGTTCTGTCTTAGGGTCCTCACGACCACACTAGGGGGGGAATGAGCTGTAGCGGTAAATAATTCCCCAAAATTATTGACCACAGCAATCACTCATTGGATGCTGACCACCACTGTTTAAGTCGACTTGTTTAGCTGAAGGCTTCCGGTCAAGCATCCCCGCCATTTGGTACCCCGTCGTGTAACGTGCACGATCACTAGCTAGCTAAGCGTTCGTCTATCGGCTGGTTTTGGCTTCTAAATATATCGCTTGGTTTGGACGACCAATTATTGGCTTTTGCTTTGTCTTTGGTACGCGAGAATAAATTAATTAGAAGTTGTTGAACGAGATATCACGTCAAACCTTTAATATCCGCCCACCTTTAAACTGGTGAGCCTAACCGCGAACTTCATCTACGACAATTACTCAGATAATCCCGGTGAGTTCGTTCCATTTTGTATTTGTTCTTGTGCCATATATTATTCGATATAATTTTCGTCATGAGTGATCTTAGTCCCAAGGTCATCCGTATCCGCTCAACTCCTAAAACCATTCAGCTCGTACCAAACTGGCCAGATAATGCTGAAACGTGGTTTCTGCTAGCTGAAGCAGATTTTTGTGAGCATGGGATAACCGATCAACGTTCACAGTTACTTGCAGTTATTCACGCCCTACCGCGGCAATTCAGCAAGTACGTAACATCACAGATGTTGAGTCCCAAGGTAAGTAACTCGTACGAGTTACTGAAAGCATCCCTCCTCAGGAGAAACGCTCTCACGGACAGACAACGTCTAGATAAATTATTTCGCAACATCGAGTTAGGAGATCAATCAGCCGTGAGCATGCTGACAAGAATGAAACAAGTCGTCGGCCAATGTCAGTTCGACGAAGGACTGTTTAGAGAACTCTTCTTAACCAAGCTGCCACAATCTGTACAGACCGTACTTGTGACACTTGAGGGTACTGTAATAGAGAACTTGGCTATTACTGCAGATAAGATTCTAGAGATAACTAAACGGTCTGTCCCCGAAATATGCTCGATGACTAAGCAGACTTCGAGTAAGGATCCTGCCATGAAAGGGTTATGCAACTCCATCCAGCAGATGTTTAGGTCGAACATGTCTTCCAACTCCTCTGACCGTCGTCCTAAATCTCCTCAACGCAGGAACTCGCGTGGTCGATCTAAGTCCAAACCACGTTCACTGAAAAACCCTGACTGGTGCTGGTATCACAACACCTATGGCCAAGAAGCGAAGTGTTGCCGTAAACCTTGTAACTTCGGAAATGTCTCAAAGTCTGCGGGAAACTATCCCGCCGGCACGCGTTAGCGGCAACCGTCGCCGGTGGCACTAGCCGCCTACTTTACATCCATGATGTGATAAGCCAGACTCGATACTTAGTCGACACAGGCGCCGAAGTCAGCGTCCTTCCTGCTACAGCAGCAGATCGACAGAAGGAACCTACCTTCAACTTACAGGCTGCAAATGGAAAACCAATCGCAACCTTTGGTAGGAAATACGTCTATCTGAACGTAGGTTTACGCAAACCTATTCGGTGGATTTTCCTTCTCGCTGACGTTACAATGCCCATCATTGGCACGGACCTACTTAATCATCATGATTTACTCGTAGACGTCCGCCGAAAACGACTGATTGACAATACTACTAGTCTGTCTATCAAAGGCATCAGCTACATAGGCCCTAGTTTGTCACCCGTTAAGATAAAGGCAATTCTTGATCCAACTTTTCAACCTATTGTTGACAAGTATCCGGAACTTAATTGCCCGTCGAACGACCTACCGTGCATAACCAGCAATGTTATGCACCACATCATTACCACAGGACAACCTGTGACATCTAAAGCACGACGATTAGCTCCTGACAAACTGAGAATCGCCAGGAATGAATTTGACCATATGCTTACCCTTGGCATCATTCGACCTTCGAATAGCCCATGGGCATCCCCACTTCATATGGTTCCGAAAAAGGATAGCAATGATTGGCGACCCACCGGTGATTACCGGCGAGTGAATGCCAAAACAACCCCTGATTGCTACCCGTTGCCTCATATACACGACTTGACGGCAACCTTATCCGGCGCGACTATATTCTCCAAAATCGACTTGGTTAAAGCGTATAACCAAATCCCGATGGCAACAGAAGACATCCCGAAAACGGCTATCATTACGCCTTTCGGACTTTTTGAATTTCTACGTATGCCATTCGGTCTTCGGAATGCAGCCCAAACATTCCAACGCTTCATCGACGAAGTATTTCGCGGTCTCGACTTTGTATACGCATACTTAGACGACTGCCTCATTGCCAGTCCAGACAAGGAAACTCACCTTAGGCACTTGGACTTGGCATTTGACAGGTTACGCCAACATGGTGTTACCATCAATATTCAAAAGTGTCAAATCGGTGTTGACTCACTCGACTTCCTGGGTCACACTATTGACTGCAAGGGCATTCGCCCACTGGCTACTAAGGTTGAGCCTCCTAAGAAAAACCGTTCTGGACGCACCGTAAGGTTCCCAGAACATTCGCACACTTATTTGACTTAACGAAGTCGTGTGATTCACGCAACTCACTCGTTTGTGGTACTAACTTTTTTTTGACGTATAAATTTTTTTTAAATACAGTACCACCAAACACAAAAAATTTTTTTTTCAACGGTTCATGTAACATACACAAAAAAATTAATTAGATGTATTTTTTTCCGATGTTCTGAACTTAGCATTATTTTACTGTATAGTAAATGCACATAATTTTTTTTAACCAAAAAGGTCATTTCGTACATTTTCCTCGACATGGTTCTTAGCGTTCTTGTTTTCTTTTCCAGGTGCGACGGGCACTGGACGGGAAACAAACGAAGCACGGAATCCAACGAACAACACCAGGAAGCAATGTACAAACACCCTGTTAGCATAGTCAGACAAACCAGTAGGCATAAGACCAAGCCGCTCGGAAGATTTTTTTCACCCGAAAGGGAACCATCGAGTTTTTTTTACTTCCGCCTGGTTCTGTCTTAGGGTCCTCACGACCACACTAGGGGGGGAATGAGCTGTAGCGGTAAATAATTCCCCAAAATTATTGACCACAGCAATCACTCATTGGATGCTGACCACCACTGTTTAAGTCGACTTGTTTAGCTGAAGGCTTCCGGTCAAGCATCCCCGCCATTTGGTACCCCGTTGTGTAACGTGCACGATCACTAGCTAGCTAAGCGTTCGTCTATCGGCTGGTTTTGGCTTCTAAATATATCGCTTGGTTTGGACGACCAATTATTGGCTTTTGCTTTGTCTTTGGTACGCGAGAATAAATTAATTAGAAGTTGTTGAACGAGATATCACGTCAAACCTTTAATATCCGCCCACCTTTAAACTGGTGAGCCTAACCGCGAACTTCATCTACGACAATTACTCAGATAATCCCGGTGAGTTCGTTCCATTTTGTATTTGTTCTTGTGCCATATATTATTCGATATAATTTTCGTCATGAGTGATCTTAGTCCCAAGGTCATCCGTATCCGCTCAACTCCTAAAACCATTCAGCTCGTACCAAACTGGCCAGATAATGCTGAAACGTGGTTTCTGCTAGCTGAAGCAGATCACATCTTGATGGAATTCCTTTGAAGAATCGCAGGACTTACACCAGCACGCCTGCAACCCTTCACAGGTTGACCATTGTAAGTTGTGGAATGTACGGACACAAACAAGATTAACCAACAATTACATCAATTGGAACTCACACAACTATTTAACACAAACATATGTACAATCAACACATCAAATGTTGTGGATTCTGACACGACAAACTACCCTTGAAGAACTGTAGGACTTACAGCAGTACGCCTACATTCCTTCTCAGGTTGATGATCCAAGTGGAAGTCGTCCGGACACAAACAGAATTACCAACAGCTAGATCACAGATGATATCAATTCAGTATATACAATATGAACATATGTACAAGATCATACACCAAGCACATTGGACTGCTCATTGATGCACTACCCTTTGAAGAACTGTAGGACTTACAGCAGTACGCCTACAACCCTTCTCAGGTTGACGCCCTAGATTGGAAAATCGTCGCAGAGTTCATTTGCTAACTTCCATCTATCAGCTATATCCTCAAATCTGAACGGCAACACGCCCATGTCATTGTATCGTAGAATATAGATGACCAACAAACACACGACATATCTCATCAACCAAGTATAGAAACAGAGTAATTTACACCAAAGATAATAACATTCAAATAGTAACTTGAAACTAGAAATGCCTTTATTCGTGCAAGTCAATTTAACAATAACTCTCTCCTTTACACTTGGCTTATCCACACTAAACTGACCATTGATATTCGTCCTTTCAAACGAACTGATACTAGCATAATAATAATAATAATATATATTCTCATTTTTTACATGAGGGACGCCAGTTTACAGGCATCATCAATTCGATAATTTACACATAATATTAATAAGCATATTTAGTAAAGATAATATAATAAAGTACATTTTTTCCCTAGCTATGTAGGGTACACCAATTGTATAGGCATGCATAAATATTGTTTTAATAATAATAATATATTCCTTCCTGTTCATGCAGGAACATACCTATTGTACAGGCATGGATAAGTTATTATATAAATTACACATAATTTGATGTATAATGGACTTACAGTTTGGTTGTTCTTTCTGACATTAGAGTCAGTCGGAACAGTCTGCTATAAAGTCAGTTTGTGTAGCACATAAAGAGATATAGAAATATTGTCTTCGCATTAACAAAAAACCCAGACATCACATGAATGTAATACAGATATCTGGGAAAAATAAAGCTTGAAGTCAATTCTCCTACATAACTTTGTTGTGAACAGCACCCTTGGCTTAAAGATTATTGATGTATTATATTGAGATCAGTGATATATTTATTCCATTTTTCAGCAGTCTTATCGTAGTTTCATAACAGGAAAGAAATTTGATCGTGGGGGCGAAAATTAGATAAAGTCATGCTAAGTTGTTTTACTGCATCAAATGGTCCCGAGGTCGATTCCAGAATTCTCCATTTGCTCCATTTGTGTCTGCATGGCGGACTGTACTCGTAAGTTGAGCATAGTCATTGCACAAGATACTTGAGTTGATGGGTGTCTGTTTCATTGTGGATGACAGCACCGACAATGACTGAGTGACACAAGGTGATGAACTTAGTGGTGGATCAGAAGCTGTTTTTGTTCGGCTCTCAGATAGTTGTCCAACTGCAAGATTACCACCACTGCTGTCTTTCACTACTATTTCGGGTTTAGCACTATCATCTGATGATAGGTGGCCTACACACTGATCAATTACACTGACGGTCTCACAAGTATGCACAACTTTTAGAACTGCATCTGCGTTCAATTCTACTTCACGTTGTAGTTGTACAGAAACTTTGTTCAACTTAGCAGTGGTAGGCATATCCCTCATCTCATAATGATCAACCAAATACAACTGTGAAGTATCATGATCATTATCACGAATATTCACTTTACCGTCAACTTCATCATTTTCAAACTCTTCAATAACAGAAGTAGACAATTTTGGTTCCTCCTCGCAAATCATAAAAGGTTCTATATCTTCAATCTGTCTAGTAATACCCTGTAAACTTGTAGGGTCAGAACTGGACTCTGAAGCAATAACTCTATTCTGTGACACTCTATTCAACAATGGCTTACCAGTTGCAACTACAGACTTCTTCACCACACTGTTATCGTCACACAATTCGGAGTCAGGCCTGGAGTTTACATTTAGCTTATCACTGAACTTGCTTACTGGTTCACAGTTCACCTTTGTACACACTTCTTGCAAACTTGTGAAATACAACCGTGCTTGTCTTGCATCTTGTAACTTATCTGTTGAGGATGTACTACGAAACCTGTTACACTCACTAGGTCTATATGCATTACTGGACATCATGGAGCCTTCTCGATATCCACCTCTCTGAGGCCCTTTCGTCATCAATGAGTGCGTTTTACCCTCAGACTGCTCTATTCTAAGGGTGAGATTCAATATGGTGGCAAACTTGCTCATCGATTGATTGACACTATCTTTTACTAGTTTCAGGATATCATCAAACTTTGGCTCGATACCCTCATCCTCCATACGGGAGCTTATCTTCACCCAATTCCTTTGCAGTCAAGTAGGTAGGCGTCTTGCTATTACTTCTAGTATAAAACTCGAGTTGAGGTCACTCATGGGATTCATCGAAATCATTCCATTCTTGTAAATTAGCAAATTATCCAAAAACTCAGTGAGTGCCTGGGAGTCATCCTGTAATTGACCACCATTACCCTTAACAGCCTCGAATAATTTCCCTGCAATCATCGAAGGTCTTCCAAACCTTTGACGTAATATGCTCATAGCCTCAGCGTATCCCTCATTAGGGGGCATGAGCTTACAGCACTGTATAGCTCTTGAAGCATCTCCAGTGCAATACCTCATCAAATACATCAATTTCAATTCATCACTTAATGAAAAACTACTCAGCATGATCTCAAACTCCTTAACAAACTGTAAATAGTCGGCCGGGTTTCCATCGAAACAACGTGGTTCAAATTTAGGGAGTTTGATGTTCCTATTATCCCTGATCGGCGAAACAGTAACATCAACCATGTCATGCTTAACATCAGACACATCGTTACAATTAACAGACAAGTCACCATGACTTACTTTCCTGCTTGCATCCAAGACACTCTGTCCCTTCTTTGACCCAGGCATTGTTGAACTTGACCAAATTCCAAAAAAGTTCCAGATATTGCTTGATCAAAGAGGACTTGACCGGCACCAGGAAAAATGAACGGCGACTATCCAAACTTTCACCAACTGTTTGAATCCTCCAGATCTGTTTCTATCGTCAGAAACTGTCAGCCAAGTCTCATAAACCGTTAATGCCCAGCTCTCGCTACGCTCGGGCCCACGCTGTTCTTAGAAGATTTCTCAGAAACGCTTAGTTATAACGGACGAAAAAACCAAAACACCGATCTGCCGTTTGATATTTCTGTATTGTTACACCAACATATAAAAGGAATAAACGAACTAAGCAACTAAGGTCTGAAAACAAATATTACAATAATAAATCTCTGTATTACTTCTGACGATGTTTCAATCTTCTTTCTGAACAGCGACCGATGAGACGATGACTGTCGTATTGATGCTTCCGCGAAAATTGGGGAAGTTGATTTTGAGCAAACAACCAAGAATTGATCGTTCAATCTTCAACTCCATTGACAACGTCTTTTCCAGATGGGTTCTAATCTTAGTCTTTCGCATCGCTCATGGTATTCCAGACCACTTTCTAAACCAATAGTTCTTGAGGTAAACTGTCGTTGCACTCCCTCTAATTTAAGCTTGTCATTTTGTCTGAGCCCGCTAAGAATAAACGGGCAGTATTCTAAGATAGGTCGGACACATACTTTGTTTAATAAAACCCTAGTTTCACAACAAAAGAAATTGCGTGTTATGCATCCTATCAGCCTTCGTGTTTTACGTCTGGCATAATCAGTCTGTTCAGAGAACGTTAGGTTACTAGAGTATCTAATACCGAGATCTACGACTGAGTTGAGCTTAGCTAGTTTTCGCCCATTTATTTCAAGAGTTAGATCAAGGTTACTGTTGCCGATACAAATCCAGCCGCATTTGTCAATGTTAAAGTTAAGACAGGATTCAGCACACCATGTTTCGAGACTACTTAGTTCAAGATGTATTTGAGTAACCATATCGCTTAATTCATGAGTGTAGCAGGAGTAGACGACTTTGAGGTCGTCAGCATATAGGAATGGTTTACCTGAGGTGAAGCACTTGCAAATGCTGTTAATGTAGACTGTGAATAAAAGTGGACCTAGGACACTACCTTGCACAACCCCACTTGAGATCTGCCTAGGATGAGACAATACAGATCCAACTTTGGTTATTTGTACCCTGTTGCTTAGAAATGATTTTAACCAGTTCAGTAATGGGTTGCGAATTCCACAAGAGTACAGCTTCTCAAAGAGAATACTGTGAGATACCATGTCAAATGCCCTAGATATATCGAAGTAGAAAACAACGACTAGCTTACGTGCTTCGCGACTACTAGTGATGCAGTTGAAAAAGTCGAAGTGGCAAGTAACGCAGGATCTATTTTTGAGAAATCCGTGTTGAGACCTTGTAACAAGATCTTCCCTAATTAGGTAGTCTGACAATTGATCTTTTACAACTTTCTCCATGATTCGTGAGATAACTGGGGTTATATTTATGGGTCTGTAATTGCGGACGTTTGCCTTATCACCAGATTTGTAATGTGGAATTATGAAGCTAGTTTTCCACTCACTAGGGTAAGTGCCAGTGTCCATAGATATTGAGAAGAATTTAAGAAGTAACAGGGATATATCACACCCACTGTTTTTGAAAATTATCGAAGCTAGGCCATCCGGTCCCGTACTAGTGGAAGGTTTAAGGCTTTTAATTGCTTGTACTATTAATTGATTAGTGAACACAATGCTTTCAAGGGAAGAGCTAGTAAGGGGAGCGGTTTCACCAGGCATATGTGTTTCTAAACTAAAGTTTGCAAACCAATCACTGAAAAGTTCACAGATAGTGGCAGGTTCATTGTAGATTACTTTGTCGTGAAGTAAGTATGGGATTTCCCTCGTCGACTGCATTCGTTTTTTAAGAAGTGCCGTTAAGTTATAAACTTTGGAGGTACTTTCAAGTGCCGTTAACTCTTCGTCGAGGTCCTTTTGAAAGCGTAGGCGCTTGATAGATTCAAGAGACTCGTGGATTGAGAGCAATAGTGATATGTCCTTAGTGGAATAGTACTGTTTCTTCAGCTTCCTTAACTTATTACGGTGTGCCCTTGGAATATATTCAGTTCGGTGTCTACTTAATTTCACTATTTTCTTTGGAGCAACTGTATCTAGACAAAGGGTAACATTCCTGTAAAACAGGGTTACTACGGCCTCCAGGGAGTCAGTGGTAAAATAGTCATCCCATTGACAGAGTCGAATAAGTTCTTGGACTAATCCCCAGTCTGTATATTTGTAACTACGACATATTGTGCTTCCTGAATCTTGTTTGTTTCCTGTATTTAGTGGTGAGAAAGGCAGAGAGCAGAGTACCATTCTATGGTCACTACTGGAAAATCTATTACCAACATACGTGGAGACTGGGATTGTGTCATGACAAAAAACAAGGTCCAACATGTTGTCACCACGAGTAGGTGTCTGGACGTGTTGTTGCCATCCATAACAGTCGATAGTGGCAAGTAATTCGTCGAAGCGTTGGGGGCCGGAACTACTTAACCAATTGATTTTTGGAAGATTGAAGTCCCCTGCAATTATTTTGTAATCAGCACTAAACAAGGAGGCGTGTGAAAACGATTAAGCTAATAACACATCAGTTACTTTTGTTGGGCTTGGTGCTCGATAAACAGAGCCTATGAGAAGTTTGTACATATCTACACAGAGTGCCTCACGCACATTATTCAGTATTTCATCTTCCACATTACTGACTGCAAATGAGCTATGTATATTGTCAATGGATTTGAAGATTGAACGATCAATTCTTGGTTGTTTGCTCAAAATCAACTTCCCCAATTTTCGCGGAGGCATCAATACGACAGTCATCGTCTCATCGGTCGCTGTTCAGAAAGAAGTCAGTAGCAAACCATCAAAAGTAATCTCGTGATTTATTATTGTAATATTTGTTCACAGACCTTAATAGAAATATTATTTATATGTTGGTGTTACAATAAAGAATTCTCAAGCGGCCAATCGGTGTTTTGGTTTTCGCGTCCGTTACTATTAAGCGTTTCTGAAAAACTTCAAGGAACAGTGTGGGCCCGAGCGTAGCAAGAGCTGGGCATTAACGGTTTATGAGACTTGGCTGACAGTTTCTGACGATAGAAACAGATCTGGAGGATTCAAACAGTTGGTGAAAGTTTGGATAGTCGCCGTTCATTTTTCCTGGTGCCGGTCAAGTCCTCTTTGATCAAGCAATATCTGGAACTTTTTGGAATTTGGTCAAGTTCAACAATGCCTGGGTCAAAGAAGGGACAGAGTGTCTTGGATGCAAGCAGGAAAGTAAGTCATGGTGACTTGTCTGTTAATTGTAACGATGTGTCTGATGTTAAGCATGACATGGTTGATGTTACTGTTTCGCCGTTCAGGGATAATAGGAACATCAAACTCCCTAAATTTGAACCACGTTGTTTCGATGGAAACCCGGCCGATTATTTACAGTTTGTAAAGGAGTTTGAGATCATGTTGAGTGGTTTATTATTAAATGATGAATTGAAGTTAATGTATTTGATGAGATATTGCACTGGGGATGCTGCAAGAGCTATACAGTGCTGTAAGTTTATGAAGCCAAAAGAGGGCTACGATGAGGCTATGAGCATATTACGTCAAAGGTTTGGAAGAACTTCGATGATTGCAGGGAAATTATTCGAGGCTGTTAAGGGTAATGGTGGTCAATTACAGGATGACTCCCAGGCACTCACTGAGTTTTTGGATAATTTGCTAATTTACAAGAATGGAATGATTTCGATGAATCCCATGAGTGACCTCAACTCGAGTTTTATACTAGAAGTAATAGCAAGACGCCTACCTACTTGACTGCAAAGGAATTGGGTGAAGATAAGCTCCCGTATGGAGGATGAGGGTATCGAGCCAAAGTTTGATGATATCCTGAAACTAGTAAAAGATAGTGTCAATCAATCGATGAGCAAGTTTGCCACCATATTGAATCTCACCCTTAGAATAGAGCAGTCTAAGGGTAAAACGCACTCATTGATGACGAAAGGGCCTCAGAGAGGTGGATATCGAGAAGGCTCCATGATGTCCAGTAATGCATATAGACCTAGTGAGTGTAACAGGTTTCGTAGTACATCCTCAACAGATAAGTTACAAGATGCAAGACAAGCACGGTTGTATTTCACAAGTTTGCAAGAAGTGTGTACAAAGGTGAACTGTGAACCAGTAAGCAAGTTCAGTGATAAGCTAAATGTAAACTCCAGGCCTGACTCCGAATTGTGTGACGATAACAGTGTGGTGAAGAAGTCTGTAGTTGCAACTGGTAAGCCATTGTTGAATAGAGTGTCACAGAATAGAGTTATTGCTTCAGAGTCCAGTTCTGACCCTACAAGTTTTCAAGGTACTACTAGTCAGAGTGAAGTTATAAAACATTTTAGGATTTGCGAGGAGGAGCCGAAATTGTCCACTTCTTTTATTGAAGAGTTTGAAAATGATGAAGTTGACGGTAAAGTGAATATTCATGATAATGATCATGATACTTCACAGTTGTATTTGGTTGATCATTATGAGATGAGGGATATGCCTACCACTGCTAAGTTGAACAAAGTTTCTGTACAACTTGAACGTGAAGTAGAAATAAATGCGGATTCAGTTGCAGAAGGCACGCATACTTGTGAGACCGTCAGTGTAATTGATCAGTGTGTAGGCCACCTATCATCAGATGATAGTGCTAAACCTGAGCTGATAGTGAAAGACAGCAGTGGTGGTGGTCTTGCAGTTAGACAAACTTCTGAAAGCCGAGCAACAACAGCTTTTGATCCACCGCTAACTTCATCAACTGGTATCAACCAGTCGTCGTTGGTGTTGTCATCCACAATGAAACAGACGCCCATCAACTCAAGTACCTTGTGCAATGACTATGATAGTATCAGTTCGTTTGAAAGGACGAAAATCAAGGGTCAGTTTAGAGAGGGTAAGCCAAGTGTAAACGAGAGAGTAATTGTTAAATTGACGTGCACGAACAAAGGCATTTCTTGTTTCAAGTTACTAATTGAATGTTATTATCTTTGGTGTAAATTACCCTGTTTCTACGCTTGGTTGACCAGATACGTCGTATGTTTGTTCGTCATCTATACTCTACGATACAATGACATGAGCCTGTTATCGTTCAGATTTGAGGGTATAGCTGATAGAAGGAAGTTAGCAAATGAACTCTGCGACGATTTTCCAATCTAGGGCGTCAACCTGAGAAGGGTTGTAGGCGTACTGCTGTAAGTCCTACAGTTCTTCAAGGGTAGTTTGTCGTGTCAGAATCCACAACATTTGATGTGTTGATTGCACGTATGTTTGTGTTAAATAGTTGTGTGAGTTCCAATTATTGTAATTGTTGGTTAATCTTGTTTGTGTCCAGACATTCCACAACTTACAATGGTCAACCTGTGAAGGGTTGTAGGCGTACTGGTGTAAGTCCTGCGATTCTTCAAAGGAATTCCATCAAGATGTGATCCGCGAGTTTTTGTGTACAGTTTGTATATATGTGTGGTGTGTCATATCGATTGGTGTTTTTGGATCCATTGTGTTTACTCGTTGTTTTCGTACCTTGTTGTTAATACATAATTTTGTTAAAATTTTCGTCGTGATTACTTCTGAAGTTGTTTTTAGTCTTCTACATCCATGAATGAATTGATTGATGTTAAGGACAGCAGATGGGGCGTATACGCCTCGGAGGCTAGGCTATTGCTGAAAATGAAATGCACACGGAGATAATTGTTAGCTGCGGTCCGACACGCCGGGGAGAAAGAGTGTAAACGACTGAGGCTCGCATGCGTCACCGCTACTAGAACTGAGGCAGAATGATTGACAGGCGATTGCAGTGGTAATTGGTAGTGAGTAGATAAGAGGATGTGCGTAGAGTATCATGAGTTGGTGCTATGGTCACGTTGCATTCTGCAAGAGTCATTCTAGCAAGTGGCGATTGTGTTGCAAGATGTCAAGAGGAGGTTTCTGTCTGGAGGCGCAGGTCGTCAGCGATGTGTGAGATTGTGCTGTGGGTATGCTTGTGGTGTGTTGGCTTTCCTGTTTGTTTTCCATTTCAGCTCTGTCCGTGTGACCCAGGTTCCCGCAATGGCATCCAAATCAACGTGCATTGGTCGTGAAAGAAAAAAGGGTTGGAGCCCTTTTTTGCCGGGGAGTGTCAATGGAGTTGAAGATTGGACGATCAATTCTTGGTTGTTTGCTCAAAATCAACTTCCCCAATTTTCGCGGAGGCATCAATACGACAGTCATCGTCTCATCGGTCGCTGTTCAGAAAGAAGTCAGTAGCAAACCATCAAAAGTAATCTCGTGATTTATTATTGTAATATTTGTTCACAGACCTTAATAGAAATATTATTTATATGTTGGTGTTACAATAAAGAATTCTCAAGCGGCCAATCGGTGTTTTGGTTTTCGCGTCCGTTACTATTAAGCGTTTCTGAAAAACTGCAAGGAACAGCGTGGGCCCGAGCGTAGCAAGAGCTGGGCATTGACGGTTTATGAGACGTGACTGACACATATATATATATGAGACATCCCCCACCACGCTTGCAATCTCTATTTGCACTGTGTACAGTGTAATCATCGATACCTATTTGCGCATGAAGTACAGAGGATGAGCACCATGATTCAGTAAGCAGAGCTACAGTAGGCTTGCCGATTAATAATAATGTCCTTAGTTCAGATATCTTATTGATTGAGGAACGTGCATTAATTAGCAATATCGAGAATAAGTCACGGGATACTACAAACTGGCTTAAAATGTCACCATAACCTAAATCTATTTGTGCGTCCGCACCGCAAGTGTTTATGAATGAAAGCGGGGTCGGACTGCGTGTACGTAAATCGGGCTTATACTACAATGAGGTGGTCCTAGGTGCCATGGGTCGTACCAGTGATTTGGGACACCTGGAATATTTACCATGTGTTCCTGGATGTACGGGTAGCACAGGTTGGGCCTAGGTTGACGGTTAAAAAGCAGAGCATCAGAAGGTCTACCCATCCAACTGCTATTCGTCATACCGGTACACACCTTCGTGTTGCTTTTATAACTTAAAGGGAATTGTGAGGGAAGGTGCTATGGCTGCAAGACTTTAGGAGTCTTGGGGCCTGACTTTCTATAAGGTGGAGCATGCGGAAAACCTCCAGACGTGCTTGTGTTTCGAGAGGAGTTTTTCGTAACAAGTGATGGTTTGTTGACATTTTTACTCTCAGCAGGCCTATTGAATACAAAGTATTCTTCCCCATCATTAGTCTCAACCCTGCGAAATTTGTTCATCGTGGTGAAGTTACTACGTTTGGGGGGAATTTCTTAGAACAACTTGCAGGAGTTCTAGCTATTTTAACATCTTTCGATGAGGCTTTATTTACAGGGGTACTGGTATCAAAATCAGTTCCTAGTTCCATTGGCAGGTGTGGTTGTTGTGTAGTTTGCTGAATGCTAGTTTCAGCACTAGGTGTCTGTTGCTGTGCACGATCCTTTTTTGGTAAATCTAAGCTAGAGGAGGTGACCAGGTTATTACTACGCATTATTCTGCGCTGACACGGTGTTTTATCCTGAGCTACGGTTATAGACTTATAACTGCTATTCAGTCTTAAGTGATCCTGACATTTCGTAAACTTACTAGCATCAAGGGAATTACTGAATTTAAAAATGATTGGGCAATTAGCCTGGTTAGACTTTTTACGAAGTCGTTTGCATTCACATGGAACACTAGCCATGCCGCAACAAATCAGGATTTTGTGTCTTACAGTTTTCAGGGGCAGAGAGTCTGGGACGTTGTAAACTATAGCTTGGTGAGAAGAGGTTATACGCTTCATCACCTCCGTAGCCAAGCAGTCAATCAGATTTTCAGCTTTATTTAGGTTGTCTGGAGATATTTTAGGATGTTGTCTTAACAGACAGGCTATTGGGTCTAAATCCGAAAGCTTGATTTGAGTTACATCCAGTAAAGACTTAACCTGGCTAATATCACAACGGCTGTCTGTGGTATTTGAGATTAGCAGTGACATACTATCAAACTGATCTAATTTTTTCTGAATTTCACTTACTTGCCCCTGCATATCTTTCAAAAGGAGGTTTAATTTACAGAACTCAGAGTTCTCTAACAGAACATCTTTCACCTGTATCACAGGAGTGAGATCTGCACTCAAACCATTTTGACAGCCAGAAGTTGATACTGTATTACCAGGCGGTAATGCAGTTATAACCGAATTTGAGCCAATATCTAAAACAATTGTGTTTCTACGAACACATTTTTTAGAGATTTGGACCATAATTTCAAGCATTATATGACAATAAGCAGTAAATAAATTTCAGAGCAAACACGTACAAAAATGTCATCATTTTCGAACGTACCGCCAAAGACTTCTGATAGCTTTCTGTCTTCCACTGAGCAGCGAACGATGAGACGATGACAGCTGGATTGATCACTCTTGCGGAAAATATAAAGGAGTTGGGTCTGAGCATACAACCATGAATTGATCGTTCAATCTTCAAATACATTGACACTCCCCGGCAAGAAAGTGATCCATCCATTTTTTTCCATCACTACTAATACACGTTCGTGTGGGTGCCAGTGCGAGAACTCGGGTCACAAGGACAAAGCTGAAATAGAAAACAAACAGCAAAGCCAACACACCACAGGCATACCCGCAGCACGACGACCTACACCTTCCAGTTAAAGGCATCCTTTCGACATCTTGCAAAACAATCGCCACTTGCTAGAATGACTCTTGCAGAACGCAACGTGACCATAGCAGCACCTCATGATGTTCTTCGCATATTCTGTTATCTATTCACTATCAATTACCACCGCTGTCGCTTGTCACTCAGTTCTAGTAACGGTGATGTATGCAAGCCTCAGTCGTCTACACTCTTCCTCCCTGTGTGTGGGACCACGGCTCAAACACTCATTCTCAATCATTTATTCCACAGCAAATCCTTATCTCCTTGCGCATGCTATTCTCAGCACTAGCCTAGCCTCCGCGGCGTATACGCCCCATCTGCTGTCCTTAACATCAATCAATTCATTCACGTGTGTAGAAGACGCGAAACAAATTCAGAAGTAATCACGACGAAAATTTTAACAAAAATTATGCATAACAACAAGTAAACACAATGAATCCAAAAAACACCAATTGATATGACACACCACACGTATATACAAACAGTACACACAAACTCGCCGATCATGTCTTGATGGAATTCCTTTGAAGAATCGCAGGACTTACACCAGTACGCCTACAACCCTTCACAGGTTGACCATTGTAAGTTGTGGAATGTCCGGACACATACAAGATTAACCAACAATTACAATAATTGGAACTCACACAACTATTTAACACAAACATATGTACAATCAACACATCAAATGTTGTGGATTCTGACACGACAAACTACCCTTGAAGAACTGTAGGACTTACAGCAGTACGCCTACATTCCTTCTCAGGTTGATGATCCAAGTGGAAGTCGTCCGGACACAAACAGAATTACCAACAGCTAGATCACAGATGATATCAATTCAGTATATACAACATGAACATATGTACAAAATCACACACCAAGCACATTGGACTGCTCATTGATGCACTACCCTTTGAAGAACTGTAGGACTTACAGCAGTACGCCTACAACCCTTCTCAGGTTGACGCCCTAGATTGGAAAATCGTCGCAGAGTTCATTTGCTAACTTCCTTCTATCAGCTATACCCTCAAATCTGAACGATAACAGGCTCATGTCATTGTATCGTAGAGTATAGATGACGAACAAACATACGACGTATCTGGTCAACCAAGCGTAGAAACAGGGTAATTTACACCAAAGATAATAACATTCAATTAGTAACTTGAAACAAGAAATGCCTTTGTTCGTGCACGTCAATTTAACAATTACTCTCTCGTTTACACTTGGCTTACCCTCTCTAAACTGACCCTTGATTTTCGTCCTTTCAAACGAACTGATACTATCATAGTCATTGCACAAGGTACTTGAGTTGATGGGCGTCTGTTTCATTGTGGATGACAACACCAACGACGACTGATTGATACCAGTTGATGAAGTTAGCGGTGGATCAAAAGCTGTTGTTGCTCGGCTTTCAGAAGTTTGTCTAACTGCAAGACCACCACCACTGCTGTCTTTCACTATCAGCTCAGGTTTAGCACTATCATCTGATGATAGGTGGGCTACACGCTGATCAATTACACTGACGGTCTCACAAGTATGCATGCCTTCTGCAACTGAATCTGCATTTATTTCTACTTCACGTTCAAGTTGTACAGAACCTTTGTTCAACTTAGCAGTGGTAGGCATATCCCTCATCTCATCATGATCAACTAAGGACAAATGTGCACTATCATGATCACTGTCACGAATATCCACTTTACCACGGTTTATATGGTCGGCTTCATCATTTTCAAATTCTTTATTTAACAACAATAGGTGATTTTGGTTCTTCCCCACAAATCCTTGAAGCTTTTATACCTTTCCTCTGACTAGTAATACCTTTTAAGCTTGTGGAATCAGAAATGGACTCTGGAACTGTAAATCTCTTCTTCTGCACAAACTGTGGTAGCGTCTGTGACACTGTGTTCAACAATTGCTTACCAGTTTTAACTACAGACTTCTTCACCACACCGTTATCGTCACACAATTCGGAGTCAGGCCTGGAGTTTACATTTAGCTTATAATAATAATAATAATTTATTTTCATATAAACATAAATTTACATGAAAATGCATGCCATTTTTACAGGCACGATCAAGGATGATATAATGTCAAATCTTAAATTGTCTACAAGTTAATAATGTCTCAACAGTTAAATATTTGATATATATATAAATACACATTGTCTGAACTAGGCTGTATAGTTATTGAATTGCACAATTGTCCTCCAGGTTGAGCGGGAAAATCGACTTCGTTTCGTTTTCATCCCGTGGTTGTAGGCATACGATAATCAACCAATATTGAGGTAAGTACAACGTTTACAAGGAATTGGAAGCTGTTTTAGAAAAATTAAAGTGCTGTGGTGTAACATTAAAGTGTAATAGATTAAGTGAGTGAAATATATCATTAATAAACACATTTATATAGAAAACAGAATGGGGAAGTAATTAATCCTTAGGCCGACAACGTTCATTTGCAATGTATAATGAAACCAATATATTTTATACTATCATGCGTTCACTTTTGGCTTTAATACAATTATTTTCAAGCCAGTTGTCTTTATTTCATGTCTTTTTTTCTATTTGGTACACAACCGTACCCTCCAGAGAATAGGAATAGAATAAGTCGAATCAAATTCATAAAGAGCTATAAAATGTTAGGTTTAATGGAATATAATGAGAATCAAGTAAAGACGTTATTAGAAAATAAGTGAGACAAGATATTGTGAAGTGGTATTTAAAGATCTGACAATGGATAGCAAGTTAATTCATAAGATGCCCCATAAATCTGTGCAGATCCCACGTGGTCGCATCTCAACAATAGGCTGAGCGAATGGTATATATTTAAAGGTAGAAGCATTATCTGTCAAGGCGTTCACTATTATCTTTTTCAAGATAAAGATCTAAGCCCTCATAAAAATCAGAAATATCTCGAGCCTTTAATTTGTATATTGCTGTTCCTGCAGAATGGGGCGATTCACCTTAGTGACCACCACCATATCTACTGATCAGCTAACGCCACCCTCCCTCCTTTTTTGATGTTAAGCTCTGAGACTATGATTATTATGGCTACCGCAAATATATTGCTTGGTACCAGACATGTTCGTACCCCATATTCCATCTCCCTAGCTTTCTTAATGAGTGCTTCCAATAGGTCTGCACGTACATCTTTACGAACATATTATATATGTGTGCATGCATCCTGATGAACAGATTACTTTATAAGAAGTTAAAACCTTAAAGAGTAAAACGAATAGGTATTGTGAATAGTGGAGCAAGATTTAGCAGAATACTATAGTTAAGGTTCAATTTAGGTAGTATGGACTGAAGGTAAGGTCGGTTGGCAGGACTTAGTGTACTAAATTTTCATGACAGTCTTATATATAGTAAACATCTGACATTGCAAAGTAACGTGTCTAGACATATTATAAAAAGATATTAACACAGAACCAACGAAATTTTGGCGTTTTTTAACAATACTGCAGTGTGTGTATACTGAAGAATGGTGGTTAGTCTACAGGGAGCCGTAGAGTAAATCAAACCATATATGATAAGAGTATAATCAATAATATAGTTCGTATATCAAATATTACACTAGGTTCAATAATTGAGTGTTATAAGGGAAACAAGCGTGGTAAAGCAAGAGAACATTTGATGCATAAATATTTTAAGTATTATCACTGAACTTGCTTACTGGTTCACAGTTCACCTTTGTATGCACTTCTTGCAAACGTGTAAAACACAACCGTGCTTGTCTTGCATCTTGTAACTTATCTGTTGAGGATGTACTACGAAACCTGTTACACTCACTAGGTCTATATGCATTACTGGACATCATGGAGCCTTCTCGATATCCACCTCTCTGAGGCCCTTTCGTCATCAATGAGTGCGTTTTACCCTCAGACTGCTCTATTCTAGGGGTGAGATTCAATATGGTGGCAAACTTGCTCATCGATTGATTGACACTATCTTTTACTAGTTTCAGGATATCATCAAACTTTGGATCGATACCCTCATCATCCATACGGGAGCTTATCTTCACCCAATTCCTTTGCAGTCAAGTAGGTAGGCGTCTTGCTATTACTTCTAGTATAAAACTCGAGTTGAGGTCACTCATGGGATTCATCGAAATCATTCCATTCTTGTAAATTAGCAAATTATCTTAAAACTCAGTAAGTGACTTGGAGTCATCTTGAAGTTGACTGCCATTACCTTTGACAGCTTCGTATACGTTCCTTAAAATCATTGAAGGTCTTGCAAACCTTTGACGTAATATGCTCATAGCCTCATCGTAGCCCTCTTTTGGCTTCATAAACTTACAGCACTGTATAGCTCTTGCAGCATCCCCAGTGCAATATCTCATCAAATACATTAACTTCAATTCATCATTTAATAATAAACCACTCAACATGATCTCAAACTCCTTTACAAACTGTAAATAATCGGCCGGGTTTCCATCGAAACAACGTGGTTCAAATTTAGGGAGTTTGATGTTCCTATTATCCCTGAACGGCGAAACAGTAACATCAACCATGTCATGCTTAACATCAGACACATCGTTACAATTAACAGACAAGTCACCATGACTTACTTTCCTGCTTGCATCCAAGACACTCTGTCCCTTCTTTGACCCAGGCATTGTTGAACTTGACCCAACTCCAAAAATGTTCCAGATATTGCTTGATCAAAGAGGACTTGTCTGGCGCCAGGAAAGATGAACGGTGACTATCCAAACTGTAATCAACTGTCTGAATCCGCCAGAGTCTGTTTCTATCGTCAGAAACTGTCAGCCACGTCTCATAAACCGTTAATGCCCAGCTCTTGCTACGCTCGGGCCCACGCTGTTCCTTGCAGTTTTTCAGAAACGCTTAATAGTAACGGACGCGAAAACCAAAACACCGATTGGCCGCTTGAGAATTCTTTATTGTAACACCAACATATAAATAATATTTCTATTAAGGTCTGTGAACAAATATTACAATAATAAATCACGAGATTACTTTTGATGGTTTGCTACTGACTTCTTTCTGAACAGCGACCGATGAGACGATGACTGTCGTATTGATGCCTCCGCGAAAATTGGGGAAGTTGATTTTGAGCAAACAACCAAGAATTGATCGTTCAATCTTCAACTCCATTGACAGCTTGTTTGACACTGTCATTCACCAGGCTCACAATATCATCCAACCCGGTCTCTGAACCCTCCTCTTCTAGACGGGAGCTAATCTTTATGAACTTTCTTCACAGACTACCTGGTATTCTCTTGGCAACAGTCTCAAGCTCGGAACTTGAACTTCATTCATCTGCGCAATTAAGAGACACAATGGTATTTCTGTATACCATTGAACTGTCCAAGAACTCTGCGAGCTCCTCTGAATTATCGTTTGACTGTGATCCATTACCTTTCACGGTCTCAAAAATACTAGGGGATTTCATAAATGGCCTTCCAAACCTTTGACGTGGTATCCTCATAGCCTCTGTATATCCTTCTTTCGGGGACGTAAACTTGCAGCACTATATGGCTCTTGCAGCAACACCGGTGCAGTACCTCAACAAATACATTGACTTCATTTCGTCATTCAAAAAAACCACACAGCATGACCTCAAACTCCCTGATAAGCTGTGTATAGTCAGCTGTTTCCATCAGAGTACCGAGGTTCAAACTTAAGAAGTCTTAAAACACCACTGTCCCTAAGTGGCGAAGCGTGAACATCAGACTCATCCTGTTGAGCATCACGCATATCATTACAACTAACAGGGAACTCATCGTTACTTACTTTTTGTCTGCTTCCATGGTGCCACGTCCCTTCCTTGACCTAGGCATTATCCAACGTCACCAGAGAATCCGAATTGCGTTGATAATTCTTGTCCGAAGAGAAGCCGACTGCAGATCCCGTAAGAACACCCGGATGAGTTCCAGAAGGCGCTCCAGAAAGCGAACAGATGAATAGAAACTGTCAAGGAACTTATTCCTAAATTCCTGTTGTTTCAAAGACGCTCCACACCGGTAAATACTATCTACTTTCTTCGACTTTAACTCCGAAACACGAGTATTGCAAGAAGGAACTTATATTGTTTTGCAATTAGATTGGAGTACAGTACAAGTCTATCAACAAATGCTTTATACAAAATTGTTATGCACTTTTATTCGCTTTTGTTCGTCTTCGTCAAATTTGTACACGATTGAATCATTCGTGCCGTCGATTTGCCCACCAATGGCTACCTGTTCGAAAAATATACGTTCAGTGTTCAAGTCCGTTGACAAGTTAGTTCAGGAGATGCGTCAGCCTTTGAGATATATTTTCGTCAATACGCAGTTCAATAGTTGGTAATAAGCAAAACATATTTCATCAGATGTGTTTCGACTTCGCATTTGGGCTACGGGATAAAATAAACTAACTCATGAGATATAACGAGACAGAGTGCGAGAGTTATCTCGGGTAAGAGAAATTATTGTTAGATAACTCCTTTTTCAGTTAGATGAGAACGAAATGAAAAAACAGTTATCATATGTTGACATTTCGCTTATTTTTATCCACGTTATTAGCATTTCATTATACCTGAACTAGTGATCATTCTGACAGACTGACTTTCAACATAGAAGCTTGCACACAATTGCACCCGTTTGGGTTATCACATTCCGTGTAGCACAAAAATGTGTAGAAAAAACAAATTAAGTGAACTGTAATGAGCAAAAATGCGATGGAAAACGAACAGTGATATGGAAAAAACATAAGAGTTGCTCAGATATGTGAGATTACACAGAGTGAATGCATTTGTGTCATTAACAATGTTTGGAGTCACATTTCTACTTAAGACTTAGCATAACCGCAATGTTAATCACCACATTAGACTACTTATGATGATGCCTGTAAACTGGCGTCTTCATGTACAAAATGAGAATTTTTTATTATTATTATAGCATCAACTGCCCAAAGTACTTCATCTAACATAGTTTTTTCGCATTATTTTATTTGGCATACATGTGTTCCAATTCAGTGAACATTTTTGATAAGACTTCCTTGACAGTGTTCTCGTCATTTCTGATTTCTTTTCTAAGGGCGATCGGCACTGAACAGGAGGCCAGCGAACCACTGGATCCTACGGGCGAACAACAATGAAGCGATGTACATGTAGCATATTGGCATAGGGAGACGACCAGTATGCAGCTCACTGCCATCAAACCCATTAGAATAGTTTTACTAGTGATGCAGTCATTAGGTTTTTACTCCACACATCAACAAGGGTGAAATCCATTATTCAGTTTAGCCTAAAACTACTTGCAGAAATACGTACTTTCCAAGAGTTGAGGTCGGTTTCTCACTGCCTGCTTATAGCTTAAGAACTTGATTTTACCAAAGATTTTTATCTTTGGATGCTCAAAAGACTCAGCTGATGGATATCTTTGCTTCAGATAGTTGCTTCGCTATTAAAGGCTCTGAACTTTCGAACACTGCACTAGCAGTGACCTTGGGCATTTGTGGTACTTACGAATGTTTTAGGAAGATGCCTAATCAATAGGATGGATTATTTTTTCTATACTATTTCCATTCAATAATACTTCATATAGGCTTATTTCTATACACTTTACAATGGAACGAGATACTATCTTGGAAAACTTCTTAGTAAGTGGAGTTGCGCCCTCGCATTTTTATGTCATTATTGTGATTCATCCTAACTGAATTTTCTTTTGGTAGGCTTGTACAGGAGTGACAGATATCACTTACGGTATATCAGTACTGGAAGAACATGACTGGGACCTATCTGCAGCTGTTTTCAGTGTTATTGGTGATGGTCTCTCAGGTAAATAGAACAGTTTCATGTGTTACATTTGTATTATTTCAATTTGCTCTTCTCATAATGCAAGCATATAAGTACTATTTAGAAGTGTAGAAATAAGAGGCTAATCGTCCAGTGGGCAGGCGAAGTGGAATAGCATTTTGATGTAAGGCGAGATCATGGAATAACAGCCTTAGTGAGAAACAATTGGTGACATGCCTCAAAACCGTTCTCAGTGGCGCAGATGCATCCACTCCCTGTGACTTATGATCTTCAATGAAACTGTTTTGTATTTCTTTATTACTCCTTTGTCTCACACCTCTGCTCACTGTTTCTAGTATGCTTTTCTTGTACTTTCTTGTCTTGCTTCGCGTGCTACACGGAGTGTGGCGACTTGAACTTCCGCACATTTGTGCAAAGTTCTATGTCGAAAACAGACAGACTTAGTGATTAGTAGCTGTCTGTATATTAAGGATGTCTTGTAGGCAAAAACAAAGTCGTGGAGTACTTTCTACACTTCGCAAAGTACAGAAATCAGCATGCGTCGCCTTTGAGAGAAGCCTCACGTGACTCAGCATTTGTCGACATCATTCCTATCCTTCGTTAATTAAATGTCAGAGTACTAAACTTTATATATTTCCACTCCCGAGTGGGCTTGAAATACGCTATGAGCACTGCTCAAAAACCCAGTCTCTTTCTCGTGTTGCTAAGTGACAGCTCTGTTGAACCAATGATCTTTCTGTTTCCTTGTAAAAGTGGACTGAAAACTCCTGCAGAATACGAAAGAGTAAACTAGTGGACACTACTTACCTGTCTATATCTACGATGGGATTACACCAGTAACCAGTCCTTCAAAAATGATGAGTTTGGATATAATTATTACTTTCGTTTATAGGTGGAAAATAGGGCTTTAATAGCATACCTGCATCCCATCCTGTTCTCTTCAGTTCTTTTCAACTGGCTCCATGATTACTCCTTAGCTTTTATTTCCTCCTGCTCACAAGGTGTCCATTTCACCCTTGGACCCCAGGCGAAATCATCGTTTCTAATTCGGGTTCAACCCTAGAGTCTGTTGAACAATGTCACTCAACGGTCTCCTCAGTTTGTGCCCGACTCATCTCCATATTTGCTAGCGAACAGGTTCTTGGTCAGTTCGTTGCCAGACTTTTGAACTCTCATTTTCATAACATGGCTCAATTACTGCATAGAAATCGGATAACATTGATTGACTAATCAGAATTGAGAAAAGTGGATGTGTAAGTGTTACGGAGTAGTACATTAAAATATGCATAGATTACTCAATTTACGCTGTAAAAAGATTGCCAATTTGTCAGAGGACAACCCAAGGAAAAGTTGCACCAACTTCGGCATATATATTCACTCATCCGATTGACTGCAAGTGAGTTCATCTTGGGATACATCTACTGAACGAATTTTCAGAGGAGTTAAAGTATCATAGCCAAAGTCAAGATCTTAGATGGTTAGAGGCAATCATCAGAAAGCCTTGGACCTAGGTTTCGTGATAGTTGGCACTCATCAGTCAGCAGTGAGCATCTGAAACCTTAAAAGAACTCATGTCCCTTCTGTCGCAGGTTCGAATCCAAAAAGTTGACTTTCAAGAATCAATCATATCTGGGGAACCCTGTGAAACATTCCAAAATGAAACAATGCCTTTCCTTTTGGATTTGGCGAGAATAAATACACCATTCTGCTTAACTTCAAAGGCACTTTGTCTGTAAATCTGTGCTGTAAGGTAGGTCTATGATCTTAAGATTGAGGTTAGGTTTAAGGTTAGGACTAAGATGAAATCAGGATTACGGTCAGAGTTAGGGGTATGAAATGAATGAATTCCAAATTACCATTATCTACGGTCACCCGCGTGGATACGTCTATCGTGCATGTTATGATTTCTCCTCAGGTTATCCGTGTAGTGACAGGGAGATATTCTTACAACACATAAATGACAAGTATCTAGTGTAACATCATGTTTGCAATGTTCTTTAATGAAGTTTTCAACGATTATACGATTTTTTTTCGCATCTGGACTCTGATTGATTGTTCAAGGCCACTGTGATTTAGGCTATAATAGTTTAACTTCGCCGAATTTTGTCTCATATCCCTGTCTACTGACTCTATTATGCATTTCTTTTACTTTCTTCTCTTGCTCGCTGGATATCACGTCTACGCCAGAGATGGCGTAAACTGGTATGTGCGAAAGTAGCCTTATGTATCTGTGCTGAGGTTTCGTCAGCGATCAACCCGCTGGCGTTGGGGCTGATGCAACTTCCCAAATAAGTGAAGTGGTTAACACGCTGCAACAATCACTTTATTCCATTTCTAAGCTAGGAGTCGGTGCAGTCCATCCTTGTAGCATCATCTTACATTTGAATAGGGGAGCGAATCGCATGCCAAACATTCGAAGATCGCAGCTCAAAGTGTTCAGAAGACTCTGCTGTATTTTGCCAGCGTCTTCACCTATAAGGACTATATCATCTGTATATTCTAAGTCAACAAGATTATTCCCTGGTGGTAGCAAGTCAATCCCTGAGTCGCTGAAGTCAGCAGTTAGGGTTAACTCCATTAGTACATATATGATGAAATGGGATAGAAATGGGGATAGTGGGCATCCCTGTCGGACACCACTAGTTGTCACCACTTCAGATGAGAACTCGCCGTAAGCTTTCACCTGACTGGCTGCATGACTTCTAGTAGAGTGCCTTGATCAGTGCAATGTATTTTTTCGGGATTCCTTTTACAGCCAAACACTGCCAAATTACCACTCGGTCGACAGAATCTAATGCCGGCTTTAGGTCAAGAAATATAACGATTGCTGGATGCCGGTAAGTATGCCTATGTCCTCCTGCTATGTCCGACCTCTTGAGAAGAAAAAAAGGAGATAAGCTTCATAGTCATTTCTGGAAATTTTAAGCATTGTTATGCGATCTGTGCATAAGAATATAACAAGAAAAAAAAGAGACTCGAACTGTTTCATCTTTAATCGTATGATAAATTGGTCATACCGAAAATCATACATATGTGGCCTTACTTTGAACCTCTTTTAGAATGTTTGAATTCCCCCTTAAGACAAGTACTGGTTGCCTAGACTTGGTTTTCCAGTTTTCATCTCATCAGAGAAGTGTATAAAAAAGAGTGAACCATATTAGTGGTGATTTTACTTAACTCTGTGTATTGCCGAAAACAATGTAGAACTTCGAGCTGCCACGGTTTGACAATGTGCTGTAGTCGTCATAAATTACTATGACATCAAGATCTCTCTCTCTCTCTCTCTCTATATATATATATATATATGAGTCCAAACTTGTGGGAGCTGACTCCTCTCTGTCCGATACTCATGGTTGCACACGTCACTTTAGACCATCCGTTCTTTGGACAAATCTAACAGCTTTCTTGAAATCTACTTGCAACATAGACACGTCACTATCGTCCTTTAGCTCTCTCCAGGTTTTTAAGTCATCTGCGTAGAGAACCACTGGAGACTACTAGGTTAGTCCGTGTAATTCCTTGATAGACACACTACAAAGCGCTATCGAGGAGGAGAGTTTTTAAGTTGATCCTGACTCTTTATCCCTCCCTCCCTTCCTCCCTCCCTATTAGAAACTCCTTAATCCACTTTAATAGATCAGCTTTAATTCGCAAATAATTTCGCTTTTATTCCAAAAACAGTACTAGTGGTACAGTGTGGAATTTTCAGCACATATCTACAATATTGCATCTAATTTCATCGCACATTTAAAAGGAGTATTACAAAAAAATAAATATAAAAAACAACAAAAACCAAAAAGAAACACAAAAATAACAAAAAATGCAAATAAAAATACCAAGTAGAAAGGAAGATAAACAACAATAAAAAAAAATATTTCAGTATTTGGTAGTGTAAGCTATGGTATGTGTATGCGTGGTGAGCAGTAAAGCTATAATCATACAAGAAGTTATGAGGTGTTCTTAAGAATGTTTATAGCCAAGATGATCAGTTGATTTGATTGAACTACGCTAAAATATCATAAAATAAACATTTCAGGTTTTTTTATTGTCAGCTCTAATGCGGTGTTTGTAGTGTTAGTGTAAGTAATCCTGCATAATACAAAAATTTTAGGATGGTGATAACGGCGTTCACAACCAAGATTGTCAGTTTAAATATTGCCGAACAAAAAAACCCAAACACAAAACTAATGTTACATGATGGTTAATGACAAGACAATTTTGTAATACTCATAGTGCTAATATAGTCGGGACCAGTAGATACACAAAAGAGGGAATAAAGTACAAAAAAGTAAGCCAATGATAATAATTTTAGGTAGCTAAGTATGTTTAAGAAGGTTGTTCACTATAGAGTACAAATAAGAGAGTATAAGGGGGAAATAACAAGGGCCAAAATTATGTTATTAACAACAAAGCAAGTCATAGGTTTCACGCTTAACATTGTTTCTGTCACTTAGAACACGGGCTGGCCAAATATGGTACCGTTGAGTTACTATGCTTGGTTGTACGAGCATATATAATTTTGTACTGATTTCTGGTTCTACCTGATGAGATGCAAAGAGAGAGTTGGGAATAGAGGGGGTGTTGAGGGTCGGAGAGTATGGTTTTAGACAATTTCTCGCATGTATTCAGATGCCTTTCTACTAATGTAGTGACAAGCTGACTGAGTTTTACACCACTAGTCCTACTAACTATCTTCAACATCCTTCTCAGGATGGTATAATCCTTTTTCAGTAACCCAGGAAAGACTAACGGGGAGCAGTAAAGTAGAATAGGTAAGATACGAAAGTTGACAAATTGTGAAAGCAGAGGTTATTGTTTTTTAATTTTTTTTTTTTTGATTTACAGCTTGATTCCACACTGTATTTTTGGTACAAGTATGGAATTTTCAGCATGGATATCGGTAGCCCAAATATTGCAGGCCAACCATAGATATCAGGTGTGCGCCGGCGTAGGCTCGAACCCCGGATCATGTGCATGGTCGGCGAGAGTCCTAACCACTGTGCCACCGACGCATGATTCCAGTTAGTCTGAGTTTCTTAATGTAGTAGGTTAGACGAAACACTTTCGTGGAAATCATTTGGATATGAGTAGACCTAGTAAGGTAGGAAGATAGAACTAATCCGAGGTATTTTGCATTAGACTTAGTTTCAGTTTTAGTCCCCTCAATGCTACAGGCTACAGGCTTCATGAGTGCTTACTAGTGTTTGTAGATCTCGTTTATGCCTAAAGGAGAAGTCAGTAGTCTGGCATTTTGAGGGATTCAGCATGAGGCCATTTAGTTTAGACCACTGACTGATGTCCAACAGGAAGCTACTTAATTTGAAACAGTCTGACTGAGACTTAACAGGAAGCGAAACAGTCTGGTCAACCAATCTTATGTGAAGCACAATGCAAGCGATGGCTGCATGGATGTGGTTCTCTAGTTTTGAATTATATTCATACTTTGATATATATGTGTGTGATGACGTTTTTTTCTCCAAAATATTTATCGTAATAGGTACATTTGATCAGGAGGATCAATCATTCCCATGCTCTACATCGTATTCTGTAACGCCTGGACCAACTGGACCTATCCCAACTTCAAATTTATCCGTAAATCATAATTCGAACAGTCAAAATTTATCTGTGTCTACAATGTGTGGTTTCGATAGCACTACTCCTGACGATAATAATAACAATAATAGTAGTAATTATAATCTATCCTCGACACTATCAAGATCATTGATTGAACGTGATAATAATCCAGATCATTTATGCGGATCAGTACGTATTTTAAATTTTGAAATAGAGCTAGAACTACCATTGGATGATGATGAAAGCGATGTTGAAGTGCAGAAAGTTACTGAGACATTTCAATTTCCTGATACAGAAACTGTTGGTTTTTTAAAATGTCATTTTATTGATTGCCGGTTAACTGAACTCATTCAATTGGCTACCAGTCCAGCATTAGAATCAAAGATAACTGAGTGTAGTAAAGCTAATTTAATGAAGCATTTAGTTTTTGAAAGTTCAGGATCACATTCATTTATGGATAATTCGGTAAGATATTTATTTATTGATTAATTGATTTTTGTTTCCTTTATGACAACGATTTTGAGCCATGTCACCTATTTTCTCCAGCCATTGATTCCTAGAGTCCCGACCGCCCCAACCCAGAAGTCTTCATCTCCATACCTGACCGACTCAGTTTAACTGTCAAGGATTTCATGGATTGATGAGGCCGTGTTTTTGTTTGGCCACCACTTACTCTTTTCCAACCTGCACCACCTATATCAGCTAGTAATGCCCGTCGGGGGGAGGGAGGCGATGGTTAGACATGCGCACCACGTGACCTAGCCATCTCAATCTATGTAACTTTATAGCCTGGTCGATTGATTTTCCCTCTTTGCCTGCCGAACACTCTACGCCTAACGTCAACATTACTTACCTTGTTCAACCACCTAACGTGAGACAGAGATCGTAGACATCTATGATCGAAAGCAGTCAACCTTTTCATGTCTTCAACTTGTATTGGCCATGTTTCAGAGACATAGAGAAGAACGGAGCGAACTGATGAGCACTACACACGTCCCTTAGTTGATAGCTGGCAAACTTGACTGGCTGATAGAATTCAGTCTGCACTAAACACCAAGGACTAGACACATCACCCTAGTTACTGACTAGTGTCCAATCAAAATACCCATTATAGTCCTATAGGAGATCATTCGTGAGTCCGATTAGCTCAGTGGTAACGTCTCTGACTTCAGGCGGCACTAGGTGACGTGGATTCGAATCTCAGAAGGAGGGACATGAGTTCCTTCAAGCTACTTGCAGATACGCCTTGATGACTGGTTAGTGCCTCCAAAGCCTCAGTATGGTCGGGGGTGGGTGCCTTGCGCTGCGGGTTGGCCACCCCTCCGTACACCTCTTGAAATGCTACCATATGACCAGGCGTCTTACATAGCCTCTCCTGAGGAAGTCCTACTCACTGCCTTCACGTGGCGGAGGTGTTTTTCACCGAAGTGAGAGGGCAAAAGCGGATGCCCGGCGCTCTTCACCGGGTTGACTGTCCATTGGATGACAGTCTAGGAGAGATGGCTGAACCCTGATTCCAAACCTCCCACGACTGGCGTATGAAGCTCACCGGAGCTCACCGGCAGACGTATGGACAAAGGGCTTATTGGATGCCCTGGATGTCTGGCCCCATTCAAAAAGGCGTATGAACCGGACTCCGGTCACCGGCTGGCTGTCAATGGATAGTGGACTCCCTACTCCACTCCTACTGTCTTGTAGGTCACACTTGGTTGTGTAAAGGCTAGAGCTGCACTCTCAAACAAAAGGCCGAGCGGTCCTGGGTACATCACTAGTACCTAATTCCCATGAAACTTCATGAACTCTCTACAACATCAACCAAATTCCAGTACTGGTCCAACAACGTCGCCTTCGGTGGTTTGGCCATGATGTTCTGCGCCGACCGGATGACGATCTGGTCAAATCAGTTCTAAATCCCTCGCTTTCCATTTCCATCTTGGCGATGTCGCAGGGGTGGACAGCTGAAAACATGGCTTGGTACAGTCAGTCAAGGCTGATATTGAGTGCCTGGGCTGGGGCTACAAACCGTCTACGGACTCCGTCGTCTGTGAAACAAGAATTGGATAACTCTGTCGCAAAACCTTGCATCAGATCGCCGCGCCTGGGCAGCGGTGATTCGAGATGTTCATGAAGCCGGCTCATCCTCCCGTAGGAGATAGCCGAAGTAAAGTAAGTAAGTGCCAACTAGCACGAAACCTAGTCTAGACAAGGCTTCCTGTGGCCGATTGCCTCCAACCATCTAATTTCATCAAAATCAATGTGCACCGTGATGGTGAGCTACCTTGAATGATGGTCACTGACTGATAGAATTCAGTCTGCACCAAACACGAAGGTCTAGACATATCACACTAGTTACTATTGTCAAATGAAAGTAATTTTATTTGTGATCTATATATATATATATATATATATATATATATATATATATATATAGGATCAGGAAAGACTGAATGACTATCTGGTTTCAACCTAGAACTTTACACAGAAATGCAGCATTATTTCAAGTTGCCATACTCCATGAAGTATACAAAGGAGAGGAAAACAGGATGTTTAAGAGAACAATAATAATAATAAACAGAAATGTAAAGAAAAAAAGAATTGTAGCGTGAAGAAACAGTAGGGTTTATGATGGATATGTCAGATCACAAAAAGACTGAATGCTTGTTCGCCATTGGCAACGATTCTGAGCGATGTAACCAAATTGTCTCCAGCCTTTATTGGTTTTTCTTAACATCTTTAGGATTCCAATGGGATAACCTACACCTTCCTATTTGGCTTAAATGAACACACACACACACACACCTCTTCTTATTGACTTTCCTTCCTTAACCTAACACTCAATGCCTAACTTCAACATTTCACTCACCCTATTATACCACTCAGCGCGGTCTGTCTGTTTGTCTGTTTTCAACATAGAGCTTTGCACCGATGTGCAGCGGTTCAAGTCATCACACTTCACTCAACACACATAGCCAGAGAAGAAAGAGTAGTTTGACTAGAAATTATAAGTCACAAGGAGTGGATGCATCTGCGTTAGCCATTGATAACAACGATTTTGAGCCATATCACCCACCAAATGTTTCCAGCCTTCATTGGTGGCTACCGTCCCAAGGACCCCAACCAGTCAGTCAGGAAGTCAGCACCTTCCTACGTGGCTGGTTGGCTGGCTTAAACTAACTGTTGTGGATTTGATTGACTGATGAAGCCATGTTCTGGTTTGACCACCACTGGCTAACTCTTTCCCAACCTGACCCTATGTCAGCTAACATTGCCCATTGTCGTGGAAGGCGGTGGATGGCTAGGCATGCGTAGTAACACATATCCTAACCATCTCAGTCGCGATGTACCTTCACAACACCTCGTCGATTGATTTCTCCGTGTTATACAATAGTGTCTACATAAGTTTTACAAATAAGCAGCCTCAATGGTGAGATGAGATGAGATGTTCAGTGTATTGTATTAATTCTCACTACATTTTCTCACCAATTTCAGGTACTTTTACGTTCATTGCATCTACCGAAGTGTGTTCGACTTCAAGCGAAACTTAGTCCTGATCCATTACCGGATTCGTAAGTAAACCCATTTTTTTCATGTTTTAATACATTGAAAACTTTTTAATGATCAACAGGTATTTTTTGTTGCTGTTGTTGTTAGACATTTATGTTCACGAATACAGCGTACGTAACTCAATATTCAAGTTTATAGCTGCTGGGGTGGGTGGGTGAATGGGGTGGTCATGTGTTGTGCCTAGTTTTAAGTAGGATAAATGACACAATCAAGTTATATCAAAAAATATAAGAGTGCACTTAGTTAGTATCGTTTTTATTTTTACACATATATTACTCCTCACAGTATCAAGTTTCGTGAGATTCTCTACTGCTAAGTTCCAGTTGCCAGTAATCAGTTTGTTCGGAATATTTTTTATTTATTCCTTCACGTTCGCAGTGGAACATAGGGCTGCTTCAAGTTAGAGGCTTGAAATTTCTGTAGCAGTGGTGTTTATTTTTACGAGATGGGATGATCGCTAACCAGCCTCACGTCCAACCTTTCCTCTTTAACAGCTTTTATTTCTGGCCTTGGCGAGGTAAAGGAGTGCGTCGGTGGCCGGGGATCGAACCCCCGACCATCATAAGAGAAAACTTCACATTGGTATTGACACTCGTACTCAACGTAGGAAGCAACTAATGCAGAAAACTAGGATGTTCTATACATCTGAAAGAGTGGCGTGTTAATAACTTTATTCACTGCGTCTCCCTCCCAGAACATCAACATCCTAGTAGCGTTCAGTACATACCCATTTTCAAGTGCTGGTTTGCAGAGATTTGATTGGCCACTGGATTTCAGCATAAGTTGTCATTGGTTAGAGAAACATTGGGAATCACTGCTAGAGTACTGGACAGCTGTTTTTTCTCCTAGTTTTGGGACTCTTCAACAGTGTGCACTATTGAGCCTTTGGGACTCGATACAATCGTCAGCACATGAATTCTAACTTTTGCCAATTCACGATATAGCGTGAACGACTAGCCAGTGTCATCGCTGGCGAGTATTTGTCCTCTTATCCGACCAGCTGTACCCCACTGGTTATAACCCAGGTAACCACCTACTTGGATAAGGCCAGTCCACCTTTTTCACTTTAAAGAAACTACAAGTCTTCGACCCTAAGGTATTGATTCTGCTGGTGTTAAATTTACCACTAGAAGTGTTAGATACCTCATACAAATCACAGGCAATACGTAAAAAGCTGGTTTCAGACACCTGAAATGTGACACTGGATCCTCCTTTTAGGGGAAAGGCGAGGAAAGATGTAGGATGGCGTGGTCTGCAGCGGCAACTCGAACTGCTGCACTTCGGTGCCAAGTTCTATGTTGAATCCAGACAGCCAGACAGAATGGCGTGGTATGCTTCAGTTTAAAGACAAAACCACGCAGAGTGTGGGAAAATTACTTTGGAAAGCATCACTAGAAATGTTAGACAGTAATTGTGTTGACCTGTTAAACATGTGTAGGTGATCTAGCTACTGATGAGTAGGGTAGAGATACGATCCGTGTATCCACAGTCTGATCAGCATCAGGTCTTTTCTGTAGAAATCAATTTTTCACGCATTTTATAAAGCCTATGAGCATGGCACCAACCAGTGTTTTAGATCTTGCTGGTAACTGACGTGTAACCCCATAAATTGTCACATGCATTACGTAAGTCCCTTTTAAGAGTAGTCAAAATGATGGCATCACTTCACACTGATATAGATACTCCTAATTTTTCATACTCTCCTAAACATTCCTGTCAGTTCTGTGACTTGAGTCTCATAATCATCCTTGAGAAGAGCCAGGGATAAGCTTTCTGATCCGGGTGCCTTGTGACGCTTGAGCTCCTCCTCTTCTGTAGGTGGATTAGTATTAACCATCCTTGGAGCATTATAATATAGAATATTGTATACTGGGTTTGTGAACCGGTTGAATTGTTTTTCTAAATGCCCCCCCCCCCACCCAGCGTTACAGGCATCTTTACATAAAAAACATCTCTGTGATACTTTTCTTCTTCTTGATGCCGATATTTTCGGGTGAACTGAAACAACTTACGACAATTACCAGATAGATACCGGTGCTAATTTTCATCCCGCGCGCACGCTCTGGACGTCAGGCTTCATAATCATTATTTGAGTAATTCGATTTTTTGTGTGTAGGAGTCTAACGTATGTTATCTCACTCGGTGTCTGCCAGAATGAACCGACAGGCATCAAGAAGTTGCAAAGAACTCACAGGAATCCAATGGTTTTTAACGGGAACCTATTTTATGCCGTTAGAGGTTTTACTTATCATCCTCGTGGCGTCTTGTATTTGGAATGGTAAACTTGGCGCGCACACACACACACACTAAAGCATGATTAGAATCCAGATAAATGCTGGAGAAGGAACAGAAATTCTGTATGTGAGCTATTGGAAACGAGGAGTAAGTATCAGAGGGGGGAGGCTGCCAGATAGCACAAACTCGATGGATTTCCCAAAAGTGAAAGGCTGTGATCTGTGCAATGCGGTAGAAGGTGGTCCTCACTACCTGACCTGATTTGACTTACGACTGTCTGGCTCTCATTAACTGTCTAAAACGAATTTCATCTGGGTGTAGAAGCCTAAACTGTGCATTCAAAACCTCCGCTATTACTATGATATCTGTCAAGCTTTATTAGCTATGACTTGCATCCTGGTTCAGTTTTACTTAATAATAACTAAAAGAATTAAAATTTTAGATGTGTGTTTCATCTTTATTTGCATGTCATCAGATGGGTGTATCTCCATCATAGTGAATAACACTGTCCTAACTGATTAGCCACATAGAGGATAAAACATGTGTCTTGTTGTAATTAAGTTTATTTTTTTTTACTATTTGGATGGAATTCAAGTGTTGGTTTGCAGGGATTTGACTGATTTCTACTTATATCACGGACACTAAACTGAAAACTAGGGAGACCTTGACAGCTGTTTCGTCCTCACTTCGGTCTCTTCATCATTGCACGCACATGACCCTCTGCTACTGAGGATTGAATCCAAGATCTTCGGGCTACGTGAGGTAAGTCTGTCAGCTCTTAATCTAACTTGAGACCAATCAAACTCTGGCAAACCAATGGGATGAAATTGCCGAGTGTTCTAGTGAGAATTCGTAGCCAGTAGGTTCCCCTCCCACCCAGTTTGGGTGTAGAGACAAATACTTACCGATGGATAATAACCTTTTCTGAAGAAGGTGTCGCTACATATATCGTGAATTGGCAGCAATTCAAATTCATGGATTCGTCATCCATCGGATTCCTTCGTAGTGACTCCGATGGTCCACAGGCTAGCCTTGTAACCTCGGTTCGACCTTCAGTAGTGGGCTCCTGAGTCATAGAAAGTCTTAAACTAGGAAGAAACGTCCGTCCGGCACTAGTAGTAGGGTGGTGAGAGCTGGCTGCTAACCAAAGTTGGTAGACAGTAATTTACGTCAATGTTTATGTCCCCACATTATTGGTCGTCAGAAAAATGAGAGCAAAGGCTTTACGTAGGCGGATACATTTAGCATATAGATGATCTGACATTCAAGAAACAGTCACAGTATTGATTTTACTTGATCAGCTTTATTGATCTCGATTATCATGTAAGAGACCTTTTTATTACTTTTCTCCTTCATCCGCTTCCTTTCGCTTTGATTCACATAGAAGTACGTCCACAGTGAGTAAACTCAGTGAACCAGTGAAACTTTATATCAGTTTATATGAAGATGCAACCAGAAATAGCGGTAGTAGTAGCAGCAGAACAACTCGTGATACTGATGAGATGAATGCAGATACCATCCGCCCGTCCTCGTCATCATCATCAGCAGCAGCAGGTGGAAATCGTCGTCAACAACTACGTAATGCTGTTAGATCCATTTCACCTTATGCCTATCATTGTATGCGTCTCCCGTTAAGTTCACGTATATCACAGATACGTAGTAATCTATTTCGTATTACTGGGATCCCAATACCATGTCAAACATGGTGTATCAGTGATAAACAATCACGTAGTCATCATCATCAACGTCTAGTCAATGAACAAATGCCATCCAATGATATTTTAAATTTACTAGTCAATGAACTCAACTATCATCATCAACGACAAAAACGTAAATCTACCTCTTCAACTGTACCAGACTGTTCTTCAATGATCACGTCTACAACCCCAACAACAACAACAACACCTGTGGATACTCTTCTAACTGGAAAAAAGCCTGAGAATCCAACTTTAGCTGATATTGGCTTGAAAGCTGGCGATGTCTGTGAATTATGCGTAAGTTCACCTGTTCTTTTATTCCTTTTACGTTCCCAGTGGAACACAGGGCTTCAAGCAGTAGCAGGGGGGTTGTTAACCTCATACCCAACCTATCCCCTCTTTGTCGGGATTATAACCGATTAAAGGAGGTAAAAGTGTGCGCCGGCTGGGACTCGAACCCTAGACTACGTGCATGGTCGACCAGCGGTCTACTGCTGAACCACCGACTCACTTGACGTTCAATATTGGCTTGTTTTCGTCCTTAGACAGGACAGTTTTGATTGTGTGTGTATGTTCACCTATTAATAAGTGTATAAAATGCACCTGTTTTAAGAATGCTAGCCCATTGGTAGCTCATTGACCTCCACACTTAACGAGGTGTTGTTGACTCAGTGGAGATACAGTTCATTTGATTTAAGCACTTGGTTTTCAGTTGATGGATCACAAGTTCGAGTCCCATTGCACCTAATTCATCAGCTTAGTCAACTATGAGTGTAGCATCATCAGCTGCCAAACAATAAATGCAGTGCTCCTAGTTTGGTACACGGAAAATTTGTACCGAATAATTGAGCTCAAATGAATTAAACATGAGGTACACCCTATCGATAGGTAGAGGTAGTTATCCGATTCAAATCCTAAATGGCACATTTATTCCAATTTGACTATTTGTTGTATAGCGGAAGAAACCTCTTGCGAACTCGTCGATAATTTAAAAGAAGAGGCTTTCAAGTGAAGAGTTACTCTTTTCAACTATGTCATTCTCAGGTTAGCTGTAAAATCAATCGCATATGTATACATGGTCTATTTGTCTGTCTGGTTTCAACATAGAACCTTGCACAGATGTACACCAGTCCAAGTCGCCACACTTCATTCATGACACAAAGCAAGAGAAGAAAGTAACAAGAAATGCAAAATAGAGACAGTAAACAGAGATATGAGACAAAAAGAATTGTAATATCGAATAACAATATAGTTTCATTGGCTATTATAGGTTACAAGGAGTGGATGCATCTGTGCAAGCCGCTGAGGACGATTTTAAGCCATATCACCGTTTGTCTTCAGTTTTCATTGGTGTTACCGTCCCGAGGACCCCAACCAGTCAGTCAAGAAGTCTACACCTTCCTACGTCACTGGCTGGCTTAAACTAACTGTTGTGGATTTGATTGACTGATGAAGCCATGTTTTGGTTTGACCAACACTGGCTCTCTCTTTTCCAACGTGACCTTATGTCAGTTAAGATTGCCCATCGTCGAGGAAGGCGATGACTAGGTATACGTAACACATGTCTTGACCATATCAGTCGATGTAGCTTCACAGCCTCATCAACTGATTCCCCATCCTTACTCATCACTCGACCGATGCCTAACCTCAGTATTGCTCACTTTATCATACAACTTCATATAGGAGATAGAACGTAGACACCTATAATCAAAGACAGCTAGCAAGGCTTTTCATGTCTCCCACTTTCAATGGTCACATCTCACAGTCGCATAAGTAGACGGAGCGGACTGGTGAGCAGTACACATGTCCTTTGGTCGACAGCCATCCAGATATCACGTCTTTGCCAGAGACGGTGTAAACTGGCATATGCGGAACAAGCCTTCTGTTCTGAGATTTTGTCAGCGATGAACCCACTGGCACTGGCTGATGCAACTTTACAAATAAGTGAAGTGGTTAACGTGCTCTACCACTTCACTCCCCATTTCTAAGTTAGGAGTTAGTGTAGTCCAATCCTGTAGCATCATCTTACATTTGAATAAGGGAGCGAATCGCATGCTAAACACTCGTAGATTGCAGCCCAAAGTGTTCAGAAGACTCTGCTGTATTTTGTCAACGTCTTTACCTAGAAAATATATACATAGTACATTTTCATAGTAACAAAAGGAATGTTTTTCAAGAGGTGATTTGTAAGGATTTGATTTGTTCCAACCCATTTGGGTGTACACACTGATTTGATTATAAGTTCCAAACTATGCTGACGAAACAGCTAGCTAGCTGTCCAGTACTCTAGAACTGGTTTTCAATGGTTCTCTAACTGTAATTTATCAATCCGTGATCAAATTTGAAACTAATCAAAACACCCTATAAACTAACTCTGGAAAAGTAATACGGGTCAAGTGGAGGAAAAGAGGGTTGATCACCGATTCTTTGTTCATCAAATCTACACATCTCAACACCGATACCGGAGAGCTGAAAAAAATAACAATAGAATCAAAGGATGTGAAATAATTGAATCATATAAACGGAATATGAAAGTTATGTAAGAGTACCTTCCTGAAACATGGCCAATACGAGTTGAAGACATGTAAAGGTTGACTGCTTTCGATCATAGATGTCTACGATCTCTGTCTCACGTTAGGTGGTTTAATAAGGTAAATAATGTTGACGACGTTAGGCGTAGAGTGTTCGGCAGGCAAAGAGGGAAAATCAATCGACCAGGCTATAAAGTTACATAGATTGAGATGGCTAGGTCACGTCACGTGGTGCACATGCCTAACCATCGCCTCCCCCGACGACAGGCATTACTAGCTGATATAGGTGGTGCAGGTTGGAAAAGAGTAAGTGGTGGCCAAACAAAAACACGGCCTCATCAATCCATGAAATAAATCCTTGACAGTTAAACTGAGTCGGTCAGGTAGGGAGATGCAGACTTCCGGGTTGGGGCCCTCGGGACTGACTCTAGGAATCAATCAATGGCTGGAGACAATAGGTGGTGACATGGCTCAAAATCGTTGTCAATGGTCAGTGCAGATGTATTCAGTCTCTGTAATCTTTCATATTCCTTTCTACTGCATTACCAATTCTGTTTCACTCTTATACTTGTCAAACTCTATTGATTCTCGTCACTCATCTTCTTGTCTACCTTTGTGTGCTATTTGGAACGTGGCAACGGAAACTGGTGCACTTGGGTGCCAAGTTCTATGTTGAATCCAGACAGACAAATAATACCGTATAAGATTTCATCATGAGCTGACGTCGGTTAGAGAACTACTGGAAAACCTGAGAGTACTCGACGGTTATTTCGTCCTAGTTTAGGACGCTTTAGTAGTACGCACCCACGAATTTCCGGTTACAAGACTAGCGGGTTAGTAGACCATTAAGCCACCGGAACTCGATCCAATGACGAGTCTATGAATTCCAACTTCTGCGACTACTAGCACAATATGTTATTGATAATAAAGTCAGAAGTACAATTAAAAATAAAAGTAATATTTACAGCTATCCTGTGTGACACCAGGGGAGACAACTATGCTAGATTGTGATTGAAGACCATGAGAGAGGGTGGGTGGGTTTAACAAACTTTTTCTTATGGTGACTGCCTCACCTATGTCTGGCAATCGAAGATGCACAAGCTTTAGGAATTGATATGTAACCTTGTATAGAATTGTGTAAAAGTTGAATTTTTATAAATCTTGCTATCCCCATATCCACATGGTGTGCCAATATGGAAGTCCGGATTGATTGTACGACTCTTTCAGCTAACCACGTTGGATAATGTTCGAGAAGGCGACAGTGGACTTGTCCAATCTTTGTGCTCAGAGAGAGAGAGAGTTTGTTCTACCCCTCTCCCTCCCATGGCCTTCAACCCCAACCTAGAACAGTTATCTCTCCCGGTGACAACGGGTAGCTATAAATGGCTTAATATTCTGCAAGCTCACCTTGTAACCGGAAGGTCCTGGTTTGAAGCCCAGGTGGGTGAGTACCGATAAAGATTCGCAAACTAGGCTGTCGAAACAGTTGTTAAGTATTCTCAGGTTTTCCAATTCGCCTTCTAACCAACGTCAGTTCATAATGAAATCCTAAAACCAACCAAATCCCTACAAACCAACACTTGAATGCAGAGCATGATATTTGTTAGAGGATGTTAGATGTAACTAACTAAGTAAGAATGAAAAGAAGTCAACATTCAATAAAAGGTTCATATTATCATCAATTAAGAGACACCCACTGAAGAGACCGTCTCCAGGCCATCGGTCCGAGCGTCACGCAGACAAGATTGTACGAGGAGGCGATGAGAGACAGACTATGGTCATTCATTTGGGAGGCTAGTTTATAAAGAGGATCACAGAAAATAGGAAAAAGTGAAAATATGTACTCTTGAAGCTGTTCGTATGTTCCACTAGGAATCGAAGGGAACAATAATATCATGCATATTTATCCCCCTTGATGAATTTGAATAAAGCAAGAACAACAGTCTGTCTGTCTGTTTTCGACATAGAACTTTGCACATATGTGCACCAGTTCAAGTCGCCACACTCCGTGTAGCACGCGAAGCAAGAGAAGAAAGTACAAGAAAAACATAATAGAAACAGTGAGCAGAGGTGTGAGACAAAGGAGGAGTTATAACAAAGAAAAAAACAGTTTCATTGGAGATCATAAGTCACAAGGAGTGGATGCATCTGCGCTAGCCACTGAGAACGATTTTGAGCCATGTCACTAATTGTTTCCAACCATAGATTTTTACCGTCCCGAGAACCCCAGCCTGGAAGTCTACACCTTCCTACGTGACTGGCTTAGACCAACTGTTGTGGATTTCATTGACTGGTGCAGCCAA
Source organism: Trichobilharzia regenti (assembly GCA_944472135.2). NCBI lineage: Eukaryota > Metazoa > Platyhelminthes > Trematoda > Strigeidida > Schistosomatidae > Trichobilharzia > Trichobilharzia regenti. Next base: position 66,021,743 of record OX235267.1, read on the forward strand.
GTTTTTGTTTGACCGCCGCTAGCTTTTTTCCAGCCCGACCCTATATCCGCTAACATTGCTCGTCGAGGAAGGCGATGACTAGGCGCATACGTAACACATGTCCTAACCATCTCAGTCTTTGTAGCTTCACGACTTCGTCGATAGATTTCCCCTGTTTACCTAGAACTCTACGCCTAACCTCCATGTTGCTCACCTTATTATGCCACTTCACACAGGAGATAGAACGCAGGCACCTATGATAAAAGACAGCTAGCTAATCTTTTCATGTCTTCCACTCTCAATGGCCAGGTCTCACAGCTGGCCATAAAGGAGGACGAAGTGGACTGATGAGCAGTACACCCGCCCTTTGGTCGATAGTCGAACATCTCGTCTACGCCAGAGTCGGCGTAAACTGGCAAATGCGGAACAAAGAACAACAGTGGTGGTTTGGACAAAGTAATTATGATACCATCCTGTGTTTATTTCGTTGGTTTCTCATCAGCTGCTCACAGCCTAAATAAATTATGAGATTTACATACAGAAAGTGCGTCGGCACAGCGGTAGAGTGTTCGCCGACCACTCAGGTGGTCCGTGGTTCGATCCCCGGCCACCGACGCACTGCTTTACCTCTCTCTAAGCCTGTAGTGAGACTGATAAAGGGGAAAGGTTGGGTATGAGGCTGGCTAGCAACCCCATTCTGTAAAGATAAACACCACTGCTACAGAAACTTCAAGCCTCTAGCTTGGAGCCCTATGTTCCACCGAGAACGTGAAGGAAAAAAGCGTACAGAAAAGTTTTAACATACTTGCAAATTTCCTTCATGATGTCAGTTGACAGAAAGTTCCGCAGTTAGTGAACCGTGATCAGAAAATTGCGCTTATATAGTTTTTACACATGCAGTTCATGTTTAAACAAAATAAATGTGTGCATACAATGGTAAAGGAGTTACGTAATAAGGACGAGAGATGCGTAAAATGCTGAGTGACTAATAAATTAGGTAACAATGTACTGAGTTCCACTCAAATCATAGAAACAAGAGACAAGCAAATTACACTATGTCAAAGGGGTGAGGTTAAAACAAAGGATTACGTAATCAAATGAGAGATAAAAAGACATCCAGTTACCAAGGCAAGGAAAGACTAATAACTGCTTTTTTCTGAGCACACATAAATCTGGTTTCAAGCGTTTGCTAGAAATTGCTTCGGCAAACTTGAGGAGAATGGAGCTCCTCTGTCTATTGATAATTTTAAAGGATTTCGTGATTTCCACCCCATGACCACGCGTATCGAAGAGATGTCTGGTGGTAATAGCGCTATTATATAGGAGTTTCTTCCTCCCTTGAGACGTAGGCTTTTTGGCACATGTTCAGAAAATCGGAGGTGTGCCCTTCTTTCTGTTCTCCCAATGTAACTGCTCCCGCAAATACACGTAAATTTGTATACACAATTGGAGTTAACATGAGAATAATAATAATGATGATAACAAGGTTAAAAGATGAGTTACTAAGGTAGATAAGTGCGTCGGTGGCATAGTGGTTAGGACCCTCGCCGACCATGCACATGGTCCGGGGTTCGAGCCCACGCCGGCGCACACCTGATATCTATGGTCGGTCTGCAAAATTTGGGCTACCGATATCCATGCTGAAAATTCCATACTTGTACCAAAAATACGGTGTGGAATCAAGCTGTAAATCAAAAAAAAGATAAGGACTTATTACTCCTTTCTACTTTGTATACGGTAAATCAGGTTTCTGCAGTGTGTGATAGCGATATGGCCTCGTAAAACTTCAGGGAGACTCTTGAGCATTGTATGTCTTTTCTATTAATATTTCAAAAGATTTCTTGGTGTCATATTAAAATGGAGAAGACGTTCAGCGAAGAGACTCTTTTCGACGGTGAATTCATTCACATAGCTAGGTGTACAATCGCATTTATATATAATTATTTGTGTGTGTGTGTGTGTGTGTACATGAGGTTTGTCAAGTTTGGATGATTAATCAGGTAATAAAAGAATGATGTAATATAGAAACAAGGTTAATCAGACAGCAACTAAAGTAAGATTGAGTTAGTTAGTAAGTTAGATGATGACGTAATATAACTGACGAAAATGTTTCAACTTAGATCAAGGTGGCAACGGAGGTAATTACATGTAAAGACTAAGTAGAAGTGGGGTAGAGAATAATGCCATTTTTGAATTAGAACTGGAATTGAGCAAATCAGTTGGATGACGTAACATTAAATGACTAGAAATTGAGCGATGGTCAAGTCAGTAACCTTGTGGTAGTGAGGTGTAGAAATTAAATCGGGTGGGGGTAGAGAACAAGAAAGTTGAAAATGTAAAATATTACAATTGAAAAGACAAAATAATACTAATGAAGAGACAGGCAAAAAGAAAAAAGATTAGTTAGAATTTACTTGTAGGGTAATATGACAGATTACGTCCATTGCTGCAAGTGTAGTGATTGAACGAACTTCTATCAGATGTTCTAAGATGGAGCTGTGGGAGGGGGCATCATTTTTCTCCTTTGTAAAACCATCACAGTGAGTAAGTGTTCGGTGATACGTTAGATCCAGGTATCTCATGACTGTGTTGTGTATAAAAAGACTTTAAATCGAAGATAAGCTCTTCCTTCTGTTCTTCCAATGTATGTACATATGTACGTACGTATATGGCGTAAAGGTAACCAAAAATGTCTTCTCTTATCTATATTTTATTCCCCCTCACCTTCGACTAGTTATTCACTTCACATTCAGTTGGCAATACAAAAGATCGAAACAGAACAACAGGTATTTTACAAAATGATGATGATATCCTCCAGTGTGAACCGCCATCAACTGCTAGACAACCTCAACAACAATACCAAAGGAAATCGCCATCATCATCGTCAAGAACAGCAGCAACGGCAGCCACCACCACAACAACAACACAACATCCTCTTGATAGTATTTTTCTGCCACCTAGTTCTAATCTACCTACTCCTATACAACCGGAAATATTATCCAGTGCAAATAAATCTAGTCGAAAGGTGTCGTCGTCAGCGCCTAAGAAACAAAGTGGTACATTTGATGGCGGTAATATAACCCCAGATATTGTAAGTTCATCATGTTCGGGGGGTTTTTTCCCTGTGTTTTTTGATAATAATAATAATAGTCTACTTTATTCCGAAAACAATACTAGTGGTACAGTTCATGCCTAACACTATTATCATCACATAAAGTACGTGCCAAATCAAATATGGTATAGTGGAATTTTTATACCTAGACGTACTTGCATAAAGTCTTCTGTAAAGACTTCTAATTTTACCTGAGGAGGAGACACAAGGTTGGAACTGTGGGTGCTTCGGTGGATGTTCACCGTCTGACAAGATTCCTTTAGCAAATTTGTTGCATGAAATCAAGTGTTTATCATCAATGACAATGTCAACGATATGGCGCAATGGGATACCACCACTACTCGCCCTACTGACAGTCTTCAGAGGTCTACGAAGTATGTATGACACAGTCTTTTTTAAGCAGTCCAAAAAACAGTAAGGGTGAACAATAAAGAAGAATAGGTAAGATGCACGAGTTGACAAATTGCAAATGGAGGAGGGGTTAGGTTATGCCTGAGTGCCTTAACTTCTTAATGTAGAAAGTCAGGCGAAATATTCTTTTAGAAATCGCTAAGACATGGGAAGACCAGGATAGGTAGGTCAGAAGAAAGAATTAATCCAAGATACTTAACTTCAGACTTGGTTTCTATGTCAGTATCGTCAATTTTGCAAGGGTCATAGGAACCAACAGCGTCATTTAACTTTCGTTTACATCTAAGACTGAAATTAACAGTCTGACATTTGGAATGATTTAGTTTAAGGCGCCGTTAGACAAAGACGATTTGCTAATTCCTGATAGAAAGCTGTTCATCTTAGTACAGACTAGCTGGGAGTTAACAGACATTGAAATATACAATTGGTGGATGGTGGCTAGCAGTGGAATCCAGAGATGCGCATTTCGTCCTATTTGGGACTCGTCAGCTGGATGTACCTGCATTTCTCAGTGAGTGATGATGTTCCCACCGAGGCTCGAACCCAGTACCCATAGTTTCGAACGCCAAAGCGTTATCCACTAGACCACTTGAGCCACGAGAGCCACCTCTTGTGCAACGGGTCATATTAATTATTGAATTGAATTTTTGATTTTCCCGTCGATTGATTGGACCGAAGTGCTCGGTCTCAGGTTGACATATCGGCTTCTTGTGCAGATGCTTCGACGATGTCTGGGCGTTTAATTAGCATACAATGGGTGGCCCAAGTGGTCTAGTGGATAACGCTTTGGCGTTTGAAACTATGGGTACTGGGTTCGAGTCTCAGTTGGAAAATCATCACTCACTGAGAAATGCAGGTACATCCAGCTGACGAGTCCCAAATAGGACGAAATGCGCATCTCTGGATTCCACTGCTAGCCACCATCCACCAGTTGTATACAAATCAAATCCCCAGACATCGTCGAAGCATCTGCACAAGAAGCCCATAGACATGTCAACCTGAGACCGAGCACTTCGGTCCAATCAATCGACGGGAAAACCAAAAATTCAATTCAATAGACATTGAAATAGTTAGATCGTCCGCATAATTAACAAAGTTCATTTCACCATCAGAGTGATGCAGTTCATGCAGGAAGAAAAAAGATGAAGAAAAAAACAGCGCTTTGAGGGATACCAGCCTCACTAAGCAAATGAAGTGGACGACTTCCCCTGACACACAGTGTACTGCTTTCTTCCTGAGAGATAAGAATGCTGCAGCCAGCTGACAACACAACACTCAGTTTGAGTTTCAGCAAGCTTATTTAACAAAAAAAATATCCCTAGATACCACTGAGTCAAAAGGCAGATGTGTAATCTAGAAAGACGCAGTGAACAAATTTCACCCCTTTGTCTAAACGGGTATTATAAATCATGCAACAATCAAGAATGTGTCTCCACTAGCCATTGAGAACGATTTCGAGTCATGTGATCAATTGCCTCCAGACACAGGTTCTTAAAATCCCAAAGACCTCAACCAGTCAGGAAGTCTACACCTACCTGTGTGGCTGGCTGGCTGACTGGCTTAAACTAACCGTCATGGATTTCATTGACTGATGACGGGATGTTTTGGTTTGAGCACCACTAACCCTTTCTCAACCTAATCTTATGTCAGCTAACATCCTCCGTCGAGGAAGGCGATCACTAGACAGAAACACGTAACACACCCTAGGCTTCTCAACTGGTGTAACTTCACAGTCTCGTTTATTGATTCCCCCTCTTTACCTAGCAATCAACTGAAGTCTAACCTCTATATTGCTCACCCTATTATACCACTTGACATTGGAAGATGAAAAGGCGACACTTATGATTGAAGGCACAGCTAGCTAGCATTTTCATGTCTTCTACTTTCAATGGCCACATCTTACAGCCAGCCGTAGAGAGGAGGATGGAGCGAACTGCCGAGCAGTGCACACGCTTTTTGATCCATTAAATTCTCATGTTTCTCCATGTTACTATTCTTTCACCACCCGTACGCTTCTACTTTTCAATCTTTTTTCTCCTCTCTTTCCCTTTATTATATGGAGTTTGGTAACTTGAAATGCTTCTCCACACTTTTATGCCTAGATCCACGCTAAATACTCAATCATTTATTATTTATTTGAATAATGCATTAAGAAGAAAAATTTCGCGAGATGATATCTTCATTTCGTAGTTTCTTTACAATCGCTCTACAACTAACATAGTTAACAATGATAAAATAAAATAAACTTCATGAAAATTACTCAGTTAAATAAAAAACAAAAGTACATATTAATGACCAATCATATTCAGATAGGTCATGTAGTCCAGGGTAGGCGAAGATTGAAGTCTATTGATTTTTGTGCACACAGTTTAGGCTGTATGTGATTAATCCCCAAAGTGCTTCCATCACCTTCAATAACCTTGAATTAGAGTTGTGTGAAAATAATTGTGAAGCAGTCATTAATATTGATTTTGTGACCAGACATTAATAAGTGTTTTGCAATGAATGATGCTGGATTTCTATTAAGATTAATCGCGTTAGGATTTTCGATATGATTTACTAGCCATTTTGGAACATGTTCTTTTCGACGATATTGGAACATTCTGTTGGTTCTACCTATATAGGTGTCACCGCAGCTGCAGGTGAACTTGTAGATACAGTTTGAAGTAGAGTCCACAGAATTTCGTCCTTTAATCGTAGGAACAGGGATCGAAAATGTTCGGCAAGTGAGAAAAAGAAATGCGGCGTAGAATGTGTGTTTGATGGCTGACCGAAGTCTTTGAGCTGTCAACTGCATAATCTGGTCACCCTTGAATGGTAGATTAATAAAGATAGCTTTCTTTGGTACAGAAGCTGTCTTTTCAGGATGTGGTCTATCTTTACTGTGACAAGTGATGAAGTTTTCTGGATAACCATTAGCTAGTGAAACTGAATGTATGCGTCGAAGCTCATCCATCAATGTGTCACTCGTGCTTATTTTTCGGGCCCTTGAGAACAAACATTTCACCAGGGAACGTTTATACTGGATAGGAACAAAACTGGTAAAATGAAGATATTGTCCACTCCATGTCTGTTTACGAAAAATAGAGCGCTGAATCGTTCCATCATCTCTCCTAATCATAGTAATATCCAGGAAACCGAGTTTGTTATTGGATTCTAGTTCCGAAGTCACTGGAATATTTGGATGAATATGATTAAATAGAGTAATGAAGTTTTCAATAGATTTGCTATTATTACTAATAATAAGAGTATCATCTACATAACGTTTGTACAGCATAAATCCTCCAAGCATACTTTGCATTTGTTTCTCTAATTTCGACATAAATATATCTGCTAACAGGGGCCCCAGAGGGCTCCCCATTGCAACACCATCGATTTGTTTGTATGCTTTTCCTTGGAATGTGAATCTAATATTTTCTGTACACATTAAGATGATGTCTTTGATGTACGTTGCAGGCATAGGTAAGTTTATCCCGTTGCTTGTGATGTAGTCGCAAATGAAATCAACAGTTTCATGAAGGGGAACATTGGTGAATAAAGATTCTATGTCAATTGAACACATAACCTTTTCCTAAATGTTCAAGGTGTCTAGCATTTCTGTAAGATCAAATGAACTTTTTACAGAATGATTTGATAATGAGTCTCTTACAGGCGTAAGGACCTCTGTAATCCATTTGGCGATTTCATGGTAAGGAGAATTTGACATGTCTAAGATGGGTCTCAGTGGGTTCCCAGTTTTGTGGATCTTCGGAAGACCATAAAGCTGAGGAGTATGTGACCCAATTGGTTTAAGTTGTTTATAAAGTTTTTCATTTGTAAAACCATGCATCAGTAAAATCTGAAGCTGACGATTGATCTGCTTTTCCACAAACAGCACATTATCAGTAGCATTGTCCACCACATCTTGAAAAGACAGCTTCTGTACCAATGAAAGCTATCTTTATTAACCTACCTACCATTAAAGGGTGACCAGATTATGCAGTTGACAGCTCAAAGACTTCGGTCAGCCATCAAACACACATTCTACGCCGCCATATTTCTTTTTCTCACTTGCCGAACATTTTCGATCCCTGTTCCTACGATTAGAGGACGAAATTCTGTGGATTCTATTTCAAACTGTATCTACAAGTTCACCTGCAGCTGCAGTGACACCTATATAGGTAGAACTAACAGAATGTTCCAATATCGTCGAAAAGAACATGTTCCAAAATGGCTAGTAAATCATATCGAAAATCCTAACGCGATTAATCTGAATAGAAATCCATCATCATGATCCATTGCAAAACACTTATTAATGTCTGGTCACAAAATCAATATTAATGACTGCTTCACAATTATTTCATCACACAACTCTAATTCAAGGTTGGTTATTGAAGGTGATGGAAGCACTTTGGGGGATTAATCACATACAGCCTAAACTGTGTGCACAAAAATCAATAGACTTCAATCTTCGCCTACCCTGGACTACATGACCTATCTGAATATGATTGGTCATTAGTATGTACTTTTGTTTTTTATTTAACTGAGTAATTTTCATGAAGTTTATTTTATTTTATCATTGTTAACTATGTTAGTTGTAGAACGATTGTAAAGAAACTACGAAATGAAGATATCATCTCGCGAAATTTGTCTTCTTAATGCATTATTCAAATTGATCAAATGAGGACTAATTTTTTCAATATTATTTGTTTATTTAAACGCATAAAGAAATTGGTACAATATGGCACCAAGAAGGGTGTGCCGCACAATAATGATAAAACATCATAGATGAAAAGAAAAAAAGAAAGAAGAGAAACATATATATATATATATATATATATATATATATATATAAGTAGAGAACGGATAAAGAATTTCATCTGGAAGGAAAAGAGTCATGCTTAACAAGGTCAAACAGTATTCGTTAAATATCATCGAGAAGGAAAGAAAGAAGGAAATTGCAACAGATGTAATAGCACGCGATAAGTTTCATTGATTATTTGTTGGTTCATTCAATTCATTGTGTAAGGGTTGAGATACTACACGGGCGCCCAGACCGAAGCAGGTGGTTTTTATTAAGGGACCACCCCCCACCCGAGCCTTTGACTTGGAGTCTAATCCGCAAGGCAGCGGAGCAGCGTCAGTCAGGAGCTGCATTCCCATGACCTTTTCCGGTGACCCATATGTGTTCGTACGCCATTTGATCCGATTGGATACTGGAACCCATGTGCCCCATGGTAACTTGTTTTTAGTTTAACCGCTATCCAGAAAACCTTCATGACACATGGTAGGACCTGCAGGGGCATGAGTCCCAGTCAGTTTAGCTTGTTGGTTCAATACGGTGAATACCCAATCAGTTAGTTAAAGTTGGCTAGAGCTAGTGTGGATTTGAATTTGCTTAGCTTTAATGTTTCCCCTGTTTTCTTTTTGTTTTCCGTGCTTATCTACACACACACACACACACACACACACACACACACACACACACACAGGGTTCTGATGATGAAGATGATTATGATATGGATTATCATTATTCAAGTGATGAAATGCTCGATCAGACGGAAGAGAATAAAATTACCCCATGGAGTATGCCATTAAGTAAGTTATACTATGCTTATATATAAATATACTTACTCGTACATTATTCAATGTATGCTACTGTTTAAGTATTGGTTTGTAGGAATTTGGTTGGTTGGTAACAGGATTTCATCATGAGTTGACATTGGCACGGAGTTAGAATTCATGCACTGACTGGCCATTGGATCGGGTCCCAGTGGCTACTGAATGGTATACGAGCCAGCCAGCCAGCTCACCTTGTAACCAGAAGGTCCTGGGTTCGAACTCCAACGGGGTGGGTTCGTAATGATGAAGAGTCCCAAACTAGGACGAAACATCCGGCTGTCCAATACTCCCTGTTGGGTTTCCCAATGGTTCTCTAACCAATGTCAGCTCATGATGAAATCCTATAACCTAATGTTGTTGTTCTGAGGATTCGATTGTTGTCCCTGTTGTAGAAATGTGTGTGTGTGTGTGTGGGGGGGGGGTCTTTGCATACTCTTTAGTTAATGAAGTCGTCTCTTTTAGCAATGTATGTAACAGACTTGTGAAACAACCTCGATTATGAGAATAAACGGTTGTGTTAAAACTGTATGGGATAAATGAAATGAAATTTACACTTGTGGCATATAACGTGAAGGTTGTATGCGTCAGTCAACATTCTTTTCCTCAGCTTGTATCCATTCACTTCATCTTATTTATTGGACAATAGCTTCTGTCTCTGTTTTCAACACAGAACTGTGTTCGAGTCGCCACACCTCACTCAGCATACAAAGCAAGAGAAGAAAGTAGAAGAAATACAAAATAGAGACAGTAAACAGAGATATGAGACAAAAAGAATAGTTATAACGAAGAACAATATAGTTTCATTGAGTATTATATAAGTCACAAGGGGAGTGGATGCATCTGCACCAGCCTTTGAAAACGACGATTTTGAGCCATATCACCCACCAACTGTCTCCAGCCTTCATTGATATTTACCATCTCGAGGACCCCAACCAGTCAGTCAGGAAGTCTACACCTTCCTACGTGGCTGGCTGGCTTAAACTAACTGTTGTGAATTTGATTGACTAATGAAGCCATGTTCTGGTTTGACCACTTTGTTGGGAGTATACATATAACTACTTATCTCAATCAATCAGTAGTATGTAGTTTTATGCAAGTATGCTTGCTTTCCTGATTACTATTCATGATATCAAGAAGATTGCATATGTTATACTTAATCTGAATAATTTGGTTTGCAAAAGAAACTTGTAACGGCGGAAGACAAGGGGCAGGCGACAGATCGTTTTTTTTAGAAAATCAACAGATATTTATGGATTTTTATGCAAATTACTATTTGTTATTGTTAGCAGAGAAACATGGCATTCTGACTTGTTGTTTTCTTGCTGAAGGTTATTGTTGTTGTGAATGATGCATTGTGTACGCTCGAGAAACCTCCCATTCTCCCTTGACGAGGTGCGCAATGTAACCAGTAAATGCTTGACATGCTGTGAGTTAAAGCCTCAATTTTACAATCCTTCTAATTTCAAACTCATAAAAGCAACCCAACCTTTTGAAAGGTTAAGCATCGACTTTAAAGGAACTCTACCGTCAGCTAGCCGCAATCACTATCTGCTCACGCTGATCGATCAATATTCTCGATTCCCCTTTGCATTCGCCTGTCCCGACATGTCGTCTCATACGATAATGAATTGCCTTTGCCAACTGTTTTCGATTTTCGGTATGCCTTCTTACATACATACCGACAGAGGCGCTGCTTTCATGTCTACCGAATTAAGGGCATTTCTTCTGGAGAAAGGCGTAGCAATCAGTCGTACTACCTCATACAACCCTCAAGTCAATGGGCAGGTCGAGCGCCTCAATGGAACACTTTGGCGTGCCATCACTCTAGCATTAAGACCACGGGGTCTACCAACAGCACAATGGGAGTCTGTTCTACTCGACGCCTTGCATTCCATCAGATCTTTGCTCTGTACTGCAACGAACGCCACGCCTCACGAACGGCTGTTTATCTATAACCGAAGATCGACATCTGGGACAACTCTTCCTACTTGGCTTACTGTACCAGGACCAGTACTTCTCTGGCGGAGTGTTCGTCAGTCCAAATTCGATCCCCTGGTTGAAGAGGTGGAGCTGTTGAATTGTAACCCGCAATTCGCTCACGTTCGCTTCGGTAATGGACGTGAAGATACAGTTGTTCTTCATCATCTGGCACCCAAAGGCGAAGATATTGATCAAGTTGAAAATTCAATACAGGAGGGTGACGCAATTCCTGAGCAACAAGTAAATGGGGATGCGACCACTGATCCTAATATTCTTCGTGAAGAAAATACAACTGATACGAACAATGGGCGTATTCTTTTGGAAAAACAACAACGTGTACGGCCTTACAATTTGCGTACCAGAGAAGCGTGACATAATGGCTCATTCCTTTTCAAGCCGCAGTGAATTTTGTGAACTTTTCTTATAATACGTATCTAATCATATTCATATCTCTACCGCTATTAACACTCTTTTTTCCCTTTATACGTTTAAGCCATTCCGGCTTCATTGTAAAATGAATAAAGCCTAAATTCTTGGTTCATTCGTCTTTTCAAGATTCAAGCATCACTCATCGTTCTAAGACTCAGTCACCTTCGTAGCAATTCTGTCATCTCTTTGTCGTCGTTTCTTAAACATTCCAATCTGCGAATCGTATCTGCCCACATTAAGTCTGCTGTGATTGGTTGTTGAGTTCCCCAAGGTTAGGCTTTGTTCACTTGTTTTCTCCTGGCCCTGATTCGGGACGTAAACATTGACGTAGATTGTTGTCGACAACTTTGGCTTGCAGACAGATCTCACCACAAACTTTTATGGAAATTCCATCTCTCGAACTGTGTACATTGTTTTTATACCTTTACGTTCTCAGTGGAACATAGGGGGCTTCAAGCTAGGGGCTTGAAGTTTCGTTAGCAGTGGTGATTATTTTTACGGGATCGGGTTGCTATCTTCATACCCAACCTACGCTCTTTATCAGTCTTATTACTGGCTTACCGAGGTAAAGGAGTGCATCGGTGGCCGGCGATCGAAGCCCGGACCACCTGTGTGGTCGGTAAACACTCTACCGCTGTGCCACAGACGCAATTGTGTACATTCTGTCTGTCTGTCTGGATTCAACATAGAACTTGGCACCCAAGTGCATCAGTTCCAGTTGCCACGTTCCAAATGCCACACAAAGGTAGACAAGAAGATGAGTGAAGAGAATCAATACAGTCTGACAAGTATAAGAGTGAAACAGAATGGGTAATGGTAGGAAGGAATATGAAAGATTACTGAGACTGAATACATCTGCACTGGCCATTGACAACGATTTTGAGCCATGTCACCTATTGTCTCCAGCCATTGATTCCTAGAGTCAGTCCCGAGGGCCCCAACCCGGAAGTCTGCATCTCCCTACCTGACCGACTCAGTTTGACTGTCAAGGATTTCATGGATTGATGAGGCCATGTTTTTGTTTGACCACCACTTACTCTTTTTCAACCTGCACCACCTATATCAGCTAGTAATGCCCGTCGTCGGGGGAGGCGATGGTTAGGCATGTGCACCACGTGACGTCACCTAGCCATCTCAATCTATGTAACTTTATAGCCTGGTCGATTGATTTTCCCTCTTTGCCTGCCGAACACTCTACGCCTAACGTCAACATTACTTACCTTATTAAACCACCTAACGTGAGACAGAGATCGTAGACATCTATGATCGAAAGCAGTCAACCTTTTCATGTCTTCAACTCGTATTGGCCATGTTTCAGAGCCATAGAGAAGGACGGAGCGAACTGGTGAGCAGTACACACATCCCTTGGTTGATAGCCGGATGTCACGCCTACGCCAGAGATGGTGTAAGTCAGCTGTAGCAGCAGCTCGAGCTTTTCGGATCCGTGGTGAGATTTCATCGCCAATCAGTCCGTCGGTGCTAATACAACTTCCCAAATAGGTGAAGTGGTCAACATGTTCTATCACTCACTTCACTGCCTATCACTAAGTTAGGAGTTGACGTGGTCCAGTCCTGTAACCAGCATCTTACATTTTGCAGGGAGAATCGCATGGCAAACATACGAAGATTGCTGTAGCTCAAGGCGTACATTGCAAATTACGAATTGGATTTTGCAAATTTACAATCCACACATTCTAGACATTCATTTCTCTCTTTTCCCTTGATTAGTGTTGTGACTGTACTTGTTCTATAGTTTCACTAACATCAACGGTTAATATAAGATATCACGTCTCTCATTCTTTTGCTAACTTAATGCTTATTTATGCATTCTCTGAACTATTCAATGACTCTCAACTAATCAAAATATATTGATGTTAACACAGCCTCAGGATGGTCGGGGGTGGGTGTTTTGCGCTGCGGGTTGGCCCGTACACCTCTTGAAATGCTCCCATATGACTGGGCGTCTTACATAGCCTCTCGTGAGGAAGTCCTACTCACTGCCTTCACGTGGCAGAGGTGTTTTTCACCGAAGTGAGAGGGCAAAAGCGGATGCCCGGCGCTCTTCACCGGGTTGACTGTCCATTGGATGACAGTCTAGGGGAGATGGCTAAACCCTGTTTCCAAACCTCCAACAACTGGCGTATGAAGCTCACTGGAGCTCACCGGGAGACGTATGGACAAAGGGCTTATTGGATGATGCCCTGGATGACTGGCCCCATTCAAAAAGGCGTATGAACCGGACTCCGGTCACGGGCTGACAATGGATAGTGGACTCCCTACTCCACTCCTACTGCCTTGTAGGTCACACTTGGTTGTGTAAAGGCTAGAGCTGCACTCTCAAACAAAAGGCCGAGCGATTCTGGGGACATCACTCGTACCCAATTCCCATGAAACTTCATGGTTCATGAAGCCGGCTCATCCTCCCGTAGGAGATAGCCGAAGTAAAGTAAAGTAAGTAAGTGTTTGCAATGAATCAACTTGGAGTGTTGTCAATATCATCTCCTTTCTAGACAATCAACTCATTGTTGCGTAATCCTTCAGTCAATCTGCAAACTAGTAGTGTGTAACAGCAAAAGACAAGGGCGAGGCAACATTTCGTTTATTGAGAAAATCAAAAGATATTTATATATATTTTTACGTACATTATTATTCGTTATTGTTAACAGAGAAACAGCGTCTTCTGATTGGTTGTTTTCTTGCTGAAAGTTATTCTGTTATCTCTTTGTGACTATTTCTTTGATGTTCAGACCACACATCTGTAAATCGTTTCCGTCCACTCAAAGTCTACTGTGATTGGTTGTTGAGTTAGTCTTCGTTTTTGTTTTGTTTTTTTCTCATGCCCGAGGTTTGGGGCGTACGTAAACATTGACGTAAATTGCTGTCTACCTAATTTGGACTAGCAGACAGCTCTCACCACAGTAGTTTCCTTTTGGGGAAAGAAAGAAAAATTTCATAATTTTCAAGTGTTACTTGTCAGGGATTTGATTGATTTCATCTTTTTTTTACTCATAAGCTGACATCATTTCGGGAACCATTGAAAATCAGGGAGTACCGACCGAAAAGGTGTTTTGTACTAGTCAAGGACTCTTGAGCAATACGCGACCCCTACACCACCACTGGCGATGGAACTAGGAAATTTCAACTTGAAAGGCGTTTTTGTTGGCGGTTCAGCCACTGGGATGAAATCCAGCGACATTATTTATCGTCACCGTTAGCTGAATGTGTACCTGCATTCCCACTGAAGGATGTTATATTATCGTCATCGTAACTGAACTTAATTTGAATTGTCAATGCGCACATCTTTTCTACAAAACTGCAACAGTTTAAAACTGCTACACATACTTAAATAAAAAGCATAAATGAAAATAGAACGAAAGGATACAAAGAAATTATGGATAAACGGAAGCGTACACGAGACAGAATAATGAGAATTTTACATATCTGAGAGTTCCTATAGAGTGAACGCATCTGCACCAATGTGATATATTTTGAGTTGCATCATCGGAAGTCTCCAGACGTTCTGGGGACTTTGACCAGACTGTTTACTACATCTTCTTATGCGGCTGGTTAAAATCATCTGTTAAAGACTTCAAGGATGTGTGTGTGTGTGTGTGAATGTGTCAGGCTTTAGTTGGTCCATCTTTATCTACCTTGCAACCTGATATAACATCAGCTCACATTACTCAACGAAGAAGATAGGAGATAGCTTAGCGGGTGTAATGTTGTGTCCTAGTCTTTACACAATACATGTAACCTCACAATGTGGTTGTGATTATCCTTCCTTCCTTAATTAACACTCTTCGTATAACCTCACTATTACTCACTGTATCGTAATATAACACCGACTGAGATAGTTAGGACATGTGTTACGTATGCGCCTAGTCATCGCCTTCCTCGACGAGCAATGTTAGCGGATATATGGTGGTCGGGCTGGAAAAAAGCTAGCGGCGGTCAAACAAAAACTTGGCTTCACCAGTCAATGAAATCCACAACAGTTAGTCTAAGCCACGTAGGAAGGTGTAGACTTCCTGACTGGTTGGGGTCCTCGGGACGGTAAAAATCTATGGTTGGAAACAATTGGTGACATGAATTGAATTTTTGATTTTCCCGTCGATTGATTGGACCGAAGTGCTCGGTCTCAGGTTGACATGTCGGCTTCTTGTGCAGATGCATCGACGATGTCTGGGTATTCAATTAGTATACAATTGGTGGATGGTGGCTAGCAGTGGAATCCAGAGATGCGCATTTCGTCCTGATTGGGACTCGTCAGCTGGATGTACCTGCATTTCTCAGTGAGTGATGATGTTCCCACCGAGGCTCGAACCCAGTACCCATAGTTTCGAACGCCAAAGCGTTATCCACTAGACCACTTGGGCCACGAGAGCTGGCCACCTCTTGTGCAACGGGTCATATTAATTATTGAATTGAATTTTTGATTTTCCCGTCGATTGATTGGACCGAAGTGCTCGGTTTCAGGTTCTGGATTCCACTGCTAGCCACCATCCACCAATTGTATACTAATTGGTGACATGGTTCAAAATCGTTCTCAGTGGCGCAGATGCATCCACTCCTTGTGACTTATGATTTCCAATGAAACTGTTTTGTTCTTTCATTATAATAGAGGTGTTTTGTATTTCCCAATAAATGAAAAAACAAAACGAGACTGTTTTTACTGACGTTTCGCTATTTAATGCCGCTAATAGCTTTCTCAAAGTATTATTAAACCGGAATTTACAAAATCTCAGCATAGATATAACAAAGAATTAGGGGGTGAGAAAAATATAGACTTAGTTCAACTTAAAAGGACATATTGAAAGTCAAAATAACAGTGAAGATCGTTCAAACCAAATATCAAAGGTAATAGTATATCTGTTATTATATCAAAATAAAGTTTACTAACTTGATCATCGTTCGTTAGTCTGGGGTCATTTTTGGTTGTCAAGTTCGAGAATAGGTAAAGGTGACTAAACTAAGTGTAGAATGTGAAATACTTGATTATCGTTCGTCAGTATGAGGTCATTTTGGTTGTCATGTTGGGGAATAGTTAAAGGTAACTAAACTAAGTGTAGGCTGTGAAATACTTGATCATCATTCGTCAGTCTGGGTCGTCTTTTGTTGTCAAGTTAGCGAACTGGTAAAGATAGTAAAACCAAGTGTAGATTGTTGGATTTTATTAGAATTATGAAAGTAGTGTGCGTTTACATAGTGAACTTGCTTATCATATTTGTGTTGATTTTGCTACTTCATGGGGGAGGTGGGTGTTGTAGCCAGTTTAGATTCTGTTTTAGTCCATCATTCCTATTCAGGCAATTTGGATTCCACTTGATATGAAGTGCTTCTGATGATATTAGACGTTCTTTGTGGTTTCTGAAGTTTTTCTGGATGATGATTTCAATATTATCAAAATCAATTTTGTGGCCTGATTCTATAGCATGTAGAGACCTATGGCTGATGATTTTTGAAGTTTTTCTAGTTCAACTGGATTTCTTGATGGTCGAAGAGAAGCTCTACGGTGTTCATTTCTTCTGATTTTGATTTCTCGAGATGTTTGTCCGATGTAGACCGCATCACATTCCGAGCATTTTATTTTGTAGACACAATTAGATAGAGAATCTTTGTTCTTTGTTATTACTCCTCCTCTGTCTCATACCTCTGCTTACTGTCTCTATTATGCTTCTCTTGTACTTTCTTCTCTTGCTTCGCATGCTACACGGGGTGTGGCGACTTGAACTGGTTCACACCGGTGCAAAGTTCTATGTCGAAAATAGACAGACAGACAGACAATATAACACCAGAAATAGATCGCTAACACATGCAGTCAAAAGGCAACTAGTCTTTTCACATCCTCCACTTTCAATGACCACGTCTCATATCCAGTAAAAAAAAAAGACGAAGCGAGTTGTTGCTCAGTGCATGCATCCTTTGATTGATAACCGGGTGGTATCACATTTGCTCCAGAGATAGCGTAAGTTGGCAAATGCCAAACTAGCCTTCTGTGTATCCGTAATAAGATTTTGTCAGTGATCAACCCTTTGGGAAGGGTGATGCTCTACCATCCTATCTTTAAGCTAAGAGTCGTTGTATTCCACTCCTGCAGCCCATCATCTTATATTCGACAAGAGCGGTTCGCATGTCGATTGATCGAATAATTCTGCTCCAGGTAGTTTAAACGACTCTGCATTTGTCAGCGTCTTCCCAAAAAAAGAAGAACAACATCATTCGCATACCCTAAAGTTGATAAGCTTATTCCTTTGGTAACAGGTCTAGGTCGTTAAAATCACTTAGGGTCAATTTCATTAGCACATTAATGATCAAATTAAAGGAGTTTAAGACCTGTATGAGGAGTTACCATGGTAACATTTGTAAATTAATAATTGTGTATTACTACATGCTGCTTTTATCTCTCCCATCTAAATCATTCTATTTTCTATTTCTACAGTTCCTGATAGCCCAAGTAGTGAAGATCCAGAAATGGCTACACAACAGTTTTGTATTGTCTTTTTACAACGTTATTGTAGTGACGGTGTTACAATGGCACCACCATTCTCTACATGTAGTCTTGATACTGCCTTATCACTATCTGTTGGTACTAGTCAAGTTTGTGATGTAAGTTGTTATTGTTGCCTTTGTTCAATGATTACTTATTTATTTCATGATTATTTTGTTTAAGCGTGTGTGTGTGTTTACCTGTCTCCTATTTCAAAAGGTACAGGTGTAAGTGGGGGAACTTTGTGTACATTTACATGATTTACTCACTGTTATGTACTCGTCGCTAAATTATTGTTATGGTCTGGTCGAGAAACTAATACTCCTGACGCAAAAAGGCGGAAATCAGAAGACCACTAGGTTTGCGATGATACTTCTATTGTCCAAACACAAGGAGACGAAAAATAAATGGTCTCACACCAAAGTGGTAAGTAAGTAAAGTAGTTCACACAAATTGTGTATGCGAAATATATATGACAAGGGTGTGAATAATCATTAGACAGTTTTAACATGAATGGCTAATTATAATGAAGTATCGATCCACATATACATAGCGAAATATAACAGACATATCAACAACCACACATAATATGGATATATGTCACCAAGCAACGGACTGTCAACAAACACTCATATTATATATAATATAATATAAGAAGAATACACATTAATAAAGGAGACAAGTTCACACAAGTGAAATGGTCACAGACTAAGCGAGCAAACAGAAAGAGAGACCAACATACACACACACATAAATATATATATATGTGGATACATATCACTCACTAACTGACTGATTGATTGGTGTCGATGCTTCAGTGTTAGAATCCTGTATAGTAACACTGACTGACCGACTGGTTTCAACATAGAACTTTGCATCGATGTGCAGCAGTTTAAGTCGTCACACTCCACTCCTTGTAGCACACAAAGCCAGCGAAGAAAGTAAAAAGAAACGCGAAATAGAGACAGTAAACAGAGATATGAGACAAAAAGAATAGTTATAACGAAGAACAATATAGTTTCATTGAGTATTATAAGTCACACGGGGAGTGGATGCATCTGCACCAGCCTTTGACAACGACGATTTTGAGCCATATCACCCACCAACTGTCTCCAGCCTTCATTGATATTTACCATCTCGAGGACCCCAACCAGTCAGTCAGGAAGTCTACACCTTCCTACTTGGCTTAAACTAACTTTTGTGGATTTGATTGACTGATAAAGCCATGTTCTGGTTTGACCACCACTGGCTTTCTCTTTTCCAACCTGATCCTATGTGTCAGCTAACATTGCCCATTGTCGAGGAAAGCGATGGACGTCTAGGCACGCGTAACACATGTGGTTGTCATCTCAATCGATGTAACTTCACAGCCTCGTGTATTGATTTCCCCTCCTTACCTAGCACTCGATCGACACCTAACCTTAATATTGCTTAACTTATTTATACCATTCAACACGGGAGATAGAATGCAGACACCTGTGGTCGAAGACAGCTAGCTAGCAGTTTCATGTCTTCCAGTCAAAATGGCCACGTCTCACTCAAAGACATAAAGGAGGACGGAGTGGATTGGTGATCAGTGCACACGTCTTTTGGTCGACAGCCAGCTGGATATCACGACGGCGTAAACTGGCGGATCGAGACTTCTGTATCCGTGTTGAGATTTCGTCAGCGGTCAACCCGTTGGCGTTGGGGCTGATGCAACTTCTCAAATAAGTGATGTGGTCAACACACCCCACCGACCACTTCACTCCCTATTGCTAAGCTAGAAGTGAGTCAGTGTAGTCCAGTCCTGTAACATCATCTTACATTTGAATAGGGGAGTGAATCACATGCCAAACATTCACAGATTTCAGCTCAAGGTGTTCAGAAGACTTTGCATTTTGTCAGCGTATTTACCTAGGAGGAAGGATTATATCATCTGCATAGTCTAAGTCAACGAGATTATTCCCTGGTAACAAGTCAATCCCTGCGTCTCTAAAGTGAGTTAGGTTTAAGTTCATTAATACATCTATGATGAAATTGAATAGAAATGGGGATAATGAGCATCCCTGACGGACACCAGTTCAGATGAGAACTCGCCGTAAGCTCTTACCTGGTTGGCTATACAAGTTCGAGTAGAGTGCAGTGTTTGGTAACACACATGGTTTGGGGTTTGATACACTCCTTCTCTTAAACTTCACTTAGTCATTTATTTGTTAAGAAGAAGGCGCTGGTAAGTAAATCCTGTAAAATTAACAACAAAGCACTTGAAATGCATGTACTGTCCTGTCCATGAAGACTTTCTCTACATATAGATCTTTCGATTTTGCCATTAGTAATTTTCGCTAGAAAAAACCTCTAGGAATTTAATAGTATCGTTTTCCTTGTGTTCTATTGTGAAATTAAGATTCTGATGGTGGCATGAGTTGAATTTTATCAACATGTCTTCAGCTTTTGATCTACTTCCATAGACAATAAAAATGTCATCAACGTAACTGAGGTATACATCCGTTTTTGATTGGACACTCTAGTAACTAGTGTGATGTGTGTCTAGTCCTTCGTGTTAGGTGCAAACTGAATTCTACCAGTCAGTCAGGTTTGTAGTGTGACCACCATTTTAGGTAGCTCGCCATTACTCTGCACATTGATTTTTGATGATATTAGATGGTTGGAGGCAATCGACCACAGGAAGCCTTGCCCAACCTAGGTTTCGTGCTAGTTGGCACTCACCAGTCAGTCAGCAAGGCGTATCTGCAAGTTAGCTTGAAGGAACTCATGTCCCTCATTCTGAGAGTCGAATTCAGTCTGCACCAAACACCAAGGACTAGACGCATCACACTAGTTACTGACTGGTATCCAGCTGAAATATCCACTACAGTCCTACAGGGGGTCAATCGCGAGTCCGAATAGCTTAGTGCTAACGTCTGTCTCTGACTGCTGACGGCACTAGGTGATGCGGGTTCGAATCTCAGAAGGTGGGACATGAGTTCCTCCAGGGTAGTTGCAGATATACGCCTTGCTGACTGACTAACTGGTGAGTGTCAACTAGCACGAAACCTTGGTCAGACAAGGCTTCCTGGGGCCAACTGCCTCCAACAATCTAATATACATCCGTTTTATTGTACATGTTGCTGCAAGGTACCGGCTTCTAGGCCTGACAAGAATAAGTCTGAAAAAAATTATTAATGTAATCGTGGTTTTTGTGTTTTATATTGTCTACCACCACCACCCAGCAACCCTCCCCCCCCTTATAGTTTGCTTTTATGCTTATATTCTCCCTCTCTCTCTCTCTTTCCAAATACAGCGTAAACCACTATTTATCTATTTACACAATGATAATAGTGTTGCCTGTCATGTATTCTGTCAACAAGTATTATGCTCAAATGGATTGATCCGATTTTTAACTGATCATGAATTCAGTTTATGGCCATGGGATATGACAAAAACAAGAGCAAGAGAACGCCTGCTTGGTTGGCTTGAAGTGAAATTACCAAACCTATCGCGGATTATAACACCATTACCTGTGAGTTTTTTCTTTCTCTTGATGTGTATTTCTGTGTGTGTGCGTTTATTTATGCAGTGTAATTCATTCTTCTGTTTCTTTAGACTGTTTAAGAAGCCTTTTTAAGGTATAGATACATGCTGCAGACATTTCATATCCTCTTATGCTTACTTTTGATTTCATCAAGGGAGGAATCATCTATCGACTGGTGTCTTTTCATCACTAACCAGCGCTATCTGTCCTCGAATCGAAAAGTTTTTTGCCAACTCCTATGACGAAGACCCTGATGAAATTCAGGGGATGAAATTCTGTATTTACAAGTTCACCTGCAGTTGCGGTGGTACACGCAGATATAGGTAGAACCAATAGAATGTTCCCATGTCGTCGCAGAAAACAACATGTTCCAAAATGGTTACTAAAACATATTTTCTATGGTTTGGTTTGTAAGGGTGTTAGTTTTGTTTTTACGAGTTGATCACGGATTGATATCAGCTAGAGAACCATTGAAAACCAGCCAAATAGAGTACTAGAAAACTGCTGTTTTGTCCTAGTTTGAGAATCATCGGCAGTACGCGTCCACCACCAAGGTTCGAACCTAGGACCTTCCGGTTACACGGCAAGGCCAGCCCATGATTTCTAACTTCTACCAATTCGTGATTTAGCGTGACCCCAACTATTGTCGTAGATGGAACATCCATCCTCACACGTGACATCTGAATGAATCTCACTGGTCTTCTAAATACTTTGAGCAGAAATCTTCGATTATTTGGGATAAGATCTCCTCATTTTGTCAAATGTAAGACGACGCTACAAGACTGGAGACTACATCGATTCTCCTAGTTTAAAAATATGGAAGGAGTGAAGTGGTTGGTGGAGTGTTTTGACCACTTCACTGATTTAGGCAGTTATATCAGCCCTAATAATGGACACAAAAGGCTCATGTTGGGATTTGTCAACTTACGTCGTCTCTGGCCTAGGCGTGAAACTTGTCTGTCGATCAAAGGAATGTGTGTGTACTGCTCACCAGTTCGCTCTGTCCTCTTTTGTGACTGTGAGATGTGACCATTCAAGGGGGGGGGAGACATGAAAAGGTGAGCTAGCTGTCTTTGACTCATATGTGTCTGCGTTCTATCTCCCTTGTTAAGTAGTTTACAAAAGTGAGAATTATTGAGGTTAGGCGTCAAGCGGTTAGATAAAGATGGAAAGTTAATCGATAAGATTGGGAAACTATATCGATCGGGATGGCTAAGACACGTGTTACACATGCCTAGACATCGCCTTCCTCAACGGGAAATGTTTTCTGACATAGGATGAGGTTGGAAAAGAGAAAGCTAGTGTGATGGTCTAACCAAAATCAGTCAATGAAATCCATAACAGTTAATTTAAGCCAGCCACGTGTAGGGTGTTGTGGACAACCTGACTGGATGCAGTCCTCAGTAGTATGATGTAAGGACCAATGAAAGCTGAAGACACCTGGTGGTGGTGATATTGCTGAAAATCGTTGTCAATAACTTGCACAGATGCATTCACAGCCTGTAATCTCCCATATCCAATAAAACCCTATTAATTTCCTATGTTACTGTTCTTTCTCCCTTATATTTCTGGGTATTATCATTCTTCCGAATCTCTTTTGTCCTCCTTTGTGTGGTGTACATGGAGTGTGGGGTTACACTTGTGTACAAAGTTCTATGGTGAAACCAGTCGGCCTGTGTGTGTGTGTTTTGAAGCTTTGAAAAGGCCTTCGATAGCGTAGTGTCGATCGAGAGGTGATTTGGCAACTACTTCGTTACTACGGGGTCCCATCGACAATTATACATCTCATCCAACAGTTATACGACAATGCTGCATGCCAAGTAATCCACAACAGGAAACTTACGGAAGCCTTCGAAGTGAGGACGGGAGTGAGGTAAGGCTGTCTACTATCGCCAATGATCTTCCTGCTTGCGGTAGATTGGATAATGCGACAGACAGCGGCGAGCAATGAGGAAACAGGCATAAAATGAACTCACACAAAAAACTTGGAGGATCTGAACTTTGCCGATGTGATATATGTCTGATTTCACACAAACTGGAAGATATGCTAGTGAAAAGCAACAAGCTGGCGGTAGAAGAAGCATCCAGAGAAGATAGGCCTTCATGTGAATATAGAGAAAACAGAGGTGATGAAGATTCCTGGCCAACACCAACAGCAACAACAAGAGAAAACAGTCAGCATAAATGGGAGGAACCTGGAAGAAACAATCTTCTTTAACCACCTACCTACCTGAGAAGCATAGTTTCAACTACAGGCTAACGGAACTGACGAGGATATCAAAGCCAGAATCGGAAAAGCAAGACAAGCTTTCATTACTCTTAAGTCTGTGTGGAGGTCAACATCACTCCTTAGCATCAAAATAACATCCGGATTTTCAACTCCAATAAGAAGTCAGTCAGTGCTACTCACTGTACGGATCAGAGACTTGCACTGCGCGTCATAAAGAGCATCTCAAACAAACTACAGACCTTCATTAACAGTTGTCTTCGCTCAATACTCAAGATCAGATGGCCAGTCAGAAAAGATCATCAAAAGGGATCTCTTGCAATGAGCGAACCAACCCAGCAGGAAACGATTGTGCAACAAATAGGCAGGAAGAAATGGAGATGGATTGACCATACTCTGAGAAAACCATCAAGTGGCATCACTAGACAAGCCATTGCTCGAGTGGAACCCGAAATGGAAGCGGCGAGTTGGTCGTCAGTGTGAGGGTGACTTGGAGGAGGTGATGTGAAGAGGAGATGAAAGCATGTGGGTGGCAGACTTGGAGCGGGGTGAAAAAGTTGGTAGAAAACCGACGGCAATGAAGACGCGCGGCGGAGGCCCTATGTTCCTCTAGGAATTAAAGGATATAATAATAATACATTTGTCTATTAATTTTGATGTATTTTGATGTAAGCCATACTCGCTTCCTGTTTGTTTGTTTTTTATTTCTGAAGTTTCATTCTAAAAATGACTCCTCACTCTTAAGCACAAAAAATTGAAGTTTTTGTTTTATGTTATCTGAATTTAAAGTTTATTGCAACTTGAGAAACATCAGACTTTAATTGGTTGTATGGTGACTAGTAGTGGAATCCAGGATAACGCGCATTTCGTCCTGTTTGGGACTCATTATCTGGATATACCTGCATTTTCCAGTGAGGAGTGATGATGTTCCCACCGAGGCTTGAACCCAGTGCCCATAGTTTCGAATGCCAGTGCATTATCCGCTAGACCACTTGGGCCACGAGACCTGGCCACCTCTTGTGCAACGGGTCGAGCACTTCGGTCCAATCAGTGGACGGGAAAATCTAAAATTCAATTAAATTGAGAAAGCTCAGCTAAGAGAGAGAGAGAGTAGAGGTGTGTGATACATCGTTTCGAGATGGCACAATTTGTTGCAAATTGTCTTGAGCAACTGATGTATTGACTTGTCATCAGGATACAGTGTCGTCGACTCAGTGTATGCGGATGGTATTATCATCCCTCTCTATTATGCCGCTGACAAAATTTAAAGTATTCTGAACACCTTCATCGAAAATCTTAGTATGTTCAGCTTGCGATTTAGCCTTGTTAAATTTAAGATGGTGCAACAGGACAAGACTAAATCGACTCACTTCTAGTTTAAAGATAGGGAGAGTGTAGTGGTGATCAGACAGGTTAGTCGATGAAGTTGTGAAACTCACATCGATTATGCGTGTCGGTAGTTCAGGAGTAGAATCTTCGCCAACTATGCACTTTGTCCAGGGTTCGATTCATGGCTGACGCGCTTGTGAACCTCGCTTAGTCGACATATTAACTCAAAAAAAATTGGGAAGAGTAAGCGTGAGGGTAGCAACTCAACCCCGTAAGGAAAACAATGCCAATCTTCAAAGCTCAAGATGGAAGCATATTTTCTACTCAGGACAAAAACCCTGGTCAGAGAATGCACCTGAGCACTGTGGGCAAAACGTGGGCTAAATGATCGATTTTGGTCGGCAAATAGATGGGTAAAAGAAGGTAGAAAAATGTTACATAATTTGCCCACTTTACCCTCCAAAGCCTCAGGATGGTCGGGGGTGGGTGTCTTGCGCTGCGGGTTGGCCACCCCTCTGTACACCTCTTGAAATGCTACCATATGACCGGGCGTCTTACATAGCCTCTCCTGAGGAAGTCCTACTCACTGCCTTCACGTGGCAGAGGTGTTTTTCACCGAAGTGAGAGGGCGAGAGCGGATGGCCGGCGCTCTTCACCGGGTTGACTGTCCATTGGATGACAGTGTAGGGGAGATGGCTAAACCCTGGTTCCAAACCTCCAACGACTGGCGTATGAAGCTCACCGGAGCTCACCGGGAGACGTATGGACAAAGGGCTTATTGGATGCCCTGGATGACTGGCCCCATTCAAAAAGGCGTATGAACCGGACTCCAGTCACCGGCTCCCAATGGATAGTGGACTCCCTACTCCACTCCTACTGCCTTGTAGGTCACATTTGGTTGTGTAAAGGCTAGAGCTGCACTCTCAAACAAAAGGCCGAGCGATTCTGGGGACATCACTCGTACCCAATTCCCATGAAACTTCATGGTTCATGAAGCCGGCTCATCCTCCCGTAGGAGATAGCCGAAGTAAAAGTAAGTACTTTACCTATATTGGCCACTTTTTCCCTGCTTGCCCATTTCCCGAAAAATTCAGCTGTCCCACTTTTTCCCAATTTACCAACACGACCCACGTTTTCACCCATTTATCCCATGTACAGAAAGTCAAAAATTACCTACTTTACCCATGTTACAACAGAAAACTGCCCACGTTTTTATCCACATATCCCCAGGTCCAAAAAAAAAACAACACCGACTTGAAAGGGATAAAAAGACGGTCTGATAAAGTTTGTTATGCTGAACGTTCAGTGTACATGTGTGTGTCTGCGGAGGGGGGGTGGTGATCCATTAGGAGAAGAAATGTACCAATGAGTAAAAATAATAGTTGATTTCTATGGCTTCATTCTATTGGATCATTTCTTAACACATGTACATTGATTTCGTCATCTCTTTACCTCACACTCAGAGTAGTTCAAGTGATACTTTGTAGTAGTAGTGTAACAACAGAAGACAAGGGCCAGGAAACAGATCGTTTATTGTGGAAATCAACACATATTTATGGATTTTCATGTACATATTATAGATTATTGTCAGCAGAAAAACACGGCCTTCTGATTGGTTGTTTCTCATAGAAAGTTAACTTTGCATCTCTTTGTGGCTGCTGTTTCTTGAATGTCAGATCATCTATATGCTAACTGTATCCGCCTACGCAAAGTCTGCTGTGACTGTTTGTTGAACCTGTCTTTGTTCTTATTTTTCTCACTACTAATATTGAAGACGTAAACATTGACGTAAATTACTGTCTACCAATTTGGCTAGCAGCCAGCTCTCACCACAGTAGTAATAAGGAGTTTGATATTGATCTCAAGTTAGATTTCTTTACTAACTGATACGCCACTTCAAGAATGAATACAGAAGCTATGAAACATTAGACAACTGCCTGGCTATATTTTAAGACTCATTGACAATAGTAGTTTTAATAAGAAGTCATGAAAAGTGAGTTCCACTCTCACCTAACAACATTGGCTATCGGTGGTGCTATATTGACTTTGGTGTAACATGCTTACTTGTTGCCCTGAAGGTTTTTTTGGGCCCATTCCCTGATAGAGTCATGTGTGTTTACTGACGAAGAGTACCAAATTTATACGTAACAAGTATCCAGAGCTTCCTGAATTTCATTGATTCTGTGACTTATTAAATATTCTCATTGTCAAAATTAAAACAAGATGACATACAAGCGGACAATATTGCTTCCAAATAGACTATCCTCAGGCTTAATAATGTCTTACTCAAATGGAAGATGAACTCTACCTAGCCGCGCCACTTTTATCTGCCTTTAGAAATATACTTACTCCCGTGAAGAAAGCTCTATGTGGAGTAACTAACTAACTAACTGGACACTTTGACGAACGCATTACTAAGCCGCTTCCTTCATGGTTGTGAAGAGAGACCAAAATAAAACTTACAACAAGCCGTATTTTGTTGTTATAATTTGCTGAATGGACAGAAAAATCGCGTTTTTTAAGTTATCTGTTGCATTCTGTTCGGCCTTTGAAATGTAATTCGAACATGACGTTTTTTATGCACTTTTCTGAAACAATGGAAATTCGGGTGAATCACCCTCACCCCCGCTCCGGATTTTGTCTACAAAAGAAGTTTGTTCTACCTTTGCCTCTGCCTTTCATCACTTTTCACTGCTTGTTATACATAAATGTCTACCCAGTTCACACCATTGGTATTAGGTAACTTTTTGTTTTTACAAGATTTTAACCCAATTTAATTATTCAGTTCTTTACGTAATACCATAACTTTCTTCATTATTCTTTTTGTCGTCACCTGAATCAGCTGTTTGTACTTTTGTTATCATTATTATCACTATTGTCTCATAGTCGTTGCGTAATTACTGACATGTTTTTTACAACGTTTGGCATTTTTCATCATGTTTCACAAATTTCGTCATCATTGGTTAGAAAATTTCTTATTTATAAACCTGTGTGCGTCTGTCTGTCTGCTTTTGACATAGAACTTTGCACCGATGTGCACCATTTCATGTCGCCACACTCCACTCCTTGTAGCACACTAAGCAAAAGAAGAAAGTAGAAGAAATACAAAATAGAGACAGTAAACTGGGATATGAGACAAAAGGAATAGTAATAACGAAGAACAATATAGTTTCATTGTGTATTATATAAGTCACAAGGGGGAGTGGATGCATCTGCACCAGCCATCGATGGCGATTTCGAGCCATATCACCCACCAACTGTCTCCAGTCTTCATTGGTGTTTACCGTCCTGAGGACCCTAACCAGTCAGTCAGGAAGTCTACACCTTCCTACGTGGCTGGCTGTCTTAAACTAACTGTTGTGGATATGATTGACTGATGAAGCCATGTTTTGGTTTGACCACCAATGGCTTTCTCTTATCCAACCCGATAAATCCTATGTCACCTTACACTGCCCATTGTCGAGGAACGCAGTGGCTAGACATGCATACGCAAGACATGTTCTAACATGTGCGTCTGTGGTACAGATGTAGAATGCTCCCAAAACATTCACATAGTCTTGGGCTCAATTCTCGGCCATCGACGCATTACAAAACCTCTCCAAGCTAACTAGTGAAGTAAGGCAGGCGAAAAGGGAAGGTTGGCCATAAACCAGCAATCTCATACCTTGTAAAGAGAAAACATCACCACCAGTGAAACTTCAGAGTTCAAGTTCGAAACCCTACCTTCCACTCGGAACACAAAGGAGGAAAAGAGATGTACATTACAATAAAGTTTGCGTAAGATCTAATCATACTTTGATCGAAAATAGCTATCCCGAACAATTTATCAAGAAACACATGACAAACAAAGCGGAAAAGGATCATTCACTATCTGTAAACAAGAAGCCACTTTATATACGACTGCGATTCAAGGGCGATATATCAAGTGAGGTAAGTACGAGGAAATTAAGAAAAACAGTTCAAAGAACTTTTGATGCCAGCAAACTACACTTATTATTCTCTACATGACCGATGGTGCTACCTCGACTGAAAGATGAAGTTCCTAGACTAGCCACTTCAAATTGTATCTACTAATTCAACTGCGCTTGTACTGGAGCGAGTTATATTGGTCCTTGCTCTAGGAACTTGATTTTTCGTGCTCACTCTAGAAAATCTCCCAGTATGGCTAAGTAAGGGTGTAGTTAAAGCCACTAACAGTTCGATATTGGACCATCTGGTGCAAACCGGTCGGCCACAAAACCAGTCAGCATTGAAGAATCCTTCTCTATCATCTACCGGATGCCTAATAAATTGCCAAAATCACCGAAGCACCGCATGCCTTTAAACAGCAGAGGCTATTGCATTTACCACGCAAGCAACCAGTGCTCTGTGTGCAAAAGAAGCAAGTCCAGCTAGCCACTACTACTGCCCTGGTGCGACTTCAGTAGAGATTATCAATTAATGAATTCGTAATATTATCTTTCCTATTTTTTCTGACATTCAGCTTATTTTATGTTGATGCTATTGAGCTGTAATCTATCAGTATTATTATTGATTCGATGTTATTTAAACAGCATTAATGTTGTGTTCATAACACTAATTCAATCATTCATTCATTCACTATAATGTATACCCATAACTGTAGAGCCTGATGATGAATGGGTTATCGAAAAGAGTACTCTTTATTCAGTATCCATTCCTTTAAGATCTAATCGCAAAAGAAGAACAATATTCGCTTATCCTGCCTTGTTGTAACTCTCTAAATGATATCGGTTCTCATCTACCTTGTTATCGAATTGTATTTAAAACAAAACATGCGACAAAGATTTTGGTCAAACTTGAAAGGACTCGAATCTCTACAAACTAACTCTTAATTCATCTGTGACCGTTTACAAGATGAGAAGTCGTCACTGGTTTGGTCCATCCGGTCGGGAGTGAGGACAAATACTCTCCGCCGATGATATGGGATGGTGATCTCGCTGAAATCATAACCTTGGTAGAAATTAGCATTCATAGGTCATTGAGTTGGATCCTAACGGCTGAATGAATGGTTTACGAGCTTGACTTGTAGCCGGAAGATATTTGGCTCGAAGCCTCTGCGGAGTGGGTGCATGTTGCTGATGTGTCCCGAACTAGGAGGGCGAAACATCTGTCCAGTACTCTAGTAGTGGTTTTCAATGGTTCTCTAACTGCTGGTATCAATCCGTGGTCAAAATTGAAAAGCTTTTGGTCACTGCTTTAATGACAAATGTAGTTTAGAAGTCTAAATGTGTACTAGTTAAACATTTTTCCAATGGGTATTATTACTAAATTCCAGTCCCTCTTTATCGATTCATACTATATACTAGAAGATTGACACATCAATGTGGGTGTAAATTACATAATTACTTTCAATGCTGTTATTCACCAATTCAAGTGTGTAGTTCAACAAAGGCGAACAGGGATTCTAAAGTATTGGCAAAACAGTCTAGCTGAGCTATTTATTGACTGACCGGCCGAAACAGAAGGAGAGTTAGTGTTGCATGACTGAAAAGCACAGAGAACAGCTACTTGAACTTTTGTCCATATGCAAACTTCACTGCAGGCTGTCATTCAGTGAATCGGGAGGTAAACCATTCTCGATGGACTTTTTCTAACGCCTCATCCCCAGAGCAGACACACAAGCTTACTGGTTACCGGAGAGAAACATTCTACTGCTAACACTCTCCTATTCCTTAGCAGTACAATTATGCTCTCAAACCTGCAGCAGCGTGAGCGATTTACCCGAGTGATCTTACTGGCATGGTCTAACCTGTAGAAAGATCTGTTTGTAGCGCCAGTATAGCTCGATGAGTGATTGCAATATGCAAACTGGACTACCATGTCGATGTAACAGCTATCAGTTGGGGTTCTCTTTAGCAGACGGTCAGCATAATTGTTTTTTCCACTAGCTAGCTATAGTGTGTTTAAACTTCTGTCATTATTTCCATATAATACCGTACCGCCTAAATCAAGTTAACTACAAACTACCGCATATTTGTAAAGTCAGTTTGAACAAAAATGCACATGTTCAATCCTGTATAGCCAACGTGACTTAGAATGGTAGTGGTGTGTATTAACATTCGTCTTCTTTTAACCTGTTTGTCTTGTCATGTTTTTTTAAACGTTGATGTGTGTGTGTGTCGATAGGCTAACCTTGTGATATGTGTTCATCATCATGTGACAATGATACGTTTTATAGGTTTTCGCCTTTTTCCTCAAAAAAAAACGACAACATCTCTTATGATTTTCAGCTGCTTTGTTGTATGTAAACTACCTGTTGTACATGGTGTTGTAGTAGTGGTCCAATGATCTCTACAAAATCAGCTGATTGTCGCTAATGTCATTAAACTAAAATCTACCAATCAGAGGAGAGTTTACTTAATTCTCCAACCTTGAAGCAACCAATCAGAGTGAAGCAGGCTAATCATACATACATACACGCATAAAGTCATGGTATATGTCATGAAACAAAGAAATTTAAGTATAGTAAACAGGATTACTTTCTTAAAAACATGTTTTAAATTTCAGACAAGCAAACAATCGTTGAAGGGTTGGGCGTTATCTATATATGTTGACTAACTTTTTTAGCTAGCGTCAGTTTGGAGACGATACGTTATAGAAAGAGAGATTAAGCTGCTACCTCGACGTGGTGGTCGGGCTTGAACACCGCAATGATCTACTCAAGCTATACTGGCTGAGACTTATGTCTCTTGAGGTCCTACCATGCCAGGCAGGTTGTTTGGATAGCGGTTAAACAAAAAGCAGCTACCCAATCCAACATCATGATAAATACAAAATCACAAAATTTCATGCCGGATCGGCCGTGGCCCGGATTGACAACGACCGCGCTTCCTGCTGCCGTGTCACAGGGCAGGAGTGATAAGTATGCTACTGAGGCACACCAAACAAAAGAGAACGAACAAAAACAGGCCGCGTGTGACCGGCCTCAAGCAGTTGTCCCCTGGGCTCTGCGGTCACGCAACCAACTTCCACGGTGTGGGCAGCCGGGAAGTAACAATCGCCCTCACAATCCGAAATGCACACGAAACCTCTCTATTACTCACTCATCTTTGTTTTCATCTTCATCTCTATCATCTTGCCTTCCTTCCACTGATGCAACTCCTCGACTTGATAGCTCTCCACTTCCTCTCCACTCTGCGTCCACTAAAAACGATGGTGTCAAGATTTAATCTAAGACACACTATTCCTTAATTTTATTTTGTATTTTTTCCCACACAGATTTTCCTTTTGTAGCAGAAATTTTTTTCGACTCAGGGTTTTTCGCTGCTTCTTCATGAGTAATAGTGGGTTTATAGCTTATCCCAACAACAGCAGGGCTTAATATGGCTCCATAGTTCGTTGCTATGTTCACATAATGATATAAGTATTATATATAGTTTAGATATTTGACGCTAAAATATGAATTGAAAAAGATTTCTATATGTTTTATTTAGCTTGGATGACATGAAAGTTGCTGCTGGTATGTAGCCCAAAATGTCACCTCATAGTCATACCTGGGCTGTGTGAGTCTCAAAGTTAAACACGTGAAATTTTCTGTTGTTAGTTTCCAGGGATTTGATTTTTTTTATTACAGCTTGATTCCATACCCTAGTTTTGGTACAAGTACGGAATTTTCAGCATGTGATATCGGTAGCCCAAATTTTGCAGGCCGACCATAGATATCAGGTGTGCACCGGCAGGGGATCGAACCTCGGACCATGTGCATTGTCGGCGAGCATCTTAACCACTGTGCCACCGACGCACAGGATCTTATCATGACATGATATCGGTAAGAAACCACCAGGGTGTAGTGGACAACTGTTTTGTCTTAATTTGGGACTATTCATTAGTACTCACCCGCCCCCACGGTTCGAACTCAGAACCTTCCGGTTACAGGATAGGCTCATAAACCACTGGAATCAGATACAATGACCAGCCCATGAATTCCAAATTCTACCAATTCACGATATGGCGTGACCATTAGACAATGTCATCACTGGCGAGTATTTGTCCTCACACCCGACTAGCTGCACCCCACTGGTCACAACTTCGCATTAGAACCGAGGTATATACCCGCGTGAATAGGGTCAGTCGTCACTAGTGAGCATCAGACTGATATTTTCTTTTCATAGTCTTATGCAGCTATATTTAAGTATCCAATTGCATCATAATCGCTCAGTTTCTACTCTTATGCTGATAGCGTTCTTTTCATGCTAGGATATTTAGGGGTAGGGTTTAACTTCTATCTATTTTAGTTGTTTTTATATGACTACCTTTCTGTATTATAGTCATTTATGCAATCAAATAAATACTTACTGACAAAGTGTCCCGAACTAGCACTAAACAACTGTCTAGTACTCCCTGTGTGTTTTCAATGGTTCTCTAAAATGGTATCACATTCCGTGACAAAATTTGAAGTAAATATCACTTGTTTCGTCCTGGCTTTACACTCTGTAACTGTTCAGCGCCCCTCCCTGATATGTGCTGGTTTGTGATGAAATCTATACTGAAAGTACTAATTATCTCTCTACAAAAGCCAGGTCATTACTAGCTACTAGATGGATGTCATGAAGCTCTAGCGAGGAAGTCGTAGGATCAACCATGTCACTTGTGGAGCGGATGCTCATCGATGCCGTTGTCTGACGTCAAGGCTATATCCCGGATTGGATTCATGTGTTACTGAAATCCAACTGACCCAGTTTCTCAATGGTCAACGAGGTTCCGGGCTCGATCCCTGGTTGACTGAGCACTGTTCAAGACTACCGAACTGGTACTCCTTATGTGTTTTCAGTTGTTCCCTAACTGAGATCAATCTGTGATCAAACTTATCTCTGACGTAGTTTCCTAGCTATTCTAATCCTAAAAAATCGGGAAAGTTAGCTGTGTGTGTGTGTGTGTGATTAGCGCAACCCTCAAGCTTCGTAAATAACCACTCCATCACCAAGGAAACTTCTTCGCTGGAATCGGGGGCGGGGGTGTTTCTGAGTTTGAGGACTGATAAAACCAGTCGTCGACGAAAGCAAAACCAATAACATTAGTTGCATGAAATGTCCCAATGGTTTAGGCTGACTACAATCTCCTAAGACGCAAGTAGAAATTTCATGATCATTATTAATCAATAGACAGAAGACCAGTAGTTCAGCGAAGAGTCTCTTCTCGGTGGTGACGAATTCATTTTCATAGCTGTGCAATCGCATATATATATATATGGTTGTTTTGTATGTGTGTACATTAAATTTGTCAAACGAAAATACGATTAGTAAGTTCAGATGAATCGGATGTTGATATATGAGGGTAGTAACAAAAGGGATGAGTTGTCACAATCGATTATTAAAGAAGAGTTACGTAATAACGTGAATAGTCTGATGAAAGCGTTGTACTCAGGGTGCACATGGAAACAAAATAACATACGGAATTACGCAGAGGTTTTAAGTAGTTAGAAAAATAAGCATACGAGCAAAAGTTAGGTGAAATCAACAGAGTTCCTACCATGAGAGTAGAAGTGGTTGAATAATTTTCTTTTGTACGCATGGTTCTGCTTCTTCCAACTGAATGACTAGGACTTCTGCGATGTAAAGACGACAGAAACGTTTTGTCTTTGACAGATTGTTCTTCACTTTGTAGATTACTTTTAAGGAGGAGGCGTTTGTTGAGGTGGAATAACTAGTGTTGGTGGCGAGATGTTCGATTATTGCACTCTTTATACAGCCATTATTAATCATCCTTTGCATTTCGATTGGAATTCAATGCCCCCCCCCTCCAACTCCACAGCTGCAATCCCACTTCATGATAAAGCATCACTTTCATCTGATTCCCTGAGTGTTGTTGAGTACTCCCCTAGTTTTTCCCGTTTAATATCATTCCTTACAAAACCTACAAAAGTTTAAATAGTAATCACCATTGATATTGATCCCATGACATGTTAACAGTTGATGACGGCTTGTTTGTTTTTCTATGGTTTGATTGTCATTTTCATTCCATTATGGGTAAATTTTTGTTTTGATAAAGTCTTACAGTATTATACAGTAATTTTTACTGATGACCATGTTTCGAGCACAATTTATTGCCACTCATAATCATATCAAGGTAATAATCACACGACTTCTTAACTTCATTTATATAGCTCTATTATTTTTCATTTGATTTTCACTTGATTTGATTGGTACCGGTATTTTCCATATTTTGAGTATGCGTGATGAGTCATTCCTATCGCATGTGTTGGGTGTAGATTTGATGAACAAGAATTCAGTAATCAACCTCTCTTGCTCTCCATCTACCTAGATAACTTTTTAGAATTTTAACCCTCTCCCACCCACCCTATTGTGTAGTTGCATGAAGCGCGATTGCAGAGCTTTTTTCTAAATTACTTATCTTCTCGGGGTTAACCATTTTTACCTTAGTTAAATTCTTATGTTCTGACAATCTGACTATCCCTGACCTACTAGTTTGACGTAATTAGTTGACTTAATTCACAGTAGTCATTGTAGGGTATTTTGTAAATTATATTATTTAGTTTAATTGGGTCAACCGACAGGGTCCTTTAACCTCCAGAGCTTGTCCTACCTGAGTGAGTTTGTTGGTTTAAATGCCACCGTAATTCCTGATTTATTTAGAATCCTATGTATAACTGTAGATGACTTATATTCTCTGTTATTTATGTTGTGGTGTAGACTTCCAGGCTGGGGTCCTCGGGACGGTAAAAATCTATGGTTGGAAACAGTTGGTGACATGGCTCAAAACCGTTCTCAGTGGCGCAGATGCATCCACTCCCTGTGACTTATGATCTTCAATGAAACTGTTTTGTATTTCTTTATTACTCCTTTGTCTCACACCTCTGCTCACTGTTTCTATTATGCTTTTCTTGTACTTTCTTCTCTTGCTTCGCGTGCTACACGGAGTGTGGCGACTTGAACTTCCGCACATTTGTGCAAAGTTCTATGTCGAAAACAGACAGACAGTTATGTATGTTATTATTACTAGTTTCACAATTATTTTTATTTTTCTTTTGGCCTTTTTCAATCTTCCTAATGAATTTTAAAGGATAGTTGGAACTATATAAATGAAGTTAGATGTCGCGTGATTATTACCTTGATGTGATTATGAGCAGTAATAAATTGTGCTCGAAACACGGTCATCAATAAACATTACTGTATAACAACACTGTGAGGCTTTATCAAAACAAAAATTTACCCATAATGGAATTATTCACTACCACAGCGCTGTGCGTCAGTGGCAGGGTGGTTAGGACGCACGCTGACCATGCACATGATCCGGGGTTCGATCCCCGGCCGACGCACCCCTTTACCTCGCTAAACCAGAAGTAATGCTGGTAAAGAGGAAAGGTTGGGCATGAGGCTGGCTAGCAACCGCATCCTGTAAAAATAAACACTGCGTCGGTGGCACAGTGGTTAGGACTCCAGCCGACCATGCACATGGTCCGAGGTTTGATCCCCTACCGACGCACACCTGTATCTATGGTGGGCCTGCAAAATTCGGGCTACCGATATCCATGCTGAAAATTCCATACCTGTACCAAAAACATACGGTGTGGAATCAAGCTGTAATCAAAAATAAAATAAATAGAAACTTCCACTGGGAACGTGAAGGAAAATTATTTATTATTATTATTACATTATATTACAGTGCTCAATTTTTATTCTTATATCTCATTACCATTATGGTTGTCGTTGTTCTTCTCTTCATTACAGGTGGACAGTTATCCACTTCTAGCTATGATTGTCAAGTTATCTGGTCAACTGGAAGTACTATGTATTGTAATGGGTACTGGAATTGTAAAAATGTGGCCGTTAGATCCATTCCCCCCGCTGGGTGCACATAATCCTTTAACATTATCAATGAATCGTTTTACTGAACAACAACAAATCCATGATAGTGAGGCTTCAACTGGAACTGCAACAACAACAACACCAACGGGAGTTGGCAGTTTAAAATCTGATGTAATTGTTGCTGAACTCTGGCAAGCTTATACAAATTATCTTGAAGTCTTAGAACCAGAATGTGCTATAGAAAGAGAACTGATCGCTCGTCGACGTGTTCTAGAGGAACAAGAAGCTGCTTATGAAGAATCTTTGCGTCGTGATCAACAAAAGGTGAGGCTGTATCGTTTAATTTCATATATATATATATATATATATATATATATATATATAGTTTGTGAGAGAGCTGGGATACTGCCTGGATGCCCAGATTGAAGCAGGGGAATGAATGTCTTAAACGGCCAATACCCCGCGAACCTTTGACTTGATGTCTCATCCACAGGGCAGTGCAGCTATGTTCCTATGGTTTCCCATGATGAAAACTGTTTCATATGCCATTTTATCCTCTCGGATTCTGCCGCCCATTTACACTATAGGCTTGGTATCAGTTTTCCAGCTAGCCTAGGCTGTGATAGACTTACGCCGTCCATCAGTGTCGGGTTGTAAGTGCCAGACGTTCGCTTTCACCGTTTCGCTTATGTAAGTAACACCCTCGCGGCTTGAAAGTGACTAATAAACTCGTGGAGAAATTTAAAAGCTTCCTTCGTCAAATTTGAAGTATGCGCTGAAGATGTTATTGCCTAGTGGTGTAAGGCAATGAAAGCTTCGCAAATAAACCATCCAGCTAAGCTAGTTCAGAGAACACAAATACATAAAAAATATAGCTATATCGATCAAATCACGTGGATACTGTCCAGCACCTCTCTCTCTCTGTCTGTCCATCTTTATGTCTGTGGAGTCTGGTTGTTCTGGTTGTTGTTGTCGTCGTCGTTGTCGTTTTTTTACCACAACTCTGTGCGTTCTATCTCTTGTTCTTAGATGGTGCGACATAGCCATTAATTTATAATGAAGTTAGGCATAGATGCATCATAGATGTACTAATGGACTAAACCCTAACTCACTGCAGCGACTCAGGAATTGACTTTCTATCAGGGAATAATCTCATTGACTTAGAATATGCAGACGATATAGTCCTTCTAGGCGAGGACGCTAACAAAACGTAGAGTCTTCTGAACACCTTGAGCTGCAGTCTTCAAATGTTTGGCATGAGATTCGCTCCCACCAAATGTAAGATGATTTTACAGGACTGGACTACACTGACTCCCAGATTAGAAATAGGGAGTGAAGTGGTAGAGCACGTTGACCGCTTCACTTATTTGAGAAGTTGCATCAGCCCCAACGCCAGCGGGTTGATCTCTGACGAAATCTGTGCACGGATAAAGAGGGCTAGTTTCACATATGCCACTTTACGCCGTCTCTGGCGTAGACGTGATATCAGGCTATCGACTAAAGGGCGGGTGTACTGCTCAGCAGTCGGCTCCATTATCCTTTATGACTGTGAGACCTGGCCACTGAGAGTGGAAGACATGAAAAGATAAGCAGTCTTTGATCATAAGTGACTGCCTTCTATCTCCTGCGTGAAGTGGGTTTAATAAGGTGAGCAATATTGAGGTTAGGCATCGGTCGAGTGCTAGGTAAGGAGGGAAGGGAAATCAATAGACGAGGCTGTGAAGTTGCATCGATTGAGATGGTTAGGACATGTGTTACGTATGTCTCGTGTAGCCTAGTCATCGCCTTCCTCGACAGTGGGCAATGTCTGGATTCAACATAGAACTTGGCACCGAAGTACAGCAGTTCGAGTTGCCACTGGGCAATGTAAGCTGGTATGAGCTCAGTTCGGAAAAGAGAAAGCCAATGGTGGTCAAACCAAAACATGGCTTCACCAGTCAGTGAAATCCGCGACAGTTAAGTTTAAGCCACGTAGGAAGGTGTAGACTTCCTAATTGGGACGGTAACAACCAATGGTTGGAAACAATTGGTGATATGACTCAAAATCGTCGTTGTCAATGGCTAGCGCAGATATATCCACTCCTTGAGACTTATGATATCTAATGAAACTGTATTGTTCTTCGATATTACTATTCTTTTTGTCTGTTATCTCTGTTTACTGTCTCTATTTTGCATTTCTTCTAATTTATTTTCTTGCTTTTTGTGCTACAAGAAGTGGAGTGTGTCGACTTGAACTGCTACACATCGGTGCAGAGTTCTATGTCGAGAACAGGCAGGTAGGCAGATAGAGTGAGTTTTAGGTAATAAAGGGGTGTCAATCGATAAATTGTGATGCTGTATCGATTCAGATAACTAGAGTATTTATTATTAATAATAGCCAAGGCATCATCTTCCTTGGACAGAAATTTTAACTGATATTGCGTTGTGTTGGCAAAGAATAAGAGATGATGAAACTAATTCATGAATTCTTTGACTATTGGTATGAAGCACTCATTTCAAGCAGATGTAGACTGGCTGTGAAGTATGTTAAGAATGTGGTTCAAAATATCATCAACAGTCTTCCAGGCATTGGGTCCGGTGTGTGTGTTTATGTGTATATTAAAATAGCAAAGCTACCTTTTTATTGTCTATTCTAATTGTTATGACGACGTGATTTACCCGGTTTATCTAACTTGACTAGAATGCACCTCCAGACAAGACACTATAAATCACTTTTTAAAAAAAATATCCCCTACAGTGTGAAAGATACAAAAATTAGACTGGCGGAAAACGACAACAACAACCGTGTGGTATATCATTTTTACGAACCTTCAGAAATAATTTAAGCCGTAAATAATAAATAGACCAATCTGATTGGTCGTACGACGCGACAGTCTCTCAGAAGGTGAAGCCATAAATCAACCAATCAGAAAAATCTGACCAATCAGGTTATTATATCAGCATATGTCGAAATCATGACTTCATGGTTAGTTAGTTAGTTAACAAAGAAGCTTGTTTTCCGTATTAATAGTAATTTTATATATATTATAAATGTATATTTTGTCTAGTCAAAACAAAACGAAAGAAAAAATAAAAGTTCACCTATCGACTTAATGCATGTACACCATTAAGTCAAGGTGTTTATCAGTTCGGTCACATGACGAGGCAATAAAAGTACCATTATGCAAATAGTGACATTCAATTTGGTGCTGTAGTCCAGAAGTGCAATATTAAAGATAAGAGAAAAGGTAATACACAAATCTGCATCAGGAGTGTGTGGCTAATGGTCCAGCAGCGATGGAAAGATCGTCAACCACGCTATAAGTGATCTGGGGTTCAACCTCTGGCTACTGACTCACTCCTAAACCTGGCTAAGCTAGTAGTTAGCCTGGTAGATGGAGAAGGTTGGGTGGAATGCAAATAACCTCACTCCATATAAAAAAAACAGCATCACGACGATTAGAACTTCAAAGCTTGAAGCCCTATGTTCGCCATTTGAAAAGTAGACGGTTAAAATGATAAAAAAAACTAATCGAGTTAAATAGTCCCCAGAAAGAGTGATTACATAAAGAATAAAGAGGGTTAAATGGATCTGCGAAAATCACAATAGGAGTGAATTTATCTTCCACCTTGTCTCAAGGCATTGGTTCTAAGCGTCTGACGGACTCTAAACAGGTACATACGTAGTCTTCATTCTCTTACGTGGCTGTCTCAAGCTAACCAACAGTCAAAGACTTTATACAGATGATGTCAGGTTTCGATTTGGCCATCTAAACAGAAGGTCGTAGACTTCGATCCAACCAATCAACAGGAAAATCCAAATGGAATTAAATAATGAGTAATACAGTTCAACTGACTGGAGTGAATAGTATTCATGGATAATCCCCATCCAGGCATTAATGAAAACAAAACACGTAGATCAGCGAAGAGTCGGAATTCGCCGAAAAGAGACTCTTCGCTGATCTACGTGTTTTGTTTTCATGAATAGTATTCAACTAGAATTAAATGACAATCAATGTAAGAGGAGTGATAATAAGGGGGTAGAAATGCAATATGGTGGGGGTGGGGTGGCATAATATTGTTAAAAGCAGAAAATCCCATATCCGGTGTGTTAAAACAGATCAGGTACGTTATAGGTTCAGTGATGATTGATTGGTCAAACTTTTTCTGCATGCAGATTTCGAGATTCAGCATAATTTCATTTGTACTTCTTTTAGGAAGAATCCCATATATTTTGTGAATGTCTCTGAAGTCAGTTGGTTTACGCAAGTTCACATTTCGTATCGAGATCCGATTAGGTTTTCTGAAGGAAGTCGCGAACCAACTTCAGAGTCATCTATCTACAGAATACATTGGAATCTAAAGGAGAGAGAGTACACAAGAAACTTCTTCAAATCGTAGAAGTGGATTATTATTATTTATTTATCAGGAGCTGCATTCCCATGGTTTCCTGTGACCCATATGGGTTCATACGCCATTTGATCCGATTGGATACTGGAGTCCATGCACCCCATGGTAACTGCTTATAGTTTAACCGCTATCCAAACAACCTTTCTGACATGGTCGGACTTGCAGGGGCATGGGTCCCAGTCAGTTTAGCATGTTGTGTCATTACGGTATTCAAGCCTTACCACCACGACAAGGTAGCAGTTATCGGTCGGGGAAGTGGATGGGGATTCTGAAGTTGATTGATAAGTGTACACTTACCTGTGCGTCAGTGGCACAGTGGTTAGGACTCTCGCTGACTCTATGCACGTGGTCCGGGGTTTGAACTTCGGCCGACGCACACACCCGATACCAATGGTCGGCCTGTTAAACTCAGGCTACCGATATTACATGCCTAAAGTTCCATACCTGTACCAAAATACCGTGTGGAATCAAGCTATAATAATAATAATAAAGATATATTACTTACCATATGTCATATCAGCTTAGACCACGGATTGCTTTCAGTTAGAGAACCAGGGAGTACTGGACAATCTGTTTGGTCCTAGCTTGGGGCTCCTCGACAGTGTGCACCCAACTCAAGGGCTTCGAAACCAGGACTTGCTGGTTACAAAACAAGCTCCAACTGATATCCATCCGTAGTCCGATCCCTATAAAAGTCAATTCTAATGGATAGTCGCAAACCAGTGGGACGAAGCATCTGTCCACTACACTCCAGTAGTGGTTTTCAATGGTTCTCTAACTGATATCAATCACTCCATGGTCTAACCTGAAAGAAACAAAATCCGTACAATCACATAGTTGTACAATCGAATTTATATATAATTATTTATGTGTGTATATGTGTGTGTACATGAGGTTTGTCAAGTTTAGATAATTGATCAGGTAATAAAAGAATGATCTAATATAGAAACAAGGTTAATCTGACAGCAACTAAAGTAAGATTGAGTTAGTTAGTTAGTAAGTTAGATGATGACGTAATATAGTTGACTAAAATGTTTCAACTTAGGTCAGGATGTAGCAACAGAGGTAATTACAGGTAGAAACTGAGTAGAAGTGGGGCAGAGAATAATGCCATTTTTGAATTAGAACTGAAATTGAGCAAATCAGTTGGATGACGTAACATAAATGACTAGAAATTAGGCGATGGTCAAGTCAATAACCATGTGGTAGTGTAGTGAGGTGTAGAAATTAAATCGGGTGGGGGTAGAGAACAAGAAAGTTGAAAATGTAAAATATTATAACTGAAAAGACAAAATAATACTAATGAAGAGACATGCAAAAAGAAAAAAGATTAGTTAGAATTTACTTGTAGGGTAATATGACAGATTACGTCCATTGCT
Source organism: Trichobilharzia regenti (assembly GCA_944472135.2). NCBI lineage: Eukaryota > Metazoa > Platyhelminthes > Trematoda > Strigeidida > Schistosomatidae > Trichobilharzia > Trichobilharzia regenti. Next base: position 66,064,366 of record OX235267.1, read on the forward strand.
GCAAGTGTAGTAATTGAACGAACGTCTTGTGTATGCGAAGTTCAGGACTTAGCAAGTGAACCAATCGCTATTGCTTCTGCAGTTTGAAGAAGTCTGCTTCGTACACCTTTAGGAAGACTACCTCTTACTATGTAGAGGACTTTGAAGTTTATTTGGGAGGGGGTGTAACTTCGTGTCCGGATTCTATCAGATGTTCTAAGATGGAGCTGTGGGAGGAGGGGGCATCGTTTTTCTCCTGTGTAAAACCATCACAGTGGGTAAGTGTGTTCGGTGATACGTTTGGAAAGCGAACGCTGGGTACTGCCGACATACAAATTAATTTCAGGATTTCATCATGAGCTGACATTAGTTAGAGAACCATTGGAAAACCTGCAGGGAGTACTGGACAGCTGTTTCGTCATAGTTTGGGACTCTTCAGCAGTACGCACCCGCCGGGATTCGAACCCAGGACCTTCCGGTTACAAGGCGAGCTCGTATATCGTTAGGCCACTGGGACCCGGCGGGTGCGTACTGCTGAAGAGTCCCAAACTAGGACGAAACAGCTGTCCAGTACTCCATGCAGGTTTTCCAATGGTTCTCTAACTAATGTCAGCTCATGATGAAATCCTGAAACTAATCAAATCCCTGCAAACCAACACTTGAATACAAATTAATTCTTGAAGATATGTGTGATATCATTTCACACTAGAGGAGGAAGAGGAGATAGAGCACAAACATCTTGGTGGTCACAAAACTGCTAGCCAGTTTTTTTTTCGATTTCTCCCACCTTCACAGTAGCTATATCTCACAACGAATTGCTGCACACCATACAATACATCTCTCGTTGATCGATCGATAACCACCGCATTGTCTAGAGATATTTTTCATTCATGTTAAAATGTTTGCTAAAGTACTTTTTCAATTTAGTGTGTAATAAATATCTAGTTTGTGTTGTGTCACACTGTGTATATAGTGTTTTAACGATAAGAGAAAAGACGAAAACATATATTATAAGTAGACAATCTTTAAACTTGATCGTTATTGAGTCGGATCCTAGTGGATGGATGGTCTACGAGCTCGACTTGTAACTGAAAGGTCCTGGGTTCTTACTAGTGAAGAGTCCAGTTTCTCCTGTTTTTGAATGATCTCTCTCTAACTGATGTTGTTTCGTGGCGAAAATCCAACCCAAAATGGTTGAATAGTCACAATGGCCTTGGCCTTGTAATCTGGAGGTTCAGATTTCGATTCCTGGTGGAATCTTGGTTGCACATTGCTGAAGAGTTAGAAATTAGAACAAAACAGCTGTTTTCTTGACGAAGTCTGCATTGAAATCTGAATTCAGACAAAGTGCTAGGTCACATCAGATTAGTGAGGTTCTTAGTTGCTTCATTCTTGGAGTTCCTTGTTGCTAATCCTTTCTGGTCATCCTCTGATCTTAAGTATCAAGTGGAGACAACTGTTGATGAAAGTCTACAGTCTTTTAGCACGAGCTTCAAATCTCTGAACCGCATAGAACAACAAGGTGAATCGGCACTACTAGTTTTGGAAATCTGAATCTTGTTCTTCTATGCTTAGTACAGTAAATTTTCACACACTGACCCTTCAGATTAATGCAGGTCTGCTTTGTGGTGTGTAGTTTTACAATCTCCTCAACCGTATCAACTGCGCCTGTATCTATCTGAAACGATGCTGTACTAAATGAGTGAGAAAAAAGTGATCTCCTTTCTGGATTTCTCCCATTGATAGTGATTGGTAGTTGTTGTTATCGGGAGGTGAGTCCTGTCTTCACTGCCTGCTTCTTCTACCAACTGGTTAGTTTTTGTCTGTAGATGACACAAGACAGAAGTTGTCCTCAAGGTCCAAAATCTTCTGGAGTCTTCTGACTCTCTTCCTACAGTCTTCTGCATGTGATCCAGTCTACCAGAATCAAGAATATCATCCTGAGTGCCGCCGACAATTATACATCTCATCCAACAGTTGTACAATAATGCTGCATGCCAAGTAATCCACAACGCGAATGAAACTTACGGAATCCTTCGAAGAAATGAAGACGGGAGTAAGACAAGGCTGTGACTGTCTATTATCTCCAATGATTTTCCTGATTGCGGTAGATTGGATAATGCGACAGACAGCGGCGAGCAATGAGGAAACAGGCATAAAATGAACTCACACAAAATCAACTTGGAGGATCTGGACTTCGCCGATGTGATGTATATGTCTGATTTCCCACAAACTGGAAGATATGCAAGTGAAAAGCAACAAGTTTGTGGCAGAAGAAGCATCAAAGACAGGACTCCAAGTAAACAGAGAAAACAGAGGTGCCGAAGATTCCTGGCCAACAACAACAGACAACAATCAGCCAGCATAAATGGGAGGAACCTGAAAGAAACAATCTCCTTTACCTACCCACCTACCTGGGAAGCATCGTTTCAACTACAGGCGGACGGAACTGACGAGGATATCAGAGACTTGGCGCCATGTCATAAAGAGCACCTCAAACAAACTGCAGACCTTCATCAACAGCTGTCTTCGTTCAATACCACTCAAGATCAGCTTCCCTGAAAAGATCACCTACTGGGATCTCTGGGAGCGAACCAACCCAGTAGGAAGCGATTGTGCAACAAATAAGCAGGAAGAAATGGATGTGGATTAGCCATACTCTGAGAAAACCATCAAGCGAGATCACTAGACGGGCCATCGCTCGAGTGGAACCCGAACGGGAATCGGCGAGTTGGTCATCCGTGTGAGGGTGACATGGAGAAGGTCATGTGACGAGGAGAAGAGGAAAGCATGTGGGCAGACATGGAGTCAGGTGAAAACTCTAGGAGAGGACCGAACGCAGTGGAGACACGCGTCTGAAGCCCTATGTTCCTCTAGGAATTAAAGGAAATAGTAATAATAATAATAATAATAAATCCTGGGTGATAACAGACAGCCTCGACTTCATAGGCTTCGTTGAATTTTCCATTGTGATGATGAATCACTTGATATATATGGCACTGTCATCATTTACCTATGAAATGAGAATTTATAATTAATTATTATCAATATTATTATTACTATTATTATTACTAATTACTATTCTACAAATATATTCTTTAGGAATGGGAACGTGCTAAAGCCAAAGCTGAAGAGGATAGACGCAGACAACTTGAAGAAGAACAACGTATTCACAATGAATTAAAAGCAACACAGCATCGTTTGTCGATGGCAGCAAGTTTACCACCAGAGCCTCCAGCACCTAAAACTCCTGCAGCTGATGCCTTTTTGGCAACACCGCATGGTAGTGCTGGTATAACAACTCTACGATTTCGTTTACCACAAGGTTGTACAGTGACAAGTACACAGACTACTCCTGGTACTACTGCTGTTGTTAATCATTTAACGGATGATACAAGTGTAAAAAATGGTACAATTATTCGACGATTTTCTGGTCTTGATCTATTAAAGCATGTATTTATTTTTATGGAATCTAAAGGTTTTTCAAAATCTGATTATAAATTATTAACTACATATCCCACAAGAGATGTAAGTCGTCGTCATTATCTTAAAATTTTTTTTATGTTGTATCGTGTAGTTCTTTTGTTTGTGTGTGCGTGTGCGATTTTACTTAGTGACTAGCTGAGTGAGCTAGCTTCGTCAAGGACAAAAACATGGCATCAATCCATGAAATCCTTGACAGTTAAACTGAGTCAGGTAGGGAGATGCAGACTCCCGGGTTGGGGCCCTCGCGACTCTAGGAATCAATGGCTGGAGACAATAGGTGACATGGCTCAAAATCGTTGTCAATGGCGCAGATGTATTCAATCTCTGTAATCTTTCATATTCCTTTCTACCATTACCCATTCTGTTTCACTCTTATATTTGTCAAACTCTATTAATTCTCTTCACTCATCTTCTTGTCTACCTCTGTGTTATATTTGGAACGTGGCAACTCGAACTGCTGCACTTCGGTGCCAAGTTCTATGTTGAATCCAGCCAGCCAGCCAAGGACAAATGAGATTAAACGTCGGGAGTTAGATAAGATTAGGGTGGGGGGAATCAATAGATGCCGCTGTGAAGTTAGATCGATTGAGATGGTTAGGACATGTGTTACATAGGCATGCCTGGCCATGCAGCGCCTTCCTCGACAATGGGTAATGTTAGCTGATATAGGTTCAGGCTGGAAAAGAGCTAGTGGTGGTCAAACCAAAACATGGCTTCATCAGTCAATCAAATCCACAACAGTTAATTAGAGCCAGCTAGCTACGAAGGAAGATGCAGACTTCCTGACTGACTGGTTGGGGTCCTCGAGACGGTAAACACCAATGAAGGCTGTTAATCTTAACATCGTTTATTTTCTGTTGTATATATATGTTTGTATATATATATATATATATATATATATATATATATATATCAATTATTTGTGTCCATGTTTATTATTGTCTTTTTGAATAAGGTATTCAGAAAGCAAATTTTGCCGCGAGATGATATCTTCATTTCGTAGTTTCTTTACAACCACTTTACAACTAACATGGTTAACAATAATAAAATAAAGTTCATGAAAATTACTCAGTTAAATAAAAAAACAAAAGTACATACTAATGACCAATCATCACATTTAAATAGGTCAAGTAGTCCATGGTACATGTACATACAGTTAAAGCTGTATGTGATATATCCAAAGTGCTTCCATCACCTTCAATAACCTTGAATTAGAGTTATGTGATGAAATAATTGTGAAACAGTCATTAATATTGATTTTGTGACCTGACATTAATAAGTGTTTTGCAATGGATGATGATGCTGGATTTCTATTCAGATTGATCGCGTTGGGATTTTCGATATGATTTAGTAGCCATTTTGGAACATGTTCTATTCGCCGATATTGGAACATTCTGTTGGTTCTACCTATGTGGGTGTCACCACAGCTGCAGGTGAACCTGTAGATACAGTTTGTACTAGAGTCCACAGAATTTCGTCCTCTAATCGTAGGAACAGGGATCGGAAGTGTTCGGCTAGTGAGAAAAAGAGATGTGGCGGCGTAGAATGTACGTTTGATGGCTGATCGAAGTCTTTGAGCTGTCAACTGCATAATCTGGTTACCCTTTAATGGTAGGTAGGTTAATAAAGATAGCTTTCTTTGGTACAGAAGTTATCTTTTCGAGATGTGGTTTTCCTTTACTGTGACAAGTGATGAAGTTTTCTGGATAGCCATTAGCTAGTGAAACTGGATGTATGCGTCGAAGCTCATCCATCAATGTGTCACTCGTGCTTATTTTTCGGGCCCTCGAGAACAAACATTTCACCAGGGAACGTTTATACTGGATAGGAACAAAACTGGTAAAATGAAGATATTGTCCACTCCATGTCTGTTTACGAAAAATAGATCACTGAATCGTACCATCATCTCTCCAACAGAATGTTCCAATGTGGTCGTCGAAAAGATCATGTTCCAAAATGGCTACTAAATCATATCGAAAATCCTAACCCGATCAATCTGAATAGAAATCCAGCATCATCATCCATTGCAAAACACTTATTAATGTCAGGTCACAAAATCAATATTAATGACTGTTTCACAATTATTTCATCACACAACTCTAATTCAAGGTTATTGAAGGTGATGGAAGCACTTTGGGGGATTAATCACATACAGCCTAAACTGTGTGCACAAAAATCAATAGACTTCAATCTTCGCCTACCCTGGACTACATGACCTATCTGAATATGATTGGTCATTAGTATGTACTTTTGTTTTTTATTTAACTGAGTAATTTTCATGAACTTTATTTTATTTTATCATTGTTAACTATGTTAGTTGTAGAGCGATTGTAAAGAAACTACGAAATGATATCATCTCGCGAAATTTGTCTTCTGAATGTGCGTCGGTGGCACAGTGGTTAGGACTCTCGCCGACCATGCACATGGTCCGAGGTTCGAGCCCACGCCGACGCACACCTGATATCTATGGTCGGCCTGCAAAAATTGGGCTTCCGATATCACTTGCTGAAAATTCCATACTTGTACCAAAAATACAGTGTGGAATCAAGCTGTAATCAAAAATAAAAAAAAATAAAAATAAAAATTATTCAAATTTCTCAAATGGGGACTAATTGTTTTAATATTGTCTTTGTCGCATTTTTTGTTTTAAAGTTAACATTACTAGATGAAAATATGACCCTGGCTGACTTACAGCTTGTTCCACAAGAAACGCTTACATTAGAATTACGCTAAACCATTATGTCAGTGACGACGACGGGAACAACAATGAGTATCGATATTCCTATGTGAAGAAGAAGATATTGTACATCACAAACACTTATCCACCCACCCACACACACATATATATACCAACTCAATTAATATGCTGTGCTCTGTACATGTACATTCTTTATTATGTATGCGTTAGTGTGTGTGTGTGTATGTGTGGGCTAAAATTAAAATTGAAGGAGGAGAAAACTCTTGGTTTATATATTTTTTCCCTTTCTTTCGTTTTTCTTTCAATTCTTTCTTTCCACACTTCATTTTTGGTTTCTCTGAAACAAAATGGCGGATGTCTCACACTTATTTTTTTTCCGTTTGTCTATCTATCTATCAAATTCACTCACAATTGTATTAATATTTTTTGTCTGCTGCAGTAGTCTTTATTATTATTATTATTTAATCAAACTATTTGATTGTAATTGACGGTAATAGTATAATAACAATCGTATAGATATATTCATTGTGCATTATTTCTCCACTTACCTCACTCTGTAACTCTCCTTCTCTCTCTCTCTCTCCTCTACCCTCCTCACTGTTTCTTTCCTCTTGCTTCTTTGTATTTCGTGATTTATGAATTATTATTAATATATTTCATTCTTGCACTCTTAATTTTTCTAGTGTCTGTCCGTATTTACGTGTCTGTCTTACTTCCTCTGAATTGAATGTGATGAAATGATTGTGGTTGGTTAATTAGTAGCCTGTAGGCGTGTGCGTTTGTGTATATGTATGTACACTGCCTGTCTTTCTAACTATCTGTTTATCTATCGATCTTGTACTTTTTTCAAATGTGTGTGTGTATCTCTATCTATCTATCGATCGATCTTGTGTATGATATCTGTCTTTACACTTACTTTGCATGTGTGTGTCTATCCACCTATCTGTCTGTCTGTCTATCTTTTCACATTACTAATATTATTCGTCTATTATTGTGGTATCCTCATTCAATATTGATTAGTCGCGTAAAAAATACGGGGTAATTTTGTATAACGAAAGGCAAAAGGAAGCGTCTTCGCCTGTTCATTCTCCTTTCCCTCACTTAACTTTGCCTCTTTTTTCTGCCCCTCCTCCTCCTTCTGTGAAGTAGTCGGTGAATCCATGATCGGTATATAATAACTATAAGCATATAATAATGATAATAATTGAGATGGATTGTTGTTAAAAAATACATTGAGTAACCAACCCCCCCTATTTTGATTTTCACTTCTCTTACCTCTTGTCTGTCTCCCCATTTTTCTTTAAATTCATGTTTAAAATCTCTTTATGCAGCAAGCAAAAAAATATTATACAATTAAATATATATGATATTCTGTTTTTTCACTTGTTTTGTTGTATGTTGTGTTTGTAAAACAGAGTGATGAGAAGAAGAAGTGTTTCGATCTGTATGACTGGCCCGCAAGCTTTGCTTCCACCGGTTGATGTGGGTGGTTGGGTATATGTGTAAAACTTGGACACTGTTGTAGTAAGTAATTCCACATTAGTTTGTTTATTAGATGTATCACACAGTGATGAAACAGTATTATTTACTGGATGACACAGTTTCGAACACAATTTATTGTTCATAATCATACCAATCAATTGTGATCACACGACTTCAAAACTTGAGGTTGATAGTTTTCTTTGTTCTCTCCTATTTGTCGTTGTATGGGCAGTAGAATTTTCCAGATATCTGGGTGAACAGGTGTTGAATCATTCCTATTACATGTATTTGCAGTTGATTCGATAAACAAAGCTTCTGTTATCAATCTCTCCCTCCCTCCATCCTGTGACATTAGATTTTAAAACTGTCATCCTATCCCATCCAGGCTATTGTATGGTTGGATGGGTGTAATTGCATGTAATGAGTGGTGTAGCTGAACTATTCTCTAGATTTCTTATCTTATTTGGGTCAACTAGTCTAGATTTTTCTAGGTTTTGATGTTCGGCTAGTCTGACTGACTGCCCCTGTTCTACTAGTTTGACCTATGTATTTGACTTGACAATCATCCCAGCAGGGTATTAGATAAACTAAATTGTTTTGTTTTAATGGCTCCACAAAATTGATCTTTTAACCGACAAAGCTTGTTTCCAATTGAGTTTGTGGGTTTGAATGCCACTTTTATTCCTGCCTTGTTAAGAATTCTGCGTAAGGCTTCCGAGGTTCCTTCCTTGTATGGAATTACTGTTGATGATTTACATTCCTTATTGTTGGTGTCGTCATTAATATTATTATTATCATTATTATTGTTATCATTATTATTATTATCACTATCGCTATTATCATTATTTATTTTATTTTTACATTTACTTACATATTTCTTGACTAATTTATCCGGGTAATTTTTAAGTTTCAAGGCTTCTTATATGTGTATCACTTCCTGTCTTAGATTTTCCTTGGTACTACTTAGTTTTTGTGCTCTGTCATCTGTGGGTGGTTGGGTTTGGATAGAGTACCAAATTCCTACGGATAGCCATAAGTCAGTCAATCAATAGTATGTATATGTTGCGTCATGAAGTGCATGTGTGGGTGTGTGTCATAAATGTTTATGTGTTAACGTTATAAAATATAGACACCCAAAAGATGCGAACGCACCAGTCAGTATCTTGATTAAGCCATACCATTCATTCAGTGCGTTGGTAGCATAGCAGTTAGGACGCTCACCGACCATGCACATGGTCCGGGGTTCGATCCCCGGTCACCGATGCACTCCTTTACCTCGCTAAGCCAATAATAAAAAAAGCTGGTAAAAAGGAAACGTTGGACATGACGCTGGCTAGCAACCCCATGCTGTAAAGATAAACACCACTACTACAGAAACTTCAGGCCTCTAGCTTGAAGCCTTATGTTCCACGAGGAACGTGAAGAAATAAAAGGAAACCCATTCATTCAAGAGGGTTCCACTCATGCAGATGATAGTGCAGTGGTTTCAGTCAGTTAGCTATCATCCAGTAGATAGAATCCCGCACCATGTGTGTGTTTGGCGAGAGTCCTAACCGGTGTGCCACCGACGCACATATTCGTAAATGATTATTAAATCATATAGAAAATCTAACTGAAAATGACTTTGAATAGAAATCCAGTACCATCTGTTGTGAAGCATTTATTATTAATGTCTGGTCACAAAACCAATACTATTTCATGACTGTCTCTCAGTTATTATTATTATTATTATTATTATTATTATTATTATTATTATTGTTACCATGTCACCATAACTTTCTATTCATCAAAGTTATTAAAGGTGTTGGTGGAAGCACATGCATTCCAAACTATGTATGTACAGAAAACACAATAGACTTCAACTTCTGATGAAGTCTCAGCTCGTTTCGCAAATACCAGTTTATGCCGTCTTTGACATAGTAGACGTGATATCCGGCTGGCTATGGACCAAAGGGCGTGTGTTACTGTTCAGCAGTCCACTCAGTCCTCTTTTATGACCTTTGAGTTAGACTTGGCCATTGTGAGTGGGAGATATGAGAAGTCTAGCCTAGCTGTCTTTGATCATAGTTGCCTGCATTCTATCTTCCGTGTGAAGTGGTATAATAGGGTGACCAATATTGAGGTTAGGCGTCGGTCCAGTGCAAGGTAAGGGGGGGGGGATTCAGTACACGAGGCTGTGAAGCTGCACCAACTCAGATGGTTAGGACATGTGTTACGCATGCCTAGCCTAGCTTAGCCATCGCCTTCCTCGACATGAAATGTTAGCTGACATAGGACGGATCAAGTTGGAAAAGAGCCAGTGGTGGTTAAACCAAAACATGACCTCATCAGTCAATGAAATCCACAACAGTTATTTTGAGCCAGTCACGTAGGAAGATGTAGACTTCTTGACTGGTTGAGTCCTTCTGGATGGTAAACACCAGTGAAGGCTGGGGACAATCGATGATATGGCTGAAAATCTTTCTCAGTGGCTGGCCCAGATGCATCCACTCCCCTTGTGATTTATAATTTTCAATGAAACTATATTCTTCAATATTACTATTCTTTTTGCTTCATATCTCTCTGTTTACTGTTTCTGTTTTGCATTTCCTTTTACCTTCTTGTCTTGCTCTGTGTCCTAAATGAAGTGTGGCGACTTGAACTGGTGCACATCAGTGCAAAGTTCTATGTTGAAACCAGTCAGTCTGACTACCATAGACTACTCAACCTATTATTAAAATATAATCACGCTTTTATATTATATAAATGAGCAGTTGTCAAAAATTTTATTTTTCAAGTGTGACCACGGATTGATACCAGTTAGAGAACTATTAAAAACTTGTACTGTAGTAACTGGACAGCTGTTTTGTTCTAGTTTGGGACTCATTAGCAGTTCACACCCACTAGGATTCTAGGCTGGAAAAAAGCTAGCGGCGGTCAAACAAAAACTTGGCATCAGTCAATGAAATCTACAACAGTTGGTCTTAGCCACGTAGGAAGGTGTAGACTTCCTGACTGGTTGGGGTCCTCGGGACGGTAAAAATCTATGGTTGGAAACAATTGGTGACATGGCTCAAAATCGTTCTCAGTGGCGCAGATGTATCCACTCCCTGTGACTTATGATCTTCAATGAAACTGTTTTGTTCTTCGTTATTACTCCTCCTTTGTCTCACACCTCTGCTCACTGTTTCTATTATGCTTTTCTTGTACTTTCTTCTCTTGCTTCGCGTGCTACACGCAATGTGGCGACTTGAACTTCCGCACATTTGTGCAAAGTTCTATGTCGAAAACAGACAGACAGACTAGGATTCTGACCTAGAACCTTCTGGTTACAAAACAAGTTCGTAGGCCATTCAGACACTGGCGGCAACCAACTCAATGACCAACCCATGAATAATAACTCCTGAAAAATCCTAATTTTAGTGCAACCACCAGCTTCTCTTGTAACTGCCAAAGCTCCTGGGTTTTTGAACCACAATGGTGACGTACTGACGAAGATTCCCGAACTAGCAGAGAAGATCTGCCGAGTACTCTAGTACTGGTTTCCAACAGCTCTTTAATTGATATCCATCCGTGGTCAAACTTGAAAACAAATCACAATTCCTACAAACCAACTCTAGAACACACGTTAGTTCACTATTTTGAACCATGATAGTTATAAAGTGATTGTAAATAAACGCTACGAAATTATGGAGTGTTGGTTACAGGTTTGATCAGGAGGTGACATCAGTTAGAGAACCACTGGAAAATCAGGAAGTATTGGACCGATGTTTCTTCCTAGTTCGAGACTCTTCAGAAGTACACAACCCTTAATGTGTTTTGAACCTAGAATCTTCGGGTCACAAGGTGTATTTCTGAGGAGTGTCAAGCTCATGTCAGCTCGACAGCTAGGTGGCTATGAAACCTGTAACCACTTAAATCCCTGCATTTGACACTTGATAATTTATAATACCCATACTGATGACTGGCTGAATACAAGAGGTGGTTACTTGGAATTCTAACGAGAAGCCTCGAACAGTAAGATCCAATAAGTCATATAACAGAACAGTTGCTCGTCTATGACACCGAATGTCGGTCGCATTATATGTTTATCGTGAATTAGCACAAGTTTTGATATTTATGGGCCACTTTTTCGATTGGTTTCCCGTGGTTGAATGTCTTGCGAGCTCACCTATGAGCCGAAAAGTCCCCAATCAGGACGGAAAAAAAATATACGGCATGTTGAAAAATAGCTACAGACAGTTTTCAGTCTCTTCTGGCTAGGTCGGCTCCTATTGGTCTATTTTTCTGCTAGTGAGCTAGCTAAATTTGATTGATTGGTTTTCTCACAGGGAATAGATAACGCTAGAGACTATTATTAAAGGGAGATCTTCACTTAGCTTGGCTTCCCTCAGTGAAGGGAAAACAACTGTATATGTTTTTAGCGTGTAAGGAACGATAGCAGTTGACACAATCTTCTGAAATAACGATAAATCCTATTCCTTGTGGCTTGTGTGTAGATAAGACTTGTGTGTGAAACTATTTGAAATTATAGAAATGGATGTACGAGTGCAATGTATGACCGACAGTTTTCAACATAGAAATTTGCACAGTAGTGCAACAGTTCAAGTTGCTACACTCCCTCCATGTACCACACAAAGCAAGCAAAGAGAGTAAAGACAGACAACAAACAGAAGCGTGAGGGAAAAGAACAGAACAAATAGTGAATGCATCTGCGCCAGCCATTGACAACGATATCGAGGCATATTACTAATTGTCTCCAGCTATCATTGGTTCTTAGAATCCCGTGGACTCGGACCAGCCAGCAGTCTACATCTCCGTACGTGTCTGGCTAGCTTCATCGACTGATAAAGCTATATTTTGGTTTGACCAACTCTAGCTCATTTCCAACCTGACCCCATCCTATTTCAGCCAACATTGCTCATTGCTGATAAAGATGATGGCTAGACATGCGTAACACATGTCTTAGTCATCTCAATCGGTGTAGCTTCACAGCCTTCTCATCTATCACTCGACTGAGGCCTAACCTCATTATTGTTCACTTTATTATACTACTCAACAAGGGAGAAAGAACGGAAACACCTGCGATTATAGATAGTTAACCTTTTCATGTGTTCCACTTTCAGTGACCGTATTACACTCACAGCCATAATGAAGGAGGACTGAGATAACTGCTGAGCAGGATACACGTCCTTTAGTCCATAGCCAACCGATTATCACATCCACTAAGCCAGAGATGCGAAAGTAGACTTCTGTATCTGTGCTGAGATTTCGTCAGCGATCAATACGTTGGGACTGTTAGGACTTTCCTTCAAATCAGTGAAGTGGTCAACGCGCTACCACTTCACCCCCTTCCGTATCATATCTAGAAGTTAATGTAGTCCAGTCCTGTAGTTTCATCATCTACATTTGACGGGAAAGAATTGCATCACGAACATTCTAAGATTGCTGCTCAAAGTATTTAGGAGGTTTTTCACCGAGAAGGGCTATATCATCTTCATTATTCTAAGTCAACGAGATTATTCCCTGACGGTAACAAGTCAAACCCGTAGTCGGGGAAGTCAGTTAGGCTTCAGTTCATTAGTACATCTACAATATAACCTATCTAAATAGTCTAAACATGTCAACTTCTTGAGTGTTTGGGATGACCCTCCAGTTATGCACGAATATCATTATAAGAAAGGATTGAAGGTGAAGGACATGCTATTATCATCAAGTTGTTCATCAAATAGATAAATTAGAATAAATATGTGTGTGTGTGTGTGGGTATGCAAATTCTACTTCACAATCATAATTGATCCTCTTTCATTTCAGTAACTTGGCTACACGTCGTTTTTATTGTCATTTCGCTGAGGTCGTTCAACACATAGCATGATATATGAGTTAAGTGGAGTATCAATGCATTTTAATTCTGATACACTCGATGAATAGGATTATCATGTAGATGTTGTTTACCCTGTTACCTTGACAACAGGTCGTCTTATTATGAGTGGGAAGAAAGTGCAGGGAATGAGTCACACACATACACACCCTAATGTCTTTGGATTGGTTTAATATTACTACTACTAATACGACGACGACGAGGACGACCAATGAAATCCCTCACATTTCATGAGAATAGTAATGTAACCACACAAATAAATCGTCTCCTTCATAATTTCATGATTGATATCTCATAGGATTGTATTCGTTAACCATTTTTGTCTCATTATTCGGTATGTATTTATATTAGTAATAATAAATTTAAATTTTGATCCACAATTAGATAATGTCTGAAAATACATCTGAAGTATCGAATACAAGTGATGAATTCCGTAAAGAGTATGAACGCTTTCAAAATCTTATTGCACGTCTTCATCAAAGAAACCCGGATCTTTGTATTGAAGAAATGGATGAATTTACCAAGAGACTTGACAATCTGTTGTCGTCACAAAATGATGTACCAGAGAATGCATCATCACAAGATTGATCGACTGATGTCAACCGCGTCTTGTATAATTTTTTATATTCTCATTTAATTTCTGTATGCATTAATAATAATAATAATAAAAATAAAAACATTTGTTCATCCCTTGTGTGTTGTGCTTCATTCATTTCGAATCGTACTTGTTAAAAATGAAAGTTTGAAGAAGAGTAGTAGGTTAACTGCTTACTTGTAACGACAGAATTCAAGGATTAGGCAACACATCGTTTATTTGGAAAATCAACAAATATTTACAGATTTTCATGTACATTCTTATTAGCGTTATTGTAAGTAGAGAAGCAACGTCTTCTGATTGGTTCTTCTGTTGCTAAAGGTTATTCTGTACTGCTTGTGACCGTTTCTCAGAAAGTTAGGCCATATATTTGCGAATCGTATTTGCACACGTTAAGTCTGCTGTGATTGGTTGGTGATTTCCACGGGGTTAAGCTTTTTATTGTTTTTTCGCATGACCCTGATTCACAACGTGGAAATTGACGCCAATTGTTGTCTACAATTTTGGCTGGCAGACTGCTCTCACCACATACTGAAGAAAATGGGTTGTCAAGCTGTTAGAAATGAACTCAATACATGCCTTATTTCTCATCTTCTGGGGCCGTGGCACCGCATGCTGAATAAACATGACTCTTTCGGACGCATCACTTATTGACGAAGTTATACTATCATAGCGAAAGTTGACCTTTGAGAAGCAATCAGGTACCGGGAATGCTGTCAGTGGTCATGTTAAATCAAACGATGCCTGCTTTTTTCGACATGTAGAATGTAGATACAGTATTCTGCTTATTTCACTAGGTACTTCTTCTGTATATCTATGCTGCTAGGTTGGGTGATGGCTTTTTAGATTAGGGTCTCGGGTTAGGATTATGTTTAGAGTAAGGAGGTAGGTTAAAGAAGAGTGTCGGAAATATCAACAGATCTCAAAGTACCATCGTAACGACAGAAGACAAGGTCCAAGAAACAGATTGTTTATTAAGAAAATCAAAACATGTTTATAGATTTTTATGTACATTATTATTCGTTATTACTAGCAGAGAGGTAACGTCTTCTGATTGGTTGTCTTCTTGCTGAAGATTATTCTGGCATCTCTTTGTGGCCGTTTCTTAGACAGTCCGTTGATATATATCTGCGAATCATATCCGCCCACGCTAAGTCTGCTGTGGTTAGTTGTTGAGTTAGTCTTTGTTCTCGTTTTTTTTCTCATGTCCGAGATTGGGGACGCAAACATTGACGTCAATTGCTGTCTACCAATTTTAGCTAGCAGACAGCTCTCACCACACCGTGACTTACAGTTACCTGGCTGAATGCATCTATGATTTCTGCACAGATCGTACACCAAGTAACCGACATCTATGTAGTGTATAATTGTGGTGGTGTAATACAGACGACAGTGTGGGCCAACGGAATGTTATTCTCATATGTTCCCACAGTTCAAATCCTCATTAGCAACAGAATACGATATATCCATTTGAACATTCTATTTCATGTCGTTGGATGTAAACTGACATCACACGCTCAGTGATTGATTGGTTAACGAATATAAACTTTAGATATCTAAAAAGAGGTTTGATTAGTGAAAAATATACTTTGGCTTCCGTGTCTTGCCTTCTCTTGTTACAATATCATGTTAGCAGTGGTTTTCAGTCCATTTCTCAACGATTATGCAACTTTTTAAGTGTGAATTCTGATTGGTTATTCAAGGTCATTGTCGTTTTGGCTGTCACAGTTTAACCTCACCACTTATTCCGCATAACTACGTACTTAGAGAATTCACTGGACTGTAACTATATAATTCATCTGGGTATACTAAAAGTACGATTTTAAGTATTTTAAATTCTGTATTGACCACTGTCGCACTTATCTTACACAATATTGGTTCTCATTTGCTATTATCTTAGCCGACTACTGCACGTTAGCTACCTCCCAGTGATTGTAAATTCCACATGATTGTCTAATTGCACAACTTAGTGAGAGTCAAGTTATATACGATTTCCCCCGATTTTTTAAATATCTGAACAAACATAGAACAAAATAAAAGTGGTATAGAATAATATCGATTCATTTTTACCTCGTTGGTTCTCTTCAGCTGTTTACAGTCTACGTTATTTCATCAAATTAGTTATCATGTAGTTTTAACATGCATTTTGTTAATCACCATGATTCAGTCCTCCAGTAAACAAGATTGTTGTAAGGTAGTCATAATGATACAAATCATCAGGATCACAAAATTACATCATATCATTGGTATATATATATATATATATATATATATATATATATATATATATACCATCAACGGGGGAGATTTAACAGAGGTTGCCTCCCTCACTGACTTGGGAAGCATCGTTTCAACTAGAGGCCCATGGAACGGACGAAGATGTCAAATCCAGTCGGAATTGGAAAGGCAAGACAGTGTCGCCTTCATCAACCTGAAACCAATTTGAAATCTTCTGTACTCAGCATAAGGGACAAGATTCACATTTTCAACACCCATATCAAGTCGAACCTTCTATATGGGTAAAAATCTTGCACTGCGTATCAAAAAAAGGATTTCCAACAGGTTACTGTAGACTTTCATCAACAGCTGACTTCGCTGATTCCAAGCTGAAGATCAAATGGCCGGATGGCTAGAAAGAATAAACAGCGAGGAACTATGGGAACAAACCAACAGGAGAGAGCCAATCACTCAACAAATATGTATGAGAAAGTGGAGATGGATGGATCGGACATACATTGAAGAGGCCGTTGAATAAAATCGTGTGCCAGGCCCTCGAGTCGAACCCAAATGGGAAGCAACAAGTGGGTGGTCAGTACGAGGGTGACATGGAGGAGATCGTGTGGAAAGGAAGAGATGAGAGAGTTTGGTCAATCGTGGACCTAGCTAGCTGAAGAGGACGGCATAAAGCAGAACTAAGTGGAGGTGTGTTGTTGAAGCCGGCCCTATGTTCCACTCGGAACGCAAGGGAATAATATATATGTATATGATAAGAGGTAAGTCTGTGTGGAGGTCAACATCACTCAGCATGAAAATGAGAATAAGATCCGGATTTCCAATTCCAATGTGAAGTCAGTCAGTGCTACTTACTATACGGATCAGAGACTTGGCGCTGGGTCATAAAGAGCATCTCTAACAAACTACAGACCTTCATTGACAGTTGTCTTCGCTCAATACGACTCAAGATCAGATGGCCGGCTAAAAAAGATCAGCAACAGGGAAGGATCTCTGGGAGCGAACCAGCCCAGCAGAAACCAATTGTGAAACAAATCTGCAGGAAGAAATTATGGTGGATTGGCCATACTCTGAGAAAACAAACCATCATCAAGTGACATCACTAGACAAGCCATTGCTCTAGTGGAACACGAAAGGGAAGTAACAAGTGGGTGGTCAGTATGAGGGTGACATGGAGGAGATCGTGTGGAAAGGAAGAGATGAGAGAGTTCGGTCAATCGTGGAACTAGCCAGCTGAAGAGGACGGCAAAAAACAGAACAAAGTGGAGATATGTTGTTGAAGCCAGCCGTATGTTCCACTCGGATGGCAAGGGATTAATAATATATATGAACATTATAAGAGGCGAGTTTCTTGTAAAGTGATGGAAAATTTGGTGGTGTTAGTCTAGTGATAAGTATTATTATTTACTGGATGACAAAGTTTCGAACACAATTTATTGTTCATAATCATATCACAATAACAATCACACTACTTCGAATCATCAGTAGTACTTCTGTTATAATCTGCACCGGTAATTGTTATAAGTGTAATGAACTTCGACTGGTATGGTATAATACGCCTATTCGTTTGTTGTACCTTCCGATTCACTGAGTCAAGCAAATATCAAAAGATAAAGGTTGACCTGTGAATGTAAGTCTGTCTGTCTGTTTTCGACACTGTATATATTTATTAGGAAACAACACATCGTATTTATACATTCTGTTCACAACAATAAGATCGACTCACAGCAGTAGAAATGGATTGTTTTTACTGGTTGGCGGCGATAGCTATTCTGGTTGGTTGACGATCCGACAAAGACCTAGGTGAGACGAAAGTTGGTGAATTGATCACACATTAAACTGCAATACGCTTGAGAAATGATGAATCAGCATAGTAACTCCATCACAATATTTGTGAGAAATGATGATAAACTAATTTATGCTAGTTCGCATCATCTTCTGTATACAGAAGAAGGAAGGAACCTCGGAAACGTTAAGGAGAGTTCTTAACAAAACAGGCAGGAATAAAAGTGGCTTACAAATACCCGCAAACTCATTTAGAAACAGGCTTTTTCAGCTAAAGAATCCTGTGGAGCCGGTCAAACAAAACAATTTAGCTTGTCTGATACCCTGCTGGAATGATTATCAGGTCAAATACATAGATCAAACTAGTAGAACAGGGGTAGTCAGACTAGCCGAACATAAAAAACCTAGCAGCAAAATCTAGATAAGTTAACCTGAATCAGATAAGAAATCTAGAGAATAGTTCAGCTATACCACTCACTATATGCAATTACACGCAATCATACAATAGGCTGGGATGGGATAGGATGACAGTTTTAAAATCTAATGTCACAGGGTGAATGGAGAGAGAGAGATTGATAACAGAAGCTTTGTTTATCGAATCAACTGCAAATCAACATGTGTAATAGGAATGATTCAAGACCTGTTCACCCAGACATCTGGAAAATTCTACTGTGGTGAGAGCTGGCTGTTAGTCAAAATTGGTGGACATTAATTTACGTCAATGTGCATGTCTCAAATACTGGTCGTGAGAAAATATGAACAAAGACAGATTCAACTAACAGCCACAGCAGACTTTGCGTAGGCGGATACAGTTAACATCATATAGATGATCTGACATTCAAGAAACAGCAGCCACAAAGAGATGCAAGGTCAACTTTCTGTGAGAAACAACCAATCAGAGGACTGTTTGTTTGCTTATAATAATCTATAATAATGTACATGAAATATATATAAATACGTGTTGATTTCTTTAATAAACGATCTGTTTCCTGGTCCTTGTCTTCTGTTGTTACATTACTACCTCTACGACAAATAGGAAGGGATTAAAGAAACTATAAAAATAAATTTAAAACAAGCAATACAGGGCTAATAAAGCAGGATTTAATGAATTCATCAAATTTCGGTAGAACTCGTCAGCTGAATACTCTACATATACGGATATATATATACTTTTGAAATTACATTGGGAGATATAAGACTGATAAGTAAACAAACTACATAGAAATAATCATGCAGAAAGACACGTGCGAATGTTTTCCAGGTCATGTTCAAATAGATAAGGGGAGAGAGAGTATGAGAGATCAAAATTAAGATAAATGGCATTACGCTTCAATTACATCACTTAGATAAACTTAGATAAAATTCAATTCATGCCATCCAAATCTCAATTTCACAGTAGAACACGAGGAAAACGATACTATAAAATTCCTAGACGTTTTTCTAGCCAAAATGAATGATGGCACAATCGAAAGATCTATATTTAGAAAGTCTTCATGGACAGGACAGTACATGCATTTCAAGAGCTTTGTCCCAATCCAGTACAAAAAGAACCTAGTCAGAACACTGTTCAATAGAGCACGGAAAATTTGTTCTGACAGTACTATTGAACAGGAAATAAAATCTCTGAAGGATATTTTATCTAAGAATGGATATCCTGAGAAGTTCACTAATAAATACTCTAAAGAAACTACCCCCTGCAAAACAATTCAAACAGTTCCAAAGAAACTTGTCTATATCAATTTGTCGTTCA
This sequence comes from Trichobilharzia regenti, assembly GCA_944472135.2. NCBI lineage: Eukaryota > Metazoa > Platyhelminthes > Trematoda > Strigeidida > Schistosomatidae > Trichobilharzia > Trichobilharzia regenti. Next base: position 66,084,233 of record OX235267.1, read on the forward strand.
AAGGAGATAACGTACAGGAAGTAGTGAAACGAAGACTCGACAAAGCCATCAAGAGAACTTATTATGCTGCAAAACTTGTTATCCTTAACACCACCAAGCGAGTGCTTCAACAATCTGGGAAAGACCATTCGCCAATCCCCAACACTTCAAACTGCATATATCATTTTGAGTGTGTTTGTGGCAGCAAATACATAGGTCGTACGGAAAGGCGATTGTCTACTCGTATGATGGAGCATTTGCCAAAATGGTTAAAAACAGCTGAGTGCAAAGTGCCAAAATCCTCAATAACAAAACATTTTGTGGATTACGGACATGATATCGACGCAGTCAAGTCATTTACCATTGTCAGCAAACAAAGAAACAAGAAGATGCTTGCAATTGCAGAGGCTTGTGCAATTCGAATTTATAAACCAGCTCTCTGCATACAAAAGGAGATTGTCGTGAGTCTTAATCTACCATGGTAATACGTTTTATTCTCTACTTGTTATTATTCTACCTCTTCTTCTTACTATTATTGTTATTATTATTACCATTATTATTATTATTCTTGATTCATCTAAAACTATGCTTTATCAGTAAGATTATCTTAACTCACTTCAACACTATTAGAACTGTTATTATAACTATTACTATTGATATTAGTCTGTTTGCAATTCTCCTTATATCCCCTAGTGACTAATTGTTTATCTAAGTGATGCAATTGAAGCGTAATGCCATTTATCTTAATTTTGATCTCTCATACTCTCTCTCCCCTTATCTATTTGAACATGACCTGGAAAACATTCGCACGTGTCTTTCTGCATGATTATTTCTATGTAGTTTGTTTACTTATCAGTCTTATATCTCCCAATGTAATTTCAAAAGTATATATATATCCGTGTATGTAGAGTATTCAGCTGACGAGTTCTACCGAAATTTGATGAATTCATTAAATCCTGCTTTATTAACCTTTATTGCTTGTTATAAAAAAAAAGTTCTCAAATTGTGTGGTTGTGATTGATGTGATGATTATGACAACACATTTAAGCGAACAGTAATACTGCTGTTTTCAATTAGATCTCATCAGGCTTAACTCGAATACACCTCCCTAACTTAACAAATAAAAATTCAAATATAAACACCAATCATGGTGTTTTGTCTATAGGATAATAAGATGGTGAGTATAAATTGTGCATTTAGTCATAATAGTAGTAGTAATAATAATAATTATTATTATAATGGTCTTACCAATAATAAGGATGAAAAAGTGAGGCAATCTGTGATAACACGAATAATGACAAAACAGCATAATTAAACAAACAACAGGTGGAAGTAGTCGATAAAGGCTAGTAAAAACAAATGAACCGATTACGTAATGCTAGACTGATTGTAAGGGAAGTAAATGAGACAAGTTTTTAGTGAAGATGTGATAAGATTAAGGGATGATGATAACAAAAGGGGTTGAAAATATGAACAAGGGGGGTGGTGTAGAAGTCATTAGTTGGTTATGTCTTAATAAGCCAACAAGGGAGGGATAATCGCTGTACGAACTTTTTTGAATGCATAGTTTAGAATTAACAGTTCGAATGCCTATCGCCTCAGCTGTGTGCAGTAGACGAATATGAAGTCTATTGAAAAGATTTGGTGGGATACCATGGATAGTCACCTTGAAATCCCTCGTTTTCTCCCCTACATGACAATTAACAATTAAATGTGATAAAATTGAGCTACGGATTGTTTTTGTCTGTCCTTTTTCAAACCACCATGGAAGATGTTCACCAGCAACACGTTGGCTAAGCTATCTAGTAGTACGCCCAACATAACTATCACCACAGGTGCAGTTGAATTGATAAATGCACATAGAGATGGCAAAACTATCTAGCTTATCCTTCATCTGCGTCCCAATCATTCGTCGGCTAGAGAATGACAAACATAGGTGTACTGCGTAAAATGTTCTTCGCATACACTCCTGGAAAGTCTTTGGAATAAAATCTCACTTAATAAGTCACCATTAGATTGTAATTTAATAAACAGAAAAATTATGATTATGAACAATAATAAATTATGTTCGAAACCATATCCTCCACTAAATGATACTGTTTCATCACTGTGAGATATCTAATAAACAAATTAATATGGAATCTACATAGTCATAAATCCATGAATATTACAATACCAATACCCAACCAATAAAGACAAAGGAAAATTATATCAGAAACTTGTATCGGTTGGGGTACAAGTATAAGATGGAATACTAATCCTTCAATTTACAACATTGTCAATTGGGTGTTTATAAAATGTACAGCAGTCATTCAGAAAATAAAATAAAATCTGAATAGACAAATGGATGACATACTCTAATTAGTTTATTTATAGTCAAAAGAATATAAGTTTCATTGGAGGTGGGGTAGATGGCAGGGTGAGTTACATTCAGTGATGTGACAGAAATACGATTATCATAATATGATGGATTGAAGTAAACTAGATGAAAAGGGATTGTTAAAACGGCATAATATGGCATAACGGCATTATTATCCTTAGCATGTGTCAACTTTTTTAATTTGTAAAAACAAAATAACTGAGCAAAGAATATCATATATATATATATATATATATATGCATAGGATATTCTAGGATAGTAATCAATAACAATATTGGTGTTTTTTAAATAATATCGATTTGTTAAGTAAGATCAATAGAATAGCAATTCATTAAAGATGCTTAAATTATAATTAGAAGCATAAAAATATCATAGCGAATTGAAAATCAACTAAAATTAGGGAAATTTCTACAAAAAATTGAGGATCATTCCAACCTGGATGGCCAAGCAGTAGGGATAATGTCTGAATTAGCTTCTTTTGGATGGATGCATAAATTAGGCTTCTTAATGTAGATCCCAAAAGCCTCGCAGAATACTGAAGACTGTCAGTAGGGTGAGTGGTGTCCCAGTGGACCACATAGTTAACGTCGTTGTCGATAGGCACTTGACTTCGTGCAATAAATTTGCTAAAGGGATTTTGTCTGACTTGGAGCATCCGCTTTACCCTCAGCTTTCACCTTGCATCTCCTCGGGTAGAACAAGAAGTAACTTCAGAATACTGTATGCTCGCACGTCTAAGTATTAAAATTCTATGATACCATACTTGGCACGTATTTTATGTGATGAAAATAGTGTCAGGAAAGAATTAACTAACCTTTTTTCATCTAGTAAATAAACAATTTCCTCCATCCATCCTTATATACCTTCAAGTTTTACTTTGATTATTTCTATTATATTTATGGTCATGTTAGTTCTTTGTTTTACTCTCATAATTGCAAGCACCAACTTATCTCTATGACTGCTGTAATCTTTGTTTTTCCCTTCACCATATCATGTAGAAAGAACATTATATTCAATATGTTTAAACATGTTAGGATTTCTATACCACATTGACAATAATGTGTGGCACAAGCCAACGGCAATTTTCACTTGTATTCTTATTATTATTACCCTAGCTGTTATCATTATTATTGCTATTTCCATTTTATATGCTGCATGTTTTTGACACTACCTCTATTGTATAGGTGGAAAATTTTCTGTGTGATTAATTTTATTTATAATTTGAGGAAATTAGATGCAATATTGTGTGTGATTAATGCTGAAAATTCCATTCTGTATCACAAGTACTGTTTTTGGAATAAAGTAAATCATTATTATTATTATTATTATTATTATTATTATTATTAATGAACGAACTCTTAAGGTGGAGTTACGATTTTTGCGGTAAATCACTCTGAAAGCCTGGTTTACATCAATCTTGTGTTGTGTATGCACAAGATGAGATAGAATAGCGCAATGCGAATAGATTTTCTTTGTTCTTTACTTAACCACTTTTCAGGGTGACGTTGAGAAATCCGACGAGGAACACGCCTAATTGTACGGCCTATGTAACTGGCTCACTTCACAAGAGCAGTTAAATTGGTAGATAGACATAGAAGCGGTGAAATTAGGCAGTTTGTCTTTTACTCCCGAACGCGAAATAGGGATAGGTCGCTTTGAAGACACAGCGTAATTCAGAAGTAGGGAATACTCTTTTTACTTCATTCCTCAGGCGTTGTGTTAGTATCTCTCACTGATGTCATTCCCGAGGAACTGAATTTGTAAGAATAAGACCCTCCTTTTCTGGAACTGTTAGTACCTTGGGCTGCTTTGATTTTAGATTCATATTTTTATCAATAAACTTTTCTGGATAACCGTTTTCAGTCAACAACCGTTTAATATTATTAAGTTCCTCATCAAGAAATTCATCCGAGCAGGTTGGTCTTGCTCTGTGAACCAGACACTTTATCAGATTGCGTTTGTATTTCACGGGTGCGAAGCTGAAGAAATGAGTATGCTGAGAGTTAGTTGAATTGGGTTTTCTATGCATACAATTCTCCCTCTTATTGTGCCATCCTCTTTTCTGGCCACAAGAACGTCTAGAAATGAAATACTAGAGTCCTTTTCTTTCTCAGCAATAAAATTTATTGCAGGATGAACATCGTTAAATTTGTCCAGGATGTTCTTTGATTCATCCTCATTTTTCATAATCAAAAATGTATCACCTGTATACACCGAGATAATAGAATTCAGGTTCATCAGGTAACATCTTTCAAATTGTGGAAAACACCCATATGGACATGAAAAAGAAGAGAATAAGCATTTCAGCAAAGATATCAAAGATTTCACCTTCAAAAGCGTACAATCGCATTTACATAGAATATTTTACATGGATACAATTATTAACTATTTATTTAATTCCACATAGTAACGAAGGTGATAATAGTTTTCAACTTGATATGAAAGTTTGAAGGTACGAATAAAGATTACAAGGGGCTTAGAGACAAGATTGCACAGAATTGATTAGAAAATAGTTACAACGTATGCAAAATTAATATTGATAACTGGAGAAATAATTTTAAAGTCGAATAAAAGATGATAATTATCTTCAACTTGACGTGAATTACAAGAGGCTTAGAAACGCAGGGATAGAACGAATTACAGGTGTGAACAAAAATGAGCATGGAAACAAATTGAAATCAAAATATTTTCAACTTGAAATGTAAGTTAGGAGGTGTGTGAATATAGATTACAAGAGGCATAGAAACAAAAAAATTACACAGGATTAGAATCTAATTGTAAAATGGTTATTCTAAACGGATTACAAGTGGGATCAGGAGGAGCATGGAAATAAACTTAAAATAACTGATTTTATAACTGAAAAAAAAACTAGGTGAATTGAATGAAGACTGACGGACTAGGGATCAGACACACAGCGAACGAAAACATGCTCAAAAAAGGCTCATTTTCTAATTTCTCAAAGAAAATGTCAACTAGAATGGGTCCTAGTGGTAATTTACACTAAACTTAATATATCTCTTGTATCAGGTGTTGGTTTGCAGGGATCTGATTAGTTACAGGTTTGATCACGAGGCGACATCAGTCAGAGAGCCATTGGAAAACATATACTGGAATAATGTACAGCTGTTTCATCCTACTTTGGGACTCATTGTCAGTACGCACCCACCTCAAAGACTCGAACCCAAGACCTTGCGGCTGTTACGAGGAGAGCTCGTAGACCATTAAGCCAATGGGACCCGACCTAATGGTCCATGAATTTCAACTTCCGCCAATTCTCGACATATATTTTAGCGCAAGCGCCAGCCAATATCACGAACGGCTAATTGTTCTCTTGCCCGACTTGAGTTCAGTGAGTAACTTGAAATGATTATGTGCAGCAATAAATTGTGCTCGAAACATGGTCATCAGTAAGTATTACTGTATAACACTGTGTGACTTTATCAAAAATAAATTTTGTCCACAATTGAATTACGTTTGATTTGATGTGAAATTTTCAACATTCAATACAATTCTGTATCTAGTGTTCACATAACCATTAGGGAATCCATATTGTCTTAGGGGGTTTAGAGTAGTGTCATCCCACTACTTTGGTAAGCGGCATTACCGTCGATCTGTCTTAGGCCACAATCAACCTCCTGTTGTAGGGCTGTGTGGAGTACGTAACAATGTAATTGTACACTTTTGGTTATTTGTAGAAATTCGAGATATTGTACATAATTTTTGTTTAAAACGCTTCTTGTTGAAATATACATAACTTCCGTGTACAATTGAAAAATACACTCTGCTGTTGGAGACTTCGTCTTCTCCCTGGTCACTTCTGCTTACTTGCTCAACTCACACCGTGTTGTATACTTCGGATTTATTGTAGGAGTCTACTACTCTCAACCGAAGACATTTCTACAACCGGAACACAGCAGCTACAGCAGACGCAGTCCAAACAATTAACGTGCCCGTGGATTATATACATAATTTGTAGCCGAGGACTTAGACTTTATATCCAAGTAATCCTTTTTGTTGATACAACTCGTCACTGTATTTTTGGTAATATATTGTGATTTAACACTCCATTGACTTGGATTATTATTCTTATATTTATAATGTTAGTGAACTCTAATATTAGTCCCCTACAAATTAATTGGTGAGCCCGATAAGAACACGGATTATTTTGGCATATTCATATTCTTATTTTTGCTATTTTGTATATTCATTGTGATTTTGTGTGTGGTTTATATTTGTATCCTAATTTGCACCAATAACCTCATATTTATAATGTCATCACCTCAGTCCGGTACATCAAACGAGCAGACAACTAATAGCGAGACAAATGCCACAATAAATGCCATCACTGATTTTCGTTTACCTCAATACGGTTTCGCAGAACCAAGGATTTGGTTTGCGGTAATTGAACCGTTGCTAGAAGCACGGGGCATTAAGTCCCAGATAGCCAAATATGGTATGGTGCTGGCAGAACTCCCTCCGTCAGTATTGACAGAAATCAGCGATTTCATCGAAGATCCTCCGACGGAACATCAATTTGATAAACTTAAAGCCCTCCTCATACAACGTACCAGTTTGTCGGATGAGAAAAGAATCCAACAATTGCTCACAGGCTGTGAACTAGGCCCACGTAAACCATCCCAGCTGCTCAGGCACATGCGCCAGTTAATCGGACATCATAAAGTAGACGAGGTAGTGCTGAAACAGATGTGGTTGCAACGTTTACCTAGAAATGTCCAGCAAATTTTAATCATCTCAGGAAAGTCGTATGACTTAGACCAACTAAGTGACATGGCAGATAGTATTATGGATGTTTTATCTAATAACACCATAAGTCACATAGCATCTGATAGTGCCACACCGTGTCATTCCACACCCACGGCAGACACACCGATACTCGCCGCCATTGCAGACTTAGCGGCAAGGATTGACAAGTTGGAAACTAATAGGTCTGATCGACGAGTCCGGAGGCGGAGTTCACAAAGAAGGTCACCATCACGACGACGATCCTTCTCACGACAGCGTTCTCACACGTCTTCTCGGGATAGTAATATATGCTGGTATCACTGGAAGTTTGGACGTCATGCCCTGAAATGTGTAAAACCGTGCAGCTTTAGCGAAGCCAACCAGGCTCAGGGAAACGCCTCAGCCAGACAGTGATGGCGACAGCTGTTACTGGCAAGCAAACAAGTCGCCTCTTCTATGTGAAGGACAAAACTTCAGACACTTTATTCCTGGTAGACACGGGAGCAGAAGTTAGCGTGATCCCTCCTTCACTATCCAGGCGATCTACACGGACACCCGGAAAACTGTCTCTCCGGGCAGCTAACCACACAAGCATACAGACGTATGGAGAGCAATCCCTCATACTGGATCTAGGTTTACGTCGGCGTTTCACATGGATTTTCATAGTAGCCGACGTCGGTCACGCCATCCTCGGAGCAGATTTCTTGAGTAATTTCAACCTGTTAGTTGACGTCAACAATAAAAAACTGATTGATAACAACACCCATCTAAAGATCCATGGAATTATCTCCAGCTATTCTGTCTATAATATCAGTATTGAAAGACCAGCAGATTGCCCTTTTTCCGCCCTACTTCATCGTTTCCCTAAAATTCTTAAGCCGTCGTACAACATCGAGGACGTCCCTCACACAGTCACTCACAAGATAGTTACTACGGGTCAACCAGTTCGTGCTCGTCCTCGTAGATTACCCCCGGACAAATTGGCAGCAGCCAAGGCAGAATTTGAACACATGATGCAGCTCGGCATCATCAGACCCTCCAATAGTCCGTGAGGAAATATGTACAAGGCTGATTCAACAGCCAATCACAGTAGACTTAACGTGACAAAATATGATTCGTAGATAGAGAACTCTACTTTTCGAGGAATCCCGAAACAACCAAAAAGAAGCCTGCGTTTGTCTGCTTAACTTCAGATAAACAACCAATCAGAAGACCGCGTTTGTCTACTTGACGTAGCTATAATACTGTATGTGAAATTTATATAAATACGTGTTGATTTCCGTAATAAAACGATCTGTTGCCTGGTCCTTGTCTTCTGTTGTTACACTACTACACTGAACCTCACGCTGTCTTTGGAAACCTTAAGAAACTATGAGTAATAACTAACACGAAAAACCAGAACGCGAATTTATGACTCAAGAACCCTTTATTCTTGCACCGGTTTAGAGTCAACCATTGGGTTATTGTACACAAAGTTTCTGATAGTTTTCTCTCTTCCAACAAACAGCGGACGATGAGACGATGACTGAAGTAATGATGACTCCCGCGAAAAATATGAAGTTGGGTTTGAGCAAACAACCATGAATTGATCGTTCAGTCTTCAACTACATTGGCAGACGGTGAACACCGCATGGGCTTCCGACAACTTGCTAGCACCATACTCTCATCCCCGTTGTGCAATCATTAAGCCCACTCTTCAACCTTGCTACCCCAGCCAGTTTGCAGATTGACTGTACAGTACTGCTACATTTTAATTTTGGTTTTTCGCTTGTCACACAAATATAATTCATATCGGGAAACACAACAGTGCATAAGCCTTGTACTTTGAATTCATCCATCAGTACACACACGGTAGGTAGTGTGCTCATAAGGGTTAACCAAGGAAGTCTGGTTTAGTAGGTGCTGACGTTAAAGTCTACCTAGAGGTCACCCTTACACACTTACAAATCTTTGACTTTCCGTCCGCCTTGTAGTACTGCTTGTGTTGAAACAGAGTTGGTTATTATATACACAAATTAGTGTTCTGAGTTCCTGAGTTATCTCGCGGCTACAGCAAATTTTTCCGATACCATTATTGGCACATCTTGGCAAATATTGTGTGACTAACTTTAATTATATTCTCGCTTCTGGATAACGTATTCCCTGCTGATGCCGACAAATTAAAGAATGGATGTAATACTTGCATCTTTTCCAGGACGTATTTAAGTAAAGGAGTACTGACAGCACGTAATCATACAAGTTCAAGGCAGTGTAGCTACATTTGGAGATTAATTTCCCTGTGAGTCTTCCTGTTCCTCCAACGTGGACGCCGCCGGAGGTACGAGTAACAGATACAGTTGGAGGCGAAATCTTCTGTTCCCTTAATGCGGCTCTCCAAGATGACCTTCATGTCTATTATTTGTTGGTGATTTTACGCAGGTGGATTGCCGGTTAGAACAGTAGAATAACAGGCAGCAGTGTTGATGAAGAGCTTGTCCCGGTAAAGCAGTTTCAGCACTTAAGCTAGTCTCTCAGCCTTCATATTAGTGCACATTCCAGGTGAAGTGCAGACGTTTGGCGATTGCGCAGGAAGATTGCTCATCGCTTAATAAAGATAGACAATCAGTGCCAGATTTCGATGAGAAATGAGAGAAATTTTTTCAAAAATGCATGAAATGAACCTCTGCAGGAAGCAATGCACATCATTCTTATGGACCAAATATATCTTGTACGCCATGTTGAAGGCTTTACTATTATCTTAGGAAGTAACAGTGGGGACATTTTTCGTGATAAGTCTTCGTAAATTCACACAACACGAAGAGGGAAGACTTCTGGTGCTTGTAATCGCAGAAAATTTCCGGCACAGACGAGAATCTGTAACTAATTTGTTAGTCTGAGTAAGGAAACCGATTAGGTATGCTTCTTGAACCACTTCGAGGGAGCTCCTTGTTCACTGAGATCAGAAATAGCGCTAACAATTGCTGTATGGTCATGCGCTTTGTTAGACCTGAACTCTAGTCATTCTACTCGCTGACTCTTTAGCCTGACCTCCCTAATCTGTTGGTCAGGCTATTCTTAACATCGCCGCAACTAGCGAATGGAGAATATAACTCTCACGGCTGCTCAAAGGTACATTTATTAGCAATGATCGGGAGAGATTATGGAGATGCACAATCATAGAGTAGTACAAACTTCAAGCTCTTGTCCCTTGAAAACTACACTGACTAGCATGTGTTTCAGTCCACAAGGATGGGCGAATTGGTTGTTGACAGCAAAACAGCACTGATTCGATTGATTTGATCAACTTCTTTGATTCCCTATACATTCGCTGCGCTATTAACCAATACTGCAACAACAACTAGCATTTCATATAATAGCTGAGAGAACCTGGAGTGAATTTGTTGGAGTACTGAAGCTCTCAGTTTAGAAACTGAGGACAACTAACACAGTACCTAATGGTGACATTTAGGGATAATACTGACAGACTGCTTGTCACTGGAACTGCTAGTTGTACTTTGTATTAATTTAGTCTTTACTTTTTATATTTCCGAACCAGTTGCTTGAAGATAACTCTCCGAAATGCCGCAATTACCCGCTTAACACGACCCGCATACACGTTTATGAACGTCATACACATCACATTGATGATTGTATTTCCTAATTCTCTAGCACTTTTTTGGAGATGAGGGATTTTGAGAGTTGCACAGAATATGCGCTGTGCAAACGGATTTACTCTGCTACTCCCAAGATACTTGTCTTTCTAGTGTCATAGGGAGATCAAAACAATAAGTTGACCGTCCAAATTATGAGACATATTCCAGGGTCAGCATTGTAGTGGGATAACGCTAGATCAACTAGCTGGAATGCATCCACGAACTGCCGAACGTAACGCAACAGCACGTACATTCAGCTTAACAAAACGACTTAAACAATGAGGACCAGCGCTCATCGTTGAGTGAAGGATGCCCTAGACTAATAATTCTGCGGGATTATTCACCGCAACAAGTTTTAAAAGATATATTACCAACAGGCGTATTGTGGGCTTCTGCAAAAGAAGACGTTAAAAATAACACAAACATCCTTACGCCTAGCAAAACACATCATGAGCCAGCAAAATAATGAGCTACGCTAAACGGCAGCAAACAGCAAGACTAATTAAAGTCATCATGTTCTATTATTAAGACCCCTTCACGTAGTACTTTAGTAGTACATTATTCTGACACATTTCTGCCAACTACATCAACTGACTTCTACTTTTCTTAGGGAGACTTTACTTAGTACTTTCTTCATCTCTACATATATGTTTATATGAGTGAAAGAAATACCTCTAACCAATGCGTAACATGAAATTCAAGTACATAAAGACCTCCTAATTCCCCTGGTCAGGTTGCAGAAATTCCCTTGTCGGCTCTAGAAGTCACGCCAAACAATAAGAACCATTCTTTCAAATATAAAAGTGAGATTAAATGCACTACACTTCCTTATGCTGACAGAAGACAATTAGTCCATTGAATACCATATTCTATTGAACACCTGCCGCCAAACACTTTAGCTGAATCACTTTGATTAGTGCAGTGGATGAAATTCTGACAAAGGTGTTAGTTCAAAAACCGGTGGCAGATAGACGATGATGGCCTAGGTTTCTTTTAGTGTATAGCTCTCGTGTTATTATTTACAAAGTGTTTCAACGATATCTACGTTCTGCTTTTCATTCACATTTTTTCCCTGCGTGCTGTATATATATATAGTTATCCGTGCTTCCTCTTCACGGTGTTTCTGCGTCATGACGGCGACGTATGACAGAGCAATTACAGTATTCTCTCCCGATGGTCATCTTTTCCAAGTAGAATACGCTCAAGAGGCAGTTAGGAAAGGTTCGACTGTAGTAAGTAAATTTCTTGAGTAGCCTAGTTTTCATCATAGATTGGTGTCAGAGGAAAAAACTGTGTTGTATTGTGTGTTGAAAAGAAGGTGAAAACTAGGCTACAGAATGACAGAACCGTAGGAAAAATCGCTCTTGTTGATGATCACGTCGCAGTGGCCTTTGCAGGTAATCTGTAGTCTCTACTTTCGATGTTTCAGGTCTCACTGCTGACGCACGTGTTTTGATAAGTAGGATTAGAGTGGAATGCAAAAGTTACAAATTGACCGTTGAGGATCCAGTTTCTTTGGAATATATTGCAAGATACTTGGCTCAGTTAAAGCAAAAATACACTCAGAGTAATGGTCGTCGGCCTTTTGGCGTGTCGACTTTAATATGTGGATTCAACCAAGGTGGTACACCACATCTATATCAGACTGATCCGTCCGGTACTTATTTTGAGTGGTTGGTAAGTCCTAATTATTTTAAGTAACTTTTAGGCCTATGTCATCGGTAAAAACTCAAAAGTAGCACGTGAATTCTTAGAAAAGAACTACACTGAAAATACTGTATCGGATGAATTTGGAACTGTGAAGCTTGCAGTTGAGGCCCTTATGGAAGTAACTCAGTCAGGTGCTAAACACATGGAGTTAGGTGTAATGAGATGGAAAGCACCGGCAAAGCCCGAAGATCCTTTTGTTGACTGGCAAGTACGTTACAATTCTTCTTCCAGCTTACATTTATAATTGAAAGTTTACATTTATTATGCCTGAATAACTTGAAGGCTTGTGTCGATGTGTTAATGTTAACCATGTTTTGTTGTATTTTTGTCAAAGTCCACAAAATCTTTGCATAGGCCTGTAGCCTATACATTTCTTAATGGTTTTAGGTGAGTGGACAGGAATTCCTGCTTTAAATGGGATTATCTTATGTTAAAGAAGCATTTTAACAGAATTACTTAACAAACATCGGTCCATTCACAACTGCAGATCACAAGGTAGATTTAAAGTAGCACCAGTAACTAGACCTATTATTCATCGCTACGTAATATTTTGCAGTTCACGCCATGGACAAAACGTAGAATGGAATTCTAGAAACGTGTTATTTTGATAACTGCTTTTTTCATGCATAGTACTTGTTGAAATCAAGTGATTAGATACACCGTTTGGAAGTAAGATTGTTTATTTGCTCGATTCAGATTCAGATAATTAAGACAGTAGGCTCTTGTGGCCTGTGTTAATCCTTGCAAAATATATCTCTGCAAAGATATAACTTCTCTTTGAAAGCGTTCACTGATGTACCTGATACTACTGAATCAGGTACGGAGTTTCAGTCGTAGACCACTCTGTAAGAGAATCTAAATTCTGCACTTATTTTAATCGTCCTCGGTTTGAGTGCCTTTTTGCGGTGACCCCGTAAATGTATCCTAAAAGGGAAGAAAAGGTGAGAAAGGTCAGTTCCTAAATCACCCTTAAGTATACGGTATGCTAAAATTAAGTTGCCACTCTTCCTTCGGTATGGTAACGAGAAGACATTTAAATGCTCCATCCTTTTATTTATTTTTATTTTATTTTTTATTTATTTTTGATTACAGCTTGATTCCACACCGTATTTTTTGTACAAGTATGGAATTTTCAGCGTGGATATCGGTAGCCCAAATTTCGCAGGCCGACCATAGATATCAGGTGTGCGTCGGCGTGGGCTCGAACCCCGGACCATGTGCATGGTCGGCGAGAGTCCTAACCACTGTGCCACCGACGCACAAAGGTGTAAGATACCACTAACTAATATCGTTCCTACTCTCTGTACTCTTTCCAGGATATGTGCCCCCTTTTTGAAGCATGGACTCGCCGCTTGTGTGCAGTATTCTAGATGAGACCTGACATATGTTGCGTAGAGTATTTTGAACATGCCCTCGTCTAATCGTTTGAAAGCCCTTCAGAGTGCCCATAGCATTCGAAAAGCCTTAGCTGCGGCTACATTGCAATTTGCAGTTGTTTTCAAATCGTTGCTGACAATGATTCCTAGGTCTTTTTGTTCGTTAACATCAGGTATTTCTGTGTCCCCTAGGGATTGTTTGTTTTTCTTGAGTATTTTAGCTGGAAACAGTAAAACTGCCTTACAAAAATGAATATATATATATATATATATATATTACTGATTCAATATTTTAAGGCGTTAACTGCCAGCAATCTACTGTTTAAATTTCTCTGGTATACTTGGGTTAATGAAAGAATACATATGTCTCAGTCACCGTCGAAATGTTCCACTCGAGTTATTTGATGTAACTGACTTGTTAGTGCTTTTAGAAATAGATATACGTCTGTTTTCCGAGTCTGAAATCAAGCATTCTCACATCAAAAGTGCTAACTGTAGTGATTCATTACTTTGTTGAAGAATCGTATATGGATTTATTCAGTGCAAACTAGTAACACCAACTCTGGGGGGGGGGAGGCAGGTTATAATAGGTTGACACCGAGAACTTTAAACACCTATATGTTATCCTATAGCAGACGGTAGTTCACGATATGTTCTTCTGTGTGTGTGTAAGGACGAAACTTCAACTTCAAAAGTGGTGTTTGACTTTCGCCTAAGCAGTTGTTCCATAGACTCTACGGTCACACGAAGCTAAAAGGAATCATTTATGGTGTGAGAGTCTGGACGCATCAATTGTCGACACACTTCGATTATTATTATTATTATCACAATTTACCAGGGTGCTCTACTCGTAATGCCGTTGTTCAGACGGGTTACAATCTATCAATTGTATAATTATTGTCAGTGACTTGAAACGGAGTCACTTCCTTGTTCAGGCTTCTAACTTCCTATATTCTGTCTGTCTCTGTCTGTTTTCGACATAGAACTTTGCACAAATGTGCGGAAGTTCAAGTCGCCACATTCCGTGTAGCACGCGAAGCAAGAGAAGAAAGTACAAGAAAAGCATAATAGAAACAGTGAGCAGAGGTGTGAGACAAAGGAGAATAAAGAATAACAAAACAGTTTCATTGGAGATCATAAGTCACAGGGAGTGGATGCATCTGCGTTAGCCACTGAGAACGATTTTGAGCCATGTCACCAATTGTTTCCAACCATAGATTTTTACCGTCCCGAGGACCCCAGCCTGGAAGTCTACACCTTTCTACGTGGCTTAGACCAACTGTTGTGGATTTCATTGACTGGTGCAGCCAAGTTTTTGTTTGACCGCCGCTAGCTTTTTTCCAGCCTGACCCTATATCCGCTAACATTGCTCGTCGAGGGAGGCGATGGCTTGGCATACGTAACACATGTCCTAACCATCTCAGTCTTTGTAGCTTCACGACTTCGTCGATTGATTTCCCCTGTTTACCTAGAACTCTACGCCTAACCTCCATGTTGCTCACCTTATTATGCCACTTTACACGGGAAATAGAACGCAGGCACTTATGATCAAAGACAGCTAGCCAGCCTTTTCATGTCTTCCACTCTCAGTGACCAGGTCTCACAACCATAAAGGAGGACGGAGCGGACTGATGAGCAGTACACCCGCCCTTTGGTCGATAGTCGAACATCTCGTCTACGCCAGAGTCTTTCTTCCTATATTAGCTTTCATTGTCCAAATCAGATAACAAGATATACTAGATGAAACTTTATAGTGCATACAAGGCGTGGATTGCTCACAGAAGTCAAGTAGAGTGAGTTCACAAAATTCACCCTGATTTTGTCAGGAGATAGTTGGCACAGTTCGCTCAGAGCGGAAATCTTTCGGCTAAGTTGTCTGTTTTTTTTCAGCCCAATGAAGTGAACTTGCAAAACCATTAGTAGATACTATTTAGTCTTCGGAAAACGCAGAGTCTGTCATGACTGCAGTTTAATAGAGCTAGTAGGAATGTGTTTTTATAAATTTGGTATATTTGCCAATCAGTGTAGTTTGATCATCTCCTCTGCAAACATTGTGTATAAAGAATATCCTCGTCGATAAATTCCTCTTCTGGCTCTACAATTATATATATATATATATATATATATATATATATATATATATATATATATAATTGTAGAGCCAGAAGAGGAATTTATCGACGAGGATATTCGTTGCTCAATTATTTTGCGTTTTTCATTGTTATCATTCTATTTCTGTTATTATTATTATGATGATGATATCCTTTAATTCCTAGAGGAACATAGGGCTTCAGCTGCGTATCTCCATTGCCTTCTGTTTTCTGCCAACTTTTCCACCTCGCTCCAAGTCTGCCCACATGCTTTCATCTCCTCTCCTCTTCATATGACCTCCTCCAAGTCACTCTTGCACTGACGACCAACTCGCCGCTTCCCTTTCGGGTTCCACTAGAGCACTGGCTTGTCTAGTGATATCACTTGATGGTTGTTTTTAACGTAACGACTTAGGAATCGACTTGTTACCAGGGAATAATCTTATGGACTTAGAATATGCAGATGACATAGTCCTGTTACGGGAGGATGCTGACAAAATGCAGAGTCTTCTAAACACCTTGAGCAGCAATCTTCGTATGTTTGGCATGCGATTCGCCCTTACAAAATGTAAGATGCTGCTACAGGACTGGACCACGTCAACTCCTAACTTAGCGATAGGGAGTGAAGTGATAGAATATGTTGACCACTTCACCTGTTTGGGAAGTTGTATCAGCCCCAACGGACTGATTGGCGATGAAATCTCACCACGGATCCAAAAAGCTC
This sequence comes from Trichobilharzia regenti, assembly GCA_944472135.2. Taxonomy (NCBI): domain Eukaryota; kingdom Metazoa; phylum Platyhelminthes; class Trematoda; order Strigeidida; family Schistosomatidae; genus Trichobilharzia; species Trichobilharzia regenti. The sequence goes on from OX235267.1 coordinate 66,100,867, forward strand.
GAGCTGCTTTCGCTGACTTACACCATCTCTGGAGTAGGCGTGACATCCGGTTATCAACCAAGGGATGTGTGTACTGCTCATCAGTTCTCTCCGTCCTTGTCTATGGCTCTGAAACATGGCCAATACGAGTTGAAGACATGAAAAGGTTGACTGCTTTCGATCATAGATGTCTGCGATCTCTGTCTCACGTTAGGTGGTTTAATAAGGTAAGTAATGTTGACGTAAGGCGTAGAGTGTCGGGCAAACAGGGAAAATCAATCGACGAGGCTATAAAGTTACATAGACTGAGATGGCTAGGTCACGTGCTGCGCATGCCTAACCATCGCCTCCCCCGACGGGCATTGCTAGCTGATATAGGTTCAGGTTGGAAAAGAGCCAGCGGTGGCCAAACAAAAACATGGCCTCATCAATCCATGAAATCCTTGACAGTTAAACTGAGTCAGGTAGGGAGATGAAGACTTCCGGGTTGGGGCGCTCGGGACTCTAGGAATCAATGGCTGGCGACAATAGGTGGCATGACTCAAAATCGTTGTCAACGGCCAGCTCAGATGTATTCAGTCTCTGTAATCTTTCATATTCCTTCCTACCATTACCCATTCCGTTTCACTCTTATACTTGTCAGACTGTATTGATTCTCTTCACTCATCTTCTTGTCTACCTCTGTGTGCTATTTGTAACGTGGCAACTCGAACTGGTGCACTTCGGTGCCAAGTTCTATGTTGAATCCAGACAGACAGACTTGATGGTTTGTCTCCTCAGAATATGACCAATCCATCTAACTCCATTTCTTCCTGCCTATTTGTTTCACAATCCGGTTCTTGGTCGATCCGCTCCCAGAGATGGCTGTTGCTGATCTTTTCTGGCCAGCCATCTGATCTTGAGTAGTATTGAGCGAAGACAACTGTTAATGAAGGTCTGTAGTTTGTTTGAGATGCTCTTTATGACGCGCAGTGCAAGTGTCTGATCCGTATAGTAGCACTGACTTCACACTGGAGTTGAATTTTTGCTGTAGCAAATTAGAGCCACTTAAACTCGTACTACTGCCTATCTGGTTTATATGGCGATTAATGTATGTAAGAATGAGAAGGATAAGTGTCTTTTGAAATAAAAAATCCCATGAATCTGTTCTCATAAACACATTTGAAATACTTACACAGAGATTTCAGGCAACTACTGATAGGTATCCTTTTTATTTTAAATTGAATGTTTGGTACCTGTAATAAGGGAGGGGAGGGGATAAGACCCTAAACTTTACACGTTAAGCTGAGATTCTTAGTCTGATTTATATAATAGTTATCAGGTCATTGTTCTTTTCAAGTGTTGGTTTGTAGGGATTTGATTGGTTTATAGAATTTCATCATGAGCTGACATTATTTGGAGAACCATTGGAAAACCTGCAGGGAGTACTGGACAGCTGTTTCGTCCTAGTTCGGTACCCTTCATCAGTACGCACCCACCGCCGAGATTCGAACCCAGGACCTTCTGGGTACAAGGCGAGCTCATATACCATTAAGCCACTGGGACCCGATCCAATGGCACTTAAAATCTAACTTCTGCCAATTCACGATATAGCGCAACCGCTAGCCAATGTCATTGGTGGCGAGTATTTGTCCTCACACCCGACCTGCTGCACCCTACTAGTCACGACTTCTCACTAGAACCCCGGGTAACTACCTATCATTGTTCTTTTGCTATAACCTCGGTTACTAGTTGTTACAGCTCATAGAAGGCGTAAATTATCACCTTTTTATTACAGGAATCAAATAGACAGTCAGATAAAATCTTTAGAATCTGGCAATTTTTGAGTTTTTTTTTGTTGCTGTTGTAGTTGTTGTCTGTACGAAAAATTATCTAATAAGGTCAGATAGACTCAGATAGTCTTAGTTCAGGTTGAATCATCTCATTGTAAAACTTATTGTCTAATTTACTGATAAAAGAGTAAAATTTGCCAGCTATTTGTAAATGTTTATTCATCAAATTATATATTTATATTTCTTTTCTTTTAGGTGCTGGATAGTGATGATATTCAAAAATATGTGGAAGCCATTGAAAAAGAACGAGAAGAAGAAGCGGAGAGAAAACGTCAGAAGAAAGAAGCAGCCGCAGCGTTATAACCGGTAATTAAGAAAAAAAAAGCTGTACAGCTGTGATTCCCAGATTATATATATATACGATGAAAATATATCTGATTATATTATAATTTACTATAGAATGCCTGTTTTGCTAGCCAGGGTGAGGGTTAGGGGGTATAAGCGTATTTAGTGTAATCATCATTTTCATCACTAATACCTGCATCGATTATTCACTGGCTGAGTGACTGACTGACTGGTTTGAGCATAGAATTTTGCACCTATGTGAACCAGTTCAAGTTGCCACACTTCACTCCTTGTAGCATACAAAGCAAGAGAAGAAAGTAGAAGAAATGCATATTAGAGACAGTAAACAGAAATATGAGACAAAAGGAATAGTAATAACGAAGAACAAAACAGTTTCATTGGAAATCATAAGTTAAAGGAGTGGATGCATCTGCGTTATCCATTGAGAACGATTTTGAGCAATATCACGAATGGTCTCCAGCCATCGGTGTTTACCATCCAGAGGACCCCAACCAGTCAGGAAGTCTACACCTTCCTACTTGGCTGTCTGGCTGGCTTAAACTAACTATTGTGGATTTCATTGACTGATGAAGCCATGGTCCGGTTTGACCACCGTTGGCTCTCTTTTTTCCATTCTCATCAGTCCTATGTCAGCTGACATTGCACACTGTCGAGGAAGGCGATGACTAGGCATACGTAACACATCTCCTAACCATCTCAATAGATGTAGCTTCACAGCCTCGTCGATTGATTTCCCTTCCCTCCTTATCTGGCACTCGACCGATGCTTAACCTCAATATTGCTAACACATAGGAGGTAGAACGCAGGCACCTATGATCAAAGACAGATAGCCGGCTAGCCTTTTCATGTCCTCTACTCTCAATGACCAGGCCTCACAGCCAGTCATAAAGGAGGACGGGGTGGACTGGTGAGCAGTATACACGTCCTTTGGTCGATCACCAGTCGGATATCACGTCTACTAAGCCAGAGACGTCGTAAACGGGCATATACGATACTAGCATCGATTACTACACTGTCTTCAAAATATCGATGAGTTTGAGGATTCTTGTTCCTACCTCAATATCTGTTCGTCATCGTTTTCAGTCGATGATAGGTTGAGTGCCTTGTCAATTTTCTCCGAAATTCTGCGGTCTAAATAACAAGCTATTCTATAATTATTTGCACATGCTGTCTCTCATTTCATCTAAACAGGTTAACGCCTAGAAAATATATAGTAAAATTCCGAGTTATGCGTAAATGTGACTTTGAAAAAAACGAAGTATCCAGTCTAATTTGTTAAACCTATAAGGGAGATAAATAAGTATGCATACTGATGAATTTTGGTCAAACAATGCGTAGCTAACATACCATAATATTTGTTTATGATGTGTAATGTATTGTGTGAAATTGCGATATTCGTTTTTTTTAAAGACACGATGTTGTTGTACTCATCAGATGTCATTTAGCATCACTATTTTCTAACATATAAGCTTGAGTATTGTCGTGGCCTCATAATTTTCGACACTTGATTCTCAGCTACTAATTCTCATGTGTGTGTCTGGGTGTTAATTATTTATTATTATTATTATTATTATTATTGTATCCTTTAATTCCTAGAGGAACATAGGGCTTCAGCTGCGTATCTCCATTGCCTTCTGTTTTCTGCCAACTTTTTCACCTCGCTCCAAGTCTGCCCACATGCTTTCATCTCCTCTCCTCTTCATATGACCTCCTCCAAGTCACTCTTGCACTGACGATCAACTCGCCGCTTCCATTTCGGGTTCCACTCGAGCCATGGCTTGTCTGGTGATGTTACTTGATGGTTTCCCCAGCGTATGACCAATCCATCCATCTCCATTTCTTCCTGCCTATTTGTTTCACAATCGGTTCCTCGTTGGTTCGCTCATTGCCAGAGATCCGTCCCTGTTGCTGATCTTTTCTGGCCAGCCATCTGATCTTGAGTAGTATTGAGCGAAGACAACTGTTAATGAAGGTCTGTAGTTTGTTAGAGATGCCCTTTATGACCCAGCTCCAAGTCTCTGATCCGTATAGAGTGAGTAGCACTGACTGACTTCACATTAGAGTTGAAAATCCAGATGTTATTTTTGATGCTGAGTGCTGTTGACTTCCACACAGACTTGGTGAGAGTAATGAAAGCTTGTCTTGCTTTTCCGATTCTGGCTTTGATGTTCTCGTCAGTTCCGTCCGCCTGTAGTTGAAACGATGCTTCCCAGGTAGGTGTTACTAAACACAACGAATGTATATTTTCAGCAAGTGCGCTATTATTAGGTTATGGTTACTGAGCTCTATTCATTTATTGTAGTAAGGACTGTCATAAACGTTGAAAAACTTTAAAACTGACAGACTGAGGTATCAGCACAGAACTTTGCGCAAAAGTGCAGCAGTTTAAGTTTTCACACTCCATGTGGCACTCAAAGGAAGAGAGAGAGAGAAAAAGGACTCGAAAGAACGATAATAAGCAAAAAATGTGAGAGAGGAAGAATAGTAGCATGGAATAAGAGTAGAGTTTCGTGGTAACGGTAGATCACAGGGAGTAAATACATCTCCACCATTAAGAATTGCTTTGAACCATATCACCTATTGTCTCCTGCCTTCATTGGTTTTTACCATCCCGTGGACTCTAACCAGGAAGTCAGCGCCTCCCTATGTGGCTCAAACTAACTGTTTAAGATGTCATGAAGTGATACTATGTTTTTGTTTGACCACCGGCCACTAGATCTTTTCCAATTGGATCCATCCTATATCAGATAACATATCCCGTCGAGGAAGGCAGTGGGTAGGCTAGGTAGACATGCGTAGCACATGTCCTAATCACCCCAGTCGGTGTAATTTCACAACTCGTCGACTGATTTTGTCTCCCTCCTTACCTGGCACTCGACCGATGCCTAATAATAATAATAATAATAGCTTTATTCCAAAAACAGTACTAATGATACAGCAAGGAATTTTCAGCATTCAGTACAATATTGCATCTAATTTACTCGAAAACCACAAAAGAAATTATAAATACACTTACATAATAATAATAAAACGATTGTTACAGCAGCTACATATCAAAATACTGTATGCAATACGGTGAAAAATATGCATAAAGTATAAAATTGTAGTAATAATAGTAATACCAACTAAAATAAAATAGCAGAGTAATAATTAAACCTTATTATACCACTTAACATCATGGGAGATAAAACTCAGACACTTATGATCAGCTGGCCTTTTCATTTCGTCCACTTTCAATGGCCAGTCATAACGTAGGACAGAGCAAACTGCTGAGTAGTACACACGCCCTTTGGTCGATAGCCGGATATTACGTCTACCAAGCCATAGGTGGATGACGTAAGTTTGCACATGCCAAACGAACCTTCTGTATCCGTGCTGAGATTTTGTTAGCGATTAACCAGTTGGAGTTGATTAATGCAACTTCCCCTGAAATAAGTGAAGTGAAGTGATGAACACGCTCCATCAACCACTGCTTCACTCCTTATATGTAAACTTGGAGTGAGTCGATGTAGTCCAGTCCTGTATAGCTTTATCTTACACATGACAGCAGAGAAAACGGCATGCGGAATACTCGAAGATTTCTGCTCACCGAGATGGACTATATCATCCTCATTATTCTAAGTCAACGAGATTATTCCCTGACGGTAACAAGTCAATCCAGTAGTCGAGGAAGTCAGTTAAGGTTCAGTTCATTAGTACATCTACAATATGACTCGTCTAGTCTAGTTTGAAAATGTCAACCTCTTCAGTGTTTTGAATGACCCTCCAATTATGCACAATTATTATGATAGGAAAGGATTGAAGGTGAAGGACATGTTATTATCATCAAGTTGTTCATCAAATAGATACATTAGAATAAATGTGTGTGTGGGTGTGCAAATTCTACTTCACAATCATAGTTGATCCTCTGTCATTTCAGTAACTTAGCTACATGTCTGTCTGTTTTTGTTATGTACTCGTCGCTAAATTATTATTATGGTCTGGTCGAGAATGTAATAGTCCTGACGCAGGGAGGCGGAAATCAGAAGACCACTAGGTTTGCGATGATACTTCTATTTTCCAAACACAAGAAGAATGCAAATAAGTGGTATCACACCAAAGAGTGTAAGTAAGTCACACAAATTGTGAATGCGAAATATATATGAATGTTCCAGACAAAGTGTGTTAACAAATCATTAGACAGTCTTAACATGAATGGCTAATTATAATGAAGTATCGATCCATATATACATAGCGAAATATAGCAGACATGTCAACAACCACCATATATGGATATATGTCACCAAGCAACGGACTGTCAACAAACACTCATATTATATATAATATAATATAAGGAGAATATACATTGTTAAAGGAGACAGGTTCATACAAGTGAAATGGTCACAGACTAAGCGAGCAAACAGAAAGAGAGACCAACATATATATATATATATATGTATATATGGATACATATCAGTTTTCAACACAGAACGTTTGCACCGATGTGCACCAGTTCATGTCGCCACGTTTTACTCCTTGTAGTACACAAAGAAGATAAGAAAGTAGAAGAAATTCATATTAGAGTCAGTAAACAGAGGTGTGAGACAAAAGGAATAGTATCAACTAAGAACAATATATTTTCAGGGAGTGGATGCATCTGCATTAGTCATTATTGACAACGACGATTTTGAGCCATATCATCAATTGTCCCGAGGACCCCAACCAGTCAGTCAAGAAGTCTACACCTTTCTACGTGACTTAGACTAACGGGGGCTACATGTCGTTTATTGTGATTTCGCTGAGGACATTCAATACAGCATGTATGAGTTAAGTGGAGTATCATTACACATTTTATTCTAATACACTTGATGAATAGGCGTATCATGTAGATGTTGTTTACCCTGTGACCTTGACAACAGGTCGTTTTCATTATGGATAAGATTTTATTTTGATAAATCGCACAGTGTACTGTTATACAGTAATATTCACTGATGTGACCAAGTTTAGAGCATAATTTATTGCCACTCACAATCATATCAAGTCACTCACACAACTTTTTGCTTCGTTTATATCCATGAGTGGAATTGATGATTAGACATCTGAATAGAAGTCAATATAGGATAATGTCCATTCAGAAATAATAATAATAATACGAGTGTTATTGACCAAATACAATCAGATGGGAAATAAGACGAGTGTTTTTATAGTCATAATAAGTTACTTGTTAGAATGTTATAATGTGAACTGAAATATATTTTAACATTATTTATTATCCTCTTCTGATTTGACTGACTGACTGGTGGTGATAATATCTTCCATATCTATGGTATATGCGATGAGTCACTTCTATTGTGTATGTTGGGTGTTGAGTCACACCCTCCTAATGTCTCAAATTCGTTTGATGTGGCTACAATGACCAATAAAATGCCTCACATTCCATGAGAATAGTAATGTAACCCACACAAATAAAGTTGTCTCATTCATTTTCTTGATCGTAATCCCATCGGATTGTATTCGTTAGTCACTTTTTATTTATCTCCATTATTTGGTATACTTTATAATCCATGTATTAATAAAAATCAATATAAATTTAATCCACAATTAGATAATGCTTGAAAATACATCACCTGAAGTGTCAAATATACAAGCGATGAATTCTGTAAAGAGTATGAACGCTTTCAAAATCTTAATTGACGTCTTCATCAAAGAAATCCAGATGTTTGTATTGAAGAAATGGACGAATTTACCAAGAGACTTGATAATATGCTGTCGTCACAAAATGATGTACTAGATAGTACATCATCACGAAACTGATTGGTTTGTGTTCAACTTGTCTTGTAAAAGTTTTTATATTCTCATTTAATTTCGGTATTCATTAATAATAATAATAGTGGTGAGAACAGGAGACCTAGAGCTTCTCTCTATGGCGAAACATATTATAGAGACAGGATATAAAGTTGACAGTAACACACCTTTTAAAGGTATTTACAAAGCGTGTTTGGGGGAGGTCTGTCTGTCTGTTTTCGACATAGAACTTTGCACAAATGTGCGGAAGTTCAAGTCGCCACACTCCGTGTAGCACTCGAAGCAAGAGAAGAAAGTACAAGAAAAGCATAATAGAAACAGTGAACAGAGGTGTGAGACAAAGGAGTAATAAAGAAAAACAAAACAGTCTCATTGGAGATCATAAGTCACAAGGAGTGGATGCATCTGCGTTAACCACTGAGAACGATTTTGAGCCATGTCACCAATTGTTTCCAACCATAGATTTTTACCGTCCCGAGGACCTCAGCCTGGAAGTCTACACCTTCCTACGTGGCTTAGACCAACTGTTGTTGATTTCATTGACTGGTGCAGCCAAGTTTTTGTTTGACCGCCGCTAGCATTTTTCCAGCCTGACCCTATATCCGCTAACATTGCTCGTCGAGGGAGGCGATAGCTTGGCATACGTAACACATGTCCTAACCATCTCAGTCTTTGTAGCTTCACAACCTCGTCGATTGATTTCCCCTCCTTACCTTGAACTCGACTCCTAACCTCAATATTGCTCACCTTATTATGCCACTTCACACGGGGGGTAGGACGCAGGCACCTATGATCAAAGACAGTTAATCTTTTCAAGTCTTCCACTCTCAATGGCCAGGTCTCATAGCCATAAAGGAGGACGGAGCGGACTGATGAGCAATACACCCGCCCTTTGGTCGATAGTCGAACATCTCGTCTACGCCAGAGTCGGCTATTTGGGGGAGGGCGTATCCTAAAGTTTACGGAAGCTCTAACTGGCAATTAGAAAGTTTAAACAATCTTTGTGCGTTCAAAGCGACAATTTGTCATCACACTAAACCGCCTTCTTTGGTAAACTTTGTTTTGATACCAGTCAGGGTAGATTTACTATTACCTCTGTTATTTGGTTGAGTGATTGATCTTTATTGTTATTTTTACCTTCAATATGGTGGTCTTTTAGCTTGACCTAAGTGTTTATTTTTCACCTCTTAACTCTTTATTAATTTCATATATATGTATATTCCTATAACAAGTCCGTGCGTGTGTGTGTGATTAGATAGTTCCAAATGTGTTGCGCGCAGAAATACATTACATGATTCAGACAAATTACGTCTTCCTTCTTATTGCTTTGCCTAAATAGTAAATACTATTTACTCATCCCTTGTGTGTTATGCTTCATTCACATCGATTCTCACCTGTTAAGAATGAAAGTTGACTGGATGTGTGGGTTTTTTTTGTTTAATAATGATAATAATTTGATAATAATTCCGAAGCAGTACTTAGGATGATTCAGTTTGAAGTTCACAGTATTTTCGGTACAACATACTGCATCTAATTTACCTTGACAACACCAAACAACAAAACAAATAATATTAAACTGTGTACGTAACCAGGATTGATAATGACAGTTTTTTTTATACTAGCAGTGACAATAAAGTGGAAAATGTACAAATGTTAAAAAAAATGATTAGTAATAATAATGATATTAATGTCTGTTTTCAACATAGAACTTTACACAGATGTGCACCAGTTCGAGTCGCCACACTTCACTCAGCCTACATAGCCAGAGAAGAAAGTAAAAGAAAAGCAAAATAGAGACAGTAGACAGGGATATGGGACAAAAGGAATGGTGATAACAAAGAACAATACAGTTTCATTGGAAATTATAAGTCACAAGGGGAGCGTGGATGCATCTGTGTCAGTCATTGACAACGATTTTGAGCCATATCGCCAGTGGTTCACAGCCATTGGTCTTTACCGTCCAGAGGACCCCAACCAGTCAGTCAGGAAGTCTATATCTTCCTACGTAACTGACTGGTTAGCTTAAACTAACTGTCGTGGATTTCATTGACTGATGATGAAGCAATGTTTTCGCTTGACCACCACTAGCCTTCTCTTTTCCAACTTTATCCATCCTGTCAGCTAACATTGCCCGCCAAAGATGGCTATGGCTAAGCAGGCGTGTGTAGCATATATGTCTTAACCGCCTCATCATGTATAACTTCACAATCTCGTCGATTGATTTCCCCTTCCTCTTTACCTAGCACTCGACCGATGCCTAACCTCAGTATTACTCACCTTATTTTACTATTTAACACCATGGGAGATAAAACTCAGACACCTTTGATTGAAGACAGCTAGCTAGCCTTTTCATGTCCTCTCTACTCTGAATCGCCAGGTCTCACAGACATCAAGGAAGACGGAGCGGAATGCTGAGCAGTACACACATCCTATGGTGGATAGCCGGATATTTAATAGCCGAAATTTTAAGATGATGGTTGAAATAGTTTCACCGTTGATTACAACTAGGAGAGAATAAACGAGGCGTTTATTTTATTATTTAACATAGTAAGTTGTAGTAGGTATTTACGCTTAACATTATCTCTTTCACAAAAAAAAATCGCGTGGACCAAATTGGGTGTCGTTGAGTTTTTGTACTTGGTTGTACACAAGAGCATTTCATCTTTTGTAATAACTTTTCGTGTTGTATCTACCTGATGTGAGATACAGTGAGGGGAGAGTTGTGAATATCGAGTCAGTAGTGTTGATATGGATTTAGACCTCTTCTCAGATGAGTTCAGGGGTGTGTCTGTCGACTAGAGTAGTAACGAGTTGGCTGTCTAAGTGGCACATCACTCGTCTTACTGACAAGCTTTACTATCCTTCACAATATGATATATTAGTCCTTTTTGTGGAGCCAAGAAAATGCTAACGCGGAGCAGTTAGATACAGTAGGCGGGATACAGGAGTTAACAAGCTGTAAACAGTAGAGGTTCAGGGATACCTACCAGTTCGTATGGTAGGTTAGACGAGACGTCTTCTACGAAATCGACAAGATATGGATGACTGAGAAAAGTGAGAGGATAGAAGTATACCACGGTATTTTATACTTGGCTTACTTTCTATTCCAGTACCCTCTAAGCTACAAACATTGTGTGGAGTAATGATTTTTTGTTGAGATCAGGTTTATGCCTGAAGGTGATATTAACTGTCTAACATTTAGACAGATTTAAGGTATGGCCGGTGACTGACAAAAAGTTGTTCACTTTGGAACAGTCAGATCTGAATGTAACTGACAACGAAACAGTCAGACCAGCGGTGTTTTTTTTTAAGAAGTCGACTTCTTCTGAGAGGGGCAGGTCTTGTAAAAGAGAGAAAAAAGAGGAGAGATAGAGAGAACAGTAGTTTGAGGGACTCCAGGTTCCGTAAACAATCCAGAAGAAGGTTTGCCTTTATATTCAATAAACTTCGTTCTGTCAGAGAAATAAGAATTATCAATATTATTCCCTTGGGTTCCTAGTGGAACATATGGCTGGCTTCAACAACACATCTTCACTTTGTTCTGTTTACTGCCGTCCTCTTCAGCTGGGGCGACGATTGACAAAACTCTCATCTCTTCTTCTCTGGATCTACTCCATGTCACCCTCGCACTGACGACCACCCACTCGTCGCTTTCCATTTAGATTCCACTCGAACAATGGCCTGGCGTACGATGTGTTGTTCGGCGCCCTCCTTAATGTACCCTCGATACATCTCCACTTTCGCCTATATATCTGATGAGCGATCGGCTCTTGGTTGGTTTGTTCTCAGACAGAGTTTCTTGTTGCTAATTGTTTCTGGCCGTTCGGCCATTTTATCTTCAGTATGGAGACAGGCATAAAATGGACTGACACCAAAGACTTGGAGGATCTGGATTTCGCCGATGATATATGTCTGATTTCCCATAAACTGGAAGATATGCAAGTGAAAAGTAACAAGTTGGCAGAAGAAGCATCAAAGATAGGACTTCAAGTGAACATGGATAAAACAGAGGTGATGAAGATTCCTAGCCAACATCAACAGCAGCAACAACAACAGACAACAATCAGCATAAGTGGGAAGAACCTGAAAGAAACAACCTCCTTCACCTACCTGGGAAGCATCGTCTCAACTACACGCGAACGGAACTGACAAGGATATCAAAGCCAGAATCGGAAAAGCAAGACAAGCTTTCATTACTCTCAAATCTGTGTGGAGGTCAACAGCAATCAGCATCAAAAATAAGATCCGGATTTTCAACTCCAATGTGAAGTCAGTGCTACTATACGGATCAGAGACTTGGCGAGTCATAAAGAGCATCTCAAACAAACTTCAAACCTTCATTAACAACTGTCTCCGCTCAATACTCAAGATCAGATGGCCAGAAAAGATCAGCAACAGGGATCTCTGGCAATGAGCGAACCAATCAGGAACCGATTGTGAAACAAATAGGCAGAAATAAATGGAGATGGATTGGCCATACGCTGAGGAAACCATCAAGTGACATCACTAGACAAGCCCTCGAGTGGAACCCGAAAGGGAGGCGGCGAGTTGGTCGTCCAAGGGTGACTTGGAGGAGGTCATGCGAGGAGGAGATGAAAGTATGTGGACAGACCTGGAGCAGGTTGAAAAAGTTGTCAGAAAACCGAAGGCAGTGGAGGTGTGCAGCTGAAGCCCTATGTTCCTCTAGGAACTAAAGGATACAATAATAATAATAATGGAGACAGCCAGCAAAAGTGGGCAGCTGTTGATGGAAAGTCTGCAACTGACTGTTGGAAATGCTTTCCGTGACACGCAATACAAGTTTCTGACCCGTATAGAAGAACCAACTTGACATTAGTGTTGCAAATACGAATCATGTTTTTTTGTGCTGAGTGAAGCAGAAGATTTTCAAACTAGTTTTAGATTGATGAAGGTTTATCTCGCTTTTCCAGTTCTGTCTGACTGGATTTGACATCTTCGTCCGTTCTGTGTGCCTGTAGTTGAAATGATGCTTCCTTGATAAGTAGTGAAAGAGGTAAACACTCTGTTAAATCTCTCCCGTTGATGAGGGGTTGGTGCTGGTTGTTGTTACTGTTACTGTTGATAGTGGTTGGTTATCTTTCACACCTCGTCTTCTCTATGTTCACCTACAGTTGTTCTGTTGTCGCTGTCAGCCTCTTCTTCCAAATTTTGTTGGTTTTCACCTGTAAGTCTTAGAGTTTGTGTGACATTCATTGTACATATACCATTGTTATATATATATATATATATATAACTTCGTCCGGAACGGGCCGGATTCAGGAGGAACAAATCATGTATTGATCAAATCGCCGCTCTACGGATCATCAATGAACAAAGCTTGGAATGGCAGTCACCTCTCTATCTCAACTTCATCGACTTTGAGAAGGCCTTCACTAGACAGCGTCGATCGAGAGGTCATTTGGAAACTACTTCGCTACTAACAAGGGGTCCCATCGACAATTATACATCTCATCCAACAGCTATACGACAATGTTGCATGCCAAGTAATCCACAACGCGAACGACACTTACGGAAGCCTTCGAAGTGAGGACGGGAGTGAGACAAGCTGGCTGTCTACTATCACCAGTGATCTTCCTGATTGCAATTGATTGGATAATGCGACAGACAACGGCAACCAACGAGGGAACAGGCATAAAATGGACTGACACAAAAGACTTGGAGGATCTGAGCGTCGCCGATGATATATGTCTGATTTCCCACAAACTGGAAGATATGCAAGTGAAAAGTAACAAGTTGGCAGAAGAAGCATCCAAAGAAGATAGGGCTTCCAGTGAACATAGATAAAACAGAGGTGATGAAGATTCCTGGCCAACAACAACAGACAACAATCAGTCAGCATAAATGGGAGGAACCTGACAGAAACAACCTCCTTTACCTACCTACCAACCTGGGAAGCATCGTTTCAACTACAGGCGAACGGAACTGACGAGGATATCAAAGCCAGAATCGGAAAAGCAAGACAAGCTTTCATTACTCTCACCAAGTCTGTGTGGAAGTCAACATCACTCAGCATGAAAACGAGAATGAGATCCGGATTTCCAACTCCAATGTGAAGTCAGTCAGTGCTACTCACTATACGGATCAGAGACGTGGCCAGCGCGTCATAAAGAGTATCTCAAACAAACTTCAGACCTTCATTAACAGTTGTCTTCGCTCAATACTACTCAAGATCAGATGGTCAGCTAGAGTTGATCAACAACAGGGATCTCTGGCAATGAGCGAACCAACTCAGCAGGAACCGATTGTGGAACAAACAGGCAGGAATAAATGGAGATAGATTGGCCATACCCTGAGGAGACCATCAAGTGAGTGACATCACTAGACAAGCCATGGATCGAGTGGAACCCGAAAGGGAAGCGGCGAGTTGGTCGTCAGTGCAAGGGGGTGACTTGGAGGAGGTCATGTGAAGAGGAGAGGAGATGAAAGCATGTGGACAGACCTGAAGCGGGGTGAAAAAGTTGTCAGAAAACCGAAGGCAATGGAGGTGCGCAGCTGAAGCCCTATGTTCCTCTAGGAACTAAAGCATACAATAATAATATAAATAATATATATATATATTGTTATATATGAATGAGGTTGATAAAGACTTGAGCACACCATACGCCATAGTGTTGAAGACTCTTGGGTACATAGTCAAGAGCGAATGTGTACTCAACGGAGATGCATCGAATGTATCTGGCTCCATTGTCTAAACAGGAAACAATGTGTTATGAAAGACATCAGCAGCAACAGCATCTAATTTACTTCTGTCCCGTTTATGTCCGAACTTTTTGAGGTCTCCCATTAATTTCAAAAAAGAAGATCTAATTGCAGTAGGTCTAGATGTAACATTTATACGAGTGCATGAATCGGGTAACAGGATAATCTTAATGTCTTTTCATGTTACGAGTACCAACATTACTGGAAAAAGGTGTATTGAAAATGTTTGTAACACATGAAATTTTACCGTATCTTCCCCAAGGACAACAGCAGATACACCATCAGTATTAACAACAACAGGCTTTGGGAAAGTTTTAGAGATTTCAGACATCTTAGAACATCACAAGATGTGTCAAGTAGTTAGAAATAAAAGCGATATCCGCCCCTGTGTGTTGCACATCCATCTGTTGAACCTTACTCTGGTGGTCCCCAGCACCGTACTGAACTGTAATTATGATTCGTTGCTTATATGAATGCGGGAGCTTAAACTTTTAGGTAATACAACCTGTGTATTAACCATTACCCCATATCCTTTATTCACTATTGACCCCCCGCCCCTTCTTTGTATTTACTGTCTTGGCCTAAAACACTGTATGATTATTAAGTAACCCCATCTCAGTCGTTGGTTCTCTTCAGCTGCGCGTAACTTATAATATATAATGAAACCAGTTACAACCAGAACCGTTGTATGGTAGTCATAGTGAAACAAAAATGCAAAGTTATCATAAATTATTAGGGCATACGTACATTGTAGTGCGTTGGTGGCACGTACATTATAAGATTAAATTTCCTTGTAAAAAGATGAACAGTCTGATATGTATCCGTATATATATATATATATGTGTGTGTGTCTGGTGGTCTCTCTTTCTGTTTGCTCTCTTAGTCTGTGACCATTTCACTTTGATGAACCTGTCTCCTTTAGCAATGTATATTCCCCTTATATTATATATAATATAATATGAGTGTTTGTTGACAGTCCGTTGCTTGGTGACAGATATCCATATTATATGTGTGGTTGTTGACATGTCTGCTATATTTTGCTATGTATATATGGATCGATACTTCATTATAATTAGCCATTCATGTTAAGATTGTCTATTGATTTGTTCACACACTTGTCTGGATGGTCATATATATTTCGCTCACACAATCTTGTGTGACTTACTTATTTTTGGTGTGATACCACTTATTTGCATTCTCCTTGTGTTTGGAAAAATAGAAGTATCATCGCAAACCTAGTAGTCTTCTGATTTCCGCCTTCTTGCGTCAGGACTATTAAATTCTCGACCAGTGCATAGCAATAATTTGGCGACGAGTACATAACACAGTCTTCCTGTTAGGAAGGGTGATTAGTGATGACTCAGTGATAAATTGCATAATTGGAGATAGTAAAATACATTGGTTAGAACATATAAGATTGGAAAATCGAAATTTGGTGTGTATGGACGAAGTCGAAAGAAGAGAAGATTTGAGTAGCACTCAAAGGCTCCAAAACTCTAAGCAAAATGAGAAAATAAAGAGTGTGACCCGTGGGAGAGTTACCAGGGTAAATTGGAGTTCTGCGATAGAATAGTCTCATCTGAACGCATAGGTCAGATTTCAGTCGTTTTATTGTGAATAGCTTCAGTAAAACGGAAGAACACTTAGGCTGTTTTATTTTGAATGCTCCCAATGTTTTCCCTGACTTGTCCTGTATCTTTCAGGTGTTACACGTGAACTGATTGATATATACAATCGAAGGAGTAACCTATGAGGAGGGGTGCTTGTCGATTTTTACCATGCCAGCGAGTAGGTTGTTCGGAATAGGTAGAGAGACTATTCTTCCAGTTGAATACGTCCTGTACAGTGCTGTATTTAAACGTTTTTTATTTATCATTCTTGTCTGATTGTCTTTTTTCGACATAGAACTTTGCACAAATGTGCACCAGTTCAAGTCGCCACACTCCACTCCTTGTAGCACGCGAAGCAAGAGAAGAAAGTAGAAGAAATGCACAATAGAGGCAGTAAACAGAGGTATGAGATAAAGGAATAGTAGTAACGAAGAACAAAACAGTTTCATTGGAGATCATAAGTCACAAGGAGTGGATGCATCTGCGCTAGCAATTGAGAACGATTTTGAGCAATGTCATCAATTGTTTCCACCCTTCATTGGTCTTTACCGTCCCGAGAACCCCAACCAGTCAGGAAGTCTGCACTTTCCTACGTAGCTTACACTAACTGTTGTAGATTTCATTGACTGGTGCCATGTTTTGGTTTGACCACCATTAGCTTTCTCTTTTCCAATCTAACCCTATGTCAGCAAACATTGCCTATTGTCGAGGAAGGCGATGGTTTCACGTGCATGCGAAACAAATGTCCTAACCATCTCAGTAGATGTAGCTCCACAGTCTCATCTATTAATTTCCCTTCCCTCCTTATCTAGCACTCGATCGATGCCTAACCTCAATATTGCTCACCGTGGAGTATAATTCTGAACACACATATGCACACACAAAACATGAATGAACAAAAAAATAATAATAGTAATGAACTATATATATGAGTACAAATCATAAATGTGTGAATAAAACAATTCCAACAGTGGTGTGAACACGGGCAGTAATTTTGCTCGAAATATTACCAATAACAAAACTTATCATTGTGTGTAAACTATTAAAATATAATTATACTTTATTTGATCTAATCCACAATGCTCAAACTTTTTACTGATATTAATTGCTCACCTTATTATACCACTTCTTACGGGAGATAGAGCGCAAGCACCTATGATCAAAGACAGCTAATCTTTTCATGTCTTCCACTCTCAATGGCCAGGTCTCACTCACAGGCATAAAAGAGGACGGAGTGGACTGGTGAGCAGTACACCCGCCCTTTGCTGGATAGTCAAATATCTCGTCTACGCCAGAGACTGCGTAAACTGGCAAATGCGAAACGAGCCCCCTGTATCCGTGGTGAGATTTCGTCAGAGATCAACCCGTTGACGCTGGCTGATATGGTACTTCCCAAATAAGTGAAGCGGTCAACGTGCTCCACCAACCACTTCACTTCCTATTTCTAATCTAGGAGTTGGTGTAGTCCAGTCTTGTAACATCATCTTGCATTTGGCGGGAGCGAATCGCGTGCCAAACATTCGTAGATTGCAGCTCAAGGTGTTCAGATAGCTGCTATCCCGACCGATAGCTGCTACCTTGACGTTGTGGTCGGGTTACACTTTGCGATGACCCAACAAGCTACACTGGCTGGAACCAATGTCCCTGCAGGTCCTACCAAGCCAGGAAGGTTGTTAGGATAGCGATTAGACTAAAATCAGTTACCGGAATAGTGTAAGAATTTCTTCTTCTTACACTATGCTGAGGGCGAAGTCGTACTGCCACTGGGGAACAGGGGTGTAACAGCAGTGAGGTGTTTCCCTCAGATGACCAGCATGCCAATCAGCTATGCTGTCTCTCCACTCCGGACAGAAGGGGTTAGAAAAGTTCGACCCCAAAAATTGTACATCACGACTTACTCTACTGTGGTTTGTAACCGGCGGTAAGTTTACTAATACGGAACCAATCCCAGAAACTAGTTCATACAGGCCGTGCGTGACCGGCTTGTCTCAAGCAGGTGTCCCTTGGGCTCTGCGGTCACGCAACACTATTTCTGTTTCAGGTACCCGAAGAATCAATCAGCTTATACGGTGTGGGCAGCCAGGAAGTAAAAACGGCCCACACACTTCCAAAAGAACACGAAGCCTTCCTGAGCATCATTCTATTTATCATTCTTATAATATCATCATATTTTTGACTTGGAACTGAATGAAAATCGATTAACTCAAATAGATTTGAATCAATTTAAGAATCAATAGAAGTAAGTCAATACGAGCATATAGACTCCACGAAATAAATTTCATCCTAAGTCATGAACATTTTAGGAATAAATGGTTTATTTGACAATAGAAATAATTTTGAGATTGTTTAACCAGGATGTTTACAGCCTAAATCTGTAAAAGAAGACAGAAGAAACATCATTTATGAATTATTATTATTCGCTTGAGTTCCTAGTGAGGCATAGATCTTCAACAGCCTGTCCCCATTTTGTCCTATCCCCTGCAGTCCTTTCCCAAATTGTCTCTACGATTTATATGAGAAAATTAACAGATTTTTATGTACATTATTATTCGATATTGTTAGCGGAGAAGCAACGTCTTCTGTTTGGGCGTTTTCCTGCTGAAGGTTATTCTGTTATCTCCTTGTGGCCGTTTCTTAGACAGTCCTTTGATATATATATATATATATATCTGCTAATCGTATCCTCCCACACAAAGTCTTCTGTGATTGGTTGTTGAGTTTCTCAAGTTTAGGCCTTGTTTTTGTTTTTTCTTATGACCCTGATTTGGGACAAAAACATTGGCGTCAATTGTTGTGTGCAATTTTCTCTTTCAGGCACCTCTCACCACACTTTCTATCCGTCAAAGACTTTCTACTGAAGTTGGTTCAGTCTTCTTGGTTCTGGCGGCTTTGATCGTTTGTCTCGCTGTCTGGAACTCTGGCGCTCGCTGACATTCACCCGTTTCTGTTTGTTTGCATTTGCGATCGTATGAATGTGAACCCGTCTCACAGTGACCATGTGTGGTCCTTCCCACTTTGGAAGCTATTTGCCTGACCATGACGCTCATTCGTCGGTGTTCCGCCTCACACTTTTACATGCTGCTTTCGGCCAACTTCTCAGCAGCGTTCGAGGTAACAGCCTCATTGCTGACGGATCTTGAACACCACTCAACTGCGCAACAGCCTCGAAGTCCTGTCAGAAGATCCATTTGTCTCCATCAAAAAACTGCTGGGCATAAGCTTTCCATTTGTCGGCAGCGACACCAAATGTGACGACAAAAGACTAGGGTCAGGCAGCAGATCGTTTTCTGAGAAAATCAACAGATATTTATAGATTTCTACGTACATTATTATTTGATATTATTAGCAGAGAAGCAACTTCCTCTGTTTGGTTATATTCTTGCTCCAGGTTGTCGTTTCTTAGAAACCCAGGCCATATATCTGCGAATCGCATATGCACACGTTAAGTCTGCAGTGATTGGTCGTTAATTTCCTCAGGGTTAAGCTTTGTTATTGTTTTCTCTTCTGACCCTGATTCGGGACGTATTCAATGACGTAAATTGTTGTCTAGAATTTTGGCTTGCAGACAGCTCTCACCACACATAAGTCCCCACCTCTTTCTTGTACAGTCTCCTCCATTTCACCATCAGATACCCAACTCGTCATTCTCCATTCAGGTTCCACTTGAATGATGGCCTGACGCATGATGTCATCCAACGGCCTCCTCAGCTAGTGTTCAATCCACCTGCATTTTTTTCACCATATTTGCTGAAAAAATTGTTATGTACTCGTCGCTAAATTATTGTTATGGACTGGTCGAGAATTTAATACTCCTGACGCAAGAAGGCGGAAATCAGAAGACTACTAGGTTTGCGATGATACTTCTATTGTCCAAACACACAGAGACGAAAATAAATGGTCTCAAACCAAAGTGGTAAGTAAGTCAAGTAAAGTAGTTCACACAAATTGTGTATGCGAAATATATATATGAATGTTCAGACAACGGTGTGAACAAATCACTAGACAGTCTTAACATGAATGGCTAATTATAATGAAGTATCGATCCACATATACATAGCGAAATATAACACACATGTCAACAACCACCATTTATGGATATATGTCACCAAGCAACGGACTGTCAACAAACACTCATATTATATATAATATAAGGGGAATATACATTGTTAAAGGAGACAAGTTCATACAAGTGAAATGGTCACAGACTAAGCGAGCAAACAGAAAGAGAGACCAACATACACACACACACATAAATATATATATATGTCGATACATATCAGAAATATGTCCTTAGTTTATCCGTTCCCAGAGTTCCTTGTTATCTTTCCTTTCTGGCCAACAGGCCATCTGATCATCAGTATGGAGTCAGAGAAGTTAGATGTTGATAAAAGTTTTCAGCAGCCTATAGGCAATGCTTTTGGTGACGCACACAGAACCATACAGAAGAAACCACTTGACATTGGTATTGAAATGCTAGATATTGTTCCTTATGCTTAATGGAGCAGATTTCCACCCTGATTTCAAATAATTCAGGGTTTGTCTTGCCTTTCCGATCCAGGCTGCATTTGACATCTTCATACGTGCTGTGTGCCTGCCTGTAGTTGAAGTGATACCGCCTAGATAAGTGGAAGGAGTAAGTAACTCCCCTCAGATTTCTCGAGTCGATAACGACTGGTGCTTGTTGTTACTGTTGTTATTTGGTTATTGGTATCTTCATCACTCACGCCTTCTCTTTGTTCCCTTGACGTCCTGTCGTCTCTGCCAGCCTGTCCTACCATTTTTCCGGTTTTCTCCTGTGGTTCGTCGAGTTTGTGTGACAACATGAATATATATATATATATATATAATATCCTTTAATTCCTAGAGGAGCATAAGCCTTCAGCCGCGCGTCTCCATTGCGTCCGGTTTCCCGCCAACTTTTTCACCCCACTCCAAGTCTGCCCACATGCTTCCATCTCCTCTTCACATGACCTCCTCCAAGTCACCCCCTTGCACTGACGACCAACTCGCCGCTTCCCTTTCGGGTTCCACTCGATCCATGGCTTGTCTAGTGATGTCACTCACTTAATGGTTTCCTCAGGGTGTGGCCAATCCATCTCCATTTCTTCCTGCCTATTTCTCTCACAATCGGTTCCTGCTGAGTTGGTTCGCTCATTGCCAGAGATCCCTGTTGCTGATCAACTCTAGCTGACCATCTGATCTTGAGTAGTATTGAGCGAAGACAACTGTTAATGAAGGTCTGAAGTTTGTTTCAGATACTCTTTATGACGCGCAGTTCAAGTTTCTGATCCGTATAGTGAGTAGCACTGACTGACTTCACATTGGAGTTGGAAATCCGGATCTCATTCTCGTTTTCATGCTGAGTGATGTTGACTTCCACACAGACTTGGTGAGAGTAATGAAAGCTTGTCTTGCTTTGATACCCTCGTCAGTTCCGTTAGCCTGAAGTTGAAACGATGCTTCCCAGGTAGGTGGGTGAAGGAGGTTGTTTGTTTCAGGTTCCTCGCATTTATGCTGACTGTCGTCTGTTGTTGTTGTGGCTGTTGGTGTTGGCCAGGAATCTTCATCACCTCTATTTTCTCTATGTTCACCTGAAGTCCTATCTTCTCTGGATGCTTCTTTGGCCAGTTTGTTGCTTTTCACTTGCATATCTTCCAGTTTGTGGGAAATCAGACATATATAATCGGCGAAACAGTCTTTCCATACTCTTTCCATACTGTGTTATAACTTAACTAAACTGAACAAATCAACTGCTACTTTGTTATGTCTACGCGTTTTAATTACTATAATGGTAATGAACTCGAACGATACGCCAATACGTCTATTGTCCGTTGTACCATCCGATTCACTGAGTCACACAAAATATCTAAAGACAAAGACTGGCTCGCCTGTGATTGTAAGTTACTGTATTATACCTTTATTAGGAAACAAAACATGATTTTTTTTTTGTTTGCATTCCTTTACGTTCTCAGTGGAATATATAGGGGGCTTCACACTAGAGGCTTAAATTCTCAGTGACATTGGTGTTGATTTTTAGGGGATGAGTTTTCCAGCTAGCCTCATGCCCAACACCTTCCCTCTTTGCCAGTCTTATCTACTGGCTTAGCGAGGTACTGGAGTGCGTTGGTGGCTGGCGACTGAATCCCGGACCACATGAGGCGTGGTTGGCGAGCATTTTACCACTGCGCCACCGTTGCACAATACATTTCCTTTACAATAATAAGGTTGGCTCACAACCGTGAGAATGGATTGTTCTTATAAGCTGGTTGGTTGGCAATCCGACAAAGATCATCAAGGTGAGACAAAAGTGATGAATTGACCTCACACACTGATATCACAATTTGTGTCAGGAATGATAGATCAACATAGTAACAGTATGCATGACAAAATAAATCATACGATTCGAGAGAAAGGATGATATACTATTATTTTTTATGTGCTGGGTCCTATCAAGTTGTGAATTTCTTCCAGAAGAAATTCGGGACGATAATCTAGATTTTTTTTTAGATTTACAGCTTGATTTCACACTGTATTTTTGGTACAAGTATGGAATTTTCCGCATGCGACATCGGTAGTCCGAATTTCGCAGGCCGACCATAGATACCAGGTGTGCGTCGGCGCGGGCTCGAACCCCGGACCATGTGCATGGTCGGTAAGAGTCCTAACCACTGTGCCACCGACGCACGATTATTAAAAACATATGCTGAATGGCATGTGTGAAGTCCGAAAACACAAGATTTGTTTAAAATACGATAGTATATTAAACATAAAATATGAAGTGCAATACACAAACATCAATTGTGAGGTATCTGTGTCTTAATACCGTCAAAAAAGTACAGTCAGTGTGTGATAATAGGTGAAAACGCCAGAGCTCTGTTAAAAGGGATCCACGTATACATTTAAACGGCGCAAGGATGGCGGACACAGAATAAAGGGATGTGAATGAACGATATTCAGCAGTGAAAGGTACTTTAGGAAAGCATATACGGCAAATAATATTCGACTATAAGGAAATAATTAGCATACACCAAATAGAGCGTAAATACTTTAAGTGAATTAAACCGCGATGGCGAATGAAGTCATGCTTAAGTTGTAAAATATATTCATACTACTTACTAATGGTAAGTAGCATAAATTTTAACACAAAAGAAAGGAGTTAACGTTTAGGAGTTTTTGTATGACTTTTGTTCAAAATCCTAAGCAATTAAAATTACATCCAACCACTAATAGGATGCTAAGACTTTAATTCCGTTATAAGAAGACGGTGATTATCTGGAATATGTGGTGTATTTCTGCAGCATACACTTTGAACAAAGTCTGATCCCCCAAACACTTACTTGTCAAGTCAATTTATATGGAAAATGACAAAAAGGATTTAAGAATAATTAACATTACGTTCAGTTATATAATCAGAGATAAAGATTACCTAGATAGCTTAAGAGTGATAATGAATATTGGATTAGAGGATTTCATTATGAGCTGACATCAGTTAGAGAACCATTGGAAACTGCCAGGGAGTGCTGAACGACTGTTTCGTCCCAGCTCTGAACTCTTTGTCAGTACGTACCTACCACCACCAGTGTTCGAACCCAGGACCTTCGGGTTACGAGGCGAGCTAGCTCGTATATCATAAAGCCACTGGGACCCAATCTAATCGCCAGTCAGCCCATTAGTTCCAACTTCTGCCAATTCACGACATAGCGCAACCATTTCGCAATATCTTCTTCGATGAGTTATTGCCTCACCTTCATTCAACCTGCTGCACCCTAATGGTCACGGCTTCCCAATAGAACCCCAGGTTAACTGCCTGAATAGAGCCAGTCACTGATGAGCATCAGATTAATTTTCAAGTACTGGTTTTGTAGGAAATTCTGCTTGATTATTTGGAGGATTTCATCATGTGCTGACTCGGTGGATACATACTGCTGAAGAGTCCCAAACCAGGAAGAAGCCGCTATCTCATACTCCCAGGTTTTCAGATGGTTCTCTAACTGATGTCAGCTCATGATGAAATCCTCCAACCAATCAAAA
This sequence comes from Trichobilharzia regenti, assembly GCA_944472135.2. Classification (NCBI taxonomy): domain Eukaryota; kingdom Metazoa; phylum Platyhelminthes; class Trematoda; order Strigeidida; family Schistosomatidae; genus Trichobilharzia; species Trichobilharzia regenti. Next base: position 66,125,129 of record OX235267.1, read on the forward strand.
AAAAATTCCTTACAGAACCAACACTTGATAATGAATAGTTTTATACGCTTATATAGGAGAGGGTGAGGTCGGTTTACGAATAGCTATCACCTCAGTGTATATCAGTAAGCTCCCATGGATGTTTTTTATAAATTATTTTGATTTCCCTATTGATTGATTAGATCGAAATGTTTCACCTCTGCTGACTTGTCACCTACTAGTGCAGACACTTCACTGAATTCCTAAGATTACCTTAAAATTATTTTGGTGGATGGTGACTAGCAGTTGGATCCAGGAGGTTCACTTCGTCCTATTTAGTGGGACTCGTAAACTGGATGTACCTGCATTACCCAGTGAGGGATATTCATCTTAAAAACTGTTTTAATATAAATGTTGTGATGATTCATATCAACTGAGTGTATAGTTATAGACGAAGTTGGTAGTCTGTCCCCAGTGTTCACCGAAGATTCACAGTTCATTTGTTTTTCCAAACATGTGGGTGTACGTCTTCCGACCCTTATGTAGAAACCACGATTACTCCTTCGTAGATGTATGTGTGATCGCACAAACACTCATGTAAACTGGTACGTAGTACAGGATGTGTACTAGTCACTTGTGCAATGTTGAGGCTTGTAGCAGAGCATTTTCTTTTGGCTTTTCCAGTGATTATTAACCCCACATAAGTTGTATGTTTCACTAATGAACCAGTGTAGTATCTATCTTAAATTCCTACTATTTTTATTTCTCCGTTGTATGCTAATTTGATATGAACACCTTTCTCTAGGACAGAACAAACTGCAAGTTTTGAAACTAACTAACTTCTAAAGGCGTTTAAAAACTTCAAAGTATAACCATTTCAAAAACTAAAGTTTATAATAAAATGTTAAACAATAATTATATCTAACACTTAAGGTTTCGACACAGATCGTTGTCAGTTAGACAATCACTGAGAACCACCAAAGAGGATTGGACATCTATTTCGTCTCCTTAGCTTGGGAAACTTCAAAGACTGGGGTTCAAACTGAGAACCTTCCGTTTACAAAGCGACCTCGTAGATCATTCAACCACTGGGACTTTATCCAATAGCCAACCTATGAATTCCAACTTCTACGTATTCGTGATTTTAGAGCAACCACCTGATGACTGACACTAAACTGTGATCAAACTTGGAACAAATCAAACCGCCTCAAATTAACTCTTGAAAATCAGTGTGATGCTCACTGGTGAGTGACTGCTTACAAAATGAAGTTGCTAAAAGTTCTATTGAAATGTCGTGACCAGTGGAATGCATCAGGTCAGGCGTGAGGTCAAATAGTCACCGATAACACTGACTGGTGGTTGCGCCAAAATCACTAATTGGTAAGAGTTGAAATTCATGGGTTTGCCATTGGATAGGGTCCCAGCGGCTGAATGGTCTGCACACTTCATTTGAATATAGCGAGAACAACAGTGGTGGTTTGTGCAGAATAATATGGTACCATCATTTATTTCGTTGGCTTCTCATCAGCTCATCAGCTGCTTACAGCCTAAATAAATTTTGAGGTTTAAGTACAGAAAAGTTTTAACATACTTGTGAATTTTACATGTTGTCAGTTGACAGAAAGTTCCACAATTAGTAAATAGTGCTCAGAAAATTGCGCTTATATAGTTTTTACATGGGCAGTTCAAGTTAAAACAAAATAAATGTATGCAGAAAATGGTAAAGGAGTTACGTAATAAAGATGAGATGTGCGTTAGATGCATAGTGATTAACAAGTTAGGTAACAATGCACTGAGTTGAACTCAAATCATAGAAACAAGAGACAAGCAAAATTACAGATTATAAAAGGGAGGGTGAGGTTAAAGACAAACATTACGTAATCAGAAGAGAGAAAAAAAGACATCCAGTTACCAGCGCAAGGAAAACTAATAACTGCTTCTTTCTGAACACATAAATCTGGTTTCAAGCGTTTGATAGAAATTGCTTCGACAAACTTGAGAAGAATAGAGCCCCTTTGTTTATTGATAATTTTGAAGGATTTCTCGATTTCCACCTCATGACCCGTTTCGAGGAGATGTCTGGTAATAGCGCTGCTATAACAGTTTGTTCCCTTGAGACGTAGGCTTTTCGGCACATGTTCAGAAAATCGGAGGTGTGCCCTTCTTTCTGTTCTCCCAATGTAACTGCTCCCTCAGATACACGTAAATTTGTATACACAGTTAGAGTTAACATGAGAAGGGTATCTATCGACTTTTGACTGCACCAAAGATCATGTTGTTCGGTGGACGGAAACCAACTTAGCTGCAGGATAGACTCTGGCTAGTGACATCCTCAGTCTTCTGTTGACCATTTCTGCAATGTCTTCACCTTTAATTTCTAATTGAATGAAGACAGGCTTTTTTTTCAACTGTGATTTGTTTGGTATTTGAGCCTTCACATCTTCCATATTTCTTAATGAATCTTTGAGGATAGCTGTTGTTTTTCAGCACCTTTTCGAGATTCGTAAATTCTTCCTCTAGTTTCTCTGCAGAGCATTCATTTGCAATTAAAAGGCCTTAGGTTCGAAACCCCATAGATGGCTTTTGCCAATGAGTGTCACACTAGGAGGAAACAGCAGCTTTCCAGTACTCCCTGATAGGTTTTCAATGGTCCTCTAACCGATATCGATCCGTGGTCAAACTCAGGAAAACAAACCGAATCTCTACTAGCTAACTTTTGAAGATTTCAATATTGTCGAAATCAATTTTCTGACCTCATTTTATAGCATGTAGACCTATGGTTGACGATATTTTAAGCTTTTCTAGAAGTAATTCATTTCTGGGTGGTTGAATAGCGTCTCTGGGGTGTTTTTTTTTAACTTCTGATCGTGATTTCTCGAGAAGTTTGTCTGGTGTATATCACATCACACTCCAAGCATTTTATTTCAAAGACACCAACATATTGTGAATCCCTTGGAATTTAGTCTTTTACAAGGAAAAGATCGTCGTGTAGTGTGTCTGGTGTTTTGAAAAACATTCTGATGTTGTGCTTATTGGGTAGTCTTCTGATGTCATTTGATGTTTCTGGTATATGTATTGAATAACATCTATTGGGGTTTATGTCTTCGGAATACCTTTTTCGACCATGCTTACAATTGGCGTTGATATTGGTCATGAAATTCTTTGGATATTTATTTTTCTTGAGTATTTCAATAATATTTCATATTTCTTCTGCTTCTCTTTTTTCATCTGTTGTCATAGAATGTGCTCATCTAAGAAGACTTAAGACAACTGATCACTTAGCGTTGATGTGGTGTGATAATCCAAAGTTTAAATATTTGTTGGAATCTATTTTCTTCCCGAATTCAGACAAATTGAAATATCCATTTTCTTTCCTTTTTAATTAGGCTGTCTATAAAAAAAGGTAACTCACTGAAGTCTAAATTCACTTCCAAAGTGAATCGATGCTCTCTGATTTGTTTTTCGTAGTTATCTTCTAACTGATGTATTGCTTAGTGATACACAATTTAATTTTATAAGCTTTTATAAAATCTGCCAATGAACTAACTGACATCATTTAGGGAATTACTGGAATCCTAGGAGTAATGGTTAATTGTTTCAACCCCGCCTTGAGACTACTCATCACTACAGACGCACACATGAATCCACCGGTGATCGAACCTAGGAATCGGCAGAAGTTCGACGTGGTTGATGCTTGAATTCCATTCCAACGACCTGGCCTTGTAATCTGAAATCCCTGTGTGGTGACTCTCAGTGGGTAGGTTATGAGTGAGTAGTGCTGAAGAATCTCACACTAGGACGAAACAGCTATCCAGTACTCCCTGTTGTTTTAGCCGACATTATTAATTCGTCATCATACCTGAAATCAATCAAGTTCCTACAGATTGACACTTGAAAATTTTATAGGCTTCCGTTTCATTGTTATTCGCCTAAATTATTATTATTATTATTATTATTATTATTATTATTATTCAAACTCATACTCAAATAATCATTCAGTCTTTGTTCACTGAATCAACACCAAACATGTACAATCGAAATTGTCCCAAAAATATCCCGGATATGCATTTGGAGGCTGAGGGTGTTGACGTTAACAGGTAATACGATGTATACTAACGCAAGATCTAATACCCACAATTTCTACAGTATTCGTTCCGAGTAGACCAAAGGCAAAAAAAAAACACCAGAATTGATCGTCTAAATTACAAAGCATATTTCGAGATCAAATCGGAGTGCTAGGTTGACTGCTTAACTAGCTAGGGATCATGCACGAACGAACTAACGTAATATTGGGCTGAGAGCTGTCTGCTAACTAAAATTGGTAGACAGCGATTCACGTCAATGTTTACGTCCCAAATCTTGGTCATTAGAAAAAAACACGAACAAAGACTAACTTAACAACCAATCACAGCACACTGCGTGGGAGGATACGATTAGCAGATATATATATATATATAAGAAACGGTCACAAACAGATGACAGAATAACCTCCAGCAAGAAAACAACCAATCAGAAGACGGTGTTTCTCTGCTAATAATAACGAATAATAATGTACATAAAAATCTACAAATATCTGTTGATTTTCTTAATAAACGATGTTTCCTGGCCCTTGTATTCTGTCATTACAATACGACGGCGAGCCACATCGTGTGGATGCTTAGTCATGAGCCTTCAGCTAAACAAGTCGACTTAAACAGTGAGGGTCAGCATCCAGTGTTCATTGATGAATGCTGTGGCTAATAATTCTGGGGAATTACCTCTCGTTACAATGGAAAAAGCAATAAAATATAGGAAGGAGTAAGATAATAAAGAGAAATTAAGGAAGTTTCGTGCATCTTTTGACGCGATTATAAGAAATAAATTTTGCTCGAAACATAATCCATTTATTATTACTACATTGGATGTAAAATTATGTTCTACCACAGTGTCTAAATTCTGCTCTAACATTAGGAGATACTTATGACCCCAAGTGGGTGGGTTTCAAGTCGTGACCATCCAGTTACAAGGTAAACGTGTTGACCATTCCGCCGTTTAGCTGGAGTTCAATAAACGATAAATTCTAACAGTTATCAATTCACAAGATGGATTTCCTGGAATCGCACTGGAGATATCGTGACGAGTGGAGTCCACAATGTCTTGTGTGAATATAGAAACTCCTCAATAGCATTTCATCCCGGTGGCTTTGTGTATCACACTAAGTGACCTAAAGTTTGAAGTTCATAGATGGTTGGATCGCTATCCAACTATTGAAGATCCTGGGTTTAATCCCTGAAAAGACTCAAACTAGGACGAAACGGCTCTTCAATGCTGTTTTTTTCACAGTTTCCTAACTAGTATGTCAGGCGGTGAAAACACACCTAAATTTATCAGAGGTTCAATGTACAATAATATGTGCTATTTTTTCGAGTTAGACCATTAAAAGCCTTCAGGGAATAGTGGAAAGCTGTTTCCTCCTAGTTTGGGACTCATCGGCATTACGAACCCGCCACAGGGGTTTTGAACCCAGAACCTTCCAGTTATAAGACAATCTTGTAGACCATTCAGCCACTGAGACCCTATTTTAATGGCTAGCCCATGAATTTTAACTTCAACTAATTCGTGACTTTTAGCACGACCACCAACCGATGTCCTCGGTGGCAACTCGAAAACATAACTGAATTCTATACAAATCAACTCTTCAAAATTAATCTGATGCTCGTAGCAAGTCACTTGCTACAGGACGAATTTTCCTGGAGGTCTACTGAAAAATTCATGACCAGTAAGGTGCATCCAGTCGGGATTGAGGATACATTTCCTGCCGATGACACTGGTTGAAGGCGGCTCTGCAAATCACGAATTAATGGAGGTTAAAATTCACTGGCTGGCCACTGAATCGTGTTCCAGTGTCTCAATGGTCTACTAGCTTGCCTTGTAACCTTGGGGTTGAAGCCCATTGTGGTGGGCGCGTACTGCCGAGAATTCCTAAGACTAGGAGGACTCAGCTTTCCTATACACCAATAGTAGTTCCCCAGTGTTTCTCTAACTGGTATCTCAATCAATAGTCAAACCGGAGAAACAAATCAAATCGTTACAAATCAACACTCTTCAAAATATGTGCTATTTGTTTATACTGTCATTTTATAATTCAAGCTCAACAAATAAAAACAACAAACTTAGCAACAAAATAGTAACAAAAAAATAATAAACAAACAATGAAAAATAAAAGCATTATTTCAGTATTTCTTTAAAACTTGAAAAATATAAAATGTTGGATTATGAAATACAAGTCGAAAATTATGCAAACCATTATTAGTTGATGTTTTCCCAATGACTTTATTATTATTATTACTAGCACTATTTATTAGTATAGTACAGAAACGTCGACGAAAATATTTCGGTCTTTTAAGTCGACTTGCAAATTCTTTAGAAATTCTGTATGGTGTTTGTATTTTAGCCATATTAATGTTGTTGTTGTTGTTATGCTTGTTACCGTCGCCGTCACCGCTGCCAAGAAGCCAAGCATCAGGCCACTGAAATAAACAAATAAATAAAGGAAGAAAGAATAGTTTAATTGAATTTGAGATTTTCCCGTTGATTGACTGATTGGTTGGACCGAAGTGCTCGGTCTCAGGTTGACATGTCTGTCAGCTTCTTGTGCAGATGCTTCGTCGATGTCTGGGCATTTAATTAGTATACAATTGGTGGATGGTGACTAGCAGTGTGGAATCCAGGATTCACTTCGGTCCAATCAACCGATAGGAAAATCTAAACTTCAATTAAATAATTAATATGACCCGTTGTACAAAAGGTGGCCAGCTCTCGGAGCCCAAGTGGTCTAGTGGATAATCCGCTTTGGCGTTGGAAACTATGGCTACTGGGTTCGAGCCTTGGTGGGAACATCATCACTCACTGAGAAATGCAGGTACATCCAGCTGGCGGACGAGTCCCAAATAGGACGAAATGCTCCTTATCCTGGATTCCGCTGCTAGTCACCATCCACCAATTACAAGAAAGAATAATGTGTTACACAGAATGATGAGTATAACTTAAGGTTCAAATATTGAAGAAAATAAAAACAAACAAATAACGAAAATAACCTGGAATGTTTAAAAGTGAGTTAGTTCCCGAAGTTTTTGTGCAACACATGTCGAACAATCTGACCACACACACTGACTTCTCATTGGAATACATATACATACGACATAAATAAAGAGTTAAGCCGTGAGAAAATAGATACTTAGTTGAAGTTAACCGAAATATCGGCGGTCAAAATAACAATGAAGATCAATCACTAAACCAAATAACAGAGGTAATAGATAGTGTAGTGAGAGCTGGCTACTAGCCGAATCGGTAGACAGTAATTTACGTCAGTGTTTATGTCCCCAATATTGGTCGTGAATAAAATGAGAACAAAGGCTTTGCGTAGGCAGATACAGTTAACATATAGATGATCTGGCATTCAAGAAACAGCAGCCACAAAGAGGTGAAAGATTAACGTTCAGGGAGAAAATAACCAATCAGAAGACTGTGTTTTTCTGCTAACGATAATCTCTAATAATGTACATGAAAATCTATAAATATCTGTTGATTTCCTAAATAAACGATCCGTTGCCTGGCCCTCGTCTTCTGTTGTAACATTTAGTGTCACTGCCTACCGACAAATGGAAAGCCTATGCCGTGCAGTTTTTGATGGAGACAAATGGATCCTCGGGCAGGACTTCGAGACTGTTGCGCAGTTGAGTAGCGTTCAAGATCTGTCAAAGATGAGGCTGTTACTTGGGACGCTGCTGAGAGGTCAGGAGAAAGCAGTATATGAAAGTGTGAGGCGAAATACTGACGAATATGTGACAGGGTCAGGCAAACAGTTTCCAAAGTGGGAAGGACCAAATATGGTCACGTTGAGATGGGATTTCTCAGACACAATCGAAATGGTAAACGAAGAGAAACAAGTGAACATCAGCAAGCGCTGAGATACCCGACAACAAGACAAACGAACAAAGCCCCTAGAACCAAGAAGGCCGAACCAACTTCAGTCGCAAGTCTTTGACGGGGGGAAGAGCGTGGTGAGGACTGGCTGCAAGCCGAAATTGGTGGAAAATAGTTCACGTCAATGTTTACGTCCCCAAAATTGGTCGTGAGAAATATAAGAACAAAGACTGATTCAACAACTAACCACAGCAGACTTTGCGTGGGCGGATACAGTTAACATATAGATAATCTGACATTCAAGAAACAGCAGCCACAAAGAGATGCAAGGTTAACTTTCTGTGAGAAACAACCACCGATCAGAAGACTGTGTTTTTCTGCTAACGATAATCTATAATAATGTACATGAAAATGTACAAATATGTGTTGATTTCCTAAATAAACGATCTGTTGCCTGGCCCTTGTCTTCTGTCGTTACAGATGTGCTATTGTAACAACAGATGACAAGGGCCAGGCAACAGATCGTTTACTGAGAAAATCAAGAGGTATTTTCACGTACATTATTGTTAGCTGAGAAGCAACTTTTTCTGCTTGGTTGTTTTCTTATTGAAGGTTATTCTGTTATAACTTTGAGTCCGTTTCTTAGAAAGTTAAGTCACGTATCTACGAATCATATTTGTACACGTTAACTCCTCTGTGATTGGCTGGTGATTTTCTCAAGGTTAGTCTTTGTTATTGTTTTTCTCATGACCCTTATTTAGGATGTGAACACTGACGTAAATTGTTGTCTATAATTTTGGCTTGCAGCCAGCTTTCACCACAGTAGTACATATACCCTGGCTAGTGTCAAAACAAATTTTACCGAGAAAGGTTTTAATGTGATGACAAATTGTAGCTTTGAACGAATAAAGGTGGTTTAAACTTCTTAATTGCCAGCTAGGGTTTCCAAAAACTTTAGGATACGCCACAAACACGTTTTATAGATAGGTGTGAAAGATGTGTAAACACCTATTTTATGTCATGTTCTCATCATTAGTGGGTTCTGAAGATTCTATTTGCTTCTGGAGCCATTTAACAATATGCTCTGAAGCCAGCCCTTACTTTCAGAAATCGATGAGTCCTCCCTATGTATGTGTGGCTACATGTACATATAAACTGTTATATGCACTAGAGTGTGACACCGCTTTTTTCATGTTCAAAGGGCTTAGATGGATGGATATATTGGCTTCACATTCTAAATTATTATGATATTAGGCATTCACGGTAGCAATTCGTCATCACAGTAAACCTTCCTTCCTTGGTAAACTTTGTTTTGATACCAACCAGGGTAGATGTACTATTACCTCTGTTATTTGGTTTAGTGATTGATCTTCATTGTTATTTTCACCTTCAGTATGTCCTTTTAACTTGACCTGAGTGTCTATTCTCTCACCTCTTAGTCCTTTATTAATTTCATATATATGTATTCCTATAACAAGTCCGTGTGTGTGGGATCAGATTGTTCGAAATGTGTTGTGCAAATACACACACAATACACGATTTAGACAAATTACGTCTTCTTATTGCTTTGTCTAAATTCATAAATAGAACTAATTGTTTTAAATTCTGAAGTTTTATTTCACTTGGCTAACGTTTCGATATCACAATAGACATCACAGTCACTGCACCAATGTCTCACCTTCTTTGGGAAGCACTAATAGTGTGAAAATGTATGCACTTCTTTTACATTCCAAGAAGAATTATAAGATTTCAGGCTTTGAAATTTCAGTAGTGATGGTGTTCCTTTTAGGGGATGAGATTGCCAGACTCACTGTCGACTATCTGTCTGTCTTTCTTTTGGATTACTACTGGCTAAACGAAGTTTAAGAGAGCGTTGGATGGGAAGTGAACACCAGACCACATTTATGATTGGCGGATAATCCACTGTTCAACTTTCATTGCAACTGACAAGATATCGACGAAGTACGCACTGCATCTATCTTATCCTGCTCCTCAATGTGTTGTTATTGCTTTGATCGGATTTTTATTAGGCGGGAAATTCGTGTATCATTAGGAAAAAATAATCAGGGTCCGGGAATGTGTGTCAAACACTTTTTCCATACTATCTGCGTGGCTGGCCAGGATTCTACCGTTAATGTAAGGGTAGAACTTGGGCACACTGTGGTAGAATGTAATTCCATATTATTATTGTTGTTCCATTGGGTTCCGAGTGGAATATAGAGCTTCAACAACACATCTCCACTTTGTTCTATTCGGTGCTATCCTCCTCAGATGCATCCACAACTGACCAGAATCTCCATCTCCTCTTCCACCCCGCATGACTTCCTCCATGTCACCCTTGCACCGACGACTCACTAATCGCTTCTCATTAGTATTCCACTCCAGCAATGGCCTGCATTGAGCGCTATGTCATTAGACAGCCTCCTCAGTGTATGCCTGATGCATCCATCCCCATTTTCTTCCACATATATGTTGAGCAATCGGCTCTCTCATATTGGTTTGTTCCCGGCGGCCAGCCACAGTTTCTTGTTGTTAATTTCTCCTGGCCTGCTGGCGAGTGATCTTCAATATAGAGCCAGCCAGCAAAATCGATAGTTGTTGACGAAAGTCTGTTGTGGCCTGTTGGAAATACTTTTCGTGACACATGCCAACCATGTTTCTCACTCGTATAGAAGGACCGACTTGACATTGGTGTTGAATAGAATTCGAATCTTGTTCTTTATGCTGTGGAGTGCAGTGCAGATGATTTCGTCAAACTGGTTTCAGGTTGATGAAGGCATGCGTATCTTCCCTTACCAATCGTGTTTGACTTTGACATCTTATTTTAAATATCACACAGTGATGCAGTATTAGCAATTGTTGTTAATACCGCTTAAAATCCTGAGTATTTTTTAGACTTGTGTAATCTCTGGAACCATTTAGATCTCCTATATATTCATTATAATAAAGGCATTTTTTGTATTTCCCAATGAATGAAAAACAAAACGATGTGGAATGACAACTGTTGAAGAGCAGAGACGTCAGACGATATCAGAAGAGTGCTCAATCGGCTCGACATTAGAGTTTTCTTCAAAACATCGGACACACTTCAAAACAACCTTGTCCATATAAAAGACCAAATCCCGAAAGATTCTCTATCTATTTGTGTCTATAAAATAAAATGCTTGGAATGTGTTGCGATCTACATCGGACAAACATCTCGAGAAATCAAAATCAGAAGAACTGAACACCGTAGAGCATCTCTTCGAAATAGAAAACTTCAAAAATCATCAGCCGTAGGTCTACATGCTATAGAATCAGGCCACAAAATTGATTTTGACAATATTGAGATAACCCAGAAAAACTTCAGAAACCACAAAGAACGTCTAATATCAGAAGCACTTCATATCAAGTGGAACCCAAATCGCCTGAATAGGAATGATGGACTGAAACAGAATCTGACCTAGTTACAACACCTCCCTCCCCCAAGAAGTGACAAAATCAACGTGAATGTGATGAGCAGTTTCACTATGTAAACACACACTACTTTCATAATTCTACACACTAATAAAATCCAACAATCTACACTTGATTTTGTTATCTTTAACAATTCTCCAACTTGACAACCAAAATGGCCCCAGGCTAACGAACGATGATCAAGTTAGTAAACTTTATCTTGATATGATAACAGATATACTATTACCTATGATATTTGGTTTGAACGATCTCCATTGTTATTTTGACTTTCAGTATGTCCTTTTAACTTGACCTAAGTCTATTTTCTCACCTCTTAACTTTTTGCTACATATATATATATATATATATATCTATGCTGAGATTTTGCAAATTCCGGTTTAATAATACTTTGAGAAAGCTATTAGCATTAAATAGCGAAACGTCAGTAAAAACAATATCGTCTTGTTTTTCATTCATTGGGAAATACAAAAAACCTTTATTTTAATGAATATCATATCCCCAATGCCCCAATTTTTTCAAACCGTTAAAAGTGAACTTGGTTTGGACATATATAATCTCCTATATGATAGAGAAGATTTGTAGCTCAGGTGGATAATTTTGATGTGGTTTTGTTCTCTGAGCTGGATAGTTAGTTTGCGAACTAACTATCCAGCTCAGAGAACAAAACCACATCAAAAATAATCTCCTATATATATTGATCTGAACACTCCAAATCAAATTCAAAGCTTTCAAAGAAACAGGAGTTGCAGACGGACCACAAGCCAGTTTCAAATATTCGAAAACTGAAAGATCAGGCCACAAATAAGTATCTTCACTGATATCATAAGGAAAAATGGTGGAGACACAAATCGACACTGGCGAAGAGACCAGAGTTGAAAAACACAGAAACAACCTGAAAGCGATGTGGAGTTAAACCTGCATGGAAGTTCTAGGCAGGAAGAAGAAGAGATAGGACAAACAGTGGCTTACTACAGACACACGGAGACTAATGGAAGAAAGAAGGATGGTGAAAAAAAAGATTATTTAGTGCGTTGACGCGCAACAAAAACAGGAGTTGAATGCAAGCTACAATACACTGAACAAAAGTGGACTCCGAATGAGAAGCGGCGAGTTAGTTGGTTGTCAATGCGAGGGTGATATGGAGGAGAAGGTCATGTGAAGAGGAGATGAAAGCATGTGGGCAGACGTGGAGCCAGGTGAAAAAGTTCGCAGAGAACTGAACACAGAGCAGATGTACTGCTGAAGCCCTATTTTCTTCTAGGAATTAAAGGAAACAATAATAATTTATATTGATCTAATCACCATCAACGGGAGGGATTTGAAAGAGGTTACTTCATTCACTTCACTTATCTAGGGAGCATTGTCTCAACTACAGGAAGTTGCCACGGACGAGGATGTCAAATCGAGCGAGAATCGTTAAGGCGAGAAACACATTCACTCATCAACCTGAAACCAATCTGGAAATCTTCGTCACTCAGCCCAGCATCAACAACAAAATTCGGTCGGATTTTCAATACAAACAGCGTCAAGTCAGTCAGTTCTTCTATACGGATCAGAAACTCGGCGAGTGGGTCGCAAAGAATATTTCCAACAGCCTGTTGCAGACCTTTATCAACCAACAACTGTCTTAGATGGCTCTATACTGAAGATCAGATGGCCGGGCCGGGCCGGAAAGAACCACCAACAAGAAACTATGGGAACAAACAAACAAACAAAACAAGAACCAATCGCCCAACAACAACATATATGCAGGAGAAAGTGGAGATGGATTGGACACGCGCGGCTGCGGAGGCCGGTTGGTGACATCGCGCATCAGGCCACTGTTCGAGTGGAACCAGGCCGAAAGGGAAGCGGCAAGTGGGTCGTCGGTGCAAGGGGACATGGAGGAGATTGTGTGAAGGGGAGTTGAAACAGTATGGGCTAACATGGATACAGGTGAAAAGTACAACAGAAGACAGAATCAAGTGGAGACGTGCAGTTGGAGCCCTATGTTCCACTAGGAACTCAAAGGAACAATAATAATAATCCTTTTGAAATTCCTTCCAGTGTTGCGTAATATAATTTAAGTAATAGGTTGGAGTAGGTAGATGAGAGGCAGGGAAATGTAGTGAATATTATTATTAGTATTATTTTTGTTTTGTTTTTTTAAAAACTTTTAACTAACCTCATTATTTTCAAAATCAATTAAATCAGCTTCACGACATCCGGTACTTTTAGTAAAGCATATTGATGTTTCAATAATGAAATAATCAATTGAATAATTACGTAATATGCTGTATACTTCATCTAGTGATTTCCTTCCATAGATTTGATAGAGCTATAGAAAGAAATTTTTTAAATAGTATTAATAAAACAATATATATATATATATATATATATATTCTCGATGTAGTCTTTTCGATTCAGAAGCACCACACCGGCACCCTTGTCAGGGTGGGTTATAAGCAGATCATCGTTATCTCGGTGCCGCTTTTTTAGGTGGTTGCGGACTTTTGACTTTGTATTCAAGTATTTGGTGGCAGCAGCGGATGATTATTGACTTGAATCTCTGTAACTGGTCTTCAGAAGTTGGGATGAGATCGTTCATTCGGCTGATTAGATTTTCAAACTGGACTTGAGTATGAAGTTTGTCGGCGTGTTAAAGTTGATATCGCAGAATTTTAGGCCTAGAGTTAGGACTTCCATTTGCACATAGGTTACAGGTACTGAGGAATAGTTGAATACAAATTTTGTGGGTTAGTCAGGAAATTCGCCTTGAAGTTTCATCTGCTTAAGGCTGTTGTTGAGCTGGGTTACGGCAGATTGCGACCGTTTATCTGCAACTAAGTTTATATATATTCGGTGAATCTTTGACAGTTAAGAGATAACAAAGATCTGCTTATAACCCACCCCGACAAGGTTGCCGGTGTATTATTATTATTACTATTGTATCCTTTAGTTCCTAGAGGAACATAGGGCTTCAGCTGCGCACCTCCATTGCCTTCGGTTTTCTGACAACTTTTTCACCCTGCTCCAGGTCTGTCCACATGCTTTCATCTCCTCCTCGCATGACCTCCTCCAAGTCACCCCCTTGCACTGACGACCAACTCGCCGCCTCCCTTTCGGGTTCCACTCGAGGGCTTGTCTAGTGATGTCACTCACTTAATGGTTTCCTCAGCGTATGGCCAATCCATCTCCATTTCTTCCTGCCTATTTGTTTCACAGTCGGTTCCTGATTGGTTCGCTCCCAGAGATCCCTGTTGCTAATCTTTTCTGGCCATCTGATCTTGAGTATTGAGCGGAGACAGCTGTTAATGAAGGTTTGAAGTTTGTTTGAGATCCTCTTTATGACTCACCAAGTCTCTGATCCGTATAGTAGCACTGACTTCACATTGGAGTTGAAAATCCGGATGTTATTTTTGATGCTGAGTGATGTTGACCTCTACACAGATTTGAGAGTAATGAAAGCTTGTCTTGCTTTTCCGATTCTGGCTTTGATGTCCTCGTCAGTTCCGTCGGCCTGTAGTTGAGACGATGCTTCCCAGGTAGGTGAAGGAGGCTGTTTCTTTCAGGTTCTTCCCACTTATGCTGATTGTTGTCTGTTGTTGTTGTTGCTGTTGATGTTGGCTAGGAATCTTCATCATCTCTGTTTTATCTATGTTCACGTGAAGTCCTATCTTTGATGCTTCTTCTGCCAACTTGTTACTTTTCACTTGCATGTCTTCCAGACATATATCACCGGCGACGTTTAGATCCTCCAAGTCTTTTGTGTAAGTCCATTTTATGCCTGTTCCCTCGTTGGTTGCCGTTGTCTGTCGCATTATCCAATCAATTGCAATCAGGAAGATCATTGGTGATAGTAGACAGCCAGCTTGTCTCACTCCCGTCCTCACTTCGAAGGCTTCCGTAAGTTTCCCGTTGTGGATTACTTGGCATGCAGCATTGTCGTATAACTGTTGGGTGAGATGTATAATTGTCGATGGGACCCCGTAGTAGCGAAGTGTAGTGCTTCTGAATCGAAAAGACTACATCGAGAAAATGAACGATATACTGTCGAATGAAGATATATATATATATATGTATATATTTGTTAGATTTTGTCACAAAATATCTCATCAAAACATTATTTGATCAAAAAAGGATAAAAAATAGTTACAGAGAACATTTATTTCATGGAGGATCTCAATATGAACTGACATCAGCTAGAGAACCATTGGAAAACCTAGGAGTACTGGACAGCTGTTTCGTCCCAATTTGGGACTCGTCATCAGTACGCGCCCATCGAACCCATGATCCACTGGTTACACGGCGAGCTAGTTCGCAAACCATTAACCAGCCACACTGGGACCTGACTCAATGGCCAGCCAGTCCATGAATTCTAACTTCTACCAATTCATGACATAGCATGGCCACTTCGCAGTGTTTTCTTCGATGATGAGTTGCTGCCTCACCTTCATTCATTCTGTTATACCTTAATGGTCACGGCTTCCC
This sequence comes from Trichobilharzia regenti, assembly GCA_944472135.2. Taxonomy (NCBI): domain Eukaryota; kingdom Metazoa; phylum Platyhelminthes; class Trematoda; order Strigeidida; family Schistosomatidae; genus Trichobilharzia; species Trichobilharzia regenti. Next base: position 66,140,918 of record OX235267.1, read on the forward strand.
ATTAGAACCCCAGGTGACTGCCTGAATAGGACCCGTCACTAGTGGGCATCAGATTAATTTTCAAGTATTGGTTTTGTAGGGATTTTATGTTTGATTGCATGGAGGATTGCGTCATGAGGATTCATTGCTTTCAATCAGTTCTTCTTCAGGCTGTACAATTATAGATCGATTAATTTTTAGCACCCATTCAGCTGGGTGTTTGAAGTGAATACAGGAGTAAGACAAGTTGCCTCCCTATTATCACTGATGATATTCTTATTTGTGATGGGACTAGATTATACGTCAGACTGTGTACAGGGAGTGAGAAGACGTGTAAAAGATGGACCGATAAGAAGAATCTAGAAGATCTGGATTTCGCTTGTGGACGATCTATGTGTAATGTCACACAAACTCGAAGACTTACAGGCCCAAAAGCAACAAACTGGTAGAAGAATCTGGTAGTGAACACAGAAAAGACTTAGGTGATTAAGATTATCAATCATTCATTAACCTGGAACTAGTTTGGAAATCCTCTGTTTCACTCAGTATAAGCAACCAAGTCCGAATTTTCAACAGATGTGCAAAGTCGGTCAATCAGTCAGTCAGTCAGTCGCTTCTTCTGTACGCGTGAAGAACTTTCACTGTGTGTGTGTGACGAAAAAGACTTCCAACAGGTTACTGCAGACTTTTATCAACAGTTGCCTTCGCTAGTTCCATACTGAAGACTAAATGGCCAGAAAGAATTAGCAACAAGCAACTCTCGCTGAGAAAAAACCAACAGGCGACAGCCTATCGCTCATAAAATATGTCGGAGTTGGTTTGTAAGGATTAGATTTGTTTTTTAAGAGTTTGACTACGCACGGAGTGATATCGGTTAGAGAACCATTGAAAACTCACCAGAGAGTACTGGTTAGTCAGCTGTTTCATCCTACTTTGCGAATCATCGTCTGATGGGGTATTACCGTTCCCTTGGGTTTCGAGTAGAATATAAATAAATACTCAACAGCACTTCTCAGGTTTCTTCATATTCGGTGCTTCCCCCTTCATCTGGATCCACAGTTGTCCATAGTCTCCCATCTCTTCCTCCCCCTCCTCTTTGCACTATCTTCTGCATGTCAACCTTGCACTAAAAATCCACTGGTCGCCTCCTATTGAGATTTCGCCCCAACAATGGCCTGCATTGAGAGCAATGTCATTCGACAGCCTCCTTAGTGTCTGCCCGATCCATCCACCTCCATTTTCTCGGAAATATTCATTGAGCGATCGGCTCCTGGTTGGTTTATATTCGCAACCAGAGTTTTTTTGTTGATAATATGAGAGATGATAACCGAACAAAAACGAAAACAGGTAAGTCATTCCATATTAGTTTGTTTATATTAGATGTATCTATCACACAGTGAGGGAAACAGTATTACTGTTTACTGGATGACGAGGTTGCCAACACACCTGATTATTGTTCATAATCATAACATCAATTAGAACCACACGACTTCAAAACTTGAGTTTTGTAGTTTTCTTTGTTCTATCCTATTTGTCGTCGTTGGCGTGGTAGTAGAATTTTCCAGATGGTGTCTTGGGTGGACAGGTGTTGAATCATTCCCATTACACGTGTTGATTTGCAGTTGATTCGATAAACAAAGCTTCCGCTGTCATCAATATCTCCTTCCATTCACCCTATGACATTAGATTTTAAAACTGTCATCCTATCCCATCCAGCCTATTGTATGATTGTGTCTGATTCTATGTAGAGCGTAGTGTAGCTGAACTATTCTCTAGATTTCCTATTTTATTCGGGTCAATCAATCTAGATTTTGCTGCTAGGTTTTTATGCTCCATTAGTCTGACTGACGCCATTCTACTACTCTTACCTATGTATCTAACCTGACAATCATTGCAGTCAGGCAGGGTATAAGATAAACTAAATTGTTTTCTTTTAAAGGCTCCACAGGATTGATCCTTTAACCGGCTAAGCTTGTTTCTAATTGAGTTTGTGGGCAGCTCGAATGGCACTTCTATTTTCTGCCTTGTTAAGAATTCTGCGTAAGGTGGTTTCCGAGGTTCCTTCCTTGCATGGAATTACTACTGATGATTGAGATTCCTTATTGTTGGCGTTGTCATTATCTTACGCAGGTTTGACTTGCATGTCGTTATTATTATTATTATCACTATCACTACTAACATAGTGATAACTGGAACATAGAACTTAAAGCTTAAGTCTCAAGTTTCAGTAGTTGTGATAGTTGCAGTGAGATCGTTGTCTTCACCCCCAACCTATCCTCTTTCCCTAGAATACTGTCGGATAGATAAACCTGTGCAAGGTTTACTTACTTACGAGTGCACCAGCCGGAAATCAAACCTTATTGCTTTGTTGATGAGCATTCTACCCTCGATCCATCGATGCACATGTTAACTTCATATACGACTGTAGTTCAACGGCGATATACCAAGTGAGATAATTACGAGGAAATTAAGAAAATCACTTCAAAGAATTTTTAATGCTGGCGAACTGCACATCTTATTATCTACACGACTGATGGTGCTACCTCGACTGAAAGATGAAGTACCTAGACTAGACTAGCCACTTCCAATTGTATCTACCAATTCAACTGCGCTTGTTGTGGAGCGAGTTATACTGACCGTTGCTCTAGAAACTTGATTTCTCGTGCTCCACAACATCTCCCAAGATGGCGAAGTAAAGGTGTAGTAAAAACCATCAACAGTTCGATATTAGACCATCTGGTGCAATCCGCCCACAAAGAGAGCGCGGAAGAATCCCTCTCTATAATCTACCACGTGCCTAATAAACTGCCAAAATCATCGAAACACCGCATGCTACAAACAGCAGAGGCTATTGCAATTCGCCTGAAACAACCAGTGCTCTGTGTGCAAAAGAAGCAAGTCCAGCCAGACACTACTACTGCTCTGGCTGGCCTTCAGTAGAGACTATAAATTCATGAATTTGTTACAGGATTTTCATCATGAGCTGACATTAGTTAGAGAACCATTGGAAAACCTAGGAGTACTGGACAGCTGTTTCGTCCCAGTTTGGGACTCTTCGGCAGTACGCACCCACCGCCACGGTTCGAAGCCAGGACCTTCTGGTTACAAGGCGAGCTTCAACACCTGAATATCAATGAGATGCTCACTAGCGACTGGCCCTATTCAGGTAGGTAGTTACCTGGGATTCTAGTGAGAAGTCATGACCAGTGGGGTGCAGCAGGTCGGGTGTGAGGACAAATACTTGCCGAAGACATTGGCTGGGACCGCGCTATGTCGTGAATTGGCAGAAGTTAGAATCCGTGGGCCATTGGATCGGGTCCCAGTGGCTGCTTAATGGTCTACGAGCTAGCTCGCCTTGTAACCAGAAGGTCCTGGCTTCGAACCGTGGCGGTGGGTGCGTACTGCCGAAGAGTCCCAAACTAGTTGGACGAAACAGCTGTCCAGTACTCCCTGCAGATTTTCCAATGGTTCTCTAACTAATGTCAGCTCATGATGAAAATCCTGTTACCAATCAAATCCCTACAAACTAACATTTGAATATCATGAATTTGTATTATTATCTTTCCTAATTATTCTGACATTCAGTGTGTATTTTTATGTTGATGCTATTGAACTGTAATCTATCAATATTATTATTGATTCGATGTTATTTAGACATCAACATTAATGTTATTCATAACACTAATTTATTCACTAAAATGTGTGTATAATTGTAGAACCTGATGATGAAGGGGTTATCGAAAAGAGTACTCTTTGTTCAGTATCCATTCTTTTGAAAGTAATATCCAGTGATAAGTGGAGATGTGGTTCGTTAGACTTAGGACTTGACTTTCAGTCAATGGGTCCACATACACAACTACCGTCTACTTCACCTTGGGAAATTGATTAGTATCATCATCCATCTCAGAAAAAGTGTAGTTCACAGCCTGGTACTGGATAACTTTAGCTAATTTCGACCAATAATAAAATCGTACTATAAGGATTAATTTGACTACTCAGAAACTTTTATTTTATAGAAAGCATTATATGTTGAAACAAGTAGACTGATTATCTCTGCGCTATACCTACTGAGTGTTGTTGTTGTTGTTGAAAATTAACACGCACACACACACACACTTCAAACTCTACAGTTATAATGGTTAGGATTACGGATATTATTTTACTCACACTATAAAGAAATTTATATGGAACAGAAAGCATAAAGCTGGCATACTTGACTCTCAGTCATTGGGTCACTACAGGGTTAGAATCCGGCTTCACCGACTACGGTCTGGGCATACAGTCGGCATCAGTAGGTGTAACTTATTGCCAACAGTTAGATGGTTGAAGACAATCAGTAAAAAGCTCTACCTTACCTAGGTTTATTGGCGTCTCTGAAACTTTCACGAGGCTTACGTCGGCTCTGACGTTCGAACCCACATCACTCAGTGCTGTAGTCAGAGAAGTTACCAGTGAGTTATTTCGGCTCACGTTTGACCACCTGTAGGACAGTAATGAAATGACCGATATCATGCGTCTAATCTTTATTGGTGCTGATACATGCTGAATTCTACCAGTCATGTCACGTCTCTGATTATGGCAACTCGCAACGTGGATTCGAATCTCAGAAAAGGGACATGAGTTCCTTCAGGACTGAAGACACACCTTACTGATAAGTGCTAAACTTAACCCTAACTCACTTCAGAGACTCAGTGATTGACTTGCTACCATGGAATAATCTCACTGACTTAGAATATGCAGACGATATAGTCCTTTCAGGCGATGACGCTGACAAAATGTAGAGTCTTCTAAACACCTTGAGCTGCAATCTACGAATGTTTGGCATGTGATCAGCTCCCGCCAAATGCAAGATGATGGTGCAGGACTGGACCGCACTGACTCCTAGTTTAGAAACTGGGAGTGAAGTGGTTGATGGAGCACGTTGACAGCTTCACTTATTTGGGAAGTACCATCAGCCCCAACGCCAACGGGTTGATCTCTGACGAAATCTCAGCACGTATACAGAGGGCTAGTTTCGCACGTGCCAGTTTACGCTGTCTCTGGCCTAGACGTGATATCTGACTGGCTATTCACCAAAGGATGCGTGTACTGCTCATCAGTCCGCTGAGTCCTTTATGCCTGTGAGTGAGACCTGGCCATTGAGAGTGGAAGACATGAAAACATTAGCTGGCTGTCTTTGATCATAGGTGTCCGCGTTCTATCTCTATCTCCTGTGTTAAGTAGTATGATAAGGTGAGTAATATTGAGGTTAGGCATCGGTCGAGTGCTAGGTAAGGAGGGAAAATCAATCGACGAGGCTGTTAAATTACAACGACTGAGATGGTTAGGACATGTGTTACGTATGCCTAGCCTAGTCATCGCCTTCCTCGACCGAAGGACAATGTTAGCTGACATAGTTTTGGTCAGCTAGCTGGAAAAGAGCTAGTGGCGGTCAAACCAAAACATGACTTCACCTGTCAATGAAGTCCACAACAGTTAGTCTAAGCCACGTAGGAAGGTGTAGACTTCCTGACTGACTGGTTGGGGTCCTCGAGACGGTAAAAACAATTGGTTATATGGCTCAAAATCGTTCTCAATGACTGGCGAAGATGCATCCACTCCCCTTGTGACTTATGATTTCCAATGAAACTATATTGTTCTTCGTTATTACTATTCCTTTGTCTCACACCTCTGTTTACTGTCTCTATTATGCATTTCTTCTACTTTCTTCTCTTGCTTTGTGTACTACAAGGAGTGGAGTGTGGCGACTCGAACTGTCGCACATATGTGCAAAGTTCTATGTCGGAAACAGACAGACAGGCAGAAACTAAGTATGAAATCTAGGCCAGTCAGAACTACCTGATAATTACCTCCAAATATCAAGCGGAGATGGAGTTTACGAAGATAACCAATCAACAGCAATAACAACCAACGCCAATCACTATCAACGGAAGACATTTAAAATAGGTCACTTACTTCACTTATCTTGCTGAGCAGCATCATTTTCACTACAATCGACTTTTTTTTTATTTACAGCTTGATTCCACACTGTATTTTCGGTACAAGTATGGAATTTTCAGCATGGATATCGGTAGCCCAAATTTTGCAGGCCGACCATAGATTGCAGATGTGCGTCGGTGCGGGTTCGAACCCCGGACCATGTGCATGGTCGGCGGGAGTCCTAACCACTGTGCCACCGACGCACTGACTTCATGGATGAAGGTATCAAAACCAGAATCGGAAAGGCAAGACGAACTTTTCTCACTCTAAAATCAATCTAGAAATCTACCGCCCTCAGAATCAAGAACAAAATCCCGATTTTCAACACCAATCTTAAGTTAGTCAGTCAGTTCTTCTACAAGAGTCAGAAACTTAGTGTGTGTGTGTGTGTGTGTCGCGGAAAGCATTTCTGACAGGCTACTAGAGACTTTTATCAACACCTCCCACCTTTCTATAATGAAGATCAGATGGTCAAAAAGGAAAAACAACAATAAACTCTGAAAACAAATCAATCAAGAAGCTAATGGTCAAGAAATATTCCGAAGAAAACAGAGATGAATTCGATATGCACACTGAAGAGACCACTGAGTGACATCAAGCACCAGCCCGGCACTCATGTGGAAACCAAATGGGAGACGACAAGTTGGCAGTTGCCCATGAGGCTAGTCTGAAGGTGATCATGTAATGAGGAAGACATGTAAGCTTATGGGTAATTCTGGCGCCAGCTACAAAGGCACTGCAGAGGGTAGAAAAGACTGAAATAGAGATGTTCCACTCAGAACCCAAGGATGATGAATTCAACTTACCTGTTTTGTTCGTCTCCGTAGTTCAGCGTTTTCATAATGTGGATGATTAGCTATTGGTCGAGATGTACAACATTTTATTGCTGCCATTAATTGCATACTACCTGTGAATATACTTCGATTGTTTAGATTACTTCTAAAAATATATATATGAGAACAGAAAAACCACATGAGGAAGAAAATTTTAGATAGGCGTATATATATAAATTCAAATATATTGACAGCGACACCAAAATGTAACGACAAAAGACAAAGGCCAGGCAACAGATCGTTCATTGAGAAAATTATGAGATCAGAATAATCTGCTTTCCAATGCCCCAGGCAGATATTAATTTACAAATTTATAGTAATTTGTCTTGGCAACAAAAGGAATATTTCCAAAGATGTGTTAATGCAATTGTTAGTTTTTTACAAACAAATTACGTAATTTTGAAGGCGTTAATCGGTTAGAAACTAAAATAAAGTTAAAAAAGTAGGTTGGGTGACATAATCTAATTGATAGGGTTCAATGAAAAAATGAATGAGAGTCAAGTTAATAAGCTGAGTAGAATTCACTTAAAAAATAAACGAAAATCGAGTTAGCAACAGTCGTCATGAGCGTAGAGACTTAATAGAGGGTGGGGGTAGAAAATAATGCAATTAAGAAATAGACAAACAAAGAAGAAAGAGGTAAGACAAAATTACGTATTTGGTGTTAAGATAGATCAGGACCAGTGTAGATTTAGTGACTGAACAAACTTCTTTTGTATGCAGAGTTCAGGATTCAATATGTGAATTGCCATTGCTTCTGCAGTTTGAAGAAGTTTAATTCGCACTCTTTTGGCAAGATTCCCACGTATTGTGTAGATAACTGAGAAGTTGTTTTGTGAGTTTGCTTGGTGTCCGGATTCAATCAAGTGTTCTAGGATAGAGCTGTGGCGGGGGGATCTTCTTTCTCCTTTATAAAACCATGAAGGTAAGTGTTCGCTGATTCGTTTGGATAGCGAACGCTGGGTACGGCCGACATACCTAGCTCCACATGAGCAGGTGAATTGGTAGATGCACACTGATGAGGAGCTAGGTATGTCGGCCGTACCCAACGTTTGCTATCCAAACGAATCAGCGAACACTTACCTTCATGGTTTTATAAAGGAGAAAGAAGATCCCCCCGCCACAGCTCTATCCTAGAACACTTGATTGAATCCGGACACCAAGCAAACTCACAAAACAACTTCTCAGTTATCTACACAATACGTGGGAATCTTGCCAAAAGAGTGCGAATTAAACTTCTTCAAACTGCAGAAGCAATGGCAATTCACATATTGAATCCTGAACTCTGCATACAAAAGAAGTTTGTTCAGTCACTAAATCTACACTGGTCCTGATCTATCTTAACACCAAATACGTAATTTTGTCTTACCTCTTTCTTCTTTGTTTGTCTATTTCTTAATTGCATTATTTTCTACCCCCACCCTCTATTAAGTCTCTACGCTCATGACGACTGTTGCTAACTCGATTTTCGTTTATTTTTTAAGTGAATTCTACTCAGCTTATTAACTTGACTCTCATTCATTTTTTCATTGAACCCTATCAATTAGATTATGTCACCCAACCTACTTTTGTAACTTTAGATATTAATTTAGTTTAAAAAAAAAGTAGAAATGTGAAGTGCTATTTCCTAGTAAAAATTTTTATCCTAATCGTCACAAGCCAGTCTTTGTTTTTTTTATATTTGCGTGTCTCAGTGAAGCGAAAGGCATGACGAACGAATAGGCGTATTCAGCGTATCAGTGGTACTGTCCATTGCGTCAGTATTATTATAATCGTGCGTGAGTCTAATCGGTCATATCAACTGTTGACGTGATCATATCAGTTGATGACAGGTTCTTAACAAACTGGCGACTGGTTGGTTATTCAGTTCACTGTCGACATAACGTGGAAGTGGACCGCAAATAAGCTGAAATGACCACTGGGTAACGTCACACCTCAGTCGTCTTAATTGAACCCAAATTGGAAGCAACAGACTAGGCATCCAAAGGTAACATACACAAGAGATTATGTGAAGAAGAGGACAGCTTAAATTGATGGAACAGAATCAAGTGCAATAAAAATTTGTCACCAAGGCTTTATGTTCTACTCGATACATGTTTTATATAGTTTCACAAGTGTTATGCGTTTGTGTTCATGTGTCAAAATGAGAACAGTATAGTATGCAAAATTCTCAGCTAGCTAAAATAAATCATGTGTGTCTCCAATAAGAATTTTGTGCCTGTCAACTGAAAGATCAACGAGTTGGCCTAGTAATCTGAAGGTTCAGGGTTTAATCCCTGATGGGACAGTGAGTGCTCACTGATAAAGAATCCTTAACTAGGATGATACAGCTATCGAATACTCGCTGAACTCCAACGATTGTCTAACAGATGTATAGATTCATGTCTGAACGCTGAAAGTAATTCATTGAACTCACTTGATCCATTCCATTAACTCAACAGTATCTGGATCATAGAATTCACTTAATTGACTTAATTGAAATAATATTTCACGTACAGCCTGTTGAAATAAAAAGAAAAATTCTTTGTAATTCAAGTTTTTAGTTTACACGAATCTGATTGATTACAGGATTTCATCATGAGCTGACAGCCGTTAGAAATCACCAGGGAGTACTGGATAGCTGTTTCGTCCAGTTTGGAATTCTTCATCAGTACGCATCCATTGCCCCGATTCAAACCGAAAACCTTCCGGTTACAAGGCTAGCGAGGTCGTATACCGTTCAGTCACTGGGACCCAGTCCCCAGTGGTGAGTACATGAATTCCAACCTCTGCCAATTCATGACCACTAGCCAACGTCATTGCTGGCAAGTATTTGTCCTCATATCAGACCTGCTGTACCCTGATGATCCTGGTTTCGAACCCTGGTGGGTACGTATTGATTAAGAGTCCCAAACTCCCAGGTTCTCAAGTGATTCTCAAACCGACGTCAGCTCATGAAAAAAAATGTTTGCTTTGTATTTTTAATATACAAAGTTAGTGAATTTTTATACATTGTATCATCGCATCACTAATACTGTGTTAGTGGTTAGTAGATAGAATGCCCGTCAATCATCCGCTGGGTCTTGGGTTCGACTCCCGATCAGCACGCTCCTAAAGTTAGTGTAGCTAGTTGTAGGACTGGAAAGTAGGAAAGATGGTTGGTATAAAGACTAGTAACCCTATCCATTAAAAAAAAACATCACAATTGCTGTTTTTGCTGAATATCAAAAATGGACACATTGTACATAAATTTTGTTTAATCGACTTCTTTGTCGTTAGAATGGAAGTAAAGTCATGTTGTTTGTCACTCTGTCTACGCAATAGCGCCGTTAATATCCGTACTGTATTCTTTGAAATTTTACAGGAACATCTCATCCTTACCCGAAAACTGTTCAACAACTTGTGGACAACTTCTACCAGTGGACATAACCCCAACAGTGAAACGGATCTGTGGATTATATGAAGATACCAGTGCAACAGCAACAACAACAAACACCAGTCACCATCAACGGAGTAAAATTAAACGAGGTCACTTATTCACTTCGTCACTCAGCATCAACAACAAAATTCAGTCGGATTTTCAATACAAACAGCGTCAAGTCAGTCAGTTCTTCTATACGGATCAGAAACTTCGCGGTCGGGCGGGTCACAAAGAATATTTCCAACAGCCTGTTGCAGACCTTCATCAACCAACAACTCTCTTCGCTGGCTCTATACTGAAGATCAAATAGCCGGGCCGGGCTGGAGAGAATCACCAACAAGAAACTATGGGAACAAACAAACAAACAAAACAAGAACCAATCGCCCAACAACAACAAATTTGCAGGAGAAAGTGTAGATGGATTGGATACTCGTGGCTGAGGAGGCCTCTGGGTGACATAGCGCGCGCGTCCGGCCACTGCTCGAGTGGAATTTGAAAGGGAAAAGGCAAGTGGGACGTCACTGCAGGGGTGACATGGAGGAGATCGTGTGAAGGGGAGTTGAAACAGTATGGACTAACTAACATGGATGCAGGTGAAAAGTACAGCAGGAGGAAGACAGAATCAAGTGGAGACGTGCAGTTCAAGCCTTATGTTACACTAGGAACCCAAGGGAGCAGTAATAATACTTATTCACTTATTCAAGCAGAATAGGCAGTCAGAGGACACACGACTGGTGAACATAAAGAATAAAGCGGCGATGAAAATACCCAACCAAATACAATAAGCACCAATCACCAATAACTACAGAAATTTGACAGAGGCCGAATAGCTCAGTGGTAACGTCTCTGACTGCATCACTGGTTGACGCTGGTTCGAATCTCAATTGGGATATGGGTTCCTTGAAGATACGCCTTGATGACTGGTGAGCGCCAACTAGCGCTAAACCTAGGTCAAGCAATGCTTCCTGCCGATCGCCTTCAGTCATCTAATATCACTGAACCGTTAACATTTAATATGATCCATTCCAGCTACTCATTTCAATAATCAGTAGTATATTACACCCAACTAAACTTATTATTATCTTTTTTCAAGTGTAGATTCTCAGGGACTTGATGAAGTTTGATCTCACAGTGATACACTAGTTGTAGAACTAATGAAAACTAATGAGTATTGGATAGCTCTTTTACTCCGTTTGGGACCCATCAGAAGTATGTAACCATGATCCCACCGTAAGAGGTGGAACCCGGGACTTTCAAGTTACAAATTGAGCTTGTTAACCATTCAGCTAGCTTATGTATCTGGTTCGACTGCCAGATAATATAACATCTGTGACTTGGTGGACACTACTGATAGTGAATTACCAGCACTACTTCAAACAATTTAATCATCATTATAGATATGATGGAGAAGATTTGTAGCTCAGGTGGATGATTTTCATGTGGTTGTGTTCTCTGAGCTGGATAGTTAATTAGCAAAGCTTTTATTTGGATACGTTACGTAGACGACATATGTGTGATAATCAAAAAGAACAAGTTGGATAAAACTCATTCAACTTACGTGAACAACGTCTTCGACGACATCAAATTCACAAGAGAAGTGGAATCCGAGAATAAAATCCCATTTATTTGGACGTCTTAGTCAAGTGAACAATCACAGGGGAATTAGAAACTCAAGTTTATAGAAAATCAATTCACACAGACTAAATACTGAATTACAACAGCAACAGTCTAATAACACACAAAAGGAACCGTATACAAATACTATTCAAGAGGACCATCCAGGACTTATTGCAGCACTCCCACCTTAAAAAAAATTGAAAGAAAGATATCTCATGAACGTCTTCCAAAAGAATGGATATTCACGGAGTTTCATCAAAAGACATATACCCCCAAGCTAACTTATCAAATCAAAGGCTTCCAAGGAAAGCACAAAGAAAATCGCCTTACTATATATAAAGGACATCTCAGAAATCACTACAAGACTCTTCAAACCAACAAAGTCGCTTCACTCATTTCTATGTCAACCAAAAGACTGAAAAGCGAAAGAACATATAACTAATATCATCTACAAAATAAGTTACAGTGTCTGCGAAAAACACTACATTGGCCAAAGTGGACGTCCCCTTCGTCTTCTTATCCATGAACATAAACTAACCATCAAAAGACATGACATCCACTCCCTGGCTCATATCACGACATACAGACAACCACGAACATCAATTCAACTGGGACAACCAACGTTCAAATATTAGACAGAGGAAACAACAAGAATGCTAGCCAGAGAATTTTTAGAAGCCTGCCTGGTATTCCAGTGAATCATCAATTAATGATAGACACGTCCAGATAGACAAAATCTACCAATCGATAAGAAGGAAACCTCACACAAAGGGTCAAAGTTCAAGTCAAGAAAACAATCAGTACCCAAACAAGTAGCCTAGAGGGTGTGGAGACACACACACACAAAATCAACCAATCACGACGTTCAAGGTCACCCACCAGGAGAGATGACTAATAGTGAACTCGTGGAGAAATCTAAAAGCTCACTTCATCATCAAATTGAAGTATGCGCTGAAGATGTTGTCTAGTAGGGCTGAGAGAATGCAACCACATGATAATCATCATTATTTCTGAGTATTTACACAACTCACTTGATATGCAATTGAAATAATCAATACTATGAGTATAATATTTACAGTCTGATTAACTTTCATTCTTGTGTTTATTTTTCTATTTTCTTTCATAATTTTTTGATAATAATACGATGATCTATCCAGTTTTTTATGAAAACCTTTTGATTTATCACAATAAACATGATATAATTTATACATGAGACAACAAGTATGCACAAATAGATTTAAACAGCAAACTAGGGCTTGTTTAAAACCAATCACGGCTAATAACAGCATATGCGGTGTCCATAAGTATTTCATACGCAGTGTAGTCCAGGCAAGAAATCCAAAATTTAAACTGTACGCTGAAAAATAAAATAATAAATTCAGGAAAAACAAAATAATAGGAGGAATAAAATCTATAATTATTTTTAAAAATAGATAGAATCTGACAAGATAACACGAGCAGACAATAATATACTTCAGATAGTGGATGGTGACTAGAAGTGGAATCCAAGATGCGAATTTCGTCCGATTTGGGACTCGTCAGCTGGATGTACATACATTCGATTCCCCAGTAGGAGACGATGTTCCCACTGAGGCTTAAACCAGATGATGAAACCCAAATAGGACGAAATGTGTGTTATCCTGGACTCCACTGCTAGTCACCATCCACCAATTAATTGTCTTCTAATTACATGCCCAGTCATCGTTGGAACATCTGCACAAGAAGCTGACATGTCAACCTGAGACCAAGCACTTCGGTCCAATCGACAGGAAAATCTAAAATTCAATTAAATAAGTAGTAGTAGTAGTAGTATACTTCTTTTTTAGATTATTTCTGCATCTTCCATTGATGGATTATTGGATTCTGTCAAACTCTTGAAACCCGATTTATGTGTGTTCAGAAAGCAGCAGTTATCAGCAGTCTTTCCTTGCCAATCTGGTAACTGGATGTCTTTATTCTCTCTTTCACTTGACTATGTAATCTTTGGCTTTAACCTCAGCCCCCCCCCTTTAATATAGTGTAATTTTAATTGTCTCTTGTTTCCATGATTTGAGTTGAACTCAGTACATTATGACCTAGTTTATTAGTCACTCAGCATCTTACTCATCTCTTGTCTATATGACGTAACTCCTCTACCACTGTATGTATCCATTTACTTTGTTTGTAATTTTCTGTGCACTCTTCACTGATTCCAGAGCCTCCTGTCAACTGACACCATGAAAGAAATTTGCAAGTATGTTAAAACTTTTCTGTGCATGAACTTAATAATAATTTATTTAGGCTGTAAGCAGCAGCTGGACTGATGAGAAGCCAACGAAATTAACGCAGGATAGTACCATCTTCTTATTCTGCACAAACAACCACTGTGTTGTTCTTGATGGATTATTATTGAACCCACATGCTCGGTGTCTCTGTTGAAACACAGACTCCTAGTACGGACTCTCCAACCATGTCAGAGGACAACTAACATGATGCTGTTTCAGCTGGTGGTGACTAGCAGTGAAATCTAAGATGTGAATTTCGTCCTATTTTTGAACTTGTCAGCTTAATATGCCTGCATTCTTCAGTAATGATTGATCGTATTCCAAATGAAACTTGAACCCAATACCTTGTTGTTTCAAACACGGAAGAAGATGTCAACAGAGAGTAAACCTTTCGGTCCAATGAATGATGGATCATATCTGTGCAATCCGATCATTGAGGAACTAATATAACTAGTGATGAAGTTATCTCAAGATCTCCAGTTGGAAGTTGTGACAATTAGGTTATATTAAGTCGGGTGTGAAAACGAATGCTCGTCGATGACATTACCTGGAGGTTCGCATATATACACACATCGTGAATCGGGAGAAGTTAGAATTTATGGGATGGTAGGTGGCAGGCAGGTCCCTGTGGCTGAGTGGTTAGCTGACTTACCTTATAAGCTGACGGTTTCGAATTCGACACCTAGTGAGGGGGTCATGGGTATACACTGCTTAGAAGTCCCAAACTGTTAAGAAACTGTTCTCAAGTACTCCAGTGGGGTTTCCTAATGGTTCCCTAACTGACTGAAGACAGTTGGTGACCAAACCTTATATAAATGGAATTCCTGAAAATCAACAGATGAACAATTGACTGACCGATTCAAAACACAGGACTTTTCGTAGAAGGACATCAAATAAAGTTACCACACCCCATGAAGCACACAAAGGCATATAAAATAGAGGGAAGAAAAAGATCTCCAAAGGAATTATAATTAGCAAATATATGATAGAGAACGAATACTAAAATAAACAAACATTAGGATTCAATGGATATGTCAGACAGAAAAGAGTAATTGCATCTTTTCCAATAAGTATGATTTTGAAGCATATCACTAGATGTCTCCGACCATTGGTTCTTAGAATCCTGAGGAGGTCTATGCCTCTATATGTGGCTTAAACTAACTGTCAAACATTTCATGGATTGGTTACATGATTTCATTTCATCATGAACTGACATCGGTTCAATAACCATTGGAAAATCTGGAAGTGTACTGGACAGCCAGCTGTTTCGTCCTAGTTTTGAACTCCTCATCAGTAAGCACCAAACGGGATTCGAACCCAGGACCTTATGGTTACAAGGTGAGCGCTTAGACTATTGTCTAACCAATGTCAGCTCATAATGAAATTCTGTATCCCAATCAAATCCCTACAAACCAACACTTGAATTTCATGGATTGATTCAAAGTTTTAGCATTAGTTTGTAGGGATTTGATTTGATTACTCTCAGGATTTCATCATGAGCTGACATCGGTTAAAAAAAGCCCATTGGTAAACCTGCAGGGAGTACTGAACAGATGTTTCCTCCGTCCTAGTTTGGGGCTCTTGAGCAATGGTCACAAGGCGAGCTAGCTCGTAGACCATTAAGCGGCCATTGGAACCCTACCCATCGGTCCATGAATTCCAACTTCGATCAATTCACGTCATAGGACGACCGCTAGCCAATATCTGTGGGTTATGAATAGTGATCAGAAATGAAACAAACAAAAATGCATGAGCTATGCTCAAGATATGACCGAATAGTTCCACAGACTTATTATTATTAGTTCTACTTTTTGCGTTTCGTCACCAACTAGCACCAGTTAAAAATCATTGAAAACCGAAGAGTACTGGAGAGATATTTCATCTTAGTTAGGAACTCTTCATCAGTGCTCTACCACAAAACATGCAGGAGTGGAACCCGAGACCTATAGATTATGAGTTCAAGCTTGTCGACCATTTAGTCAGTTTGATTGGATTTCAATGAGAGTAGCCCCATGGTGCGTACTACTGAAAAGATTTATCAGTAGTATATAGATGCAGATTGATAGGAGGTAACTGAAACTGAAAGCAACATTTTAAGTCGGTGGCTATAGAATAAGAAAGAGTGTTCGTTTCTCAAATCTGGATCTAGTTTACGTTGTGGTCAGGAAATAGTCTTACTAAACAACTTCTCGTCTCAAGGCTTTACCTGCAGAAAATCACCAGCCAATCAGAACAGTTTATTATCCGCTGACCAAACCGATCATAAATGAGGCTAAAAATGTATAAATATGGTGTGTTATTCCTCAATAACAATGTCCATCACCAAGTCCCTTATCTTCTGCCGGTTACAGCTTTATATCACTAGTCGACAAAGTTGCAGTTCGCGATCAATATATGGTAGGAGCTAAGAGGACATTCCTTCAAGCCAGTGTAGTTCATTTAGTCAGTGTGGGTGGTACACCATTTCGACTACCAACCACTTCAAGGTAACACCTATCGATCAGGATGCTAAGAACCAGCTGGTTGGCTCAGAACCTTTTTCTATGGCCCAGGTGCATTCTTTTTTTTTCATGATCTTCCAGATCCTGGTGAAGTCCTCACGTGTCTTTATGTATTATTATTTTTAAAACACCATACTTCATTGAAGCAGTCAGCTATAGGCAGCAGCTAACATGTCAATGGAGACATTTAACATTTTGGTCGAATATATATAATCATTCAGATATGATAGAGAAGATTTGTAGCTTAGGTGGATGATTTTGATGTGGTTTTGTTCTCTGAGCTGGATGGTTAATTTGAGAAGCTTTCATCACCCTACTAGGTGACATCTTCAGCGCATACTTCAGTTCCATGAAGTGAGCTTTTAGATTTCTCCAAAAGTTTATTAATCATCTCCCACCTTAAGGAAAATTGAAGAAAAGTATCTCATGGGCGTCTTACAAAAGAATGGATATCCACGGAATTTCATCAAGAGACATATACCCCAAAGCCAACCTACTAAATCGAAGGCCTCCAAGGAAAGCACAAAGAAAATTGCCTTACCATTTATCTAGGATACCTCAGAAATCACTACAAGACTTTTCAAACCTTAAGGAATTGACGTCGTACACAAACCAACAAAGTCGCTTCACTCAATTCTATTTCAACCAAAAGACTCAACAGCGAAATAAGATAAAACCAACATCATCTACAAAATAAATTGTAACAACTGCGAAAAACACTACATTGGCCAAAGTGGACGTCCCCTTCGTCATCGTATCCATGAACATAAACTAACCATCAAAAGACATGACATCCACTCACTCACTCATATAGCTGCATACAGACAACCACGGATATCAATTCGACTGGGAAAACCAACGTTCAAATATTAGACAGAGGAAACAACAAGAATGCTAGCCAGAGAATTTTTAGAAGCTTGGGTGGTATTCCAGTGAATCGTCAATTAATGATAGACACATCGAGATAGACAAAGTTTATTAACCGATAGAAGGAAACCTCACACACACACAAAGGGTCAATGTTCAAGTCAAAGAAACAGTCAGTTCCAATACAAGTAACCTAGAAGGTGTGAAGACACACACAAAATCAACCAATCACGACGTTGAATATGACCAGGAGGGATGATTAATAAACTCGTGGAGAAATCTAAAAGTTCACTTCAAATTGAAGTATGCGCTGAAGATGTCCCCCAGTAGGGTGATGAAAGCTTCTCAAATTAACCATCCAACTCAGAGAACAAAACCACACCAAAATATATAATCATTCAGTAGTCAGAGGACCTGTCATATGCTCTGATGGTGTTCTCGTGACTTTTGTTGCCAGATCTGCCAAGGGAGATGGGATAGTGTGCGCGACCTAATGGTTGTGTGCAAGGTTTGAAGAAGGCTGTGTGCTATATGCATGTCCGTCGCCCTGATAATGCTTGCGTCGGTGGCACATTGGTATGATGCTCACCAGTCATGCAGGTGGTCCGGAGTTCGATCCCCGGCCGACACAGCACTTCTTTACCTCGCTAAGTCAAAAATAATGCTGGTAAAGAGGAAAGGCTGGGGATGAGGCTAGAAATCCCATCCTGTGAAATAAACACGACTGCTACAGAAACTTCAAGCCACTAGCTTGAAGCCCTATGTTCCACTGGGGAACGTGAAGGAAATATATATATATATATATATATATATAGTCAGAGGACGCTTTCCACCACACGGATATGAGAACATATTCCAGCAGCATGGTTTCACAAGGGAGAAAGGAAGTGTGTGTGTGTGTGAAGCTCTATTCTGGAACACCTGATCGACTTCTGTCACTCAGTCAATCAACCTTGACCATAATTTCAAGATTTCTTTTTGATTTTTGATTTACAGCTTGATTCCACACTGTATTTTCGGTACAAGTATGGAATTTTCAGCATGGATATCGGTAGCCCAAATTTTGCAGGCCAACCATAGATATCAGGTGTGCGCCGGCGTGGGCTCGAACCCCGGGCCATGTGCATGGTCGGCGAGAGTCCTAACCACTGTGCTACCGACGCATATATACAATCCATGCTAACTTGCCGGCCGCATTTTCTTCGTAACAGACTTCTAAAGACAGCTGAGGCCTTGGCTATTCATTCATGACTTGAAGCCAGCCAGACCTTTGTGTACAAAAGAAGTATGTACAATCCCTACTTCTGTCTTGGCCGTAGCGGGATAGACATTTATTTATTTTGTCTATTTAGTTATTCTATGTACTTTTCTCCTATTACTACGATTATTTTTATTATTATTAATATTATTACTATTCTCACTCTGAATCTTTTCCACTTGACCCACTTGTCATTCTAAACCCAAAATTATAAATTCTTTTTTACTTTTTTATTTTTACAATATTGAATTCTACCTTTTCAAATTTCACACCATGTTATGTAACATTTTATATTCGTCTATTAATCCTGTAATTATGTACCCCTTTCCAAAATTTACACACCTTATGTACTATTCTATATAGGATTTCATCATGAGCTGACATCAGTTAGAGAACCACTGGAAAACCTGCCAAGGAGTACTGGACAGCTGTTTTCTCCGTCCTAGTTTGGGACTCTTCCATAGCAGTACGCATCCACCCCGCTGGGTTTCGAACACAGGACCTTCTGGTTACAAGGCTAGCGAGCTCGTAGACTATTAAGCAGCCCCTGGGATTCGATCCAATGGTCCTTCAATTCTAACTACTGCCAAATGAAGACATAGCGTGACCACTTCGCGATGTCTTCTTCATGAGTCACTGACAGGGATGTCCACTTTCCCCATTTCTGTTTAACTTCATCATAGATATGCTGATGGAAGTATCCTTAACTGAACGTAATGACTTAGGAATCGACTTGTTACCAGGGAATAGTCTTATGGACTTAGAATATGCAGATGACATAGTCCTGTTAGGGGAGGATGCTGACAAAATGCAGAGTCTTCTGAACACCTTGAGCAGCAATCTTCGTATGTTTGGCATGCGATTCGCCCCTACAAAATGTAAGATGCTGCTACAGGACTGGACCACGTCAACCCCTAACTTAGTGATAGGGAGTGAAGTGATAGAACATGTTGACCACTTCACCTACTTGGGAAGTTGTATTAGCACCAACGGACTGATTGGCGATGAAATCTCAGCACGGATCCGAAAAGCTCGAGCTGCTGCTCCAGCTGACTTACACCATCTCTGGCGTAGGCGTGACATCCGGTTATCAACCAAGGGACGTGTGTACTGCTCATCAGTTCGCTCCGTCCTTCTCTATGGCTCTGAAACATGGCCAATACGCGTTGAAGACATGAAAAGGTTGACTGCATTCGATCATAGATGTCTGCGATCTCTGTCTCACGTTAGGTGGTTTCACAAGATAAGTAATGTTGACGTTAGGCGTAGAGTGTTGGGCAAACAGGGAAAATCAATCGACGAGGCTATAAAGTTACATAGATTGAGATGACTAGGTCACGTGTCTAACGCGCATGCCTAACCATCGCCTCCCCCAACGGGCATTACTAGCTGATATAGGTGGTGCAGGTTGGAAAAGAGTAAGTGGTGGCCAAACAAAAACACATGGCATCAATTCATGAAATCCTCCTTGACAGTTAAACTGAGTCGGTCAGGTAGGGAGATGCAGACTTCCGGGTTGGGGCGCTCGGGACTCTAGGAATCAATGGCTGGAGACAATAGGCGGTGACATGGCTCAAAATCGTTGTCAATGGCCAGCTCAGATGTATTCAGTCTCTGTAATCTTTCATATTCCTTTCTACCATTACCCATTCTGTTTCACTCTTATACTTGTCAAACTCTATTGATTCTCTTCACTCATCTTCTTGTCTAACTCTGTGTGCTATTTGGAACGTGACAACTGGAACTGGTGCACTTGGGTGCCAAGTTCTATGTTGAATCCAGACAGACAGACTGACTGTCTCATCTTCATTCAGCCTGCTGTACCCTACTAGTCACCTGCTTCCCTACAAAACCAGTACTTGAAAATTAATTATTTTTGCCACTTGTCATTAAATTATGATTATAATCACAAATATTTTATTTGCATTTCATACTACTACTACTACTACTACTACTACTACTGCTACTGCTACTGCTACTGCTACTGCTACTGCTACTGCTACTGCTACTGCTACTGCTACTGCTACTGCTACTGCTACTGCTACTGCTACTGCTACTGCTACTGCTACTGCTACTGCTACTGCTACTGCTACTGCTACTGCTACTGCTACTGCTACTGCTACTGCTACTGCTACTGCTACTGCTACTGCTACTGCTACTGCTACTGCTACTGCTACTGCTACTGCTACTGCTACTGCTACTGCTACTGCTACTACTACTACTACTACTATCATTATTTCATGTATTCACACCTTCGACATAATTCCCTCACCGGATATAATTTCTTAAACTAAAACCAAATATATATATATATATATATATACGATTGTACAGCTTGATAATAAATTCGTTGTTGAAAAGAGTCTCTTCGCTGAATATTGTGTTCTCAATCAATCAATCAAGGACAAAATACAAACCAAGGACGTATTTATTAACTTGGATAAATAATAAATTAAAGATAACTTATATACATAAACTATACAATTAGTAATAATTTTACCTAAATGCCATGCTTTTATTCTTATTGTTGGGTTATCTTCATTCAATGCTGTAAACCCATACAGTGTAATAGAGGATTTCTGAATTGGTTCTTTGGGTAGATGATCAATTCTAATTCTAAAACAAAAAGTACATAGAATAGATATGCCACTACTAATGATAAGGAAAAATAAATAACTTCCAGTGGATTAGTGAAATTGATACAGAGCTGAGTAAATACTTTGTTGGTATTAGATGGTTAATGGTAATCAGCCATAGGAAGCCCTGCTTGGCATAGGTTTTGTGCTTGTTGGAACTCACCAGACAGTCAGCAAGGCGTATCTTCAAGTAGCTTGAAGGAATTCGTGTCCCTCCTTCTGAGATTCGAACCCACGTCACCCAGTGCCGCCTGAAGTCAGAGACGTTACCACTGAGATATTCGGGCTGGCTCACGATTGACCTTCTGTATGACTATAGTGGATATTTTGACTGGACACCAGTAATTTGTGCATCGGTGGCACAGTGGTTAGGACTCTCGCCGACCATGCACATGGTCCCGGGTTCGAGCCCACGCCGGCGCACACCTGATATCTATGGTCGGCCTGCAAAATTTGGGCTACCGATATCCATGCTGAAAATTCCATACTTGTACCAAAAATACAGTGTGGAATCAAGCTGTAAATCAAAAAAAATAATAATAATAATAATTAGTGTGATGTGTCTGGTCTTTTCTTTGCTGCAGGCTGAATTCTATCAAACAGGTCAGTGGTAACGTCTCTGAATGCAGCACTCACTGGGTGACGCGGGTTCAAATCATAGAATGAAGGATATGAGTTCTTTCAAGATAGTTGCAGATACGCCTTGCTGACTGACTGATGAGTTTCAACTAGCACGAAATCTAGATCCAAGGCTTCCTGCCGATTGCCTCCAACCATCTAATATCATCAGATCAATGTGCACTGTGATGATGAATTACTTAGAATGGTGGCCACATTACGAACCTGACTGACTGATAGAATACAGCCTGCACCAAAGAAAGGAATAGACACATCACACTGGTTACTAGTGTCCAATCAAAGTATTCAGCACAGTCTCATTGGAGGAGGTCAATCCCCAGTACGAATAGCGTAGTGGCAACACCTCTGATTGCAACTCTGGCTGACGCGGGTTTGGATCTCAGAAAAAAAGTGAGTTCCTTCAAGGTATTTGCAGATACGCCTTGCTGACTGGTGAGTGTCAACTAGCACGAAACCTATGTCAAACAGGGCTTCCTGTGGCCGATTGCCTCCAACAATCTAATACTCTAAGTTTTCCATAGTTTTGAATTCATGGCTAATCCCCATCCAGACTTTAATGAAAACAAAACACGTAGATCAACTGATAGAATCAGCACAATTCATTGTATGACGTCGAAGGGATTTATGATGAATTGAAACGTAGCAAGGACCCCTCGACAGTCAAGGAACTTAATGCGTTTCTACGGTAATCTGTCAAGCTTGCTGTAGGGAAAGCGAAAGTTAGTTGTTGTTTTTTTTGAGGATTGCGTCGCTAATCATTCGCATTGAAAGTGGTTCTGGAAAGCACTGCGACGCAATCATATCTATCCAAATACGAAGTCCCTTCGACGTCATCCAATGAATTGTGCTGATTCTGTCAGCTCATCGACGTGTTTTGTTTCCATAGTTTATCCCCAATAGAGCTTGAAACAAAATTACTGTGTTTATCAGTATTATTTTTTTTTATTATAATTATTATTCTCATTTTATTCCTTGCACATTTTTTGACATTTTATCCCTAGTCTATATCTGGAAAACTCTTTGTGGTAAATTTTATTTATATTTTGAGTAAATTAGATGCAATATTTCAGCAAATGCTAAAAATTCCCTGCTGTTTTTATAAGTACTGTTTTTTTTTTAAATAAAGCAGACCATTATAATTATTATCATAAGTGATAATAAGCCTTGTTCTGCCAATTCAGTTTTAAATCGAATGAATGAAGTTCAGTGAATCATATCACTTAGGTCTGTGAAAGAGAAAGGTAACTGTTTATCATTCCTAGATATATATATATAGCTTAATTGAAGTCCTGATGGATCGATAAAACGATGTACTAACAGAAAACCTACCTACACAGAACAGAATCTTATTTACCACAGTTGATGTCAGCTCATGATGAAATTGTCCATACAAACATTTTACTTTTTAATTGCATTTCATACTATTATTATTATTTTACGCATTCATTTTACGCTTCATAATAAATTCGTTGTTCAAAAGAGTCTCTTCGCTGAATCACCCCACTTGTTTTGATTTCCTATACGTTACAATGGGAATTTTTCATGAATCAAATAGATATATCGTATGCTGTTGCTACTGTCGTGTATTGTACTGTGGAAATATGTGAGAATCATATGCCTTTGGCACACATTCTCTGTATCACACTGTAAATTTTGATATAGTCTTTGTTTAAGCAACCCAGGAAAGAATAAGGGTGAAGTATAAAAGAAGAATACGAGAGATGATTACAGTGTCATCAATATATATCTTCCATAGAGCAGTAAATTTCCCATGAAAACATCCGATAAACTTTCAATGCCTGATGTGCAGATATCTTTGTCAAAATTCATAAAAAGGGGAACTAATTGTTTCAAAAATATTGTTATCATCAGTATTATTACCTTTTATGATATCCAATAAGATGAAATAATATTTGTTTAGTTAATATTACTATTCCACATATATATGAAGGTATAATTAGATTTGAATTGAGTATTTCCATTTGATATTTTTCTAAATCCATATGACGAAATGATGGACTGCATAAATAAAGTGCTGTATCAAAATCCCTAAAAGTAGGTGGAAACAAATATATATATATATATATTACTGATAATAATGACCATAGTAGTATTGTAACAACAGAAGACAAGGGCCAAGAAACAGGCCCTCTGTTGAGAAAATCAACAGATATTTAAAGATTTTTATGTACATTATTATTAGCGTTATTGTTAGCAGGGAGGTAACGTCTTTTGATTGGTTGTTTTCTTGTTCAAGGTTATTCTGTCATCTCTTTGTGGTTGTTTTTTAGGCAGTCCTTTGATATATATATATATATATATATATATATATATATCTGCTAATCGTATCCGCCCACGCTAATTATTCTGTGATTGGTTGTTGAGTTATTCAAGGTTAAGAATCTTTGTTATTGTTTTTTCTCATGACCAAGATATGGGACGTAAACATTGACGTCAAATTGCTGTCTACCAATTTCGGTTAGCAGACAGCTCTCACCACAGTATGAAACACAACAAATTCAGATGAATTAAAGTAAAATATTTTAACGGGGATGCTACTTGATTTGTAGATTCATTTTGCCGTTACTTCAACATTTAGCAACAACATTGCGAATGGCTAAGCAAAGACTGCTAACATTTTTGATAATTTCTTCCTCATCTGGGGACACACACACATACCACAGTTACATGCACATAGTATATAAAGAGCAGTTGTTATCGCAAACATTGATGTTCTTCTTTGAATAATATCAAGTATTCAAGGGTTGATTTGTAGGGAGCTCCTAGACCATTCAACCAGTGATACGTAATTCTATGGCCCATGAATTCCAGGTCGTGACCAGAGGAGTCCACCAAGTCAGGTAACTGGATATTTACTATCCCATGACATCAGTTGGTAGCTGCATTATTATTATTACTATTCCCTTGGGTTCTGAATGGAACATAAGGCTTCAGAAGAATACCTCCGTTTTTTCCTCTTCTCTGCAATGCTGTTTATCTGGCCCTACAATTGCCCATAAGCCCTCATCTCCCCCCCCCCAAGATCTCCCGCATATCACAATCGTTCATTTTAGGATACAGTGAAGGTGGCTGTTGAGAAAAAATTCTGAACCCTGATCGAAATGCCTTGAATGACTCATGTACCAAGTCTGTAAACCACATAGTGTCTAAAATCTGGATCCCATTCTTTATGCTAAGCGCAAAAGATTTCTAAACCGATTTCAAAATGAAGAAGCTATGTCCTACCTTTCCGATTCTGGTTTTAACATTCTTTTATGTGCCGCCTGTAGTCGAGATGTCACCTCCTTCAAATTTCCTCCATCCACAGTGATTGGTGCTTTTTGTTGTTGTTGTTGTTGTCATTGTTGGTAGAAGGGTATCGTCATCACCTCTGTCTTTTCTGTGTTCACTCAAGGTCTTATCTCCTCTGCCTGTTTTTGCCAAGTTATTGGATTTTGCCTGTTGACCTTCGAGTGTGTGTGTGTGAGAGAGATTAGAAGTAGATCGTTTATGAAAAATACAGCTCTTTTACAGTTTTCAAGTCAGCCCAACGTATGCCTGTCTTCTCTCTCTTTCCACGGTTTGTTGAATGATCCATTCAAACTGTGTTGTTTACGTTTGACCTTCTAATTGTTCTCTCGTCATACTTAGTAACCCTAGTCAGCGGGGGAGCATGCATATACATATTATCATAACATTGTATCTTAAATATGCGTTGACAACCTTTGTCTTCTAAACTAATAATAATAATAACACGCACACTGCATACATTCTACTGACAACCACAGTTGGTAGAAGTTAGAATTCATGGGCTAGCCTTTGAATTGAATCACAGTGGCTGAATGGTATTACGAGCCAGTTTGCCTTGCAACCGGAAGCTCCTTGGTTCGAACCCTGACTGTGGGTGAGTACTGGCGATGATTCTGAAACTAGGCAGATGAAACAGCTGACTGTCCAGTAAGTACTCCACTGTGGCTGGTTTTCAATAGTGTTCTCTAACTGATATGAATCCGTGATCAACTCTCGTAAAAACAAGACTAACGCTTACAAACTAAATTATAGAAAACCACAGTTCATCTATTTCTCTTCTAATACCTTCATCATTTGAAATTATTCATAGTAAAATATAAACATGTTAAATGCAGAAACAGATCGTTCAAAGTAGATTATTACTGACACTTCAGATTATACAGAAGGTAAACCACTACAAAAAAAAACAGTTGGAAAAAATAGACGACAAGGGATTTCAGCAAATAACCATTTATTTTTTTTATTTATTTTATTCCTTTATTTGCCAGCTGAAACATAGGGCTTCAAACTAGAGCTTTGAAGTTTCCGATAGCATTGGTGTTTATTCTTACAGGGTACGATTATCAGCCTCACCCTCAGCCTTCCCTCTTTACCGGAATTATAACCGGTTTAGCGAGGTTTAAGAGTTCGTCGTCCGAGGATGGAACCCATGGTTACGTGCGTGGTTAGCGAGCGTTTCAATTCTGAGCCACCTAAACAACGAACCAATCCAGTGCATATTTCAAACAACAGTTTATGCAGAACAAAGTCAGTCTCTAGTGCCGAATAAATCACAGTGTGAAAGAAACCCACCTCCACTCAGCCGGATTTTAAAGGTGATAATAGTGCCAGACTAGCCAAGAGAAGATTGAATACACCATTAGCCAGAGCCTATTCTGCAGCTAAGTTGATCCTCGTCTACTGAACAAGATGCTCTTCTTTGATGCGATCAAAAGCTGACGGATAACCGCCCCCCCTCTTCTCATGTTAACTCTAATTCTCTTCACAAATTTACATGTATCTGCAGGAGAAGTTATATTGGGAAGAAGAGCATACCTCCGCTTCTTCCTACATCTACTGAAAAGCCTACATATCAAGGGAACAAACGCTATCCATAGTGCCATTCCCAGGCATCTCCTTGATACGCGTTATCAGGTGTACATCAGGACATCGCAAAATCCTTTAAAATTATCAGTAGACAAAAAAAGTATAAATCTCCTCAAGTTTGCTGAAAAAAACCTCTATGCAACGCCTAGAACCTGATTTATGCGTTCAGTCTTTCTTTACCCATCGTGGTAACTGAATGTCTTTATTCTCCCTTTCATCTGATTACGTCACACCGAAAATTCCATCGTATATGATTATTGTTGTTGTTTGGGATAAAGCGACTATTATTATGAGTACCACTGTATGCATATATTCGTTTTTCTGTTTAAAACTGAACTCTGTGTGTGTAAGAACGTTAAAATTGTTCTGTACATAAACTTAACAGTGCCTTTAGGCTGTGAGCAGCTAATAAAGAAAACCAATGGAATAAATGATGATACCATCATTTTGTTCTGCTTAAACTGCTGTTCTTGCTTTGTGTAAGCACATGTAACAACAGAAGACAAGGGCCAGGCAACAGATCGTCGTATTACGGAAATCAACACGTATTTATATAAATTTCACATACATTATTATAGCCTATTCAAGTAGACAAACGCAGTCTTCTGATTGGTTGTTTTCGAGTTCCTCGGATGGAAAGTGGAGCCATCTATCTGCGAATCATATTTGCCCATGTTTAAGTCTAGGCTGTGATTGGTTGTTGAAACAGCCTTGTTCATATTTTCTCACGGCCCATATTAGTGACATAGTGACATTGACGTAGATTAATGTCAATCAATTTGGCTAGCAGGTTGCTCTCACCACACACACATATTGCGTAACAAAAATGACAGGATGATAATGGAGATAGATTGGAAGTAAGTTGAGAAGATTGTTTGGTGACACCTAATGGTAGCCAGGCTTGGGTCCAAAGGTGAAGTGGAGATCATATGACGGGGAAATGTAAGCTTATGGGTAATCTTGGAGTCGGATAAACAGAGACAACAGTGAGTAGAGTTATTCGGAGATGCGCTGCTGAAGCCCTCTGTTCCCCTCAGAATCCAAAGTGTGCGAGTTGTAATAATAATAAGCTAACTGAACAGAATTTGACTGATTTCAGGATTTCATCATGAGCTGACATTAGTTTGAGAACCATTGGAAAACCTGGGAGTACTGGACAGCTGTTTCTTCCTAGTTTGTGACTCTTCAGAAGTACGCACCCAGCCCGCGGGGTTTCGAACCCAGGACCTTCCGGTTACAAGGCGAGCTCGTATACCATTAAGCCACTGGGACCTGATCCAATGGCCAGTCAGTGCATGAATTCTAACTTCCGCCAATTCATGACATAGTGCGACCGCTAGTCGATGTACATCAACCATGATTAATCAATTTAACGTTGTTGTTTTTTTTGGATGTCCTAAAGTTCTAATAAGAAGTCGAAGACACTGAGGTCCTGGGGTCCACTCTGTCAGGTGTGAAGTGGACGCTGATAATTGGCAGTGATCAGCCTAAGCCTTGTATCATGAATCATCAGAAACTGGACTCCAACCTAATAACTGTGAGGGTCAAAGAACTCTTCTTGTAACCTGAAGATTCCAGGCTTTTATCCTTAGTATAAGACTACAGTGAAGAAGCCTGTGTTGGGACGAAACAGATGCCTTGGTTTTCAGTGACTTTTTTAACTTAGGTCGGTTCGTGATGAAACCCACGCTGAAATTCAGCATACATAATTTCTTCTATACTACTCGTACAACAAATAATGCATGTCATTTTGGATAGGAATATTAACACAAAAATGTTTTACAAAGGTATAAAACACATATTATTATTTCAATTAAGACTAACTAACCATTTATTAGATAGATGAAATTTGTGCAGAAGAAATTGTAGAATATGTGATGCATCTTCATTTGGTATGAAAACCTAAAAAGGAAGAATATGAATATTTATAAGTATAGTAGGTTGAAGGTGAGACACAGTAACTCATCGAAGAAGACATTGAGAAATGGTCGCACTATATCGTGAATTGGTAGAAGTTAGAACTCATGGGCTGGCTGGACATTGGATCGGGTTCCAGTGGCTTCTTAATGGTCTACGGGCTAGCTCGCCTTGTAACCAGAAGGTCCTGGGTTAGAACCCTGGTAGTTGATAGGTGCTGATGAAAAATCCCAAACTAGGACGCAACAGCCGTCTAACTGATGTCAGCTCATGATGAAATCAAGTAACTGCTTAGCACGAAGTCATTTTGATGAGTGGTAACTAATAATGGAATCCAGAAGGACGAGCACTTTTTCTCCTAATTCGGACTCGTCATCTGGATGTAACTATATCCCCAAGGAATAAATGATGTCCCCGTTTACACTCAAACCCTGAGTTCATCGTTTCAAACGCCAAGGCGTTAATAACTAGACCACATGACCAGCTGACGAACCTCAAATAGGACGAAATGCACATCCTAGATTCCACTGCTAGTCACTATCAATCAAATTAATGTATTTATGTGATGAGATAGGCTAAACACTAAAAGTCTGTCTATCAGGTCATCATCAAACATCAACGATCAAGATGATGCAAGACTTATTCCGAACAGATGACAAAGTGTAATGAGAGCAGGCTGCTAGCCAAATTGGTAGACATTAATTTACGTCGATGTATATGTCTCAAATATTGGTCGTGAGAAAATATGAACAAAGACTGATTCAAAAACCAACAACAGCAGACTTTGTGTAGGCGAATACAGTTAACATATAGATGATCTCAACTTCAAGAAACAGCCACAAAGAGATGCAAGGTTAACTTTCAGTGAGAAACAACCAATCATAAGAGTGTGTTTGTTTGCTTGAATAAGCTATAATAATGTACATGAAAATCCATAAGTACGTGTTGATTTCTTTAATAAACGATCTGTTGCCTGGCCCTTGTCTTCTTTTGCTACAAAAGTATATAAAACAAGTTGTGAAGTCATGTGAATGCGTGGATGTGATTATGAGCAATAAATTGTGCTGGAAATATCTTTCAGTTATTAATACACTATAGTATCACTGACTTGCACTGTGCGTGCATTGTATCAAATGAACTTTTTTTGATTACAGCTTGATTCCAAACCGTATTTTTTGGTACAGTTATGGAATTTTCTGCATGTGATATCGGTAGCCCAAATTTTGCAGGCCGACCATAGATATCAGGTGTTCGTCGGCAGGAGATCGAACCCAGGACCATGTGCATGCTCGGTGAGACTCCTAACCACTGTGCCACCGACGCATTCAACCACAAAGACCAGTATCTACTCGTACACAGGTTCTAATTATATTCGAATGGTTAAGTAAAGTCTGATAGATAATAAATGAACAACCAAGTCGTCATTTTTACAAGATATGACTCCATGGCTTAAAATGGTCGACTTTCAGCCAGTGGAATACAGGTTTCAGTCTCTCTCTTCACGTAATTCAACCTGGACAACTGTGTAGTAACACTAGGACTTATACAATAAACATAGCTTATAGCACAGTACCGAGTGACTGACTTCTAGCAGACTACATAGTTCTTTGCCATTTTATTATTATTATTGTTATTATATCCTTTAGTTCCTAGAGGAACATAGGGCTTCAGCTGCGCACCTCCATTGCCTTCGGTTTTCTGCCAACTTTTTCACTCTACTCCAAGTCTGCCCACATGCTTTCATCTCCTCCTCGCATGGCCTCCTCAAAGTCACCCTCACACTGACGACCAACTCGCCGTTTCCCTTTCGGGTTCCACATTTTAATTAAATGTAACCATTCACTTGGTAGTGAGTGGGCATGGTGGCATAGCGGTTAGGACTCTTGCCAACCATGCACATGGTCTGGGGTTCAATCTCCGGCCCAAAACAGCACTCTTTTACCTCGCTAGGTCAGCAATAAGGCTGGTAAAGAGGAAAAGCTGGGCATGAGGCTAGCAACCTCATCCTATAAAAATAATCACCACTGCTAACAAAAGTTCAAGCCTCTAACCTGCAGCCCTATGTTCCAAAATTCATTTGGTGCATTCGTAGTGGAATATAGGGCTTCAAGGACTTGAGGTGTGAGATGTTTCAATAGTATTGAGAGTGTTGTGATTTCAACAGAATGGGACTGTTAACCTAACCTCTCTTCCAGGCTTTCTATCAACCAGTTTACTACACGAAGTGTAGGCGTAAATCAGTCAGGAAACGAACCCAGATCAGCAGAATGACTGACGAGCATTCTACGATTGTACCATCGACTTACTGATCGACTGATGTATTTGTTTCTCAATGTGTGATTATTATTATTAAAAAGGTGGAGCGGAATATGAAAATAAACGTCTTTTCTCATTTCAAGGATTTCATCATTAATTGACATCAGCTAGAGAACAATTGGAAAAAACCATCAGTGGAACACTGGACAGCTGTTTCGTCAGCCTAATTTTGGACTCTTCATTAGTTAGCATCCACCACCAGGTTTCGAATCCAGGACTTACTGGTTACAAGGCGAGCTAGCTCGTAGACCATTAAGCAGCCAATTGGAGCCCGATCCAATGGCCAGCCAGCCAGCCCATGAATTCTAACTTCTGCCAATTCGCGACACAGCGCAACTACTTCACAGTGTCTTCTTTGCAATGGGTAACCGTCCTGACCGTCACCTTGCTATGTGTTTTTTTTTATTGTGGCTGTTGTTATCTGAAAAAATTCAAAGTAATATAAGCATAAAAAGCATATAAAAAATAACTACGTATGTGCATCTCACAGCTTACACTGAATAATCCATATAGCGCTACCGCAAAGCCTATTCGACCCCATAGTTTACCAGTGTATCGAATAGATGATTGGAGCTAGAAATGAGCCGGACAGGAAGAAGAAGAAGAAAGGAACGTAAACTTTACAAGATAATCAATTTAAAACAGTTTGGTCCCTTTTATAAATCTGGATAGCGTTATTAGAAGACGGAGATTATCTGAAAAACGGGATGTGATGTGTATTTGCGCTATACATTTCGAACAATCTGATCCCTTATAAATTATTTAAATTAATCCCAGCGTGTTAAGAAAATCAAAACAAGATTTTTCTGAACGTTTCGCCGTGTCAGCCACAGCTTCTTCAGCAGATTTTTTCGGATTATAATTAATCATCAATATATATATATATATATATATTCAGAAAAATCTTGTTTTGATTTTCTTAACACGCTGGGATTAATTTAAATAATTTATAATGAATCAATCTGACTCGGCGCTCAAATTATTCCAGGAAATTCGTAACACCTACGGTCTGGAAACCTATAATCAGATCCCTCACACATTTACTTGTCAAAACGATATATATGAAAAAAATTAAAGGGCAGTTAAATTAAACAAAGTGACAAAAAAGGATTTAAGAAGAATGATTAACACAAACATTAGGTAATCAAATCAAATAAAGATTACCAAAGTAGGTTAAGAGTAACTCATTTTTAATACACAAGGGGGACTTATCCTTTCTAAATTGCCCTTCTATAAGAGATATGTAGATGATATCATTTTGATATGCGACGATCATGAAGATGCGAGTCGTCTATTAGACAGACTTAACTCTGTACAGAATCATATTAGTCTTACTTGCGAGGTAGAAAGTCGCAACCAGCTTGCATTTTTAGACATACTTCTGAGTCAAAGAGATGATGGCTCAATAAGACGGTCTATCTACAGAAAGTCCACTTGAACAGGGCAATACCTTAATTTTCACAGCTTCTGTCCATTACAGTATAAGAGAGAGGCTTGGTGAAGTGTCTATTTAAGAGGATTCAGAGTATTTGCATGGCTGATGTTATGGACAAAAAAAACGAAATATTGATGGATACTCTTGTTGAAAACGGGGATATCCTTTAAAATTTTTCAACAGGTGTAGAAGTCAACTAGTCTCTAAACCTACAATCTATACCGCCCCTGAGAAAAAGGTTTTCATCAAATTACCATATAACGGAGAAATAAACAGTGGGATTTTGAGACAAAGGTTGAATTCGATCATCCGTAGAACCTACTATGCAGCCCAGCTTGTAATTGTGGAAAAAGCTGAACATATGCTTCACTGTAAACCTCAAAAGTGCACAAGTGATTATATCATATCCCACAAAATTTACCAATTTTCTTGTGTGTGTGTGTGTGTGTGTGTGTGGACACACATAGGGAGGAGTAATCGCGCTTTGCATGTGAGGGTGGGAGAGCATATCCCAAAATGGTTAGAAAAACCAATGAATTGTCAAAAGCCAATAGATGCATGTGTCAGACTCCCAAATTCGTCTATAGCTAAACATCGAATCGAGATGAACCATAAGATTGATGTTAACTCAGCCTTTAAGGTCATCTATAAAAGTGGTCAAGGGCGTTTACTGAAATACGCTGAGGCTATAGCTATTCATAAACTTAAGCCCACCCGCTCCCTTGTGTATTCAAAAACAGTTTGTTATTACTCTTAACCTATATCTTGGTAATCCTTATTTGATTAGATTACCAAACGTTGTGTTAATTATTCTTAATTATTGACCCGTTGCACAAGAGGTGGCTCTCGTGGCCCAAGTGGTCTAGTTGATAACGCTTTGGCGTTCGAAACTATGGGTACTGGGTTCGAGCCTCGGTGGGAACATCATCACTCACTGAGAAATGCAGGTACATCCAGATGACGAGTCCCAAATAGGACGAAATGCGCATCCTGGATTCCACTGCTAGTCACCATCCACCAATTGTATTCTTAATTCTTTATTTTTTGTCACTTTGTTTAATTTCACCTTTACACATATATTGACTTGACAAGTAAATGTGTGAGGGATCAGATTGTTCGAAATGTAATAGCGCCAATACATCACATCCCGTTTTTCAGATAATCTCCGTCTTCTAATAACGCTATCGAGATAACCAGTATTTCTTAAATACTTGTCCAAGGCTTTGTTCTAATTGCCTTCAACCATCTAGTATCAACAATTCACACTGCAGTGCAGTACATCGTGATGGCTAGCCATCTAGTGGCATAGTGATGGCCACATTGTAAACTTGACTGACTGATAGAATTGACACCTGACCTGTTGCACCCTACTGGTCACGACTTCTCACTAGAACCTACCTGAATAGGGCAAGTCGCTAGTGAGCATCTCATTGTTATTTAAGTGTTGGTTTGTAGAGATTTGATCGGTTACATGATTTCATCATGAGCTGACATTAGTTATTTTTATTTCTTTTTTTATTTTTATTACAGCTTGATTCCACACAGTACTATTTGGTAAAAATATGGAATTTTCAGCATGTGATATCGGTAGCCCAAAGTTTGCAGGCCGACCATTGATATCAGTTGTGTGTCGGCCGGGGTTCGAACCCTGGACCATGTGCGTGGTCGGCGAGCATGCTAACCGCTGTGCCACCGACGCACAGAACCACTGGAAAACCTGCAGGGAGTACTGGATAACTGTTTCGTCCTAGTTTGGGACACTTCATCAGTATGCACCCACCCCGTTGGAGTTCGAATCCAGGACCTTCTGGTTACAAGGCGAGTTAACTCGTAGACCGTTAAGCCACCGGGACCCGACCCAATGGCCCATGAATTCTAACTTCTGCCAATTCACGACATAGCGCGACCGGCAGCTAATATCATCGGTGGCGAGTAGGTGTCCTCACGCCTGACCTGCCGCTGATAGAATTCAATCTGCACCAAAAGGAAGGACTAGACACTTACATTAATACTAGTTACTAGCTAGCGTCCAATCACAGAACTAATCAATCAATCAATACTGACTGATAACTAATCACCTACATTTTGACCTGATATTCGGCTGATCTCTTTTCTGTTCTGTGAATACTGGTGTTCATCAATAAAAAGGATATTTGTGAGTAGAATAATTGCACACGGTGAAGTGATTGGGAAAAGGGAACCAGCTTGAACGAAACATGTTAGCCCAAGGGCTAATAAATTGCCATAGGATAATCCAAGACACTGAAATTAAAAAAAAAATAGAAAAATAAAAACAGTTCAAAAATGTGAAATTTATAAGTAGTGTAGCGGTAAATAATTCCCCAAAAATTATTGACCATAAGAATCATCAGTGAACATTGGATGCTGACGCTTAGAGTTTAAGTCAACTTGTTTAGCTGAAGGTTTTCGGTCAAGCATCCCCGCCATTTGGTACTCCGTTGTGTCACTGTCGTGCACGATAACTAGCTAGCTCAGCTTCCGCTTCAATCCGCGATTTGGTTCTGAAATTGTATCTCGTAATTTGGACAATCGATTGTAGTCTTTTGCTTTGCTTTTGGTACACGAATAAGTTAGAAGTTGTTGGTATAAGATCTTGCGTTGATATACTCAGTACTATTCGCCAACGTCTATACCCTCAGCCTTTAAAGTAGAATAAGAAGTTTCAGAATAGAAGCTATGTCTAATCCTTTTATGAATCTCTATACAATTTATTTTCCAATGAACTGTAGTCAAGATTTGACAGAATAGTTCTATAATATTTGGGCGCCGAGTGAGAAGTAGACATTTGTAAAAAAATTATATTTGTAAAATCTCAGCGATATTGAAATGAGTAATTCCAACGTTTCATTCGGAAATCTGGTCCGAACTTCTTCAGGGAAATTAATCGAAATTAACATGACAGGTTTATATATAAAAGGAACATCTTTAGTTTTTAAAAACTTTGTCCAATCATGATTTATAAAACAAATATTAACAAGTATAATAAACAAAATTGTACGAGTTGTGATCAAAATTTGACCTCAGACTTACAAATATTGATCTACCTTTGTTAAACACTTTAAACACAGTGTGTATGTGTGTGTGTGTGTGTGCGGATAAACAGTTGTAAAACAATGTCTTAACGTCTCCATAAGTAGATATAGACAGTCGGGAAGCTTTGACCAAGTATTATTAGTTAGTGATACATATCCATTCTTATTTATTAATCAGGATTTCCTATGCGTCATCTAACATCACACCTTCATGTCGGTTCAAACTGTTAGTATCCAGAATTTTATGATTAGACGTATTATCAGAGTTATGGTGTTTAGGATTAGAGTTTAGTTGAACAACCCCGTCAAACTTATTACTTTGTCTTCTTTCTGAAAATTGAGCTGCTTTATTCGACCTACTGAAGTTGTCAGGTGACTGGACAGCTACGAATTTAGGATACGCATTCTGTCGCAGACAACGGAGAGTGGAAAAACGATGATTGTGCCAATTACATAGTTTCTTTGTTAATTTAATTCGATTACAAAATAAATCAAATGAACTGTAGTCAAGATTTGACAGACTAGTTCTGCGGTCTGAGGTCAAATTTTGATCACAACTCGTACAATTTTGTTTATTATACTTGTTAATATTTGTTTTATAAATCATGATTGGACAAAGTTTTTAAAAACTAAAGATGTTCCTTTTATATATAAACCTGTCATGTTAATTTCGATTAATTTCCCTGAAGAAGTTCGGACCAGATTTCCGAATGAAACGTTGGAATTACTCATTTCAATATCGCTGAGATTTTACAAATATAATTTTTTACAATTTATTTTCCCTTTATGAATTTGAATAAAGCAAGAATAACAGTAGTTTGTGCAGAATAAGAAGATGGTTCCATTATTGCTTATGTTATTTTTTATTTCCATTTACTTTATTTTGTTTTTATATTTTATTTTATTGGTCTTCCTGGGCAACACGAATAACGGCAAGAGACAACAATCAGCCAGTATAAATAGGAGAAATCTGAAAGAAACAACCTCCCGTTAGCTACCTATCTACCTTCCTGGGAAGCATCGTTTCAACTACAGGCGGACGGGACTAACGAGGATATCATAGCCAGAATCGGAAAAGTAAGACAAGCTTTCATTACTCTTATGTTTGTGTGGAGATCAACAGCACTCAGCATCAAAAATAAGATCCGATTGTGAAACAAATAGGCAGGAAGAAATGGAGATGGATTGGCTGGCCATACTCTGAGGAAACCATCAAGTGAGTGACATCATTAGACAAGCTGTTGCTCGAATGCAACCCTAAAGGGAAGCGGCGAGTTGTTTGTCAGTGAGAGGGTTACTTGAAGGAGGTCATGTGAAGAGGAGAGGAGATGAAAGCATGTGGGAAGACTTGGAGCCGAGTGAAAACTCTAACAGAGAACCGAACGCAATGGAGACGCGCAGCTGAAGCCCTATGTTTCTCTAGGAATTAAAGGAAATAATAATAGTATAAAATAAAAACTATGTCCAGTCCTTTTATGAATCTTCATACAGTTTATTTTCCCTTTATGAATTTGAATAAAGCAAGAACAAAGGAAGTTTGTACAGAATAAGGAGATGGTACCATTATTGTTTATTTCATTGGTTGCATATCAACTGATTACAGCCTAAAGCCAGAATCCAACCTACAGCTAAGTTGGTTCTCTTCCATCAGACAACATTCTTTTCTCTGGTGAAATCAAGAGTTGATAGATAAACCCCTTCTCGTGTTAACCCTAACTGTGTTTATAAATTTACATGTATCTGGAAGAGAAGTTACGTTGGGAGAGCAGAAGGAATGTCGCACCTCCAATTTTCTCAACCTGTAATAAAAAGCCCTTCATCTCAAGGGAACAAGTGTTTGCAAACCTACCATTTCCAGGCATCGCTTTGAGACGTGTTATGAGGTGGAGGACATCGTGAAATCTTTTGAAATTATCAATAAACAAAAAAGTATAAATCTCCTGAAGTTTGATGAAAGAAATCTCTTTGTAAAACTCCTGGAACCTGATTTATGCCCTCAAAAAGAAGCAGTTACCAGTCTTTCCTTGCCCATCGTGTTAACTAAATATCTTTATTCACTCTTTCATTTTCCAATGTATTCTTTTACTTTAACCTCACCCCCCCCTCTCTTGGTATTATGCAAATTTACTTGTCTCTTGTTTCTATGATTTCTAATTCTCTACACGAGCTATGGTGATTCCTCGATTGTAAGATGAAGTACCTAGACTCGCTAGCCACTTCAAACTGCATCTACCATTTCAACTGAGCTTATTGTGGAGCGAGTTATATCAGCCGTTACTCTAGAAACCTGATTTTTCGTACTCTCTCTCTCTCTCTCTCGAGAACATCTTCCAGCATGGCTAAGTAAAGAAATGTGTAGTGAAAACCATCAACAGTTCAATATTAGAAAGTCAACGTTATCCCAAACTATATTGGAGGTCGTTAAGCCGATTGAGGAATTATCCTAATCCTAAGAATTCAAGAAGACAGTCTTTTAATCAGATTGATTCTGCTAAAACTCTTATAAATGATCTAGAAAGGAACATTTCCTCCCAAAGACAATTTTCAGTTGATAATTTACCTCAGGAATTACAATTGATTTTTTATTGAATATATTAATAACATAACAGTAAATAGAAGTAATAATAAAAGGATAAATCTTGTCAAATCTCTCGAAAGTCAAAAGCTTGAAAGGAAATTTCCATCAGTTCCGAGCTGGTATGTGTCACGTCCCTAATATGGCGGTAGGAGGTGATTAGAAGGAAGCCTTGGATCAAGGTTTCATAGTCGTTGGAACTCGTCAGGAAGGTGTATCTGCAAAACTACCTTGAAGGAACTCATATCCCACCGAGTGCTGCAGTTAGAGACATTACCACTGACAGAATTCAGTCTGTGTTATGTACTGCTGCTTAGTGAGTTATTAGAGTTTTCCCCCGTCGCCAATTATGTTATGTACTCGTCGAGTAGTTAATAGTCCTGACGCGGAAAGAGGGAAACCAGAAGACCACTAGGTTTACTAGACAAGGAAAATAAATGTCACACTAGTGTGTGAGTGAATGGTACGCAATGTACGAAATGTGTGTGAACAAGAATGTCAACAAGAATAATAAAGCAAGAGTATATATGAAAATG
Organism: Trichobilharzia regenti; assembly: GCA_944472135.2. NCBI lineage: Eukaryota > Metazoa > Platyhelminthes > Trematoda > Strigeidida > Schistosomatidae > Trichobilharzia > Trichobilharzia regenti. The sequence continues at coordinate 66,179,619 of OX235267.1, forward strand.
GCTAATACACATGAACCAATAAGATAATGTCTTACCATGATCGGTTGTAATGTCATGTGATAATAAGGTCATACATTGTTTATTTAGTTAATGGATAGACAAAAGCATGATGTCAGCTATAATGGAATATCGATCCATATACACATAGCAAAATATAATAGACTGTCAAAAACAAAACACACATCATGTGGGTATATATCAGTCTGCACTAAACAAAAGACGAGAAGTGTCCAACTGAACTATCCATTTCAGTGCTATAGGAGGTCAGTCACGAGCCTGAATAGCTCTCAGAGGTAACGTCTCTCTCTCTCTCTGATTACAGCAGTACTGGGCGACACAAGTTCGAATCCCACAGACGGTATGAGCCCAGTCAAGGTGGTTGCAGATACGCCTTGCTGACTGGCATGAAATATGGTGCAGACAGGGCTTCCTTCCCACAGCCGCCAATCGTTTAATGTAGACAGTTTAGAGTGCACCGTGAAGGAGAACAACCTAGTGGCTTTACGATGTCCACACTGCAACTTGTCTCCATCAAATGTAGAACTGGACACATTACACTAATTAGTACCAGGTATCCAAATAAAAACAAACATAAATTACTCAATGAGACTATTATTATTATTATTATTATAACAAGACATATAAGTGAACAGTATTGTTTTCAGTTAGATCTTCTTCAGGCTTTACTCTAATTTACATAGATTTATATATAAAATGTTTTAACCAATGACAGTGATTTTGTGGATCAAATAGTAATAATAATAATGTGGTAAATGTTTTGAACGTAGTTAATAACGATGATTATAATGATAACAAAATATTCATAATAAGGTTTATGCAGGTGGCGATAAGAATAACAAAGGTAGTATAGGTATATATACGTATATGTTTGTCATTTTCCAGCCGGCCAATTATGATTGCTCAAGTGAAAGACAAGCTACCTAGCTGTGCCACTTCTATGAGTATCCATAAATTTAATTGCTCCTGTGGAGAGAGCTATATAGCCTGAACAACTAGACAGCTTAACAATCGCATCAATGAGCATCTTTCTTCATGGTTCAGAAAAGATCAAATAAAATCCATACGAAGTTCTATTTTGGTTCATTTGATTGATAGTGGTCACCAAGTGGACAAAAATAGTGCCTTCAAAGTTATCTATCGCATTCCATCGAGTCTTTCGAATGGAATTCGAATCCGTTTTTTACACATAGCCGAAGCTATGGGAATTCGAGAGAACAATCCTAGTCTTTACATACAACAAAAGAAGTTTGTTCTACCTTTGTCTCTCCCTTGCTTGCCTAGGTGAATTCTGATCAAGACCTGCCCACCCTCTCTTATTTTCCATCTCCTTCGTATTTTTATGATATTTATTTAAACTCTGATTGTCTGTCCACTTCACCTGTCTTTAGTATTACGTAACTTTTAAGATTTGACCTAATTTATTTATTGGATTGCCTACATATACACATATTACTCCCTCTGTTATTCTTATCGCCATCTGCATAAACCTTACTATCAATATTTTGTTATCATTATAATCCATCCTAGTTTGGGAATCATCGGCAGTACGCACCCACTGGGATTCGAACCCGGGACCTTCCGGTTACAAGGCAAGCTCGTATACCATTCAGCCACTGGGACCCGATTCAATGGCTCGTGAATTCTAACTTCTACTATTTCGTGATTTAGCGCAACCACAACCATTGTCGAATTAGTAGAAGTTAGAATTCACGAGCCACTGAATCGGGTCCTAGTGGCTGAATGGTATACAAGCTTGCCTTGTAACCGGAAGGTCCCGGGTTCAAATCCCAGTGGGTGCGTACTGCCGATGATTCCCAAAGTAGGATGAAACAGCAGCTGTCCAGTACTCCCTGGTTTTCAATGGTTCTCTAACTGATATCAATCCGTGTTCAACTCGTAAATCATAACTAATCCTTACAAACCAAACTATAGAAAGTTAATCTGATGCTCACTAGTGACTTGCTACAGGTTGGAGTTTCCTGAATTATTATTATTTAATCTACGAAATCACTGGCATCGGTTAAAATTTTTTATATATAAATCTATGTAAATTAGAGTAAAGCCTGAAGAATATCTAATTGAAAACAATATTGTTCGCTTATACGTCTTGTTCTAATATTATAAATGGGAATATTATTATTATTATTACCAATAACTTTATGCAGAATAGAAAAGTAACCTACCAGTTCATCGTTTAAAAATCCCAAATAATGTAATACATTCATAAAGATTACTTCAATTAATAGAACGAATTGGCTAAAATGCCAAAACATGCAGAATAGGGAAGTGCTTAGGGCGAACACTATTACTGCGCATGACATTGTCACTTTTTGAGATCTCTGTCAGAGAGAAAAAAAGAATAGTAATAATAATTATTATTATAATTATAATTAAAGCCAGAAATTTTAGTTGATTTCTAGAATATTGATGACACTGCTTGAAATTCAAGATGTTAGAGAACCATTAAAAACTGATAGTAGAGCACTAGATGGCCGTTTCGTCCCACCTTAGGACTCTTCATCAATACGAATTCATGACCTCAATTCTAGGAGTTGAACCTGAACCATCTGTCTGATCATCCAGACACTTGGACTTAATCAAATGGCAGTTCTCGATGTATATATACATATACATATATTGCGTTGAAAGTCATTTTGAAGCTCCTTCTCAAACGTTGTGATAAGATCTTGATATTGACGTCACCCATGAATTGTAATTTTAGGAAGACTGATTTTCGTGGGAACAGTTGGCACCTTCGACAAATTTAACTTTCTGAGTTCATGCGTTTGTTAATGAATTTAGTTGGATATCCGTCTCCACTTAGTAGATCACACTCAGTGTCTCATTTGAACAGATAAAAGGAGCGAGAGAGACGGTCAACAGAATAGTTAAAAAAAGTTGAAAAAACAAGGCCATATTTCACTTACCTTGTAAGAAATACTAAAACCTGTCGACATTGTGACACTCAGGTTATACGGCTTAACAGAGATTCACAAAATACCCAGAGTTTAAGGGAATAATACTGTAATACAATAACACTTACCTACCTGGGAAGCATCGTTTCAACTACTGACTGACATAACTGACGAGGATATCAAAGCATCGAGGATAGGGAAAACAAGGCAAGCTTTCATTACTCTCAAGTCTGTGTGGAGGTCAACAGCACTTAACATGAAAATGAAAATAAGATCCGGATTTTCAACTCCAATGTGAAGTCAGTGCTACTCACTATACGTACAGATCAGAGACTTGGCGCCATGTCATGAAGAGCACTTCAAACAAACTACAGGCCTTCATCAACAGCTGTCTTCGCTCAATACTACTTAAGATCAGTTGACCGGCCAGAAAAGATCAGAAACAGGGAGGGATCTCTAGCAATGAGCGAACCAACCAACCCAGTAGGAACCGATTGTGCAACAAATATGCAGGAAGTGATCGAGGAAACCACCAAGTAACATCACAAGACAGGCCCTAAAGTGGAACCCGAACAGGAAGCGGTGAGATGGTTGTCAGCGCGAGGGTGAATTAAAGGAGGTCATATGAAGAGGAGATGAAGGCATGTTGCCAGGTGTGGAGGCAGATGAGGAGAACGTTGGCAAAGAACCGAACATAATGGAGATATGGGGCTGAAGCCCTATGTTTCTCTAGGAACCAAAGGAATACAATAACACTGACAATTCCAAAGATCATCATAAAAACTTACTGTTGTATCTGTTTGTTTTAATATCATATTCAGTGCTAACATACGTAACCACCAGAATGGTAAAGCGAAATTTTCTCTCAGAGGTAATGCAATCACTATTCTTGATATTGCATGACTGAAATGAATAATAAGAATAAGAATATCAATAATAATAGTAACATCAATATAACTGCCACTCATCAGTAGCAAGAAAAACCTGATATACAACAAGACTTTTGACTACTGGCCTCCAGGTTATGCTGTGGTGAGAGCAGGTTGCTAGCCAATTAGTAGACATTAATTTACGTCAATGTCTATGTCGCTAATATTGGCCGTTAGAAAATATGAACAAGACTGACTTAACAACCAATCACAGCAGACTTAACGTGGTAAAATACGATTCGCAGATATGTGGCTTAACTTTCCGAGAAACCAGAAACAACCAATCAGAAGACTGTGTTTGTCTACATGAATAAGCTATAATAATGTACATGAAACATATATAAATACGTGCTGATTTCCGAAATAAAACGATCTGTTGCCTGGCCCATGTCTTCTGTTGTTACAATAATAACATCAATATAATTTTCACTCATCAGCAGCAAGAAAAACCTGATATACCACAAGACTGTTAACCACTGGCCGCCAGGTTATACCCCATCGTAGAGTTCAATCAGTAGAATGACAAGGTTGAGCTTCTTTTTGAATGTGTGTGGAAGTCGATAGAGCTTTGAATTTTTTTTTACTACAAGTTGAATTTATTTCAGATTTAATAAAAGCTAGAAGGAATCTATTGGCAGGGGAAGAATACAGCTTATGTTTTCATATTTCACAGCATTTCTTCAGCTGCTAACACTGCCTAAGAAGTCGCATATGTCATCACATCTAAAAGGCAAAAGTATATATATGACATTACTTCAAAAATGATTTCAACTCGAAGGAAATAATCAGTCGAACAAGAAAGAATGCAGTTTACTTCCGAAGCAGAATCAAACGGCAGTGAACTACCATTTCTAGACTGTCTAGTTAAGAGGAGGGAAAACGGACATTTTAGTATATCCATATTCAGGAAAAAAAACCCAATCCAATAAATATTTATTCTTCGGATCATCACACCCAGAAGCGCAAAGGTATCAGTTGTTTCAAGTCTTCTTAGACGAGCACACTCTCTGATGTGAATGGATGAGAAAGAAAAAGAAGAAGAAATATCAAACATTACTGAAACTCTCAAGCAAAACAACTCCCCAAGGAACTTCATCAACAAAATCAACACAGACATTAAGTAGGGCCGAAAATGTGTTCCGAAAACGTGGACCTCAACAGTTGTCACTCCATATAGAGCGGAGACGTCAGACGATATCAGAAGAGTGATCAATAAGCTCGACATCAGAGTTTTCTTTTAAAACATCAGACACACTTCAAAGCAACCTTGTCCATATAAAAGACCGAATCCCGAAAGATTCTCTTTCTAATTTTGTCTATAAAATAAAATGCTCGCTTGGAATGTGATGCGATCTACATCGGACAAACATCTAGAGAAATCAAAATCAGAAGAAATTAACACCCGTAGAGCCGCATCTGTTAGACCACCGATAAATCCAGTCAGTGAACTAGAAAAGCTTGAAGGATCATGAGCCATAAGTCTACACGCTATAGAATCAGGCCAAAAAATTGATTTCGATAATATTGAAATAATCCAAGGAAAGCATTTCAGAAATCACAAAGAACATCGTCTGATATCATCAGAAGCATTTCATATCAAATGGAATCCGAGTTGTCTGAGCTGAATAGGAATGATAGACTAAAACAGAATTTGACCTGGTTACAATACCCCTCCTCTCCCATGAAGTGGTAAAATCAAGGCGAATGTGATAAGCAATTTCATTATGTAAACCCAAGCTGTTTTTATAATTACACACACTTATGAAATCCAACATTCTACACCTGGTTCTGTTATCTTTAGGAATTGTCCAATTTGACAAACCAAAAATGTCCCCATGCTGGGGAACGATGATTAAGTTGTTATATATAAGCTGAGTGGATTTTGTAAATTCTGGTCTAATAATCCTACTTTGATTAAGCTATTAGCAGCAGCATTAAATAGCTAAACGTCAGTAAAAACAACGACAATATCGTTTTGTTTTTCATTCATTCATTGGGGAATACAAGAAACCCCTTATTATAATGAAGAAATAGGAAGATTTTTGGCTCAGATGGATGATTTTGATTTAGTTGTGTACTCTGAGCTGGCTGGTTAAATTGCCAAACTTTCGTTTTCCTTTATGTAGGCAACATCTTCCATGCAGATGTTAGTAGGAAATAAAATTATTTGAATTCTCCTTGTCAACAGCTGACGAGGAATTCTGTACATACACTAAATTTTAAGATCAAAATAACATTAAATAAACGAATGAAATCAGAAGAGATTGTAAAACAAGGTCGATGGAGAATGAGATCTAACAGACCTGTTTAGCCTCGATTTTACAATATACTTAAACTACACAAACTAAACATTCCTTAACGACCAATTGTTTCGCTGTCGGGATCACCTTATTATTACTATTGCTCCCTTGGGTTCCTAGTGGAACATAGGGCTTCAACTGCACGTCTCCATTTTCTTCTGTCTTCTGCTGTACTTTTCTCCTGCATCCATGTTAATCCATATTCTTTCAACTCCTCTTCACACGATCTCCTCCATGTCACCCTTGTACCGATGTCCCACACGCCGCTTCCCTTTCGGGTTCCGCTCAAGGGCTTGGCGCGCGATATCACCCGGCGGCCTCCAGCCTCAGTGAGTGTCCGATCCATCTCCACTTTCTCCTGCATATTTGTTGGGCGATTGGTTCTTGCTTTGTTTGTCCCCATAATTCCTTGTTGGTGATTCTTTCCGGCCCGGCCATCTGATCTTCAGTATAGAGCGAAGACAGTTGTTAATAAAGGTCTGCAGCAGGCTGTTGGAAATATTCTTTGTGACCGACCCTCCAAGTTTCTGATCCGTATAGAAGAACTGACTTTACGTTTGTATTGAAAATCCGAATTTTGTTGGTGATGCTGGCTGAGTGACGAAGATTTCCAGATTGATTTCAGGCAGAAATATATGATCTCTCTGAAGAACTTTTTTAGAAAACTAAAATACCTAACAGAATCACTGATGTAAGGATAAAACTTGGGCACTGTGATAGTGTAACAGCAGAAGGTTAAGACACGGAAGCCAAGGTAATTTTTTTTTCATTAATCGAACCGTTGTTTATATTCGTGAATCAATCACTGAGCGTGTGATTTTGGTTTACATTAAACAACATGGAATAGAATATTCAAATACACATACAGTATTCTATCGCTAATGCAGTATTGAACTGTGAGAATATATGATAATAATATTCCGTTGGTAATAAAGAAGGGCGACTTAGGACTCTGCAAGAACTGGCGAAGAATCATGCTCCTATCGACGCCAAGTAAAATCCTGAGTCGCATCATCCTGGAGAGATTAAAGGACGCACTGGAGACAAAACTCCGACCAGAACAAGCTGGACTCAGGAAAGGCAAATCATGTACTGACCAAATTGCAACTCTACGCATCATCATCGAACAAAGCATGGAATGGCAATCAAACCTCTACCTCAACATTATAGACTTTGAGAAGGCCTTCGACAGCGTTGACCGCGAAGTATTTTGGAAATTACTCGAGTACTACGGCGTACAGTGCCCCAAATATTCATCAACCTTATTCAACAGCTGTACGACAACGGCACATGTCAAGTGATACACAACGGAAGACTCAGCGAGGCGTTTGGAGTAAACACAGGAGTCAGACAAGGGTGCTTATTATCACCCACGATTATATTCCTAAATGTGGTGGACTGGATTATGCGTCCGACAGTGGGAAACGAGAGACAGGACAGGGATATCCTGGACCGACCGACGTGAAGAACCCAGAAGACCTGGATTTCGCGCGTGGATGACTTATGTTTGATGTCACACACAATCGAAGACTTACAAGCGAAAACCGACAAACTGGTCGAAGAAGCAGCAAAGACAGGACTCCAGGTAAACATAGACAAGACGGAGGTTATGAAAATAACCAACCAACAACAGCAACAACATCCAACGTCAATCACCATCAACGGGAGGGATTTGAAAGAGGTTACTTCATTCACTCACTTATCTAGGGAACATTGTCTCAACTACAGGAGGAGCGGACGAGGATGTCAAATCGAATGAGAATCGGGAAGGCGAGAAACACATTCATCAGCCTGAAATCAATCTGGAAATCTTCGTCACTCAGCCAGCATCACCAACAAAATTCGGATTTTCAATACAAACGTAAAGTCAGTTCTTCTATACGGATCAGAAACTTGGAGGGTCGGTCACAAAGAATATTTCCAACAGCCTGCTGCAGACCTTTATTAACAACTGTCTTCGCTCTATACTGAAGATCAGATGGCCGGGCCGGAAAGAATCACCAACAAGGAATTATGGGGACAAACAAAGCAAGAACCAATCGCCCAACAAATATGCAGGAGAAAGTGGAGATGGATCGGACACTCACTGAGGCTGGAGGCCGCCGGGTGATATCGCGCGCCAAGCCCTTGAGCGGAACCCGAAAGGGAAGCGGCGTGTGGGACATCGGTGCAAGGGTGACATGGAGGAGATCGTGTGAAGAGGAGTTGAAAGAATATGGATTAACATGGATGCAGGAGAAAAGTACAGCAGAAGACAGAAGAAAATGGAGACGTGCAGTTGAAGCCCTATGTTCCACTAGGAACCCAAGGGAGCAATAAAAAAATTAAATAAATAAATAATTCCGTTGGTAAACCCTGTCCATATCACACACCCACAGTAGAGTATAACTCCATTATGGATAAAATTTTATTTGGATAAAATTACACAGTGTACTGTTGTACAGTAATATTTACTGATGACGACGTTTCGAGTACAATTTATTTGCTGCTCATAATCATATCAAGGTACTACTCGCATAACTTCTTTGCTTCGTTTCTATACATGAGTAAAAACTGATTAGATATCTGGAAGTAGGGAGGTTATCAGAAAATAAGAACTTAGCTAAGGTTAGAATGAGTGACCCCACAAAGAGAGGTAAGTAATTTAAAAGAAAACTCAGCAATAACACTGCACTGCATGCATTAACACAACCACACAACTGGGGACGGGGGGATTATTATAGGTAGGTGAAGGGCGAAAGAGATTGATTAGTAAATCCTGACTGGTTCATCGAGTCTCCCTACACCCAACACAACACATGCAACAGAAATGACTCAATGCAAAAACCAGAGATATGCATGGAAGATATTATTACTACCAGTCAAATCAGTCAATTCACATTATAACATTCTAACAAGTTACTCATTTTTACTGAAAAAAAACATCTTATTGCCCATCTTGAATAATAATAATAATAATTTTCCTTCATATTCCCAGTGGAACATAGAGCTTTAAGCTAGTGGCTTGAAGTTTCTGTAGCAGTGTTTATTTTGACAGGATGGGGTTGCTAGCCAGCCTTATGCCCAACCTTTCCTCTCCACCAGCATTATTTCAGGCTTAGCGAGGTATAGGAGTGCTGTGTCGGCCGGGGACCGAACACCGGACCATGTGCATGGTCGGTCTGTCTGTCTGGATTCAACATAGAACTTGGCACCGAAGTGCAGCAGTTCGAGTTGCCACCTTCCAAATAGCACACAAGGTAGACAAGAAGATGAGTGAAGAGAATCAATAGAGTTTGACAAGTATAAGAGTGAAACAGAATGGGTAATGTAGTAGAGAGGAGGAATATGAAAGATTACAGAGACTGAATACATCTGAGCTGGCCATTGACAACGATTTTGAGCCATGTCACCTATTGTCTCCAGCCATTGATTCCTAGAGTCAGTCTCGAGGGCCCCAACCCGGAAGTCTGCATCTCCCTACCTGACCGACTCAGTTTAACTGTCAAGGATTTCATGGATTGATGAGGCCATGTTTTTGTTTGGCCACCACTGGCTCTTTTCCAACCTGAACCTATATCAGCTAGCAAAGCTCGTCGGGGGAGGCGGTGAGCGTCCTAACCGCTGTACAACCGATGTACATTTCCCATCTTATTGTATTTTATTGATAATATTAACATTATTTCTGAATGTACTTTATCTTATATTGATTTTATTCAAATGTATAATCATCAATTTTTACTCACGTATATAAATGAAGGAATAAAGTTGTGTGTGTAGTACCTTAATATGATTATGAGTGGCAGCAAATTGTGCTCGAAGTGTGGTCATCAGACTTAATCTATGCATTATTATCGAGTCTAGAACTTTAAGTACAATATTGGTCAAGCTAATCCCCTGTGATTATCACAGGAAGACTTGTCTCCCTTCTTGAATATGAGGATAATCAACGACTTACACCAACTTGGCGGAACTTCCTCTGATTCCCAGACGCTACCTAGTACCTTAGTTAACCCAGACAGTAAACTGTCTCCACCATCCTTAAACACCTTTGGCGTCATCCTATAAGGTCCTGATGCTTTACTTCACTTCAGGTTAGAGACAGTTTCCATAACCTCATTTACTGTTAGAGGACTGATGTCAGCAACCCATTCAAGTAGATGTTGGAAGTTGAGGCAATTTGAACGTGATTGTAGACCAGATAAATTGCTCTTCAAAGTGTCTCCTCCAACTTTCCAACCATTTATTTTGAGAGTTAATCAAGGCGCCGCTTTTCTCGGAGATTTCCTCACTTATCATTTATCTTTTACAACCTGTTTTTCTAATAAATATAAATAGTTGTCTGGTGTTTACAGCCTAACCCACCATCGGTGTACTCGGCTTGACTCAGCTCAGAGAGCCGAATAGATTCGACACATCGGGCACTCTGAGCTAAGTCGAATCGGGTACGCCACTGATGGACTCTGTCGCAAATCAACGAAAGAGCTATACGGTGTTTAGATCACCTGGATCTAACTACGCAGCACTGGTGGTTGATGTGATGACGCAGAAGACAGCCAAGAACGTAAGGCAAATAGTAAAATGGCATATGCATACTTTCTTAGTTACCTTCGCTTGAATCACAGATATAAAATACTATGACTGAGATTTAGATCAGACTTCGAAAAGAAACCCTAGTGAATCTTCACCACCAACTTCGTGATTCATAATTAGAGAACTTCTCTTAGGTCTTCTTCATCCACACTCCTTTGAACTATGAGTGAAACATAGAGTTTCAAGTGTGAGTGTGTGTGTGGTGGGCGTTGCTGACCCAACTTTCCCTCTTTACTGGACTTACTAGAGGTTAGGCGAAGTTTAGAAGTACGTTAGCCAGGAGTCGAACCTAGACCATTTGCTTGACTGGAGGGCATTCTACCATCGATCCACTGAAGTATATATATCGACTCTGATTGGTAAACACAGTCCCTCGCAATAATTTCACTTATTATTTTACACTACTCATAAGTAGTTAAAGGTAGATATATGTGTAAAACTTGGGCACTGTGGTATTAAGTAATTCCATATTAGTTTGATTATTAAATGTATCACACAGATACATTTAATAATCAAACTAATATGGAGTTAAAGGTAGAGTCGAAGAATTTGTCTCATCGAATGTGAGATAGTCTTTGGTTGGTGCGTTGTTATTGGTGTAATAATGGGTGATGATCACTGAAGGTGAAGTGAAAATTCGGATTCGCGGTAGGATCTGTTTATATTTTGCTAAATGTTTGTATTTAGCAGAAGACTTTACCACAACAACAAATTTGTATTCCTCACACCGATAAAACAATATTACAATATGGTGTTATGTAATAACCCCTAAGGTACTGGATTAATGCACACTGAAAGTTTCGGTTTAATATTCTGTATTGCTTAATTAAAGCCACAAATAATAAGAACTAATGCACTGTAACTGATAGCTTTCATCAGTGGCTGCCTCTTTTCAGGCTGGATATTTTCGATCAGACGGCCGACTAGAAAAAATAAACAACAACAAACTGTGAAAACGAATGGAAAAAGAACCAATCACCTAAAAAGTATGCAAATGAACTGGACCCAAGCTAGGTAGACTGTTATGTGATATCAAATGCCAAGTACACTGTCAAGTGGAACCCAAATGAGGAGGGAAGAGTTAGGTGCCCGACAATGAAAAATGCAGGAGATCAAATGAAGAAGAGATGGATGCTGGTGAGTATTTGTATGTAGATAGCTAACTAGAAAACACAGATCCCAGACAGTAGAGTCAGGTGACAGTGTACTGTTGAAGCTCTGTGTTCCACTTGGGATCTAAGGGATGAACATGTAACTCTAGAACATGTGTTAACAATAAATGAGGTTTAAAACTTTGAACATAATTATGATCTCAAATGATCCTTTGACTAGTTTTCTTTCTCTACATATATATTCGCCATCTTTTTTTGTGTTTTTGGAAAAGTTAAATGCTAGAATTTGAATTGATCTAATTTAAGCTACACTTTCATTTTACTTTGAGATGGTCAGGATATATACTGTTATGCTTGCCTAGCTACCGCCTTCCTCGACTGTCAGTGTTAGCTGACATAGGATCAGTTTGGAAAAGAGAAAGCTAGTGGTGGTGGTGGTCAAACGAAAACATGGCCTCATCAGTCAATGGAACCCACCGCAGTTAGTTGAAGTCATCTAGACACATAGGGAGGTGTAGGCTACCTGAGTAGTCGGTGTCCTCTTGATGATAAGAACCAATGAAGTATGAAGACAATTTGTGATATGGCTGAAAATCGCTCCCAGTGGCTGGCGCGAATACATTCTTTCTTTATGATCTGTTATTTCCAGTAACATCCTACTGTTCTTCCATATTACGTCTCTTTTTCCCCCACACTTCTGTTTATTATGTCTCTTTTGAACCTTTGTTTACTCTCTTCTCTATCTTTGTGTGTTACATGTGTAGTAAGAGCTGACTGCTAGCCCAAATTGGTAGACGGTAATTTACGTCAATATTTATGTCCCCAATATTGATCGTGAGAAAAGTAAGAATAAAGATTAATTCAACAACCAACCACATCAGACTTTTGCGTAGGCAGATACAGTTAGCATATAGATGATCTGACATTCAAGAAACAGCAGCCACAAAGAGATGCAAGGTCAACTTTCTGTGAGAAACAACCACCAATCAGAAGACTGCGTTTTTCTGCTAACAATAGTCTATAGTCATGTACATGAAAATCTCTAAATATGCGTTAATTTCCTAAATAAACGATCTGTTTGGCTGGTCCTTGTCTTTTTTTGTTACATATGGAGTATGGCAACTCGGACTACTGCTCTTTTGTGCAAAGTTCTAGGTTGGAATCAGTCAGTTGATCTACCTAGTGACTCAGCTGATAAAAAAAATACTAGTGTTTGCAAAAATGATTTAAAAAATTTTCCATTTCAACTTACTTATTCAACAAGAAAATAACTGCAAATAGTAGAGTTTCCAATAGTGAATTGCTTATAGACTGTATGATACATAGTAGACTAAATGGTGTCCAAAATTGTAGTAAAATTGTAGCCTTCTCATAGAAATCGATTGGTTTCATATGGGTAAACCACTTTACAAGCAAATAAACAAGCAAAAAGAAAAGAGATGTAAACAAACCATTAAAACTAATTGAACTTATTCAATATTTCAAACTGACAGGCATCTGAATTATTATTTCCAGAAGAAATTCTCAATTGACGTGTTTCAGAAAGAAAACCTCAGATTTTCGTAAAGTTAATTTTTATCCTGATTTGGAATTCTTTTCAATTGAATATGCACAATCCTGTCTTGGTGGATACTACTTGTCAGAAAAAATGGTAGGTGAAAGTCACTAATGTCAATCAATAGTATATGTATGACGAGAGCAGCCTGCAAGCCAAATTGGTTGACATTAATCTACGTCATTGTCACTATATCACTAATATGGGCCGTGAGAAAATATGAACAAGGCTGTTTCAACAACCAATCACAGCCTAGACTTAAACGTGGGCAAATATCATTCGCAGATAGATGGCTCGACTTTCCATCCGAGGAACTCGAAAACAACCAATCAGAAGACTGCGTTTGTCTACTTGACTAGGCTATAATAATATATGTGAAATTTATATAAATACGTGTTGATTTCCGTAATAGAATGATCTGTTGCCTGGCCCTTGTCTTCTGTTGTTACATATGCCAACTAGATCAATAAGACCTAAATACCAAACTGTCATTTTACTGGTTTTGGAATGGTCTTTTATTGGCGATGTGTTCCCTGATTCACCCAGCACACTTTAAATCAACTAGTTTACCCAAGTAGCTAAGTGGAATTCAAGTGTTGTGTATACTGCTCGGAGAGTCCCAGACTGGTGCTCATTTACCAATAGCTCTCTAGTTACCATTTTTAATTAAATTCCTTCTATGTAAAGAAGAAGTAAAGACGATCTGGTATTACACACAGTCTCTACTTTCTTAGTTTGTTAACTCGTGCTTTCTGCTTATACTTCTTTACCGCTCACCTTTAATCTTTTCCGGGACACTTAAGAAAGACTTTGTAATACTGAGGAGGGCACTAAAATCCATCAATAGGGTGAATAGGATATCGCTTAACCAACTCTTTAATACTGTTGTATATAGACTTTTGCAAGAAATTAGCAAATATAATCCTTTCAGACTCAGAGCATCTTCTTTATACCACACTCTCTCCTTAAATCCCATCAAGAAAAGGGACTAGAAGCGACCATAGAAGACTACATGCTTGGACAATCAAGTACAAAACTCAGCGAAACCTCAGTTGGCACACACTTTATGTGGTGAGAAAAGTGTAGAGAGGGATATTACCTACTTACAGAGGAACTCTGAAGAAACGGCCTTCTTTTTTAAGTTTTTCATCATCTTATTGTTGTTAGTATTTTTCAATCAAAATTTAATTTTATATTCATATTCTTTTTTGACAGTATTATTTATGAATGTGAATGCCCTGTAATGAGAAAACTAGATGCAATTCTGTACTAAATGCTGAAAATTCCAATTTTTTCATTTTAGCTTAATTCCAAACAGTACCTTTGCTACAAGTATGGAATTTCCAGCATGTGACACCGGTAGCCAAGATTTTGCAGACCAGCCATTGATATCAAGTGTGCGTCGGCAGCGGATCGAACCCCGGATCATGTGCATGGTTGGTGAGAGTCCTAACCACTGTGCCACCGATGCAGGAAGAAAGCTAATTGAAGCTGTTAATTCCCATGATTGTTTTAAAATTGATGTGAGTGATACATAAGCCAAGTCTGGTGTCAAGTAGCTTGGACTAATTCTTTCTCCTGGCCTATCCTGCTCTGCCCACGTCTTAGCGATTTCTAGTAAAATATCCCGTCTGACATTTTATATTAAGAAACTAAGGCACTCGGGTATTATTCAACCCCTCCTCTTACATTTTACCTATTCTTCTTTATTGTTCACCCTTATTCTTTCTAGAGTTGCTTAAGAAAGACTGTGTAGCAGACTTCGCAGAACTCTGAACACTGTTGGTAGGTGAGTGGTATCTTATCAGGCCATATCATTGACATCGCCATTGATAGGCACTTGATTTCATGCAACAAATTTGCTAGGGGGATTTTGTCCGACAGTGGGCATCCTTTTCGCCCGCAGCTTTCAACTTTCATCTCCTCAAGTAGAAAAGAAGTCTTTTAAGAGGACTTTACGCGCTCACACCTAAGTATTAAGATTACAAGGTATTATATTTGGTATGTGTTTTATGTGATGAAAATTGTGTCGGGTACGAACTAAATAACCTTCTTACCGCTAGTAAATAAACAATTTTCTGCATCCTTACACCATCAAATTTTATGGTTATCACTCCTATTATATTTGCATATCGTTGAGATAAGGCCAATCATTGGTTCATTTGTACAAGTTTACAAAACTTATGGCCAAAATGAACCAAATGAATAAGTAGGAACACCTAAATGTATTGCAATATTCTGTTTTGTCAATTGTCTCAAGATGACTTATGAATTCGGAAGATAATAACTCACGCAATCAGCCATAAAATGATCTTAAACTGTCGACTTTAGGAGCCAAGAGACAGGGAGCACCATCTGACCTACTTTTCATGCTTGTTGGCACTCGTCAGCAAGATGTATCTGAAACGTTGAGGGAAGTGTTGCCAACTCTTAGATTCGAAACCTCGTCCCTAAGTGTGGCATTCTAAGATTTTACCAGCGAGCTGTACAGGCCCACATTACACCTCTTATAGGACTGTTATGAATACAGTGATTTTTCACTAGACAGCAACCAGTGTCATGGATCTGATCCTTGAAACTAGTGATGACTGACTTCCACCTGCCAAGTTTTCGGTCTGGTTAACAAGGTGAGTGGCCGTAAGTAAAGAGTGTTTTTTAGTTGTTTGGAAGTAGCTGTATAGAAAGCCACACACGAAAGCTTCGTGTTTGTTGGCACCCATAAAAAACAATTTCCACACATATCACCAGATGTCTCCGACCATTTATTCATCGCATATTATTATTATTATACCCTTTAATTCCTAGACGAATATAGGGCTTCAGCTGCGCACCTCCATTGCCTTCGATTTTCGGCCAACTCTTTCACCCCGCTCCAAGTCTGCCCACATGCTTTCATCTCCTCTTTACATGACCTCCTCCAAGTCACCCTCACACTGACGACCAACTCGCCGCCTCCCTTTCGGGTTCCACTCGAGCGATGGCTTGTCTAGTGATGTCACTCACTTGATGGTTTCCTCAGCGTATGACCAGCCAATCCATCTCCATTTCTTCCTGCCTATATGTTTCACAATTGGTTCCTGCTGGGTTGGTTCGCTTATTGCCAGAGATCCCTGCTGCTGACTTTTTCTGGCCAGCCACCTGATTTTCAGTCGTACTGAGCAAAGACAACTGTTAATGAAGGTCTGTAGTTTGTTTGAGGTGCTCTTCATGACATGGCATCAAGTCTCTGATCTGTACGTATAGTGAGTAGCACTGACTTCACATTGAAGTTGAAAATCCGGATCTCATTTCCATTTTCATGCTGAGTGCTGTTGACCTCCACACAGACTTAAGAGTAATGAAAGCTTGTCTTGCTTTTCCGATTCTGGCTTTGATATCCTCGTCAGTTCCACCCGCCTGTAGTTGAAACGATGCTTCCCAGGTCGGTAGGTAAAGGAGGTTGTTTCTTTCAGGTTCCTCCCATTTATGCTGGCTGATTGTTGTCTGTTGTTGTTGTGGCTGTTGTTGTTGGCCAGGAATCTTCATCACCTCTGTTTTATCTATGTTCACTTGAAGCCCTATCTTCTCTGGATGCTTCTTCTATCGCCAACTTGTTGCTTTTCACTTGCATATCTTCCGGTTTGTGGGAGATCAGACACATATCATCGGCGAAGTCCAGATCCTCCAAGGTTTTCGTGAGGGTCCATTTTATGCCTGTTTCCTCATTACCCGTTGTCTGTCTCATTATCCAGTCTACTGCAGTCAGGAAGATTATTGGCGATAGTAGACAGCCTTGCCTCACTCTCATCCTCACTTCGAAGGATTCCGTAAGTTTCCCGTTGTGAATTACTTGGCATGCAGCATTGTCATCGCATATTAACAATTATTAAAGGTATTAACAACCTCGGAAAAAAGCCGGGAAAAAATCTGAAGCACCAAATGGAAACAATAAGAAAAACATAGCCAATCACCAGATTCTAGAAAGAGAAAACTAAGACATGGAATAGCACACTTAAAGCAACAGTAAATCTCCCCTTAAACAATAAAAAGGCTACGATGGCTGAATCAGAGGAAATAAAAAGATTACTTCAGTATTTATACATAAAACCGGAGAGTTAAAATGATGATTTATACATAATTCTGTAGACATTGCTGTGAAATATATGTGGGACTTATGTATCGAATGTTCTTCAAACGTACTCTTGAAGATATGTGTTTCTAAATAAAATTTATTTAAGTTAGGTACACTAACCCGATACATAATACGGAGTAGCACTTCAGGCAGAATGTTCATGCGTTGAAAAATGTTCAGAGTTTTCGGTGACTCTGTCAAATTGTTGTGGGACAATATACCAATAACTAATTCAAATGAATCATTAGGTCAGATTACCGTCCATAATATTATTCACTGACAGCGATTCTTTAAAGTAAGAAAAATATAGACCCTGTTCTGTGCGAAATGATATTTCTTTTTCCACATCTGAAAGATTAGACCAATACAAAGATGATTCACGCTGGGCTTTTATAATAGTTGTGTATAAAATGCCAACTATAATAGATGTAAAAACGCAGAGAACATCAATTCTGTCCATCTTCAGTTACAATTGAACGAAAACAGAGCACAATATTTAATTGTTCCATATTTTTATGCTTTCAAACAAACTTTTCAAAGTTCAACTAAATAGTATGAAATTGAGTAAATGAATCACTTGCTCAACTAGTCTTAGGATTTAAAAGCGGTGAGTTTCTATCTTCTTAAAATAGTAAGGCATACACAACGCCCGGAAAAAACACGTTAGTAGAAATTTGGGCAAGCTTAAACTTTAGACACCACTAACAACCGATCAGCAAACGACCTTGAACGGACCAATCACATTAAAGAGGCATATATGATGAATGGAAATCTATATTTATAGAAAAAAGCATTAAATAGAGAATAAAAAAGTTACATGGGATATCTTTCTCGAACATATGAGAGAAACATCTCCCAATTTAGCATGGGACTGTCAATGGAGAAGTTACACCATATCCTGTACATATATTCATCCAAATGACTATAAATGAGATCCTTTTGAGATCCCTTTATAGCCCTTGTCCTATTTTTCAACCTGCCCCAAAATCCTTCATTAGAATTTGTATGTGTCCTCGTAACGGGATCCACAAAATCACTTGAATGGTTGACTCTATGATGAATATATCCCAGAGATGACAGCGAATTGTAGCCTTTCCACTCGTCCGTGTGTATAATTGACCCCCGCTTAACAAGTCTGGTGATAATAGGTATTAAAGTAGTTGCTTTTCTTTCTGCTATCCTTTCGACGAATCCCTTTCGGACGGGGGTGTCATACAAACCTATTACCCAAATATTGTTCACTCGCTGGCGACCACGGTTGTATTTCTTTTTTACCAGCACTGTCTCATCGACACGCACGATAACGTCTTCCTCACCCAGCAAACAAGTGATTTTCTCCATTTTCCATGATGGGATGTCTCTGCAATCCTGGTACCACTGAACTGTTGAGACATGGCTATTCTCCATCTCGGCAGCTGCTGCTCTCACAGCCTGTTTCAACACCCATTAGTTGCAGATACACAAAATCTGGGTCAGGAAGAGAAGCGACCCAGCGAAAAAAATTCCTAAGAAATATTATTATTATCGGCTTACCCTCTCTGGTGTTAGTAGGAGGGAGGGTGGCGTTAGCTGATCAGTAGATATGGTGGGGGTCACTAAGGTGAATCGCCCCATTCTGCAGGAACAGCAATATACAAATTAAAGGCTCGAGATATTTCTGATTTTTATGAGGGCTTAGATCTTTATCTTGAAAAAGATAATAACGAACGCCTAAACAGATCATGCTTCTACCTTTAAATATATACTATTCGCCCAGCCTATTGTTGAGATGCGACCATGTGGGATGTGCACAGATTTATGGGGCATCTTATAAACTAACTTGCTGTCCATTGACTGATCTTTAAATACCACTTCACAATGTCTTATCTCATTCATTTTCCAATAACGTCTTTACTTGATCCTCATTATATCCCATTAAACCTAACATTTTACAGCTCTTTATGACTTATTATATTCCTACTCTCTGAAGGGTACGGTTGTGCACTAAATGCACAAAAAGGTATAAAACAAAAACAACTGGCACAACTGAGGATAAATGTATTAAAACCAAAAGTGGACATCATGATAGTACGAGATATACGTGTAGCATTATACATTGCAAATGAACGTTGTCAGCCTAGGGAGTTTATTTTATTAATGCATTTATTAATGATACTTGCACTTACCTATTTCATTACAATTTAATGATTCACCTCAGCACTTTTACTTTTCTAAAACAGCTTTCAATCCCTTGTAAACGTTGTACTTACCTCAATATTGGTTGGTTATCGTATGCCGACAACCACGGGATGAAAACGAAACGAAGTCGATTTTCCGGCTCAACCTGGAGGACAACTGTACAATTCAATAACTATACAGCCTAGTTCAGACAATGTGTATTTATATATATATATATATATATCAAATATTTAACTGTTGAAACATTATTAACTTGTAGACAATCTACGATTTGATATTATATCATACTTGATCGTGCCTGTAAAAATGGCATGCATTTTCATGTAAATTTATATGTTTATATGAGAATATACATTATTATTATTAGTAGTAGTAGTATGCTTCAAACATATAGCACAACGATGAACAAACCCATCAGTTGATTTGGTATAGCTTTTTAAAGTCATGATACCACCACACAAACATATCCGCCCTTTCCGAGTGGACTTATCCGGCATGTTGTTTGAAATTTCGCTAGGGAAAATTTTTTTCAATAATTTTCAATAAAATTTTGCTATATGTTTTCTGAATCCGCAGGAATTCTCATTTCCTGGCTAGTTATGTTGGTGTCCGTGTCATGTAATCTTACTGCGATACACTCTAAGCGTATGGGTTGTAACGATTAGTTTTTCATGCTGAATGAGTCAAAGCATCAGTATAATGAAAAAGATCGGGTAGTTGGAGGGTAGTGTCGTCTACACAAATAGTTTACTTCTTGTAGAGGCTGCAGCTTTCGAAATAATATCATTCAATGAAGACCACGTCTAAATGTGGCTATTTTCGTATGAAGAACAGTACTATTTGGTAAAAGAATGCTATCAGTACATAGGAATAACCTACAAATGCCAACATTACCTCCTGTGGGAACAGAAGTTATGATGTAGATGTGTCCCTCACTGTGTGTTTGGACAGGAATAATGGTAAGTTGAAAGGTTATCAATGAGTGGATTTAATATATATTTACACTGATTGACGCAGTATGATATGGGCTAGGTGATTTATATGTATAAAAGATACAGTCAATGTAGTTGAAGATTGAACGATCAATTCATTGTTGTTTGCTCAAAACCAACTTACCCAATTTTCGCGCAGGCATCAATACACCAGTCATCGTCTCATCGGTCGCTGTTCAGAAAGAAGTCAGACCAAAACTGTCAGAAGTAATATTGTGATTTATTATTGTAATATTTGTTCATAGACCTTAGTTAAAACTTAATTATAAAGCTGCCTATATGTTGGTGTTACAATAAAGAATTCTCGAGTCGCCAATCTGTGTTCTGGTTTTTGCGTCCGTTCGTACTAAGCGTTTCTAAGAAACTTCAAGGAACAGCGTGAGTCCCAGCGTAGCAAGAGCTGGGCATTGACGGTTTACGAGACGTGGCTGACAGTTTCTGACGGATTCGGACAGTTGGTGACAGTTTGGATAATCACCGTTCATCTTTCCTGGTGCCGGCCAAGTCTTCTTTGAACAAGCAATATCTGAAACATTTTTGGAATTGGGTCAAGTTCAACAATGCCTGGGTCAAAGAAGGGACAGGGCGTCTTGGATGCAAACAGGAAAGTAAGTCATGGTGACCTGTCTGTTACTTGTAACGATGTGTCTGATGTTAAGCATGACATGGTTGATGTTACTGTTCCGCCGTCCAGGGATAATAGGAACATCAAACTCCCTAAATTTGAACCACTGTGTTTCGACGGAAACCCGGCTGATTATTTACAGTTTGTAAGGGAATTTGAAATCATGTTGAGTGGTTTTTTATTAACTGATGAAATGAAGTTAATGTATTTGATGAGGTATTGCACTGGAGTTGCTTCAAGAGCTATACAGTGCTGTAAGCTCATGTTCCCTACTTAGGGATACTCTGAGGCCAGGAATATACTACGTCAAATGTTTGGAAGAACTTCGATGATTGTAGGGAAATTATTCGAGGCTGTTAAGGGTAATGGCAGTCAATTACAGGATGACTGCCAGGCACTCACTGAGTTATTGGGTGATCTGTTGACTTACAAGAATGTATTGATCTTGATGAATTGCATGAGTGACCTCAACTCGAGTTTTATACTAGAAGTAATAGCAAGACGCCTACCTACTCGACTGCAAAGGAAGTGGGTGAAGATAAGCTCCCGTATGGAGGATGAGGGTATCGAGCCAAAGTTTGATGATATTCTGAAACTGGTAAACGATAGTGTTAATCAAGCTATGAGCAAGTTTTCCAGTATATTGAATCTCACCCCTAGAATAGAGCAGTCTGAGAGCAAAATGCAATCATTGATGACGAATAGGCCTCAGAGAGGTGGATATCGAGAAGGCTCCATGATGTCTAGTAATGCATATAGACCTAGTGAGTGTAACAGGTTTCGTAGTACATCCTCAACAGATAAGTTGCAAGATGCAAGACAAACACGGTTGTGTTTTACACGTTTGCAAGAGGTGCATACAAGGGTGAACTGTGAACCAGTGAGCAAGTTTAGTGATAAGCTAAATGTGAAATCAAGGTCTGACTCCGAATTGTGTGACGATAACCGTGCGATCAAGAATTCCGTAGTTGCAACAGGTAAGCCATTGTTGAATAGAGTGTCGCAGAATACAGTTATTACTTCAGAGTGCAGTTCTGACCCTACAAGTTTACAAGGTATTACTAGTCAGAGTGAAGCTATGACATCTTTAGGGATTTCTCAGGAAGAACACAAATCATATACTGCTGTTATTAAAGAGTTTGAAAATGATGAAGTCGACCAGAAAGATGATGGTAAATTGAATATTTGTGATAATGATCATGATATTGCACATTTGTATTTGGTTGATCATGATGAAATGAGGGGAATGCCTACTACTGCCAAGTTGAATAAAGGTTCTGCACAACTACAATGTGAAGTAGAATTGAATGCAGACGCAGTTGCAGAAGGCATGCATAATTGTGAGACCGTCAGTGTAATTGATCAGCGTGTAGCCCATCTATCATCAGATGATAGTGCTGAACCCGAACTAGTAGTGAAAGACAGCAGTGGTGGTAATCTTAATAATAATAATAATGTATATTCTCATATAAACATATAAATTTACATGAAAATGCATGCCATTTTTACAGGCACGATCAAGTATGATATAATATCAAATCGTAGATTGTCTACAAGTTAATAATGTTTCAACAGTTAAATATTTGATATATATATATATAAATACACATTGTCTGAACTAGGCTGTATAGTTATTGAATTGTACAGTTGTCCTCCAGGTTGAGCCGGAAAATCGACTTCGTTTCGTTTTCATCCCGTGGTTGTCGGCATACGATAACCAACCAATATTGAGGTAAGTACAACGTTTACAAGGGATTGAAAGCTGTTTTAGAAAAGTAAAAGTGCTGAGGTGAATCATTAAATTGTAATGAAATAGGTAAGTGCAAGTATCATTAATAAATGCATTAATAAAATAAACTCCCTAGGCTGACAACGTTCATTTGCAATGTATAATGCTACACGTATATCTCGTACTATCATGATGTCCACTTTTGGTTTTAATACATTTATCCTCAGTTGTGCCAGTTGTTTTTGTTTTATACCTTTTTGTGCATTTAGTGCACAACCGTACCCTTCAGAGAGTAGGAATATAATAAGTCATAAAGAGCTGTAAAATGTTAGGTTTAATGGGATATAATGAGGATCAAGTAAAGACGTTATTGGAAAATGAATGAGATAAGACATTGTGAAGTGGTATTTAAAGATCAGTCAATGGACAGCAAGTTAGTTTATAAGATGCCCCATAAATCTGTGCACATCCCACATGGTCGCATCTCAACAATAGGCTTGGCGAATAGTATATATTTAAAGGTAGAAGCATGATCTGTTTAGGCGTTCGTTATTATCTTTTTCAAGATAAAGATCTAAGCCCTCATAAAAATCAGAAATATCTCGAGCCTTTAATTTGTATATTGCTGTTCCTGCAGAATGGGGCGATTCATCTTAGTGACCCCCACCATATCTACTGATCAGCTAACGCCACCCTCCCTCCTTTTTTGATGTTAAGCTCTGAGACTCTGATTATTATGGCTACCGCAAATATATTGCTTGGTACCAGACATGTTCGTACCTCATATTCCATCTCCCTAGCTTTCTTATTGAGTGCTTCCAATAGGTCTCCGCGTACATCTTTATGAACATTATATATGTATGCATGCATCCTAATGAACAGATTACTTTACAAGAAGTTAGAACCTTAAAGAATAAAAAGAATAGTTTTTGTGAATAGTGAAGCAAGATTCAGCAGAACAATATAGTTAGGGATCAATGTAGGTAGTATGAACTGAAGATAAGGTCGGTTGGCGGGACTTAGTGTACTAAATTATCGTGACAGTCTTATATATAGTAAACATTTGACATTGCAACCTTAACCTGTCTACATATATTATAAAAAGATATTAACAGAACCAACAAAATTTCAGCATTTGTTTAACAATACTACAGAAGGGTAGTTAGTACTACAGGTAGTCGTAAAGTAAATCAATCTATGTATAATAAGAGCATAGTCGGTGTCATAATTCGTATTATCAAAGAATACATTAGGCTCAATAACTGAGTGTTATAAGGGAAACAAGCATGGTAAAGTGAGAGAACACTTGCCGCATAGCTATTTTAATCATTTTAGGTATTTTAATGACAATCTAATTTCAAGTATTGAACCTACATAATTACTAAGTATTATTATGTAAGTCTGGGAACTAGTGTACTTTCTGTAGTTAAATATTGAAATGCCATTGTCTCCATTCTACCAGCAGTTGAGATCTTTGAGGCGGGCTAGGGTGGACATGTTTATATGTTTTTCTAGGCTCCTTTTGAAACTGTCAGGCCTTTCACAGGATCTTATCTCAGAGGGTAGTTGGTTCCAAAGTTTGCAATATTTAATGGTGAAGAAGTTAGCTCTAGTGGTGAGTTTATGGGTGTTAACCTTGAGAAGGTAGTTGTGGTTGCGTAGTCCATACGATTTAGGACGAGTTGGAGGAGGATCTGGATTTCGCCGATGATATATGTCTGATTTCCCATAAACTGGAAGATATGCAAGTGAAAAGTAACAAGTTGGCAGAAGAAGCATCAAAGATAGGACTTCACGTGAACATAGATAAAACAGAGATGATGAAGATTCCTAGCCAACATCAACAGCAGCAACAACAACAGACAACAATCAGCATAAGTGGGAAGAACCTGAAAGAAACAACCTCCTTCACCTACCTGGGAAGCATTGTTTCAACTACAGGCGGGTGGAACTGACGAGGATATCAAAGCCAGAATCGGAAAAGCAAGACAAGCTTTCATTACTCTTAAGTCTGTGTGGAGGTCAACAGCAATCAGCATCAAAAATAAGATCCGGATTTTCAACTCCAATATGAAGTCAGTGCTACTATACGGATCAGAGACTTGGCGAGTCATAAAGAGCATCTCAAACAAACTTCAAACCTTCATTAACAGCTGTCTCCGCTCAATACTCAAGATCAGATGGCCAGAAAAGATCAGCAACAGGGATCTCTGGGAGCGAACCAATCAGGAACCGATTGTGAAACAAATAGGCAGGAAGAAATGGAGATGGATTGGCTGGTCATACGCTGAGGAAACCATCAAGTGAGTGACATCACTAGACAAGCCATCGCTCGAGTGGAACCCGAAAGGGAGGTGGCGAGTTGGTCGTCCAAGAGTGACTTGGAGGAGGTCATGCGAGGAGGAGATGAAAGCATGTGGACAGACCTGGAGCAGGGTGAAATGTTGTCAGAAAACCGAAGGCAATGGAGGTGCGCAGCTGAAGCCCTATGTTCCTCTAGGAACTAAAGGATACAATAATAATAAATAATAATAATGGACGAGTTACTGTTACAGTGCTTTCTTATAACTTTGAATAAGAGAAATAAATTGCACTTCACTCTCCTTAACCATAAGGGCTCTAAGTCCAGTCGAATACATCTGTCAAGGTATTCTATTTGCTGACCATAGCCTAATATGCGTTTCGTAAGGAATCTTTGGACACTTTCAACTTTTTTTCTGTCTGCTGATTTAAAGCTACTGTATAAGTGGGCACAGTATTCAAGTTTGGGGCGAATGCATATCTTATATATGGCTAATCTGGCTTCTGGAGTGTAAAAGTTGCGTAGCACAAAGCCGGTTAGACGTTTACAATCAGATACCACCTTATTTGCATGTTCAGTAAAGGTAAGATCTGAGTATGTTATCCCGAGATCTGTGACTGTGTTTGTGTTTGAGACAAGGTCACCGTACATGTATAGACACATGCTAGGTTTCCAACGTCCGAAGTATGTTATCCCAGATTTAGCTGGATTGAACGTTAACTGCCACTTTTCACTCCAATTACATAGACTATTTAGGTCTTCTTGGATTTTACTAACAATATTCATATCATTATAGTCAAAATCATAGACAACTTTGAGGTCATCTGCAAAGAGGTATGGCTTGCCATACTTGATCATAGAGACAATATCATTTATGAATACAATGAATAGGGTAGGGCCAAGAACACTACCTTGTATCACGCCGCTGGTTATCGGTTTGGATGTTGATAAGTGATGGTTGACTTTAACTAACTGTTCTCTTCCTGTAAGAAAGGAAGTTATCCACTCAAGAAGCCTTCCACTTATTCCATAAGATAGGAGTTTCAGTATGAGTCTTTTATGTGGGACTTTATCAAAAGCTTTCCTAACATCTAGAAATAATGTTGCTGCCGAACGACCTTTGTCTACACATTCAGTAATGTGGTCGAAATAATCTAACTGGCACGTAATGCACGATCTTCTATTTAGGAAACCGTATTGGAAAGGGGATATTAAGTCATTCGAGAGCAAATACTGAACAATTTGCTTCTTTACAATCTTTTCCATCACACGTGAAACTACGGAAGTAATGTTGATGGGGCGGTAATTATCTATGTCCGCTGTAGGTCCGGTTTTGTGAATGGGTACAACGTAGGATTTCTTCCAGCTATTTGGATATGTTCCACTCCTTATCGAAGTTGAAAATATCTTGAGAAGAAGTAGATTCATGTCATTTCCACCATTTTTTAAGAGGACGGAAGACATTCCATCTGGGCCGGGAGTATTAGTAAGCTTAAGAGTTGTGATAGCTTTATCGATTTCTTGGGCGTTTAAGACTACATCGCTTAGACACTTTTCTGTTTTACGAGGGAAATCTATATCCTGGTCATTTTCTAGAGTGTACAGTTTGGCAAAGTGCGTGCTAAACACCTCACATATATCCTCAGCACTTTCGTGAGTAATGCCGCCAAGGTGTATTATTTTTGGATATGTTGATTTGGAGTTAGTTAACCTACTTTTGAAGAGTTTGGCTATTTCTCCAGTGTTATGTGGCGACTGAATTGCCCGCGTTTCTTTATTCCTAAGACTTAGATTTTTTAACTCATGGATTCTAATGAGGATTGTTTTGATAGCGATTAACGACGATAAGTCGTCATGTCTATAGTAACTTAATGAATGCTTCCGCAAACTTCTTCTTAATGATATTGGAATAAAATCACCTTGAGGGATTTTGAATTTAATCAGTTTCACAGGCGCTATGACATCATTAACCGACTGTATATTGTCATAGAAGTTTTTAAGGACTTCCTCTAAGGAGTCATTGGTAAAGTAGGAATCCCAATTAGAGTATCTAATCAAGTCCTGATACAAGTCCCAATCAACCCGCGTGTATGGTCTTATAGGTGTCCGACTAACTTCGTTTCTGTGTATAGTTTCTGGGGAAATGTTAAACGAACATGCAACTATTTTATGATCGCTACCTGGGAATTCATGTCCCACATGAATTGTAGATGGTGCTACGTTGATCGTGAATATAAGATCAAGAATGTTATTGGACCTAGTGGGTACATTTATGTGTTGCGTCCATCCTCCAGTAATGATGGAATTAAGAAGATTATCATACCTCGAGGGTCCACGAAGTGTACGCCATGATATATCAGGCAAATTGAAGTCACCTCCAATTATATTATAACTGAAGGGGAGATTGGATGCAACACTAAATATGTTGCTGAGTACGTTATCGTATTCGCGGTTGGATGATGGCGGTCGGTATACGCACCCTATAAGGATAGGTTTACTTCTGAGAACTTTTATTTCGACCCACACCGAATCATTAAGTTGTGACAGAATAGGGTGACTAAAATGCGTTGCACAAATGGGTTGTTTAACGTATATGAGTGTTCCACCCCCACGACCTGTTTCCCTATCCCCTCGAAAAAGATTGTACTTATCAATTGATAAGCTACCATCCACAATGTCACTTGAGCACCAGGCTTCAGTGATCATGATCAGCGACGGATTGCATATAGAGGCTAACGTACATAATGCTAAATGTTTGTTAAGAACTGATCTAGCATTTATGAGGATGACGGATAGACTTTGACGAAGTGGTTTTAGTGTATGGGCAATATCATAATAAAATACTCTATGGTTATCAACTGAATATGTGCAGTCGTTATTGGATTCATTAATTACAACATTTTGATCACTAGAGACGGTTTCTTTAATTTGATAGTTAGGGATGGGTTGTGAAATGTCACTCGTGAGTAGTTGGTCGTTTAGATATTGCGTGCTATGGGAGATACTAGTATGATAATCTATGGTATTACTATTGGTATTAGGTGTGTATAAGATGTTTGCTATCTTTCGGGGAAGAAGCAGTTTCCCTGTTGTAAGGTGTTCGCTATACCAGCAAGGAATTGGTCTGATATCATGCGTGCTATGTGCATGATCCCAGGCGTTTCTGCCAGTTGTCGCTGGAGAAAATTTTGGTCATATGGGTTGGCTAGTGTCGTGTAATCTGCATAGTTATAACCGAAATGTGTGATCGGCGTGTTGTTGTGTGCATATGACTTAGATCCCTGTGTCTGATTAGAGTACTTCCTAGGCCATGATGAGCATTGTGCTGAAATTGGCATGTAACCCCTTGCAGTTAGACAACTTTCTGAAAGCCGAACAACAACAGCTTCTGATCCACCGCTAAATTCATCACCTTGTGTCACTCAGTCGTTGGTGTTGTCATCCACAATGGAAAAGATGCCCATCAACTCAAGTATCTTGTGCAATGATTTTGATAGTATTGGTGCATTTGAAAAGACGAAAGATTATGCTCAGTTTAGTGAGAATAAGCCAAGTGTAAACGAAAGAGTAATTGTTAAATTGACTTGCATGAATAAAGGCATTTCTAGTTTGAAGTTACTATTTGAATGCTATTATCTTTGGTGTAAATTACTCTGTTTCTATGCTTGGCTGATCAGATACGTCGTGTGTTTGTTAGTCATCTATATTCTACGATACAATGACATGAGCGTGTTACCGTTCAGATTTGAGGATATAGCTGATAGAGGGAAGTCAGCAAATGAACTCTGCGACGATTTTCCAACCTAGGGCGTCAACCTGAGAAGGGTTGTAGGCGTACTGGTGTAAGTCCTGCAATTCTTCAAAGGAATTCCACCAAGACATGATCGGCGAGGTTGTTTGTACTGTTTGTATATAGTGTGGTGTGTCATATCAATTGGTGTTTTTTGGATTCATTGTGTTTACTTGTTGTTTTCGTATCTTGTTGTTATTGCGTAATTTTGTTAAAAATTTCGTCGTGATTACTTCTGAAGTTGTTTCTAGTCTTCTACATCCATGAATGAATTGGTTGATGTTAAGGACAGCAGATGGGTCGTATACGCCGGGGAGGCTAGGCTATTGCTGAGAATGAAATGCACACGGCGATAATTGTTAGCCACGGTCCCACACGCCGGGGAGAAAGAGTGTAAACGACTGAGGCTCGCATGCGTCACCGCTACTAGAACTGAGGCAGAATGAGTGACAAGCGATTGCAGTGGTAATTGGTAATGAGTAGATAAGAGGATGTGCGTAGAGTATCATGAGGTGCTATGGTCACGTTGCATTCTGCAAGAGTCATTCTAGCAAGTGGCGATTGTGTTGCAAGATGTCAAGAGGATACCTTTATCTGGAGGCGCAGGTCGTCATCGATGTGTGAGATTGTGCTGTGGGTATGCTTTTGGTGTGTTGGCTTTTCTGTTTGTTTTCCATTTCAGCTCTGTCCGTGTGACCCAGGTTCTCGCAATGGCATCCAAGTCAACGCGTATTGGTCGTGATGGAAACTAGGGATGGATCCGTATTTTGCCGGGGAGTGTCAATGTGGTTGAAGATTGAACGATCAATTCTTGGTTGTTTGCTCAAAACCAACTTACCGAATTTTCGCGCAGGCATCAATACACCAGTCATCGTCTCATCGGTCGCTGTTCAGAAAGAAGTCAGACCAAAACTGTCAGAAGTAATATTGTGATTTATTATTGTAATATTTGTTCATAGACCTTAGTTAAAACTTAATTATAAAGCTGCCTATATGTTGGTGTTACAATAAAGAATTCTCGAGTCGCCAATCTGTGTTCTGGTTTTTGCGTCCGTTCGTACTAAGCGTTTCTAAGAAACTTCAAGGAACAGCGTGAGTCCCAGCGTAGCAAGAGCTGGGCATTGACGGTTTACGAGACGTGGCTGACACGCCTTTTCTTAACATCAATGGAAGGCCACATGTACTCTACTATGAGAATAAATTTGTTGATTTATTTGTGCCTATACAACTGGCGTATCCTACACAGCTAGGAAAGTGTATGTACCTTATCATATTATCTTTACTAACTATGCTTACTAATCGTATGCGTAATTTATCGAATTGATGATGCCTGTAAACTGGCGTCCCTCATGTACAAAAATGAAAATATATATATTATTATATGTGATACTACGATATTTTCCTTATTAACCAGTTTCATTCACTTTCACGATATCTGCTTGACGGACACGGACGTTATCATATCAACCAGTTGTATAGGTTATACAATGCGAGTGTTCCTGATATATACACATATTTGGTCATGTTTAGTATTATCGTCGCAAAATCTTTAAGGATCACAAGACCTTAGATGCCTTCGTCTGACACCAGTTTGTCAGAGCTTTTCTGTCGTTTAGAGGCTGAGGATTTGACGTCAACGGGTGGTACAAAGTACACCAACGCAAGGTCTAATACCCACAATTTCTATTGTATTTGTCCTGCGTAAACCGAAGGCAAAGCAAAACACTAGAACTGGTCGGTCTAATTATATTTCGGGACCAAATCTTAGTGCGAGGTTGGTTGCTTAACTAGCTAGGAAACGTGCACTAACGAATGTAGCACGATGGTGTGTCAAAAATAGTGTGGATGCTTGACCACAAGCCTTCAGCTAAACAAACCGACTAAAACAATGAGGGTCAGCATCCAATATTCAGTGATGAACGCTGTGGCCAACCATTCAAAGGAATTATCCACTGCTACAGTAACTTTTCTCTGTTTTTATACACAACGCCTGATGGAAGCACAAAATATACTCTTGTTCGCGGGTATGAACGTAATTTGCACGAAAATAATTTCCATTTCTATCAGAATATTTGTTCGTTTGTGCAAGTTAGCTTTAAGTAGCCTTTTAGAGTTTCTTCTTGTATGTCGCCGTTTCCTCGCAATTGAAAACTGACTCATATTTATCTATGACAACATTGGCCACCAAGCTCAAGAAAAAGGATTTCTGAATAATTTGCTAAGTCCTGAATGTATAGGGCATTGAATAATGTAGCACAAACTACGCCACCATTTGGATAGTGTAGTTACTTGAAGGTCAAGTAGTGGTTGAAATAATTTTGAGTGCTATTAGTGTAATGGTGAATGCCATTCCTATTTTTGGTGATTAGAGATGTCTGATTCTTGTGACGCATTTTCTGCCCTTCAAACGCTCTTCAATAATGCTGTGGATAATGACGAACTAACAATAATTGAATTTACCACCCGATTATCAGAAATATGTAACTCTCTATCATCTGAAGAGAAAGAAGTATTTAAAATCATTTTAAAAACATGTCTTTAGTTGCTCGTCCAGCGTGTAGACAAAGATATTAAAATGTCTTGCAAACAGATCTCGGAGAAATATTCCTCTGGAGGAGGAAATGACAAAGTCTCCAGAGAGTGAGTTACCTAACAAATAATAATTTTCGGTAGGCTGCAATTTCAGATTATCGTCGTTCTACATACACGCCTCGTATGTCTCTGTGATGATTCAGAGTTGTCTGCTGATCATGAACTCAGTGACTGGGTAAGCAGAAAAGATTGCCTAACTAATTCAATTCAGATTTCGGAGTTAATCAGTAGACTTAGTTTATGTGATCCAACATGGAGTGAATGGAAAAAGTTTCTTAAGCTGGAAGTTATGGAAAGGTAAATTAGTGGCTTTTTCTTTACTTTTAAAGGTACAAGAAAGCTTTCGGTCGTACACTTTTTCATGTTTTTATCAACTTGGGTTTGGAGCCACCGGAGTGCTTGCCGAATGATACAGAAATGACAACGTCAGAGTCGCGTACTATTGAAGAAAATATTGATGAGGTGGATGGTGCTATGTTTACCTCTCCTCGGTAGGTTGACTCTAAGTTTCCTTGAGACTTATACTATGCTGGTTACTTCAGTTTCGACTGATTATACGTCAAATTTCACAGTAGAAGGTGAATTATGAAATCTCATATTAGACAATTGCCACGGATATTTTATGCTGCTTCATTTTGTATAGTAATTTGTACATAGTGACTTATATGTTTCACGTTTACCAATGTCTCCATCACATAAAATACGGGCTAAATAGTGTATTGCAGAATTTTTCTACTTAGTGGTTTGAGCATATAACCTCTTATATTGACTTCTCGTCCTACCTGATGAAATGCAAGAGGAGAGTTGTGAATAAAGGGCGTGCAGGGGGGTCTGACAGTACGGCCTTTGCCCATTTTGTACAGGATGTTATATGTCTCTCGACTATAATATTGGCGAGCTCACGCAGTGGCAGACCACATGCCCTACTCACAGCATTTAATACCCTTCATAATATGATATAATCTTTTTTGAGAAGCCCAGGAAAGATTAATGGAGAGCAATAGAGTACTATAGTTAAAATACAGGAGTTTACAAACTGCAGAAGAAAAGGTTGGTCGATACCTGATTGTCTTACTTTTTTAATGTAGAAGATAAGACGAAACATTTTCTAAGAGAGATTGATAAGATGTGGGGTGACCATGAAAGGTCAGAGGAAAGAACTAATCCAAGGTATTTAATGCTTGACTTGGTTTCAATTTCAGTGCCATCTATGCTACAGGCATTATGGGAACTAACTAGTTCATGTATGTCAGGTCGATGCTTCAAAGGATTTAACATAAGACTATTTGACTTAGAACACTTACTGATGTCCAGCAGATAGCTATTAAGTTTGGAGCAGTCACACTCGGAAATGATAGGCAGTGATACAGTCAGATCATACGCATATTTGACAAATATAGTTTCGTTTAAATAAGGCAAGTCATATAGGTAGAAAGAAAAAAGAAAAGGAGAGAGGACGGTACCTTGTGGAACACCGGATTTTGTAAGCAAGGCAGAAGATTTGCCGTTATATACAGTATACTGCATTCTATCAGAAAAATAGGAATGCAACCAACTCTTAGCCCACGATCCTGTTTGCGTCAACGAAAGCTTATTTAATAAAAGACCCCTAAGTACAGAGTCAAAAGCAGATGTGTAGTCTAGGAAAGCGCCACGAACATATTTGGCACCTTTGTCTAAACAAGAAACAACATTATGATATAAGACAATCGCAGCATCCAAAGTACAGCTACCATGTTTATATGCAAATTGTTTAGCATCATTAAAAGGTTTCAATGAAGGTTCAAGACGAAGCAAAAGTAATTTTTCCATCAATTTAAAAAAAGGAGTAATTACAATAGGCCTAAATTTAATATCACTATCAGAAGATGGTTTTGGTATGGGGATAATTTTAATGTTTTTTCCATGCAAAAGGTAGAACATTACTGGAAAAGGAAGCATTAAAAATGTTAACAAGAGGGTAACATAAAATATGAGCACAGTTCCTGAGGACAGTGGTAGATACTTCTACCTGAGCTACAAATTCTTTTCCATCATGTATAACGATCAATGCATTACATTTAAAACTATTTCCAGGTACTTGTGCAGAGTGGCGTTTACCATAAATTAAACTGCTTAACTTTAATTGAATTTGAGATTTTCCCGTCGATTGATTGAACCGAAGTGCTCGGTCTCAGGTTGACATGTCTATGGGCTTCTTGTGCAGATGCTTCGACGATGTCTGGGCATTTAGTTAGTATTTCATTAGTGAATGGTGACTAGCAGTGGAATCCAGGATAAAACGCATTTCGTTCTATTTGGGACTCGTCAGCCAGCGGATGTACCTGCATTTCTCAGTGAGTGATGATGTTCCCACCGAGGCTCGAACCCAGTTCCCATAGTTTCAAACGCCAAAGCGTTATCCACTGGACCACTTGGGTCACGAGAGCCACCTCTTGTGCGACGGGTCATATTAATTTTATCGAATTTGAGATTTTCCTTTCGATTGTGCATCCTGGATCCTACTGCTAGTCACCATCCACCAATCAGATATGAACTGCTTAACTCTTTAAATAACAAAAATGACCTTATTCAGACTATTTAATTTTTATCCTCTTTTGTTTTTTCTACCTTCTTAAAACAACCAGCTCCTCCAGTGGATTACAATCACCACCGGCATCACGTAATTCTCTTAGACAATCAATTCCACGAGCTTTATTCAGTGATTCATTACTTGTTCCACTTTCATCCACTAATGATAAAACACCTATTCCCTTGACATCCACACCGACTGTACCTGATGTAGTTAATTCATGTCCTACTAATCTAGAGTCTTGTAAAAATCGATCGTCTACAAATTTACCAACACCTCAACTAGTTCTGATAACATGTCAACGTTCAAAACGTAAGTGTCGAACACCAACTAAACGGATATCAGTGAAACGCGAAATGCGAAGAAAGACTACTACAAAGTTAGTCTAATATATTACTTTATTTTTAAAATATATTTTTGATATTTATTGATGTAAACTATTTAAAAATTCTTAAGCTTGTTTACCTCTTTCATTCTAACAAAATCAGCAAAGTTAGTTTATAATTTGGTGTGTTTGATGTTGAAATTTTAACGATATAAGTGTAAAACTTGGGCACTGTGGTGGTAGAGTATAACTCCATTATGGATAAGAATGTATTTTGATAAATCACACAGTCAATCTGAACGAAGAATATTCTTTTCAATAATTTCTCTTCAGGTTCTTACAATTATAAAATATAATTAATATTTGTGGTCGTTACAATAAAGGCCAGTTATGCGGCGGATACATTTTTAACGTAGAATAACAGATTAGTAGTCATGGTGTGTCAAAATAAACAGTCGTATTTGTGTGACAAACGTGCTAGGCTGAAATCAACTAAAAAATATTGTAATACGGGAGACAATGGTGGTGATTAATCATAATAGAATTGTAGAGTGTGGGGTAGGAAAATTGACAAATCAGTTCAAGTATTGAATTGAATTTTTGATTTTGGGTTCGAGCCTCGGTGGGAACATCATCACTCACTGAGAAATGCAGGTACATCCAGCTGACGAGTCCCAATTAGGACGAAATGCGCATCCTGGATTCCACTGCTAGCCACCATCCACCAATTGTATACTAAATCAGTTCAAGGTTATAAAAGGTGTCAGGTGAGTGGCTAGTACAAAGTGGTCTGAGTTAAACAGGAGATAGTAAGACTGGAATGAGAGGTTCATAGTGAGATAACGAATATGTTAAATGAAACAGGTAGAGGCATATATTGAGAAAACAGATATCACTAATAATAAGTCCGTATAAATGAAAAATTCGATAGTATTGAGGGAATGTTTACATAAAGGGCATAAATTATGACGAATAATAATAATAACTGTAATAATGATATTCATAATAATAAGCAAAATAAAAAAGGAAAAAACCAAGAGGGTTAAGGGGAAGGAGCACTCTCGGTGAGAAGAAGAATCATCAATCCAAGTTTGGCCACGGTAGGAACGGCGTCTGGACGTGTTCTTTTTGGATACAGAGTTCTGGTTTAGTCGATCTTATTGCAACAGCTTCAGCTATGTGTAGGAGACGTAAGTGAACTAACTGTACGTGATAACGACTTCGGAATTCGGTATATAACCCTGAAAGCTGTGTCGGCATCGATGCGATGTCCAGTATCGACCAAGTGTGACAGGATCGAGCTTTTTATGCACTTAATTTCCCCCCTGCTGAACCAAGCTGGTAAATGTTCTTGAACCCGTAGACGAACCTGCCTAATCGTGCGCCCTATATAACTTGAACCACAGGAACAGTTGAAATGATATATGCATGAAGAAGAGCTAAGGTTAGGTAAGACATCTTTGAGTTGCTGGGTGAACATTGGATGGCTAGTGAAGGATAGACACAGACGTGCAGAGAAGGAAGTTATCTTGATCGCCCTGGTTAATCGACTTCAGCCTACCACGTTTGTCACACAAATACGACTGTTTATTTTGACACTCCATAACTACTAATCTGTTATTCTAGGTTAAAAATGTATCCGCCGCATAACTGGCCTTTGTTGTAACGACCACAAATATTAATTATATTTTATAATTGTAAGAATCTGAAGAGAAATTATTGAAAAGAATATTCTTCGTTCAGATTGACTTTTAATTCATAAAATGGGAATATTTCACACTATCAAATCACAGTGTTGTTATACAGTAATATTAACTGATGACCACTTCTCGAGCACAATTTATTGCCACTCATAATCATATCAACGCACTACTCACACAACTTTTTACTTCATTTATATACATGAGTGAAGCTGATGATTGGACATTTGAATAAAAATTAATATGGGATAATGTACACTCAGGAATAATAATATGAGTGTTATTGATCAATTACAATCAGATGGGATATAAGGTGTTTTTTACAGTTAAACTAAGTAACTTGTTAGAATGTTGTGATGTGCTTGAACTGAAATGGGATTTTGAGATTATTTATTATCCTCTTCTGATTTGACTAATTGGTGATAATAATATCTTCCATGCATATCTGTGGTATTTGCATTGAGTCATTTCTGTTGCTTGTGTTGCGTGTAGACTCAATGAACCAGGATTCAGCAATCAATCTCTCTCTTCCTCTCCACCTACCTATATTACTTCTTAGAATCTTAGACCTCTCCCAGCATGCTATTGTGTGGTTATGTGTTAATCCGTGAAGTGCAATTGCTGAGTTTTTTTCTAAATTACTTATCTTCTAGGAGTCAACTATTCTTCCGTTAGCTAAATTCTTATGTTCTGACAATCTGACTACCCCTGACCTACTAGTTTGACCTATGTAGTTGACCTCACAGTCATTGCAGGGTATTTTGTAAATCATATTATTTTGTCTAATTGGGTCCACCGGGTCTTTTAGCCTACAGAGAACTTGTCCTACCTGAGTGAATTTGTATGTTTAAATGTCACTCTAATTTCTGCTTTATTAAGAATCCTACGTAGGGCCTCAGATGTCCCCTCCTTATATGGTATAACTGTAGATGCCTTATATTCTCTCCTATTTATGTTATTATTACCAGTTCCACGATTATTTTTATTCTGTTTTTGGCCTTTACTGATCTTCCTAATGAATTTTATAGGGTAGTTATTCAACACCAACGCTTCTTCTATCTGTTTTATGAGCAATAGTTTGTGCTCGAAACGTCATCAGTTAATATTACTGTACTGTATCAAAATGAAAATTTTCTGAGGATATGTTGTGTTGGGCTTGCATATCTCTCGGTGACTTAACGAACTGCACTGGTTGGAACTAGTGTTTTTCACATGGTATTAACCCTTCTTGGGGGGGGGAGAGAGGATGACAAAATACAGCGTCTTCTGAACATCATGGCATGTGATTTGCTTCAGGACTGATTTTGCACTGACTCCTAGCTTAAAGGTAAGGAGTGTAATGGTTGAACTGAAACAACAGAAGACAAGGGCCAGGTAACAGATCGTTTGTTGAGGAAATCAACACATATTTATAGATTTTCATGTACATTATTATAGATTATTGTTAGCAGAAAAATAGAGTCATCTGATTGGTGGTTGTTTCTCACTGAAAGTTATTCTTTCGTCTATTTGTGACTGTTTCTTGAATGTCAGATCGTCTTTATGTTAACTGTATCCGCCTACGCAAAGTCTGATGGGGTTGGTTGTTGAATCAGTCCTTGTTCTTATTTTTCTCACAACCAATATTGGGGACATAAACATTGACGTAAATTACTGTCTACCAATTTGGCTAGCAGCCAGCTCTAACCACAAAACGAGTTGTTTACTTCGCTTATTTGGGAAGTTTCATCAGTCCACCGACGTTAACTTACATAGAATTAGATTTGGAAAAAGAGTTTATTGGTGGTCAAATCAAAGCCCGGCATCAATTTATGGAGTCAGCCACTACTCAGGGAGGTGTTACGTATGCCTAGCCATCGCCTCCCTCGACGAGCAATGTTAGCCGCCAACATAGGGTCAGGCTGGAAAAAAGCTAGCGGCGGTCAAACAAAAACATGGCTGCACCAGTCAATGAAATCCACAACAGTTGGTCTAAGCCACGTAAGAAGGTGTAGACTTCCAGGCTGGGGTCCTCGGGACGGTAAACACCAATGAAGGATAGAAACAATTGGTGACATGGCCCAAAATCGTTCTCAGTGACGCAGATGCATCCACTCCTTGTGACTTATGATATCCAATGAAACTGTTTTGTTCTTCGTTATTACTCCTCCTTTGTCTCACACCTCTGCTCACTGTCTCTATTATGCTTTTCTTGTACTTTCTTCTCTTGCTTCGCGTGCTACACGGAGTGTGGCGGCTTGAACTTCCGCACATTTGTGCAAAGTTCTATGTTGAAAACAGACAGACAGGGAGGTGTAGACTGTCACCTGTTGTTGGACGGCTCTCCAGGATGTTAAGATCCAATGGTTAGAAAAACTATTGGTGACATGGCCTAAAATTGTTGTCAATGACACTGTCACGTCTACTCATGATTCCTCTAGGTAATATTCCTTCTCTCGTATACTTTTGCTCATTATCATGCTTTTAAAATTCTGCATGAAGTGACTTTAGCAACTTTTGAACTGCTATAATTCTGTGCAACAGTCTGTCTGTCTGCCTGTTTTTGGCATAGAACTACTTTGCACCGATGTGCAGCAGTTCAACTCGCCACACTCTACTCATTGTACCACACAAAGCAACGGAAGAAAGTAAAAAAGGAATGCAAAGTAGAGACAGTAGACAAGGATATGAGACAAAAGGAATAGTAATAACGAAGAACAATATAGTTTCATTGGAAATTATAAGTCACAAGGCGAGTGAATGCATCTGCGCTAGCCACTGAGAACGATTTTGAGTCAAATCACCAATTGTCTCCAGTCATTGGTTTCTACCGTTCGGAAAACCCCAACCAGTCAGGAAGTCTACACTTCCCTACGTGGCTGGCTGGCCCAAACTAACTGTTGTGGATTTCATTGGCTAACGAAGTCATGTTCTGGTTTGATCACCATTGGCTCTTTTACAGCCTGACCCTATGTCAGTTAACATTGCCTGTTGGTCGAGTAAGACGATGACTAGGCATACGAACGTAACACATGTCCTAACCATTTCAATCGATGTAGCTTCATAGCCTCGTCGGTTGATTTCCCCTCCTCACGTAGCACTCGACTGATGCCTAACCTCAATATTGCTCACCCTATTATACCGCCAGTTAACACGGGAGATAGAACGCAGACACCTATTATCAAAGACAGCTAGCTAACCAGCCATCTCATGTCTTCCACTGTCAATGACCAGGTCTCACTCACAAGCATATAGGAGGATGGAGTGGACTGATGAGCAGTTCACCCGCCCTTTGGTCGACAGCCAGCTAGCCGGATATCACGTCTACTAGGCCAGAGACGGCTTAAACTGGCATATGCGAAACTAGCCCTCTGTATCCGTGCTGAGATTTCGTCAGAGATCAACCCGTTGGCGTTGGGGCTGATGCAACTTCCCAAATAAGTGAAGCGGTCAGCGTGTTCCACCAACCACTTCACTCC
This sequence comes from Trichobilharzia regenti, assembly GCA_944472135.2. Classification (NCBI taxonomy): domain Eukaryota; kingdom Metazoa; phylum Platyhelminthes; class Trematoda; order Strigeidida; family Schistosomatidae; genus Trichobilharzia; species Trichobilharzia regenti. The sequence goes on from OX235267.1 coordinate 66,219,397, forward strand.
CTATTTCTAATCTAGGAGTCAGTCAGTGTAGTCCAATCCAGTCCTGTAACATAATCTTACATTTGACAAGGGTAGCGAATTGCATGCCAAACATTCGTAGATTACAGTGAATCAATATTATGTGATATAAAACCCATGAAAAGTTAATTTATAAATTTGGACTACACATTAGCTATCATAGAATTCTATTTTATTTTATTTCATATATACTTCTCTAGTACAACGCCTACTGCTTCAAGACAACGACGTCCATCATCATCAGCAACAGCATCGAAGCGAACTCCATCATCATGTACTGCGAGAACTACACGTACACCAAAAAGTTCAGATCGATCACGTTCACTTATTGTTTCACCTCAAAATAGTGCTAATAATAATAGTTCAAAACCATCTAATCGTAAATCACAACGAACATCATTGAAAAAAGAATCATCCAAATCAGCTAATGCCAGCTCAAAAACTTCTTCATATTATTATCGACGTTCTGTACATGAAACACCTAATCCAGAAAAATCATATCCACGTTGGGAAAGAGCTAAGCTGGCAGCTGCTGAAAAAACGAAAAATAAGGTATTCAAGTGTTATTGATTTTTTGTAGGGATTTGATTGATTTATTGATTGGTTACAGGATTTCATCATGAGATGACATCGGTTAGAGAGAGAGAGCAGTAGGGTACAGCAGGTTGGGTGTGAGGGCAAATACTCGCCAAAGACATTGGCTAGTGGTCGCGCTATATCGTGAATTGGCAGAAGTTGGAATTCATGAACTGGCTTTTAATGATCTACGAGCTCTCTGGCCTTGTAACCAGAACGTCCTGGGTTCGAACCGTGGCGGTGTGTGTGTACTGATGAAGAGTCCCTAAATTGGATGAAACACCTATCCAGTATTCCCAAGTTTTCCAATAGTACTCTAAACGATGTCAGCTCATGATGAAATTCTGTAACTGTATGTTCCAAGAAAAACTATTTCCAAGACACCACTTCATACTTTCCTTCAACAACTGACTTCTCCATCTCCGAGCTGAGGATGTGTGGCGACTCTGCGTGTTCAATCATCGCTGTCTCCGCAGGATTGCTTGCGTTCGATGGATGGCATCATCGCGTGAGTAATTCTGAGGTTCGCCGGCGTGTGTTTGAACACAGTGGAGATCACGATTCATTGAGTGTCGTCATTTGGAAACACCGGCTCCGGTGGCTTGGACATGTGCTGTGAATGTCATCCCAGAGGCTTCCGTACAGGTCTCTGTTCGCTAGCCAGCTCTGGGACGGGATGGAAAAGGCGGAGAGGTGGTCAGTCCATGACGTGGCGTCGTGGGATGAAGGATGTTTGTGCTAGATTAGCATCGGTTGGTGTGTCACGACTTACTGGTTGGGGTGCGCGAGATGGCTCGAAACGTTATCGGATATGGCCAAGAATCGTAATCAGTTGCGAACGTGCTGCGATCTCCTTCTTTCTTAACTTCCTGACGACAGTTGATGAATACTGTTTGAACTTGTTAAGCATGACTGCTTTCCTTCCAGATGAAGTTCTTTATCCGTTATCTACTTAGATTTTTTTACTTTTGATCTATGTTGTTTTATTATTATTGTGTGGCGCATCTTTTTTGGTGCCATATTGTACCAAGTTTTTTCTGCGTTTAAATAAATAAATAAATAAAATCTCCATCTCCATACTGATGATCCAATATAGCAGGCCTGAAAGCATAAGCGTTACAAGAAACTATGGAAAAGAACCAACCAAGAACTTATGGCACAAAAAATATGCCGATGGGAATGGATCAGATATACGACGCTTAGGAGACCGTCGAGTGTAATCACATAGCAGACAAGTCTTCAAGTGGAACTAAAATGGGAAAATATTAGTTGAACGTGGATCCGAGGGTGAAATAAAGATGAAAGCTTATGAACAGACGTAGAAATAACCAAAACAAAAACTGCCGAGAACAGAGTGAGACAGAGGTGTGGTGCAGAGGTCCGATGTTCCATTCGTAACCCAAAGGAATCATCGATTGATGTTAGCGCCATATCACAAATTGACAAATTTACACATTACAGACCAATATATTCCAGTTTAGGTGGGTGAATTGCCAACAAGCTCGGCCTTGTAACCGGAAGGTCACGGGTTCGATCCCCGGTGAAGGGGTTCAGTGGTGACCTTCCGGTTACAAGGCCGAGCTTGTTGGCAATTCACCCACCTAAACTGGAATATATTGGTCTGTAATGTGTAAATTTGTCAATTTGTGATATGGCGCTAACATCAATCGATAATTCCTTTGGGTTACGAATGGAACATCGGACTTCTGCACCACACCTCTGTCTCACTCTGTTCTCGGCAGTCTTTGTTTTGGTTATTTCTATGTCTGTTCAGTTTCACAACCTCATTGATTGCCTTTCCCTCCTTACCACCTAACACTCGACCAAAACCTAACCTCAATATTACTCACCCTGCTGTATCACGTAACATGGGAGATAGAACACAGACACTTAGGATCAAAGACAGGCAAGCAGATTGAGAGAGTGTTATGTTCTAGTTTTCCCCGTCGCCAAATTGTTATGTACTCGTCGCTAAGTTATTGTTATGGACTGGTCGAGAAATTTAATAGTCCTGACGCAAGAAGGCGGAAATCAGAAGACCACTAGGTTTGCGATGATACTTCTATTGTCCAAACACAAGGAGACGAAAACAAATGGTCTCACACCAAAGTGGTAAGTAAGTAAAGTAAAGTAGTTCACACAAATTGTGTGAGCGAAATATATATGACAAGGGTGTGAACAATCATTAAACAGTCTTAACATGAATGGCTAATTATAATGAAGTATCGATCCACATATACATAGCGAAATATAACAGACATGTCAACAACCACACATAATATGGATATATGTCACCAAGCAACGGACTGTCAACAAACACACATATTATATATAATATAAAGAGAATATACATTGTTAAAGGAGACAAGTTCATACAAGTGAAATGGTCACAGACTAAGCGAGCAAACAGAAAGAGAGACCAACATACACACACATAAATATATATGTGGATACATATCAGAGAGACAGCAAGATTTTGGTAGAAGTTTTGCTGTCTCCGATCCTAGCTGACTGACTTGGTTTGGCATCCCTCATCTGTGTCGTCGTTACTTATAGTTAGAACGATGCTTGCTGCCTATACAAGTTGAAGAGAGTGTAACGACAGAAGGCAAGGGTCTGGCAACAGATCGTTCATTGAGAAAATCAACAGATATTTATAGATTTTTATTTACATTGTTATTAGCGTTATTGTTAGCAGAGAAGCAACATCTTCTGAAGGTCATTCTACACTGCTTGTGACCGTTTCTCAGAAAGTTAAGCCATATATCTGCGAATCGTATTTGCACACGCTGAGTTTGCTGTGATTGCTTGTTGAGTTCCTCAAGGTTAAGCCTAGTTGTTGTTTTTTCTCATGACACCACAATTCGAGACGTAAACATTGACGTAAATTGTTGTCTACAATTTTGGCTTGCAGACAGCTTTCACCACAAGATGACTTTTTCTAAATTATTTTTACTTTATTCTAGGCGATCGTTGTCGATGAGTCACCAATCAAACCGACACTGACAGTAACTAGTCCATTGCGTCGATTACGTCGTGCTAATTCTATGCTAACTAGCCTGTTATACATTGAATCACAAGAAGCAGCAAGTCAATCCCAGCCAACACCAGGTGCAATGAGTCAGTCTCAAGGTGGTCATCCACCTGGTGGATTATTATCACGTGATAATAGTAGTTTAAGTCATCATCTGTCTGCCGTGAATGATGCTGATAGCAGTCAAACTGTCAATACTATTCATGGTGGTGAATATAAAGATGTCTGTCTATCTGTTGGTATGTCAAGAGCTGAACGTTGGAAACGACGTCAACTTGAAGAGGAGAAAAGTTTAAGTCAATTTTCAAATTTACAAACAGACTGTATACAATTTAATAATAATAATAGTAATAATAATAATGAAATAACAATGAATACTACTACTACCACTACTAATGCTCCATCATCAGTACCAACACGTTTGTCACGTCGTAATTCTAATCTACTAGCTAATATGGTCTCAGTTAAACAACAAGGTAACCACCATGATAATAATGCATCGTCTACTGGTCCGACGAATCCATCGATTCAAAGTCCAAAGAGGATAAAAACACCGCGTAAAAGTAAGTTATTATTGTCATTATTACTATTACCATTATTATTGTTGTTTTCAGTGTAGATCTTGTCATGAACCAATAAATCATTTAGAGAAATCTTCAAGTATTGGTTTGTAGGGATTTGGCTGATTGATTACAGGATTCCATCATGAGGGGATATTGGCTAGAGAAACATTGGAACACCTGGGAGTACCGGACAGCTGTTCATATCGTTCTAGTTTGGAACTCTTCTGCTGGGTTCGAACCCTGGTGTGTGCGTACTGATGGAGAGTCCCAAACTAGGACGATATGAATAGCTGTCCAGTACCCCCTGCAGGTTTTCCAGTGGTTCTCTAACCAATGTCAGCTCATGATGAAATCGTGTAATCAATTAGAGAAATCACTGAAAACTAACTAGGGACGGTATACTACAGGATAGTTGTTTCGCCCCAGTTCATAACTCTTCAGCAAAACCCCTACACAAAAACCCGTAATCTAAGTTATCATTCCAATCTCCAGATCACTGCTGTGCTTACTAAATGAATAAATGGATGCCCGGACTGGGTACGGAGAATTCGTGACCAATAAGGGTCTACCATATCAGGGTGAAGTCGGTACGAATCGAAAGCATTGGTCAGCGTGGTTGGAACGTTGTATAATACCACGAATTGATTGAAGTTAAAATTCACGGGTGATTGAACCCTCCTCAGTCAAAGCGGCTGAGTTTTCAATGAGCCTGATCTTTGAACCTAAAGGTCTTGGCTTCTGTCCTTCCGTGTAGGAGTGGGAGTCGTGGGTTGGACTGACGAAGAGTCTCTAACTTGGGCGAAATGGGAATCTAGTACTCTCTGGTTTCCATTGATAATACAATGATCTCTCGAACTGATTCATGTTGGTTAGTGATGAAATCTTTATTGAAATTGTTCCGAATCTCTACAACAACACCCCATAATCCATATTTATTATTATTACTCTAGGGTAGAGGTTCTCACACCTTTCCTTTCTGTCTTGTAAAATCATGCTGGAATATGTACGCTGTCGTATACATGTGGCTGCGACCAGTGTATATCACTCTACTAGAGCAAGTGAACTGATAGATGCATGTAGACGCGAGCAAACCACAGTAGATTATCTTTTACACAAACGGTGAAGGGATCCATTGGATTCTTGCTATACAAATAAGGTCCTACTGACTAATTCAGAAAGATGATTTTTGAGCATATCTAAAGGGGTTGGGGTCACCTCTAAAATTCAGATTGATGAAAGTGGTTTTCTTTTGAAACTTGAGTTAGTAACCAGTTTCGAATGTCAATTGTTTTGGGGTAATCGTTTTCAGTGAGCTTAGCTTTTAGGAGTTGAAGTTCCGTGTCAACGCGACTACAGAACTACAAATATTTTTGTATCCTATCGGAGAGGGATTTCATTTTCTGGAAATAGTCACCTACTTGTTATAGAAATTATTTAAGTTGATTCGATGTAGGATTTCATCATGAGCTGACATCAGTTAAAGAATCACCGGAAAACCAACCGGGAGTACTGGACAGCTGTTTCGTCCTGGTTCGGGACTCTTCATCAGTTTGGACTTACCGACAGGGTTCGAATCCAGGAGCTTCTGGTTACAAGACTAACGAACTCATAGACAATTGAGCCACTGGGAGCCGATCCAATACTCGGCCAGTCCATAAATTCCAACTTCTGCCAATTCACGACATAACATGACCATTTCACAATGTCTTCTTCAATGAGTTACTGCTTCACCTTCATTCAACCTGCTGTATCCTACTGGTCACGGCTTTCCACTAGAGTTGTCCACCCAGTATACGTTTTCGGTGTTGTTGAGTCTTTCCATAGATCCGTTATATAACGCGGTTAGTGAGGTACAAGAAGAGGAATGCTAAGTTCAGAAAAATCAGTTAGAGAAGCATTGAAAACACCATAGGGGGAATACTGGATGGCTGTTTGGTTCTTGTTTAGGAATTCAGGGTCCTGGGTTCTATCCTTGATAGATAGATTAGTAGTTGAGTACTACTGAAGAGTCACAAACATGGACGAAACAACCGTTCAATACTGGTCTTCAGGGATTTTCTCTAACCGATGTCAATTCGTGATCAAGCTTGAAATCAATCAAAATCCCACGTAAAGCAACACACTTAAAAGTTATTTTCCGGTTGATTACAATATCCGGTGGTGCCGGGGAGTGTAGAGGATTATGAAGTATATTGAAGTTTGGTTTGTAGGGATTTGATTGATTGGTTACAGGATTTCATCATGATCATGATTAGAGAACCATTGGAAAACCTGCAGGGAATACTGGACAGCTGTTCATATCGTCCTAGTTTGGGACTCTTCAGCAGTACGCATCCACCGCCTGTGTTCGAGCCGAGGATCTTGGGGGTTACAAGACTAGCGAGCTCGTATACCATTAAGCCACCGGGATTCGATCCAATGGCCATCCAGTGCATGAATTCTAACTTTGTCAATTCACGATATAACGTGACCCCTAGCGAATATCTTCGGCGAGTATTTGTCCTCACACCCGACCTGCTGCACCCTACCGGTCAGGACTTCTATTTTGAACTATTTACCACATAACTACCACATTCGCTCACTTTTTTGCCTCTCTCTCTCTCTTTCTCTCTTTATTTGTAAAAAGACATTTTCAACATTACACCAAGTTGTAAAACAAAGCCAGCCAATGATCATTTACAAGTATCATCATCACCATCACCGTTGTTGTCTACAGGAACAATAACAACTCCTAAAGATACGCATAGATTTAATCAAATGCCTATTGTAACACCTCCTTTATCTCTAGTTAAGGCAATCCCACAACCAGCTAGTCAACCACCGCCAATACGCGCTATAAGTACACTCGACTCCCCGTTGAAGTCAACACCACGACGTAGAACATGTCATACAACATATAAAACAACTGAAGATAATCATTCATTGACGACGACGACAACAACGAAGAATAGTCGTCGTGGTCGCCGGCGTGGTGGTGGCGGCAGCGCTAGGGGAGTTGGTGGCAGTGGCGGTGGTGGTAGTGTTCGACGTATTCGACATTCTTCCGGATTTCAACCATTATCTGATTCACCACAAATATTTGATGAAGAAGCAATGTTTCTTGGCAGAGATGAGTTTCTGCATGAAACAACTCCAAATCTGTCCAGTGCAACGGATAGTACTTTTATAGAAGGAGATAATAATAATGATGATGATGATGGTGAGGAATTAGGAGCATTATTAATGTCAAGGTGAGTTAGTTGTACATACACATTTTCTTTGTACAATTTATTATTATTAATATTATTATTCTCTTAGGTTTCGAGTGGAACATAGGGGAGGGAACTATAGTCCGGTGCACATCCTCATTTCGTATATGCCAGTTTACTCCGTCTCTAGCTTAGCAGACATGATATCCGACTGGCTATCGACCAAAGGGCATGTGTACTGCTCAGAAGTCCATTCCGTCCTTCATGGCTGTGAGCGAGACCTCGCCATTGAGGGTGAAAGACATGAAAAGGCTAGCTAGCTAGCTAGCTAGCTGTCTTTGATCACAGGTGTCTTAGTTCTATCTCCTATGACAAGTGGTATAATAGGGTGAGCAATATTGAGGTTAGGCATCAGTCGAGTGCTAGGTAGGTGGGAGGGGAAATCAATCGACAAGGCTATGAAGCTACATCGACTGAGATGGTTAGGACATGTGTTACGTTTGTATGCCTACCCCATCGCCTTCCTCGACTGAAGGGAAATGTTAGTTGACATGGGGTCAGGTTGGAAAAGAGCCAGTGGTGATGAAACCAGGACATGACTTCGTCAGTCAATGTAATCCACAATAGTTAGTTTAAGCCAGCCGGTCACATAAGAAGGTGTAGAATTCTTGGTGGGGGGTCCTCCGGACGGTAAAAACCAATGACGGCTGGAGACAATCGGTGATATGGGGATAGCTCAAAATTGTTCTCAGTGGTTTAGTGATCTTCATTGTTATTTTGACTTTCAATAGCGAAACGTCAGTAAAAACAGCAATATCGTTTTTGTTTTTCATTCATTGGGAAATATAATAACAAAATTTTATTATAATGAATATCATATACCCAATGCCTAAATTTTTTTCAAACTGTTAAAAGTGAACTTGATTTGGACATATAAATGATAGTCAGTGCGCATCTATTCTGGTTCAAAGGAAGTATTTCGAACGAATATGCGCTGAAGGGGGAATCCAAATGGGAAATGACGAGTTGGATTGGAGTCTGTGAGAGGATAACACATAGAGGAGTTCGTGTGAGGCACAGGAGGAGGAGGAGCAGGAGATGACAGAGTTTATGGGCAATCATGAAGTTAGTTAGCTAGCCAGCTAAGGAGGGACTGCAAAGATCAAGATGATGGCATGGAGATATGATCTTACTGATGAATCTGTTTGTTCCACACAGGAACCCAATGGAAAAATTAATCAATATCACGTATTGGTTTGTAGGGATTTGGTTGATTGCATGGAAGACTTATTCATGAGCTGATATCAGTTAGCGAACCACTGGAAAGCCTGGGAGTACTGAACAGCCAGCTGTTTCGTCCTAGTTTGGGACTCTTCACAGTACGCACCCACCGGGGTTCGAACCCAGGACTTTCCAGTTACAAAGCGAACTCTTAGACCTGAGTAAGGCGACTGGCCCTATTCAGGTAGATAGTTACCTGGGGTTCCAGTGGGAAGTCGTGACCAGTAGGGTGCACCAGGTCGGGTGTGAGGACGAATACTCCCCAGTGATGACATTGGCTAGCGGTTGTGCTATATCGTAAATTGGCAGTAGCTAGAATTCATGGAGTGGCCATTGGGTCAAGTTCCAGTGAGTGACTTAACGGTCTACAAGCTAGCTCGCCCTGTAACCAGAAGGTCCTGGGTTCGAACTCCAACGGGGTGGGTGCGTACTGATGAAGAGTCCCAAACTAGGACGAAACAGCTGGCTGTCCAGTACTCCAGTACTGGTTTACCAATGGGGTTCTCTAACCAATGTCAGCTCATGATGAAATCTTGTAACCAATCAATATCACTTATATTGTTGTTTTACTGTGTATAATCACGCCCACACACGCATACACACCTCTTTTCCTCTTTCTTTTATTTTAGAAAACGTCGAAGAGCATCTCCGGTGTGTTCACCACCACCTATTCAACCTCCTATATTCAAATTGATTTCTACTAGTGATAGTAATACTGTAGCAGGAAGTACTTCTGTCCAATCATCACCATCTAAAACTCAGACAGTCTCAATATCATCCCCATATCCTCAATTTTCACAAGATGAGCATACACCTTCATGTTCATCTTATGATCAAAATCACCTGAAAGCTCGTTGTTTAAATGCACCTAAACGTAATTGTATCACGAATAACAATAATAATAATACAACTTCTCCGCTTGTCAATACTCTTAACAGTAATCAAAGTAGTAGTGGTATTGATTGTGTGATAAGAACAACAGTCATGAATACTATTAACAACCCTACTACAACTATTATGGCAAGGACAACGACACCAAGTAATAATCCGATCAATAAAGATTCATTGAAAGTTGTCATGGATTCTGGAATACCAATTATAAAAAAGCCAATCCCATCGCCCTACGCACCATTGTATGTATTTAATCCACAGACAAGGATTAACGGTGGTGTCAAGTGAGTTTATCCTATTCTTATTCCTCATGTTCTTAAATGGTATATTCGTCTTTATTTGTATTATTATTGCTTGAATTATGCATTTTTGTGTAAGAATTTCAGGTTAATTTCAAAACCAGCCACAGGGGAGTACTGGACAGCTAGGTGTTTCATCCTAGTACCTGGGAATCATCAACAGTACGCACCCACCCATCCCCACTCCACCACCAGGGTTCGAACCCAGGACCTTCTGGTTACAAGGCCAACTAGCTGGCGCTCGTATTGCCATTCAGCCACTGGGACGCGAGTCGATTCAGTTGCCAGCCAGTGCATGAATTCTAACTTTTACCCAACCAATGTCGTAGGTGGGACATCCATCCTCACACAACTTCTCACTAGAACTCACTCCAGGGAAACTCTGTCGTCGTGTAGCAAGCAAGTCACTAGCGTTTATAAGAAGCCAAATGCATTGTGCTAATAGATATTTAGACTATAATTCATCTCATCCGTTCGTTATCTGTAAAGGATGGCTTAGTTAAATGTTTAACAAACCGAGCAATGGCACTAAGTAGCACAAGAAAAAACCTAAATGACGAAATAAAATAGATAACTATCCTATAAAATTCATTGGGAAGATTAGAAAAGGTCAAAAGCAAGGGAAAAATAATGGTGAAACTAATAATGATAGCATAAATGAGAAAGAATACAAGGCATCTACAGTTTTACCATTTAAAGAGGCGACATCTGAGATCCTCCCTATGTAGGATTCTTAATAAAGGCGGGAATTAGGGTGGCATTCAAACCTAAAAACTCACTCAGATAGGAAAAGCTCTGTAGGTTAAAGGACCTTGTAGGTTGACCTAATTAGACAAAATAATATAATTTACGAAACACCCTGCGATGACTGTGAGTTGAGTCAACTACATAGGTCAAACTAGTAGATCCAGGGGTAGCCAGATTTTTGGGACATAAGAATTTAGTGACTAGGGTAAGAATGGTTGACCCCTGACCTGAGAAGATAAGTAATTTAGAAAGAAGCTCAGCAATTGCACTGCATGCATATTAACACACAATAGGGTGGGTCGGACAGAGTCAAAATTCTAAAAAGTAATCTGGGTAGGTGGAAAGAGAGAGAGATCGATTACTGAATCCTGACTGGTTCATCGAGTCTCCCTACACCCAACACAACACATGCAACAGAAATGACTCAATGCAAATGCCAGAGATACGCATGGAAGATATTATTACCACCAATCAGTCAAATCAGAGGAGGGTAATAAATAATCATAAAATTCTATTTCAATTCAAGCACCTCACAACATTCTAACAAGTTACTTATTTATTTGACTATAAAAACACTCGTCTTATTTTTCCCATCTGATTGCATTTGGTGAATAACACTCATATTATTATCTCTGAATGTACATTATCATATATTGATTTTATTCAAATGTCTAATCATCAATTTCGACTCATGTATATAAATGAAGTTAGAAAGTTATGTGAGTAACTTGATATGATTATGAGTGGCAATGATAAATTGTGCTGGAAACGTGGTCATCAGTTAATATTACTGTGTAACTCTGTGTGACTTATCAAAATAAAAATAAAATCTTATCACTTATGCAAGCCTTAAAAGCCAGTTAGAGACAGCATTACTGGAAGTCGGTGTTACAAGTATGATGGTGGGTTCATGATATCAAGGTAAAGTGGGGATGCTCATCGATGATGCTATTCGTGGTGGTGGTGGTGGTAGCACCATGATATCACTAATTGATGACCGAAGTTAGAATTGATGGATTACTGGATTCCAGTCTATTTGGCTGAACGAATGTCCAACGAGTTCGATCACATAACCTAAAGGTCCCAGGTTCGATCTCTGTAGTGGTGGGGGGGATGTGATTAGGAACTGACTTCATTTAGAAGGCCCCACTGGGAACTAAGGTGTACTGGATAGCTGTTTCGTCCTTGGTAAATTTGTTCTGTAAGAGGATTCAGCATATTTGTACAGCCGTTGATGGATATACTCCTGTTAAAAACGGATATTATTTAAGATTTTTAAACCGGTGTAAAAGTTAATTAGCTTCAAAACCTATAGTCTATATTCCGTCCCAAAGAAAAAAAAGATGTCTTCATTAAGTTATCCTTACAAACCAAACTATAGAAAATTAATCTGATGCTCGCTAGTGACTTGCTTGCTACAGGATGACGGAGTTTCCTGGAGTGAGTTCTAGTGAGAAGTCTTGACTAGTGAGGTCCATCCACATGTCACACGTGAGGATAGATGCCCCACCGATGACATTGGTTAGTGCCAGTCGCGCTAAATAAGACCACGAATTGGTAGAAGTTAGAATTCATCGGTTGGCCATTTAATCGGGTCCCAGTGGCTGAATGGCGACCGAGACAGCTAGTTGACCTTGTAACCTGAAGGTTCTAGATTCGAACGTGGCAGGGGTGCTCAATGGTGATGATTCCCAAACTAGGATGAAACAGCTGGCTGTCCAGTACTCCTTGTGGCTGGTTTTCAGTGGTTCTCTAACTGATATCAATCAATCCGTGATCAACTCGTGAAAACAAATCAGTGGTATAGCGGTCAGGACTCTCGCCAACCATGCACATGGTCCGGGGTTTCATCCCGGTCACAGACGCACTCCTTTACCTCGCTGAGCCAGAAATAATGGTGGTAAAGAGGAAAGGTTTGGCCTGAGGCTAGTAACCGCATCCTGTAAAATAAATACTGCTACAGAAACTTCAAGCCATTAGCTTGAAGCCCTATGTTCCACTGGGGAACGTGAAGGAAAAAAATCTTTACAAACCAACTACAGAAAAATCAGAGAAAAAAATTAGGTTTTTAAGATAGAGACTAAACTCGATCACCCTTGGAACCTACTATGCAGTCAGTCTGGCGGCTTATAACTATTGAAAAAGCCAAAAATATATAGTTGTATTAATAATTTGCTTTATTCCAAAATAGTACTAATGTGTTACAGTGGGGAATTTTCAGCATTTGGTACAATAATACAAGATCGATTGTTTATGGCAGTTTTTATTATTTTCTTATAGTTCTCTCCTCTGACCTTACTTGATCATTCCATAATATTTTATCCAATCTCCAAGAAAATGTTCCGTCTAGGCGCGCTACTACATGAAGAAGACAAAACAATCTGGAATCACTTGTGTGTATCTTACCTATTGTACTTTACTGCTCCCCATAACTTAGTCTTTGCTGGTCTACTGAAAAAAGACTACATCATATTGAGGAGAAGGGTATTTTATAGGTTGTCAGTAGGGTAAGTTGTGGGGCAACTTGGTCATTCAGCTTGTCACTACATCGGTTGATTAGACATCTGGACAACTCATGTGAGAAATCGTCTAAATCTATATTGTCAAATATATATTCGTCAAATATGCAGATGACCTGACTGTTTGGCTTCCCGTTAAGTCTCAGTCAGACTGCTTCAAATTAAATAGCTTCCTGTCGGACATCAGTCAGTGGTCTAAAATAAATGGCCTAACGCTGAATCCCTCAAAATGCCAGACTGTCGACTTCTCCTTTAGGCATAAACGAGATCTACAAACACTAGTAAGCACTCATGATGTCTGTAGAATCGAGGGGACTATAATTGAAACAAAGTCTAATGCAAAATACCTCGGATTAGTTATATCTTCCGACCTTACTTGGTCATCTCATATCCAAATGATTTCCAAGAAAGTGTTTCGTCTAACCTACTACATTAAGAAACTCAGACTAACTGGAGTCCCTCAACCTCTGCTTACACAATTTGTCAACTCTCGTATCCTACCTATTCTACTTTACTGTTCCCCGTTAGTCTTTCCTGGGTTACTGAAAAAGGATTATACCATCCTGAGAAGGATGTTGAAGGTAGTTAGCAGGACTAGCGGTGTAAAACTCAGTCAGCTCGTCACAACATTAGTGGATAAGCATCTGAATACATGTGAGAAATGGTCTAAAACCATACTCTCTGACCCCCAACACCCCCTCTATTCCCAACTCTCTCCCTGCATCTCATCAGGTAGAACCAGAAATCAGTATAAAATAATATATGCTCGCACAACCAAGTATAGGAACTCAACGATACCATATTTGGCCCGTGTTCTAAGTGACAGAGACAATGTTAGGCGTGAAACCTATGACTTGCTTTGTTGTTAATAACATAATTTTGGCCCTTGTTTTTTCCCCCTTACACTCTCTTATTTGTACTCTATAGTGAACAACCTTCTTAAACATACTTAGCTGCTTAAAATTATTATCATTGGCTTACATTTTTATTCTTTATTCTATTCCTTCTTTGTACATCTACTGGGTCCGACTATATTATCACTATGATTATTAAAAATTGTCCCGTCATTAACCATCATGTAACATTAGTTTTGTGGTTGTTCTTTGTTCGGCACTATTTAACTGACAATCTTGTTTGTTATTGCCACTATCACCATCTTAAAAATTTTGTATTATGCATGATTCCTCACACTGCCACTACAAACAACCGCATTAGTACTGACAAAAAAAAACAACCTGAAATGTTTATCTTATGATTGCTTAGTGTTGTTCAATCAAATTAACTGATCATCTTGGCTATAAACATTTTTTTAAGAACATCTCATAATTTCCCGTATGATTATAGCTGTTACTGTTCACCACGCATACACATATCGTAGCTTCCACTAACTAATACTGAAATATTTTTTTCATTATTTGTGTTGATCTTCTTTTTTACTCAGTATTTTTATTTGCATTTTTTTTGGTTATTTCTGTGTTTCTTTTTTTGGTTTTTTTTTATATTTTTTTTTATAATACTCCTTTTAAATGTACGATGAAATTAGATGCAATATTGTAGATATGTGCTGAAAATTCCACACTGTACCACAAGTACTGTTTCTGGAATAAAGCGAAATTGTTATGTTATGTTATGTCTGACCCTAAACACTCAGCTCCCCCCCCCACCGCCTTGTATCTCATTTGGTAGAACTAGAAGTCAGTACAAAAGGTTATATGCTTGTAATAGCAAGTAAAGGAAATCAACGATAACATAATTTAGCTAGCCCGTGTTCTATGCAATAGAGAGACTATGTAAAGCGTGAAAATTATAAATTCCTATGTTTAAATAAGGCATTTAGAAGACGAATTTCGCCACGAGATGATATCTTCACTTCGTACTTTTCTATACTTTGGTTCGTGAGGGTTTGTTATGTTTTTACGAGTTGATCACGGATTGATATCAGCAGTTGTCCAGTATTCCCTGTGGCTGGTTTTCAATGGTTCTCTAACTGATATCAATCCGTGATCAACTCGTAAAAACGTAACAAACCCTTACAAACCAAACTTTAGAAAATTAATCTGATGCTCGCTAGTAACTTACTACAGGTTGGAGTTTCCTGAGTTCTAGTGAGAAGTCGTGACCAGTGAGGTCCAATTAGATGTCACATGTGTGGACGGATGTCCCACCAACTTCGTAGTTTCTTTACAACCGCTTTACAACTAACATGGTTAACAATAATAATAAAATAAAGTGCATGACAATTACTCAGTTATATAAAAAAACAAAAGTACATATTAATGTGACCAATCATATTTAAATAGGTCAAGTAGTCAGTGCATGGTAGGCAAAGGAAGGTTGAAGTCTATTGTGTCTTTTTGTACACATAGTTTAGGATGTATGTGATTAATCCACAAAAGTGCTCCCATCACCACCAACCTTGAATTAGAGTTATGTGATGAAACAATTATGAAACAGTCAGTAATATTGATTGATTTTGTGACCTGAAATCAAAAAGTGCTTTGCAATGGATGATAATGATGATGATGATGGATTTCTATTCAGATTAATAATTAATTCCATTGGGTTTTTTTATATGTTTTACTACTGGACAGCTGCTGTTTCACCCTAGTTTGGAAATCATCGGAAGTACGCACCCACTGAGACCCGATTCAATGGCCAGCACATGAATTCTAACTTCTACCAATTCGTGATTTAGTGCGATCCCAACCATTGTCGTTGATGGGACATCCATCCACACACGTGACATCTAATTGGACCTCACTGGTCACGACTTCTCACTAGAACTCACTCCAGGAAACTCCGTCGTCCTGTAGCAAGCAAGTCACTAGCGAGCATCAGATTAATTTTGTATAGTTTTGTTTGTTAGGGTTAGAGTCATGTGAGAAGTTGTGACCAGTGAGGTCCAATTAGATGTCACGTGTGTGGATGGATGTCCCATCAACGACAATGGTTGGGGTCGCGCTAAATCACGAATTGGTAGAAGTTAGAATTCATGTGCTGGTCATTGAATCGAGTCGGGTCCCATTGGCTGAATGGTTAATACGAGCCAGCTAGTTGGCCTTGTAACCGGTAGGTCCTGGGTTCGAACCCTGGTGGTGGAGTGGGATGGGTGCGTACTTCCGATGATTCCCAAGCTAGGATGAAACAGCTGGCTGTCCAGTACTCCCTGTGGCTGGTTTTCAGTGGTTCTCTAACTGATATCAATCAATCCTTCTGTGATCAACTCGTAAAAACATAACTAACCCTTACAAACTAAACTATAGAAAATATGTTTTAGTAACCATTTTGGAACATGTTCTTTTCTGCGACGACATGGGAACATTCTATTGGTTCTACCTATATCTGTGTGTACCACCGCAACTGCAGGTGAACTTGTAAATACAGAATTTCATCCTGTAGTCGTAGGTACCGGGATCAAAAATGTTCGGTATGAGAGGGAAAGAGATTCTGTGTAGAATGTGTGCGCTTGATGGCTGACCGAAGTCTTTGAGCTGTCAACTGCATAATCTGGTCACCGTTGAATGGTAGGTTAATAAAGCTAGCTTTCTTTGGTATAGAAGGTGTCTTTTCAAGATGTGGTCTATCCTTACTGTGACAATTGATAGAGTAGGTTTTCTGGATAACCATTAGCTAATAAAACTGAATGTATATGTCGAAACTCATCCATCAATGTAGGCCCTTGAGAACAAACATTTCACTAGGGAGCATTTATTCTGGATAGGAACAAAAAGGGGTGAAATGAAGATATTGTTCACTCCATGTCTGTTTTACGAAATATAGATCGCTGAGTCGTTCCATCATCTCTCCTGGTCATTGAAATATCCATGAAACCGAATTTGTTGCTCAATTTGAATTCAGAATGCACTCGGATATTTTGATGAATATGATTAAATAGAGTAATAAAGTTTTCAATAGACTTACTATTATTACCAATAATAGACTTCAACCATCCTTTGCCTACCATGCACTGACTAATTGACCTATTTAAATGTGATGATTAGTCATTAGTATGTACTTTTTTTTTATATAACTGAGTAATTTTCATGCACTTTATTTTATTATTATTGTGAACCATGTTAGTTGTAAAGCGGTTGTAAAGAAACTACGAAATGAAGAAATCATCTCGTGGCGAAATTTGCCTTCTAAAATGCCTTATTCAAATTGTTGTCTAAATAACTGGCTATTTTATTATCAAAAGAATGGGGTTACTGAACAAAGAATACTCTTTTTGATAACCCCCTTCATCATCAGGTTAAATATCCATTCATAATAGTGAATGAATGAATGAATTAGTCTTATGAACGACATTAATGTTGCTGTTTAAATAACATCGAATCAATAATACTGATAGATTACAGTTCAGTAGCATTAACATAAAATAAGCTGAATGTCAGAAAAATTAGGAAAGATAATATTACAAATTCACGAATTTAAAGTCTCTACTGAAGGCCAGCCAGGGCAGTAGTAGTGGCTGGCTGAACTTGCTTCTTTCGCACACAAAGCACTGGTTGTTTGAGGCGAATTTCAATAGCCTCTACTGTTTGGAGCATGTGGTACCTGGTTGTTTTTAGCAATTTATTTGACATTCGGTAGATGATAGAGAAGGATTCTTCAATGTTGGCTGGTTGGCTTTGTGGACGGCAGATTCGGACCAGATGGTTCAATATCGAACTGTTAATGGTTTTCACTACACATTTACTTAGTCATAGTATAGGAGATGTTCTCGAGCGAGCACGAAAAATCAAGTTTCTAGAGCAACGGCCGATATAACTCTCTCCATAATAAGCGCAATTGAATTGGTAGATACAATTTGAAGTGGCTAGTCAGCCTAGATACTTCATCTTTCAGTCGTGTAGAGAATAAGACCGTGTAGTTCACCAGCATTAAAAGTTCTTTGAACTGGTTTTTTTTTAATTTCTTCGTGATTATTTCGCTTGGTATATCGCCCTTGAATTGCAGTCGTATATCATTAAGAGGCTTCTTGTTGTTTACGGATAGTGAGTAGTCCTTTTGATATAAGTATAAAACTTGGGCAATGTGGTGGTAAAGTATAACTCCATTATGCATAAGATTTAATTTTGATAAATCACACAGTGTGCTTGTTATACAGTAATATTAACTGATGTGACCACGTTTCCAGCACAAATTAATGCTCCTAACCATCATATCACTACTCACACAACTTTTTCCTTCATTTCTATACATAAGTGAAATCGATTAGATATTGGAATAAAAATCGATATGAGATAATGTACATTCAGAAATAATAATAATATGAGTGTTATTCACCAAATACAATCAGATGGGAATATAAGACGAGTGCTTTTATAGTCAAAATAAGTAACTTGTTAGAATGTTATGATGCGTTTGGATTGAAATAGAATACAATTTAAGATAATTTATTATCCTCCTCTGATTTGACTGACTGGTGGTAATAATATCTAACATATCTCTGGTATTTGTGTTGAGTCACTTCTATTGCGTGTGTTGGATAAAGGGGGACTTGATGAACCAGGCAGGATTCAGTAATCAATCTCTCTCACTCTCCACCTACATGGATTACTTCTTAGAATCTTAACCCTCTCCCACCCACCCTATTGTGTGTTAGTGCATGCAGTCTGTCTGTCTGTTTTCGACATAGAACATTGTACATATATGCCGCAGTTCAAGTCGCCACACTCCACTCCTTGTACCACACAAAGCAACAGAAGAAAGTAGAAGAAATGCATTATAGAGACAGTAAACAGAGGTGTCAGACAAAGGAATAGTAATAACGAGGAACAATGTAGTTCCATTGGAAATCATAAGTCACAAGGAGTGGATGCATCTGCACGAGCCATTGAGAACGATTTTGAGCCATGACACCAATTGTTTCCAACTATTGGTTTTACTGTCCTGAGGACCCCAACCAGGAAGTCTACACCTTCCTACGTGGCTTAGACTAACTGTTGTGGATTTCATTGACTGACGAGGCCATCTTTTGGTTTCACCGCCGCTAGCTCTTTTCCAGCCTGACCCTATATCAGCTAACATTGCCCATCGGTTGAGGAAGGCGATGGGTAGGCATGTCTACGTAACGCATATCCTAACCATCTCAGCCGATATAATTTCACAGCCTCATGGATTGATTTCCCCTCCCTTCTTACCTAGCACTCGACCTATCCCTAACCTCAACATTGCTCACCGTATTATACCACTTGACACGACACGGGAGATAGAACGCAGACACCTATGATCAAAGACAGGTAGCTAATCTTTTCATGTCTTCCACTCTCAGTGGCCAGGTCTCACAGCCATAAAGGAGGAAGGGGCGGACTGGTGAGCAGTACACCCACCCTTTGGTCGACAGCCAGCTAGCCGGATATCACGTCTACTAAGCCAGAGACGGCGTAAACTGGCAAATGCGAAACTAGCCCTCTGTATCCGTGCTGAGATTTCGTCAGCGATCAGATCAACCCGTTGGCGCTGGCTGATGGTCTTTCCCAAATAAGTGAAGTCGTCAACGTGCTCCACCAACCACTTCACTTCCTATTTCTAATCTACCACAGACGCACCCAGCTTGATGTATGATACATACGTATATATCTATGTTCCAGATAGCTGAACTCAGACGATTGATCCAAGACAGTTTTCCATAACGTTGTCTATGCTGATGACTAAAATCAGACTTGGAAAATTGAAGATTAATTTCGTACTGAACCCTTATAAGTTAATGAATCATTTGAAAACTATGAAGCCGTCAATCAATGCCTACTAAGGTAGTTAGTAACAGTCTCTTTCAGGTTTCACTCGTTAAGTGATCACAGACAGCTTCAGTGGCTTGAAGTAGTCATGAAGTGCTTTTGTGTGTTCATCATCACCCACCGCCTACTCTGTTGACCCATCCTATTGTATGGTTGTGTGACTTGGAGGACGTCATGTGAAGAAGAGATGAAAGCATGTGGGCAGACTTGGAGTGGGGTGAAAAAGTTGGCTGAAAACCGAACGCAATGGAGACGCGCGGCTGAAGCCCTATGTTCCTCTAGGAATTAAACTATATAAAAATAATAATAGTGTAACTGCATGTAGTGAGTGCTATAGCTGAACTATCCTCTAGATTTCTTATCTTATTTGGGTCAACCAATTTAGATTTAGTTAGGTTTTTATGTTCAGCTAGTCTGACTGCCCCTGTTCTACTAGTTTGACCTATGTATTTGACCTCACAATCATTACTGGTGGGGTATTAGATAAATTAAATTGTTTTGTTTTAAAGGCTCCATTGACAGGATCCTTTAACCGACAAAGCTTGTTTCCAGCTGAGTTTGTGGGGCGGTTTGAATGCCAGCCACTTTTATTCCTGCCTTGTTCAGAATTCTCCTCTATAAGGTTTCCGAGGTTACTGCTGATGATTTAGATTCCTTATTGTTGGTGTTGTCAGTACGGAGTACCCCTCAACCACTGAACTACCACTGCACTCTGTTTTACATACACTTGGTTTATTCTTTATTGATTTTATACTTTGTTGTTTTGTTTTTTTTGTAATGCTTCTAGTGATATTCTGGATAATGGAACGGTAAGCAGTCAAAGTAATTCAGCGTGTATTGCACTTCGTAAACAGCTATTTGGTGGTTGTGATGATGGAAGTGATGAACAATACTTACAAGAACATCAAAAGCCACTGCCTTCAACGGAGGGTAGTTTATCGTGTCATAAATCATCATTTGAAAACATTCAGAACTACGACTACTACTACCACAATGATATCGAGAATGTTAATCCATCTCGAACGAATTCCCCACCGTTACTATTATCATCATCCCCATTACAACCATCACTGCCGTCATCTCCATCCCTTCCGATGAAATCAAATCCATCATTGGTGAGGGTGACAAATCATCAAAAGGTACAATTAACCGTCACTGCCGCCACCACTGCCATCAGTAGAGAAAATTCACGTCATCCATGGGATGAAGCTTCACTAGATAATAATGATATTCCACTATCCCCTGTACTACGTCAATTACAATGGAATGTACAAAAAGATATTGATAATCCATTGACAGCAATACAGTCAAAGCTTTCTTCACATATTCCTCTATCGAATAATGGTGTATTCCCATCGAAAAGATTGACGATGACATTGACAGAAACAAGCAGAAATCAACCTCCACGTCTACGTCCTAGACGTTCACTATTCCAGTAATAATAATAATAAAGCATTTGTTTGTATATTTATTGACACATATGTTTCATTGATTTTTGATTGCTAAGTGATGAAAAACTGTTTGGCAGCAAAAAGACATTTGTTTGTGTGTTTTTTTTTCACCACTCCTTCTTTCGTTCGTTTCTTTCAAATGTTTCTCCCAAACACTGTTTACTGCTTTCATTCAAAGTTTTACCCCTTTAATATCCTTTTGTACACGTTCCAAATGTTTATCCTTTTATATAAATTATGTTTGTTTTTTTAAAAAAAAACCGCTTTTTAAAAAATTGTGATTCATGTTGTGTTATTTTTTGTAAATTACAAAACAGATACTTTGTCACTTTATTTACTGATTTTGTTTCTAAACTACTGAATATGTTGTAAGTAGTATGTTTGTTTTTCGCTAGGAAAAAATTGTTTGTATATTTATCCTTGTTTATTGGTTTAAGGCTTTTGGATTATAGATTATTTTTCATAATTTGTGTTGTTGTTTTTTTTGGTTTTCCTGAAAATATTTGTCATTTTTTCTTGATGATGCGAAAATAATCTTCAGATTTGAAATGTTTAATTTTATGGTCAGCACAAGGATTGATATTTGATGTACTGGGGGGGTATACAGTTCCTTCCGACTTGGTGGAAGTATGTGGATGATATTGTTGTCTGTCATGTGATGGTGTAAATATGCTGACAAAAAAATGCAAACTCTGCTAAACACTTTGAACGGGAATCTTAATATGTTTGGTATGCGATTCTTTCCCAACCAGGATTGGTCTGCGTTGATGCGCAGTTTAGAGATTATGGGTGTAAAGTAGTGGTTGGGTGGCGTTGTGAACACTTCACCTATTATTTTCGGTAGTTAGGTCAGCACTAAACAGATTGATTTCACTGACACAATCTTAAGTGAAGTGAAGTGGTTGGTGGAGCACGTTGACTGCTTCACTTATTTGGGAAGTTGCATCAGTCCCAACGCCAGCACGAATACAGAGGGCTAGTTTCACATATGCCAGTTTACGCCGTCTCTGGCCTAGAAGACGTGATATCCGGCTAGCTATCGACCAAAGGGTGTGTGTACTGCTCATCAGTCTGCCCCTTCCTCCTTTAATGGCTGTGAGACCTGGCCATTGAGAGTGGAGGACATGAAGCCTGGCTGTCTGTCTTTGATCATAGGTGCCTGCGCTCTATCTTCCGTCTGTAGTGGTATAATAGGGTGAGCAATATTGAGGTTAGGCTTTGATTGACTGCTAGGTAAGGAGGGGAAAATCAATCGACGAGGCTGTGAAATTACATTGACTGAGATGGTTAGGACATGTGTTACGTATGCATGCCTAGTCATCGCCTTCCTCGACCGACGGGCAATGTTAGATTATATAAGATCAGACCGGAAAAGAGCTAGCGGCGGCCAAACCAAAACATAACATCAGTCAGTGAAATTCACAACAGTTAGTTTAAGCCAGCCATGTAGGAAGCTGTAGACTTCCTGACTGGTTGGGGTCCTCGGGACGGTAAACACCAATGAAGGATAGAAACAATCGGTGATATGGTTCAAAATCGTTTTCAATGAATAGCGTAGATGCATCCACTCCTTGTGAATTATAATTCCCAATGAAACTACATTGTTCTTCGTTATTACTATTCCTTTTGTCTCATATCCCTGTTTACTGTCTCTATTTTACATTTCTTCTCTTGCTTTATGTGCTACATGGAGTGGAGTGTGGCGACGTGAACTGGTGCACATGTGTGCAAATTTCTATGTTGAAAACAGACAGACAATCTTAAGTGGGATACAAAATACACGTATGATAATTAGATTTGAATATCTGGCGATCGATCAAAGGAGATGCGTAGTGTACAGAGGTTCGCTCTGTCCTCCTGCTCCTCGTATATGACTGCTAGACATGGTTGTTTTAAGTGGAAGACTTGAAGAGGCTAGTTGACTTTGACCACAGCTTTCCAGTGGTGTAATATTTAGGTTGGGCCGACGCACTCCTTTACCTCGCCAAGCCAGAAATAATGCTGGTAAGAAGGAAAGGTTGGGAGTGAAGTGATAGAACATGTTGAAGTTGTATCAGCCAGCGCCAACGGACTGATTGGCGACGAAATATCAGAAAGGATCCAAAAAGCTCGAGCTGCTGCTCCAGCTGACTTACACCATCTCTGGCGTAGGCGTTGGTTACATCCGGCTATCAACCAAGGGACGTGTGTACTGCTCATCAGTTCGCTCCGTCCTTCTCTATGGCTCTGAAACATGACCAATACGCGTTGGAGACATGAAAAGGTTGACTGCTTTCGATCATAGATGTCTACGATCTCTGTCTCACGTTAGGTGGTTTAATAAGGTAATTAATGTTGACGTGTCAGGCGTAGAGTGTTGGGCAAACAGGGAAAATCAATCGACGAGGCTATAAAGTTACATAGATTGAGATGGCTAGGTCAGGTGGTGTGCATGCTTAACCATCGCCTCCCCCGACGGGCATTGCTGGCTGATATAGGTGCAGGTTGGAAAAGAGCCAGTGGTGGCCAAACAAAAACATGGCCTCGTCAATCCATGAAATCCTTGACAGTTAAACTAAGTCAGGTAGGGAGATGCAGACTCCCGGGTTGGGGCCCTCGGGACTGACTCTAGGAATCAATGGCTGGAGACAATAGGTGACATGGCTCAAAATCGTTGTCAATGGCCAGCTCAGATGTATTCAGTCTCTGTAATCTTTCATATTCCTCCTTTCTACCATTACCCATTCTGTTTCACTCTTATACTTGTCAAACTCTATTGATTCTCTTCACTCATCTTCTTGTCTACCTTTGTGTGTGCTATTCGGAACGTGGCAACTCGAACTGGTGCACTTCGGTGGGAAGTTCTATGTTGAATCCAGACAAACAGAAAGGTTGGGCATGAGGCTAGCAACCCTATCCTGTAGAAATAAACACCACTGCTACAAAAACTTCAAGCCACTAGCTTGAGGCTCTATGTTCCACTGGGGAACGTGAAGGAAAGAAAAAACAAAGTCAATGTGTAAGGTTGTGAAGCTAACAGCAACTGATATGGCTGGAACACGTCAAAAATAGACGAAGTCATGCTATTGATCGTCGGACAGTATTAGCTGACAAACAGATTAGGTTGTAAAGGGGTAATTGGCGGTAAGATGCAAAAACAATGCCATCAATACATGAAATCTTTGACTGTTGCTTAGAGGTGTAGACACCCTGGACACTAAGAACCTAGTGGCTTGAGTGAGAGTGTTGGTTACATGTCCAAAAATCACTTATACTTCATGAAGTTCTAGATGCATCAAATTCTTAGTTTTCTGCCGCATATTTCTGTTTATTATAGTTCTTTCACATTTGTGTCATGTCTGTCTGTCTGTTTTCAACATAGAACTTTGCACCGATGTGCGATAGTTCAAGTCGCCACACTCCACTCCATGTAGCACGTAAAGCAACAGAAGAAATGTAAAATAGAGACAGTAAACAGGGATATGAGACAAAAGGAATAGTAATATTGAAGAACAATATAGTTTGATTGATAGTATTGTAAGTCACAAGGAGTGGATGCATCTGCGTTAGCCATTGAGAACGATTTTGAACCACATCATCAATTGTATCCAGCCTTCATTGGACCCCAAACAGTCAGGAAGTCTACAGCTTCCTACGTGGCTGGCTTGAACTAACTGTTGTGGATTTCACTGACTTTTTCAGCCTGATCTTATATAATCTAACATTGCCCGTCGGTCGAGGAAGGCGATGACTAACCATACGTAACACATGTCCTAAACATCTCAGTCGATGTAGCTTCACAGTCTTGTCTATTCATTTCCCCTCTTTACCTAGCACTCAACAGAGGCCTAATCTCAACATTGCTCACCCTATTATACCACTTGAGACGAGAGATAGAACGCAGGCACCTATGATCAAAGACAGTTAGCTAGCTAGCCTTTTCATGTCTTCTACTCTCAGAGGCCAGGTCTCACTCACAGCCTTAAAGGAGGACGGAGCGGACTGGTGGGCAGTACACCCGCCGTTTTGTCGACAGCCAGCCGGATATCACGTCTACTAAGCTAGAGACGGCGTAAACTGGAATATGCGAAACTAACCCTCTGTATCCTTACTGAGATTTCGTCAGCGGTCAGATCAACCCTTTGGCGTTGGGGCTGATGCAACTTCCCAAATAAGTGAGGCGGTCAACGCGCCCTACCACGTTTTGTGTTATACGGTGTGTGTAACAACTTGGACTGCTGCAGCACTGTTGTACCAGGTTCTGTGTTGAAAATTCAATTTAGTTCTTGAATGGAATCCTCATTAGTGCTTCAGCTTGTAACATCAACACTACGTTCACAAGATATTACGTGAATGTCAATCCAGTCTGACATGCTAATAGGTAGGCTACACACATTACCCTCCCAATCAACATTAGCTAATCGATTATTAGAATTTAGTTTATGCTGGCTGATGAGTGTTACGTCATAGTCACTAGGTATTGTATCCATTGCAGCCCTAGAAAGGGTCAATTGTAGCCTAATTATATCACTGGTACGTAATACTTTTGACTGAAGGTTTAGGGTGAAGAGGGGTTGGAATTTCTGACGTAGGATCACTTTCTACAATGAGTTCGATGATTGGCTTAAGCACATTTCCCTGCACTAATTACCTTCATTGATATAATATCAATATTTGTCGTTAGATTTTGAATAGCAATATTGTATTATATTGTGGTGTCTATAAGCCAAAATTGTAGACAACAATTTACGTCAATGTTTACATCCCGAACCGGGGTAATGACAAAAAACAATAACAAAGCTTAACCTTGAGAAAATCACCAACCAATCACAGCAGACTTGGCGTGTGCAAATACGATTCGCAGATATATGGCCTAACTTTCTGAGAAACGGTTACAAGCAGTACAGAATAACCCTGTAGCAAGAAAACAACCAATTAGAAGACGATGCTTCTCTGCTAACAGTGACGAATAATAATAATAATGTGCATGAAAATCTATAAATATCTGTTGATCTTCTCAATAAACGATCTGTTGCCTGGCGCTTGTCTTCTGTCGTTACAATATGATCATCATTATTGTTATTGTTCTTCCTGTTAGTTCAGAAGGGAATATAAGTTTTCAGTACCACCACATTGATACCGTAGTCTGTCCTCTTCAATCGTGGATATCTGACTCTATGATTCTCCACAAATATTCACTTTCTCCTTCCTGTCATCTTTGAATGGTGAGACAATGATTTGTTAGTCTTGGAACCAATCGTTAATACAGTGTCATGCGTTTGCACACTACTGCGGTATCTCCCAAACTCAATCGTGTTTTATGTCCACTCTGTGTGTTTGTTTGTGTGTGTAAAAACATACAATAACAGACTAGTGGATTGTGTTTATCATCTTACTAATAATTATCAAGGATAAAACTTACAAAATTTGCATAAATATACACATTCCCTCCCCCCGCCATCAACTAGATGCCTTCCTAGTGTCGATCAACCCCCATCCCAGAACCCGCCACTGTATACCAAATGATACAAACTCGGCATCATCTTCATGCATCTACACACTACTGTATCATTATTTATTGTTCCCTTGGGTTCCTAGTGGAACATAGGGCTTCAACTGCACGTCTCCACTTGCCACTTCTGTCTTCCTTCTGCTGTACTATTCACCTGCATCCATGTTAGTTAGTCCATACTGTTTCAACTCCTCCTCTTCACACGATCTCCTCCATATCACACTTGCACTGACGTCCCGCTCGCCGCTTCCCTTTTGGCCTGGTTTCACTCGAGCAATGACCTGACGCCCGCGCGATGTCACACAGCGGCGGCCTCCTCAGCCACAAGTGTCCAATCCATCTCCACTTTCTCCTGCATATTTCTTGGTTGGCGATTGCTTCTTGTTTTGTTTGTTCCCATAGTTTCTTGTTGGTGATTCTTTCCGGCACGGCCCGGCCATCTGATCTTCAGTAAAGAGCCAGCGAAGACAGTTGTTGGTTGATAAAGGTCAACAACTGTAGTATCTCCCAAACTCAATCGTGTTGTATGTCCACTATCCTCTGCTTCCCCTTTTTATTTTCAATAATTCCTACTAATATTCATGAGTTAATCACCACTTAAACGCCGTCGTAATTTAATTTAAATAAAACTTCTGCGTGTGTGTGTGTGTGTGTGTGTGTGTGTGTGGAAAGAGCAACAACAATTAGCTAACAGGTTAATTAATTAATTCCCATGACTTTGTTTCAAATCACAAACCTACTGGCATTAACTCTGCGTGTTTGTGTATGTGTGTGTGTGTGTGAGTGTATGCAAACATAAAATAACAGACTAGTGGATGGTGTTTATCATCTTACTAATAATTATCACGGATAACTTACAAAATTTGCATAAATATGCACAATCCCCTCCCCCCGCCATCAACTAGATCCCTTCCTAGTGTCGATCAACCCCCATCCCAGAACCCGCCACTGTATACCAAATGATACAAACTCGGCATCATCTTCATCGTCAACCATCTTTTATGGGCTAATTGACTTTAAAAAGATCTCTCGACTCACTTTTCCAACAGACATTAGGATAAGAAAGCCGACTGTGGCCTGGTGGGAGGAGGGCGGGGTGGGGCGAGTGAGTGAGTGCGTGGGTGGATGGATGGATGGATAAATGGAGTTAGTTCAGTTAGTTAGTTAGTTAGTGAGTTGATTGTAATTTGCATATAGTGAGGTGACAAAAAAGCACTTCGTCCGAGTAGTATACAACACAGTTGAATTCATCATTCAACAACGCCATTAATAATAATGGGAAGAAGGAGGGGGATGATGACGGGAAATTGGGCGATAAAAACAGAAAAATATTTTTGTTATTCGGTTGAAAGCAACACAGAGGTTGAGAGGGGGGATAAATAACAGTTTTTCTTTTCCTTCTTTTTGTTTTTGATTATTGTGATGAAGGGGATAGAAATTACAACTTGCCTTCTGGCAACAATTTCGCCTTCTCAACCAACCTCATTTCATCCTACCCTCCTCACCATCATCCTTATCTAGTCGACGAGTATTCCTTCTTTTCTGTTTGCTTTCTCATCGTTTGTATGAGATGTGTATATAATACCAACAGAAATACACAATGGAATAAATAATAATAATAAAAAATTAAGTTAACCCTTTAAAACAGAAACAGCAGTTTTCAGGAGTTAGTTTGTAACGATTAAATTTGTTTTTTACGAGTTTGATCACTCACGGATTGATATCAGTTACGGAAGTAAGATAAGATAAGATAAGCTTTATTCCAAATCAGTACTTGTGATACAGAATGGAATTCTCAGCATTTTACTACAATATTGCATCCAGTTAGTACATTAACAATAAATATAGTTCTACATAGATTAAGGTTATCTCAGTCAGTTTTGACAACAACATATTAGCATGTCGGTAGCAAAGCCAAAATTTAAACAGAGTGTTTGAAGGTGTTAGAAAAGTAGATACTACTAGCATATTTACTGGCGTAAGCGATAGCAAAATGGTCGAGGTATACAGAGTGTGAAAGAACGAACAAGAATGTTTTAAGTAGAGTTTGCAAGGAAAAGAGAGACAAAACAACACATAACAAAAAAAGTAGAGAGAAAACGTTGTACCTGTAAATGATGTGACTTGGAAAGACGAGATCCAGTTGTTCTACTGACTATTTAATAAGTTAAAGGTTTCCCGCCTAATGCTTTCTTTATCGCACAGAACTCGAGCTAGGTAGGGTATGGATGAGTTTTTGTACTTGCTAGTGCGGGCATATAGTTTCCTATATAGGCTTCTAGTTTTCCCTGAAGAGATACATGGGGAGAGTTGTGAATGTAGAGGGTGTTGTGAGTCAGATAAAATGGTTTTTGCCCATTTTTCACATGAGTCCATGTGCCTGTCCACCAGAATATTAACAAGCTGGCTAAGTGGCAAACTGCTTACCCTGCTGACAACCTTTAACATCCTACGTAATAAGGTATAGTCTTTCTTCAATAGCCCAGGAAAGACTAAGGGGGAACAATAGAGAATAATAGGCAGAATACGGGAGTTAACAAATTGTAGGAGTAAGGGTTGGGTTACACCAGAATGTCTTAACTTCTTGATGTAGAAGGTAAGACGGAATATTTTCTTGGAAATCGTCAAGATATGAGACGACCAGGAAAGATCAGAAGATAGAGTGACGCCTAGGTATTTAACTTCCGACTTGGTTTCAATTTCAGTGCCATCTATGTTGCACATCTCGTGAGTGCTAACCAGTTTGTTTAGGTCAGATTTGTGCCTAAAGGTGAAATTAACTGTTTGGCATTTGGAGGGGTTTAAGGTGAGACCGTTTTCCTTGGACCATTGGCTGATTTCTGATAAGAAGCCATTTAGTTTAGAGCAGTCACTTTGACATTTGACAGGTAAAGATACAGTTAGGTCATCAGCATATTTGACAAAGTTAATGTCATTTGAAGATGGTAGGTCATGTAGGAAGAATGAAAAGAGAAGTGGGGAGAGTACAGCACCTTGGGGGACACCAGCTTCTGTGAGCACAGCAGAGGAGGATTCGCCTTTGTATACGGTGTACTGCGTTCTGTTTGAAAAGTAGGAATGCAACCAGTTAGTGACCCAGGACTCGGTTTGTGTCATGGAGAGCTTATTTAGCAAGAGACATCTAGGTACAGAGTCGAAACGTGCAGCGGACATATTTGGCACCTTTGTCTAATGATGAGACAATACTGTTGTGTAAGACGGCTGCAGCGTCTAAAGTACTCCTACCCTGTCTGTAGGCAAATTGTTTGGGGTCTTCGAAGCTTTTAAGGGAGGGTTCAAGTTTAAGAAGTACTAGTTTTTCCATGAGCTTTAGAAACGGGGAAGTGATGGCAATGGGTCTGAACTTTACGTTCTTGCTATTGCCAGATTTAGGGACAGGGACTATTTTAATGTCTTTCCATGGAACAGGAACGTATTAAAAACCAGCTACAGGGAGAACTGGACAGCTGACTGTTTCATTTTAGTTTGGGAATCATCGGCAGTACGCACCCACTGATATCAATTCGTGGTCAAACTCGTACAGACAAATTAAATCCTTAGAAATTAACTCCTGGGTAATTAATCTGATGCTCTCTAGTGTGTGTGTGTGTGTACCTTACTACAGGAAGGAGTTTCCTGGAATTTTTGGGGAGCAGTCGTAACCAGTGAGGTTCATCCAGTCAAGTGTACTTACTTACTTTACTTTACTTCGGCTATCTCCCACGGGAGGATGAGCCGGCTTCATGAACCATGAAGTTTCATGGGAATTGGGTACGAGTGATGTCCCCAGCATCGCTCGGCCTTTGTTTGAGAGTGCAGCTCTAGCCTTTACACAACCAAGTGTGACCTACAAGGCAGTAGGAGTAGAGTAGGAAGTCTACTATCCATTGTCAGCCGGTGACCGGAGTCCGGTTCATTCGCCTTTTTGAATGGGGCCAGACATCTAGGGCATCCAATAAGCCCTTTGTCCATACGTCTTCCGGTGAGCTTCATACGCCAGTCTTTGGAGGTTTGGAATCAGGGTTTAGCCATCTCCCCTAGACTGTCATCCAATGGACAGTCAACCCGGTGAAGAGCGCCGGGCATCCGCTTTTGCCCTCTCACTTCGGTGGTGAAAAAAGACACCT
The DNA here is from genome assembly GCA_944472135.2 of Trichobilharzia regenti. Taxonomy (NCBI): domain Eukaryota; kingdom Metazoa; phylum Platyhelminthes; class Trematoda; order Strigeidida; family Schistosomatidae; genus Trichobilharzia; species Trichobilharzia regenti. The sequence goes on from OX235267.1 coordinate 66,250,325, forward strand.
CCGCCACGTGAAGGCAGTGAGTAGGACTTCCTCAGGAGAGGCTATGTAAGACGCCCAGTCATATGGGAACATTTCAAGAGGTGTACAGAGGGGTGGCCAACCCGCAGCGCAAGACACCCACCCCCGACCATCCTAAGGCTTTGGAGGCAAGTGTGAGAATGGAATTCTCACCGATGACATTGGTTGGTACCAGTCGAGCTAAAATCATGAATTGATAGAAGTTAAAATTCATGGACTGGCTGGCCAGTGAATCGGATCGGGTCCCAGTGGCTGAATGGTAATACAAGCCAGCTAGTTGACCTTGTAACCAGAACGTTCTAGGATCACCCACCCCAGCGATGGGTGCGTACTGGCGATGATTCCCAAGTACTAGGATGAAACAGCTATCCAGTATTCCTTGCAGGTTTCCAATGTTATCAATCCGTGATCAAACTCGTAAAAACAAATCTAATCTTTACAAATTAACTCTTAAAAACTTTATAGTTTCCAGAAGTCGGTTTTTCAGGGATTTGATGAATTTCAAGACTGATTAAAAAGTGACTTCAGTTAGAAAACCAGCGAGTACTGAACAAGTGTTTCGTCCTAACTTGAAGCTCTTCGTCGGTACTCATCCGCCAGCAATGAGTGTTATAACTGTAGAGAATTAAATGAGGATGTTGTCGCCTTGTTCTGTCTGCGCCTGACTAATATGCGCCAGATCTGCTTGTAGTACCTTCGGATTCAGTGAACCACGCAAATATCAAAAGAGAAAGGCTGGTATGTGACTGTATATTGTAGTACAACAACAACTACGACAAAGAAACTTATTTAGGAAAACAGCACATGGTATTTATACTGTTATGTACTCGTCGCTAAATTATTGTTATGGACTGGTCGAGAATTTAATAGTCCTGACGCAAGAAGGCGGAAATCAGAAGACCACTAGGTTTGCGATGATACTTCTATTTTCCAAAACACCAGGAGAAGCAAAAGTGGTATCACACCAAAATAAGTAAGTGTCAGTGTAAGTCACACAAGATTGTGAATGCGAAATATATGTGAATGTCCAGACAAAGGGTGTGAACAAATCATTAGACAGTCTTAACATGAATGGCTAATTATAATGAAGTATCGATCCATATATACATATAGCAGACATGTCAACAACCAACATATATGGATATATGTCACCAAGCAACGGACTGCCAACAAACACACATATTATATATAATATAAGGAGAATATAAGTTGATAAAGGAGGCAAGTTCATACAAGTGAAATGGTCACAGACTAAGAGAGCAAACAGAAAGAGAGACCAACATACATATATATATATATATATATGGATACATATCATATACATTTTTACAACAATATAGACAGCTAACAACATTTGAAATAATTGATCGTAATAATCAATAACAAAGTGCGTGGGAAATGATGATATACCATTTATGCGAGATTAACAGCCGTTGAAATAATAGATCAGTAACAAAGTGCGTGGGAAATGATGATATACCATTTATGCGAGATTAACAGCCGTTGAAATAATTGATCAATAAGAAAGTGCGTGGGATCCTATCATGAGACCCTAGGAAATTCAAGTTACGTGGCGAGGTTGTTGATCTACCAGTCTTTATGACAGGATATAGTTCCACCCATGAATTCTAACTTCTGCCTATTCGGGATATAATGCACCATTACACCAATCAATGTTAGTGGTAAGTATTTGTTCTCACTCCCGACTTGGTGGATTCCGATGGTGATGACGTGTCACTAGTACCTCAGACAACTAAATCCTGTAGTGAGTCACACTCACTAGCGAAGACTGAACTGATCTTCAAGTCTTTGGTCTGCAGGGATTTCATTGAGATCTTATACCCAGTTTATTTAACATCTGCATGAAATACACAGTAAACACACAACTTTATTATCATTATTCATGGATGTCTGTCTCGCCTTTCTGATCCAATCCGATCCGATCCTGTGTGAAATGCCCGTAGTTGAAACGGCCATGTCTAGATCGGGTGAATGAAAGAGATGACCTCCTTCAAAATTCTCCCGTCGGTTTTGTTGTTGTTGGTGGAGGTGGAGGTGGTCGGTAGGTGAGTGGATGGTAATCTTCATTACCTCTGTCTTGTTTGTCTAATTGAAGTCCTATCTTCACTGTCTGTTTCTTCTACAAACTACTTGGTTTCCACCTGTAAGTCTTCGAGTTTATATGACATGAAACATAAACAAAATTCGAGAAGTCCAGATCACCTTCAGTCTACCTGTCGGTTTCAGTGTATTCCTATCTCCTCGTTCTTCACTGCCTGTCGCGTAATCTAGTCCACCAGATTCACGAATATCATCATGAGTGATAGTAAACAGTTTTGTAACGCACTGTGTCTTTACTTGAGAGGTTTCTCCAAGTTTTCTGTTATGCATCATTAGTAAACACACTATGCACGATTATCCCTTTCACTAGAACTTTATACCGGTGTCCTTGTTAAAGATTGTTTTACAGTGGAGTTAGTTAATGATGAAATCGCAGCTATTCAAAGCATAAATAACACACTGTACAGTTTGTTTATTTTTAATCATGAAACAATTTCCACCCACGCAATAAAACTGTCCAATCATGACGTTCATACTAGGAGCCGGTGAGTCAACATTTCGGTCCAACCAATCGATGAGAGAAGCGAAATTCACTTGAAAACAATTAATAACTAATGCCCAATACACAAGAGATGACTAGCTGTCATGCACCCAAGTGGTCTATTAGTTAATGTTTTGGCGTTTGATGCAATCGCCGTAAAGTTCGAGTCTCCGTGTGGGAACACCGTCACTTACTCACTAACTAACTTACTCACTCACTCACTGAGAATGCATGCATATCCAGATGATGGCTCTGGTTCAAGTTCAACAATAGCGTTTCAGGAATCCGAATGCTCAAATGATCTTGAGATCACATTTTTAAGTACTGTTTGCTCAATGTGTTAATTACTCGTTAGGGTTAGGATTAAACTTAAGGTGAGTATTGGGGGTTAGGGTTAGGGTTACGTCTAGGAATAGATTTACAGCTGATGTCATTTATTTTATTCTCCTTTCTTATCCACATTATCCTGGTAAGTAGTCATCGATCCTCTTACTGGAAACCATGGTAATATTCAACCGAGGGCTTTGGAAAGGACTGTTGTAACGAGCGCCAAAGGGGATTTGACTGCTAGTCACCATCTGCCAAATGACACCAGTCCACTGAGATTAACATTCTGTAACATGGAATTAATTTGTGTATATGTGTGTGAGTCTAGTCATAGAATAATGACGGATTCATCTTACAAACATTCAGCAATCAACTTTACCATAGAGAAAGAAAGTAATGACACTATCTCATTCCTAGACGTCTCCTCATGGCAAGGAAAGAAGATGGCACACTAAGAAGGAGTGTGTACAGGAAACCTACAACAACAGGTCAGTACACTCATTTTTTGAGTTTTGCACCTTTGAAATATAAACGTAACCTGGTGAAGTGTCTGGTTCATGGAGCTAGGGGTTAATCTGTTCATACGACTGCCTCAATGAGGAGCTTAAGATTATTAGAGAATTACTTAGAAAAAATGGTTATCCAGATAAATTCATTGAGAAAAATATGAATTCAGCACCAAGGAAAGTCAGTATGGCAACAGTTCCAAAAAGAAACCAATGTTCATAAAACTGCAGTTCCTCGGTGACAACATCAGCGAAATAATAATACAGCGCCTGAAGAATGCAGTTAAAAGAGCCTATTGTGCAGCAGAGGTACGTTGTCTCTTCACAACCACAACCACCTATTCTATGTTCGAGTATTAAGGATAAACTACCTAGATTTGCCTCCGCGTCTATGTGTATCCACCAGTTTGACTGCAGCTGCGGAGCCAGCTACATCGGGCGTACAATTAGACAGGTTCATCATCGTATTTCCGAACCTCATCCAACATGGTTAAGCAAGGGACAAACAAGATCTATTCGTAGCAGCTCTATTTTAGCACACCTTGTAGATAGTGAGCATAAGATTGACGTTAATACAGCACATTTAAAATTATCTATCGCATTCTGACTAATCTTAATTTTGCTTTACGAGTCTTCTACATACTACAACTGAAGCAATAGGAATCCACCTGAAGAAACCAGCTAAACCTGTGTGTGTGTGTGTTCAGAAGAAATTTGTACAGCCACTTTTCTTATCGTGGCCATCGTTACATGAATGAATGTATAAACCGGACTACTTCACCCCCCTCCTCCTAAACCTTTAAAATTATAAAAATTATAATTGTCTAAATTATTTTAGTTTTATTTATTTTGACCGCTTCATCTTTAATTCACGTGTTATCCGTGTAAAATTAATTTATTCTAACCATTTCTACCTTTTAACTGCGTGTATTGATTTTCTTCGTTAATTATCACCCCCCATTCGACATGTTGACACCGACTAATTATTGAGCAACCTGATTGATAAATTGTTGTGTATTGTAATAAAATTGTAATAAATGCCAGAGATGAGGATCTAATTGAAAAGTAAATATTTCTTCGTTCAAACTTTCTGCTTTCTAAATGTCTAAATAGTAATTTTTTCTATATTGAAATATGTCTGTGTGTATAAATGCATCCAGATCACACAGTATTGATTGTACACTTCAGGAATATGAAGTGTTGTTAACAGAATGAGGTGTGAATAAAATTCTGAATTTGTAAATTACACACAATGTGTAATCTGCTTGATGTCATAAATGCGAATCAACAAAGCAAACATGGTGCTATAAACTACTGATGAACTGATATCAGTAGTGTTGTATACCACCCATATCAACCAGAAGTGCTTATTGGTTAGACAGATTGAAGTGTTTTAAGCGCTGGACGTCATTTCGCGCTATCGTCACCTTTCAGATAGTCAACTACTTCGATTTAGGTAGGAGGCACTCCCACTGATGGGTGCTACTAACGAGATTTATCAGTAGTACATAAAGAGACTTTCATCGGTCTTCTTGAGAAGCAATACAATCTGAATGCCAAGCAGAACACCACTAAGCAGTTTGTTCAACTTCTCACGGGTTTTCGTGTTGTCATGAAAGGGTATTACTGGTCTATTCGAGCACTTTAGAGGCCAGATATTCGTGGATGGCTGCTGAGTAGACAGGGGCTCCAGCACAGACGCATTCAACACGGTTACCCTTGCTCAACAGACTAGGCATATGAACGATTGGGAAATGAAGAGCAACGTGAGCAGATCAAGGTTTAGCTTTAGTGCGAGACTTTCCACCTTTGTTAGTTCACCTATGTCCATGGTTTGTACAGCGTGAACCGATTGTAGCTGGTGAGAAATGTGGTCTGGGACCCTCTCGATGGACTTGAAAGTGAATAACTCTGACTCTGACTCTTCACCGAATGTGGTGAGTGTGTCGTGAAGTAGATTCGTCAGTTTCAGTGCCAACACCAATCGGTCTCCGTCAGGTTTCACCTTCGTGGTACGGAATTATTGCATTACCTGCTGTCTGCCTGCTTATTGGGCTGTTGAACTCCAACACTAATAACCGTCCACCACCAACTTCTAGTTGTAACCAATTGAGAAGAATCCACGAAATAATTTTTAAAAATGAGCTCAGATTATCAGGGTACATTTGTCTTTTTTGCTTTACTCAAACTTCCAGTTGGCCTATCTACCTATCCAACTCCACTCTGTCGTAGGCCGTCTATGCTCCATCTATCAGCAGTGTCCTCAGTGATCGGTCAACAGAAACCACACCACTCCCAGCATGACTTCCCTCAACTCTTCTGCGTGTAGAAACAATGTTGGCTTCTTTCAGTTAAATGCAGTACGAGGGAAAAGAAACCATCTTAACGGAATCATCATGTTTCGAGCCCTTTCATCTGTATACCAGAATAGAATGCAAAAACCACTCACATGTGATAATTTTCCAAGTAAATCATCTATGTAATTTCTATGGAATATGGAAAAGTGTTTCATTATACAATAAAATAAAATCAAAATAAATTGTAACAAGTGCGAAAAACACTACATTGGTCAAAGTGGACGTTCTCTTCGTCTTCATATCCACGAACATAAGCTAGCTGTCAAAAGACATGACATCCACTCCCTCGCTCATATCACTACATACAGACAATCACTGACATCAACTCGACTGGGACAACCAACGTTCAAATATTAACAGAGGAAACAACAAGAAGCTTGGCATTCCAGTGAATCATCAATCAATAAACACATCTAGATAGACAAAATTTATCAACCGATAAGAAAGCGACTTCACACACACAAAGGGTCAAAGTTCAAGCCATAGAAACAATCAGTTTCAATACAAGTAACCTAGAAGGTGTGAAAACACAAAAACAACCAATCAAGCCCAAGGTCACCAGGAGAGATGATTAATAAACTCGTGGAGAAATCTAAAACCTCACTTCATGGAGTATGCGCTGAAGATGTCACCCAGTAGGGTGATGAAAGCCTCGCAAATTAACCATCCAGCTAGCTCAGAGAACAAAACCACATCAAAATCATCCACCTGAGCTACAATATCTTCTCTATTATATCTAAAATAAAACCAAAATCCTCATCAAATGCCGGTATAAATACTGCACAAAAAGTCACTCATTCGACTTGCTTCCTTCAAAATATGATAAGGGTTTAAATAAAATTCCTTAGGAATATAATGGAACACCATTCTGATGGCGGAGGGGGAACCCAGGTTGAGAGTGGATGCATAAACTAATTGTCTTTTGTCTCACCTTCACCTTCTTCCCAACCACCCACCCCATTTAATGTGATCTTTCCTTTTATAACCCAATTTCATTCTCTCAACACCACACAGTAACTAGAACTGGGTCATAATTGAATTTTACACAAAAATATTCGTGAAATAACAGATAAATTGATAAATAAATTTAAACGGCATTCTCTCATCACTTATTTTGTCGCGTGTCTTGTATAAAAAAAATAAAACAAACAGTATTAACTCGTCACGTCTTAAACTGAATAGAAAGAAACGAGGAAAACGACTTCGATATACAGGTGAATTCTCAACCCCCACCCACGTCTATTTTTCATCCAATCAAAATCAACCAGTCAACAAACTATTCGCCCACTCACACTTGTATGCATTCATTTGTTAAAGGAAATTAACCAATAAAATTACAACAAGTATTATTACTATTATTATTATTATTATGATTATATGATTAAGCAAAAATATATTTACCTGCATTAATAAAACTGAAAATATCCATGGTTCAAAGTTCAATATTAATTAAAACAAAACAGGGAAACAGAGAAACAAACAAAAAAAGTATGATGGGAATATTCGTGATCTGCTGAACACATGTTAGGTAACAAACAGTTAAGAAAACAAAAAAATAGACAAAAGAAAGGAGAATAATAATTGAGATGGTAATAATAATAACAATGATGCGTGTTATCCTCAGTGGTGTTGCTTTTTGTCTTCTGTCTGTATTTGTTTGTTTGTCTCCAGGGTGATACATTCGTTTTCCTTACAATGACCACATCATAGAAACGATTGAGATTATTTCATTATAAGGAGAAGACTGAAAGTGAAGGAGAACTGTAGAAGGGTGGATCGAATCATGGTAACAGTGATTCACCACCAACAACCCACCCCTACCTTTACCATGAAAGAAAAACTGTCTCAACCAGTAAGACCTGTGTAGTCTACGGATAATTAAATCACTCACTTCAGGGTTGCAGATACGCCTTGCTGATTGGTACCGACTAGCACGAAACCTAGTTCCAAGGCTTCCTGTGCCGATTACCTCTAACTATCTAATATCATCAAATTACTGTGCATCCTGATGGCGAGCTACCTAGAATGGTGGCCATATTGCAAAACTTGACTGACTGATAGAATTCAGTCTGCACTAAGGGAAGGACTAGACACATCGCACTGGTTACTGGCAAGTGTCCAATCAAAATATCCACTACAGTCCTATAGGAGGTCAATCGGAGCCCGAATAGCTCAGTGGTAACGTCTCTGACTGCAGGCGGCACTGGGTGGCGCGGGTTCAAATCTCAGAAGGAGGGACATGAGTTCCTGCAAGTCAGTTGCAGATACGCCTTGCTGACTGACTGGTGAGTGCCAACTAGTACGAAACCTAGGTCGAGCAGGGCTTCCTGTGGCCGATTACCTCCAACTATCTAATATCATCAAATCACTCACTTCTTTGAAATTGTCTTCACAAATGCTTTATACCTGTTGATCCATATTCCCAGATGAAACTGTCATCTTCAGTCAGTTACAATCATACATTACTTCAATGCAAACTCAAGTAGGTGTAGACAGACTGTCGTCACACATGCTGCATGTTAATCATCACTTATCATAAACCTTTTGATTACCCTCTGATCGGAACTAAGAATTTGATTTCCACCACTCACATGATTACCACTCATATGGCATCAAGAGGTTCACACTCAGTAATTTGAATAATTTCGCTTTCCATAGAAAACTGTGGTGAACATCTACCCCAGACTGTGTAGATTAAAAATTCATTTTAAGTTGTTACCAGTTCACACAACTAGCCAGTTAGTCAGAAATCGAAAGATTTAAACTGACTTGACTGTCTGAGCTGTCTGAGTTAAGCCGAGTACATCGTGATTAGTTCCACCACAGACGATAGAAATAGTCATCCAGCGTTTAGTTCACTCTTTCACCAGGAAGAAATACTGTTTGAAATGAGGGGTACACAACTACTCATATCACACAATCAGTAGTATGTGGTTTCATACAATTAAGCCTGCTTTTAGGATTTCATCATGAACTGACATCGGTTAGAGAACCATTGGAAAACCAGTAAGGGAGTATTGGACGACCGTTTCATCTTAATTTGGGACTCTTCAGTATTGCGTGCTCACTGAAGTTCAAATCCAGGACACATCGGGTGCGAGGCCGAATACTCGACACCGATGACATTCACTAGTGGTCGGGCGGTATGGTGAACTGGCAGAAGTTGGAATTCATATACTGGCCACTGGGACTTGATCCAGTGGTCTACGAGCTCGCCTTGTAACCGGAAGGTCCTGTGTTCGACCTCAGTGGGTGTGTTGTTGTACACAAGAGGACTCTTGACCTAGGACGAAACAGCTATCCAGTACTCCCCGAAGGTTTTCAAATGGTTCTCTAACTGGTGTCATCTCATGATGAAACGCTGAAACCAGCTAAACAAATCCCTACAAACCAATACATCAATAAGTTGCTTTCTTGATCACCATTTATGGGATCAAGCAGATCACATACTGTGTGCGTGTGTGTGCGATCTGAAGAATTTCCTTCTCCAAAGGGTAGTTAGGTCAAATTTCCCCTTCCCCCCTTGAACTGTACAAACTTTTTTTATTCCTGTACATTCCCAGTGGAACATAGGGGCTTCAAGCTAGAGACTTGAAGTTTCGTTAGCAGTGGTGCTTATTTTTACGGGATGAGGTCACTACTGTCATGCCTAACCTTCCCTAATAACCAGTCGTATTACTGGTTCAGCGAGGTAAAGGAGGAGTGCGTTGTAACCGGGGGTCGAACCCGAACCACACAATGCATGGTCAGTCGGCGAGCATTCCACCACTGTGCCATCGACTCACCGAAGTGTACATACTGCAGATTAGTAATTAATTTACAAAGTGACAAGTTGAGTCATTCGACCAAATTCAATAAAGAAAAATCGCATCATTCTAAATCGATATATTTTATTGTCTAAGCATTTCAAACTTGTTTCAATCACACACACACACACACACAATCAGTTTAAATAAACTATTTACTTATCAGTTAGTTAGTTAGTTACACTTGTCCAGTGAAAAATTTAAACATGCCAATTTCATGTTTCTTTTTGTTTGTTTGTTAGTTAGTTGTATTAAATGAATACTGTCCACTTTATTTTCATCAGCACCTCAAATTATGTAATCCCCGTCCCCCTCTTTCTTCTGCTTATCTCTCTTTGTCTATGAAATTAATTATCTATGTACCTTCAGAGAAGTATAAAAACATCAACTCAATGCAAGAGGTTGATGGTGGTAGGGAGGGAGTGTGTGAGGGGCGACGAGGAAAGGAACAATTTCAGTTCTGTCTATCTCTTAGTTTAATTATTTTTTTCCTTTTCTTGTATAACAGACATTCCACTGGCATAGTTCTCAACCATAATTCTCATACTCACCACACACTCTCCACATCCATCTGGTTGCTTCATTCTCTCCATCAAATATATTCGTTTCATCATTTTAATCGAATTCATCAAGTGTTTGTGTGTGTGTGTGTGTGTGTGTAACAGGTTTCGCATTATTTTGTTTTTACCTGTTTGTGTGTGTGTGTGTTTGTGTATAAATACACACACAGCAATTTACTTTCTTCCGTTCACCCTTTATGACATGCATATACAGGAAATAGACGAGGAGAAGTAAAGTTAACTGAGTCTAAGTTAGTTAATCTACACGAAGTCCGGTCTGGAGGTGGTGTTGTGCAGCACCGTGGGAGGGTGGAGACGGGGGTTGATGACATAATAAAACAGCAATTGATAAATTTCGTGTAATATACACCTGTCAGTCAATTCCATTCTATGTTGTACATACATAATCGGGCCTTAATCATTTCGTTCATTCATTCATTCCACTGATGTAGCCCCACCCCGTCATTTTACAATCTCTGAGACACCTCTCTCTCCCTCTCTGCTTGCTTTTCCTCGCTGACTTCTACAATTCAAATATTCGTCTATTTTCACTATTATTATTATTATTAATATTAACGTTCTTGTTATTGTTGTTATCAGTGAGATTAGTTTTTGTTTTTTGGTTTTGAGATTACAAAACACAGAAACCGGAATTCGTGTGTTTTCAAACACAAGCAGAATAGTGTAGTATCTCTATCCACTTTCCCTTGTCCACTGCCCCTGCCTTCCTTTCCCTTACCTACTTCACCTGCCTACTCTCCCTCACTCTCCCTGCCTCTCTCTGTGCCTCTCTGAGCTCATTTCATGTAGAGATGAATGAATGTTGCATAGAAGCGATTTGATTCAATTTCATTCGTATATTACAACAAGGTGAACATGATATATGCGTAGATGTATGTCGATGTGTGTGTGTGTGTGTAATTGTCTTTCCAAATGAGTCTCATTCTACCTCCCACCCCGTTTCGTCTCATTTCGTTCGGTTGTTTGTCTTCTGTTTTATTTTTAGTTAACCAGAAAAAACACAAACAAAATTGAAATAGACAAATAAGTAGGGAAAAATCATTTTAAAAAAACAACAACAAAAAACAGGAATTTTATCCCAGTGAGAGAGAGAGAGACAGAGTTTGTTAGAGTTTTGTAGAGAAGTGAATGTGTGTGTGTGTGTAGGTGTGTGCGTGGCGTTGTTTTCAATTTCCGGAGTTTCAGATTTGCTTTACATCGAAATAATAATAATTACAACACCTTCGTGCATGTGTGTCTCTATTTGTGTGTGTTTGTGTTTGTGTGATTGAGTAGTTTTCACAAACTATGTTAAACTCAAGTGAATATATTTATATCAAGTGTATTTATCAGTTTTCTTCAAGATTATATAATCAAGCCTGCGAGTATTATACAGGTTACGTGTTCATTTGTGTATTCTAGAAGTGTTTGGTAGACAAATTCAGTTAGCGTTCAATAGAATAGTGAGGTGTTTTGATCCCGATCAACAGATGGGAGATAAGTCTACTCTGCTTAGTTTGGAGTCATCCGATCTTCCTCTATACTTTCCCTATATCGGTTTAAGGTAGACAATTAGATCAAAGTGTGCGTCGATAGCACAGCGGTAGAATGCTCGCCGACTGACCACACTTCATGTGGTTCGGGATTTGATCCCAGGCCACAGACGCACTCCTTTTTATTTATTTATTTATTTGTTGTTTTTTTTTATTACGGCTTGATTCCAGACAGTATTTTTAGTACGAGTATGGAATTTTCAGCATGGATATCAGTAGCCCAAATTTTGCAAGCAGACCATAGATATCAGGTGTGCGTCGGCAGGAGATCGAACCTCGCTCGAACCATGTGCATGGTCGGTGAGAGTCCTAACCACTGTGCCACCGACGCACAATAAAGGGAGGACCGTGAGGCCTCCCCACTGACACAAACTACACGCCCGAGCGCACTTGATTAGGGTCCGTCGTGAGTTTCAATCCACCGAGGTGCAATCGTGAGCCTCCATCCGGGGTCAGAGCATTCTTGATCGCCCTAAATCCGGCGCCAGTAATAGGACTGGTAAAGAGGGAGTGTTGGGCATGAGGCTAGCAACCCTATCCCGTAAAAATAGACAACACTGCTAAATCAACTTCAAGTCTCTAACTTGAAGCCGCCTATGTTCCACTGGGAACATAAAGAAATTTAATTATAATTAATTAATTAAAGTTGGTTAAAATTAAATCATACGATAATTTATGAACATTACTTGATACATCGAACACCTCTCGGGTTGACTAATCTCAAATTGACCACGAATTAACATCAGTTAATAAATGACCAGGACAGCTAATCATTTCATCCCAGTTTGGGATTCTTTATCAGTACTCAGTCACTCACAACAACACCGGGATCGAATCCAGGAGCTTTCAGTTACGAGGCCCCTCTGTTGTTCATAAATTTACTCATTGAGGTAGCCTGAATTTTTGTTTTTTGGTATTGTACTGATACTCAACTTGGTGGAACCTCCGCTTGTAAATTCAACAATTTTTGACGGTCAATGGAGTCATCTTGTAAGGTAAAGGTTTTAGGTTCGATTTCTGGTAAGATCTTGAGTGTATACTTCAAAAGATTTGGAAACCAGCACGAAAGAATCAACCAATGCTGCCTGGTTTACTATAACTGCCTAACTGACATCAGGTCGGGATGTAAACTGAATCTACTCCAACTCGTAGACCTTGAGAAAAAATTACCTATTGATAAAACTCCGCTTTCTCTGCTAACAAGCATTCCAGTCAGTTGATATTCTTCAGACACTAAACATCTAAAAACACAAATGACCACCAATTTACTTAATCTAGGCATATCAGATGAGAGATTATCACTCACTTGTAGTATAGATTGAAATCTGCATAAGTGATATCTTTAATTCACAGAGGTTGAACTCATCCACCTCTCTCTCTCTCTCTTTCTAACCTTCTGCCGGTGTTCTTGGTTTCTTTCTAGCCTCAAGGATTGAAACAAAAACCGATTTCCCCTGCTGTGTGTTAATTAGTCAATGGCTAACTGATCCCTCGCTGATAATTACACCAGAAAAGATGCTGCCCTCTAATTAAAAACAGACACACACGCACAAGTATACAATACATAAATTCATAAATTACTGTTAATGTGTGTGTGCGCCCGCCTGTGTGTGTATGTCCATTTGTATACAGGTGGATGGATGCATTTAAAATATCAATCAATTAAATAGTCAGATATGCACCCACACATTCACTTCAGACTGACCAATCAAACAACCGACAAGTTATCACGTGACATCTGTCAGTCAGACTGACATTTAAAATCCAGCCTTTTTTCCACCAAGATGATCAATATAATCACAGTCAGCCTAATTTGAGAATAATACCATCATTCATGAGGATAAATACAGTCAGTACAATGACTGAGAATGGATAGTTAAACTTGGCCGCTATTTATGTGCGCATACAGAGTGAAACAAACCGAGTAGGATATCTACCAATACACTGATCTCCCCACCCCCTCCCTCTCTGTATATTGTGAAAGGACAATCGCTATTATTGTGTTGGTTGGTTAGGTAGGATAAACAGATGTCACAGGATATTTAACCACACAAATAGACACACTCACACAGCATGATCCTGAATGGAAATGTCAAATGGATTTATGTCTTGTTTTGATTTTTGAAACTATCAAAAAATGGCTACTACTGCACAAAAAGGGAGGGGAGAGGGCAGGCATGCATGCACCTGTTATAACCACCATTATCCTTAAATCCACATAATACACAAACAGAATCACACACATGCATACAAACATGTAAACCAACGAATGAAGACTCATGTGGATCCATATTGATGAGAGTATGATTAGCAGTATTCATATCAATTATTTAACAATATGCCATGAGTACAATTCAATTCAGTTATGTTTCTCATCTCTCTGGTTAATTAATCTTAACAAGGATAAATTTCAATCGGATGGAAAACATCAGGTAAAAATCTGCTCTCCTACTCCCCACCCCTCACCCGCAAACAAAAGGAGCAATTTATCACATCAACTTTAATGAGGACTGTACACAAAGAAATCAAGTCGTCGGTGGCACAGTGGTTAGGACTCTCGCCGACCATGCACATGGTCCGAGGTTCGAAACCCCGCCGACGCACACCTGATATCTATGGTCGGCCTGCAAAATTTGGGCTACCGATATCCATGCTGAAAATTCCATACTTGTACCAAAAATACAGTGAGGAATCAAGCTGTATATCAAAAAAAAAGTCTTGCCATAAAGCCATTTGTTGGTGCTGTGAAATCCACCATTCACTAGGAGGTCAATTACCCAGTCTGTCAAAATAGCTATTGATTGTTTTTCAAGCCGGATCTGATCTCAATTCATGATCAAATAAAACACGATATGGTCAGAGGAGCTAGTTAATACACATTAGGATTGGACTATTCCGTTTACTGGCTTATAACTTATATTTCGTACACTTCTTCCCATTAGTAAGCTCCTCATCACAGTATGCACCAAGGACAAAAATCAATCGTCTATGAATTCTAATTTCTGTCGCCAGTTTATGATACATGGTGCAGCTACCAGTCAATAAGTATCTGTGGTACAGCGGTAGAATGCTCACCGACCGACCACGCCTCATGTGATCCGGGGTTCGATCCCCGGCCACAGACTCAATCCCTTACCTCACTAAGCTAGTGATAAGACTGGTAAAGAGGGAAGGTTGGGCATGAGGCTAGCAAAAATAAACACCACTGCTACCGATACTTCAAGTACCTATCTTGAAGCCTCCTATATGTTCCACTGGGAACGTAAAGGAATTTTTAAAAATATCAGTCGGCAAGAATTTATCCTCACAACCAACTTGGTAAGCCCCTGAAACTCCTGAAACATGTATATCTCTTGATTAGAAGTAGTTGGGAAATGTGTCTTCCACAGGATTCCTGATGTTTGTCTTTATGTTATGAATCTGGAGTCAATAACTCGCTACCAATATCATCTACACCAGTAGTCAGCCTCAATTTACACACTAATCGTATACTCTAGTGATAATCTCCCTAACACACTCAGACAAACATTTGGCGAATTGGATATCCACTCAAATCAACATCACACCTACAGTGTCAAACATCTTCACACCACTAATTATTCACATTGACAAACTACTTCATCTCACCATGATATATTACTAACTAAACTCAACAATCAAGGAATAAACAAAAAAGCACTCAAATGATAAGAAAATAAATAAATAAACTACTTCGTCGAATGTCAAGTGGACACAACCTTCTCTCTTCTAATACTTTTCACACATTTAAATCAACACTCCAATTAAAATAAAAACAAAAAAACAACACAGAACCCTCCATCTACTTCTTTCTAGTCCTTCTCTATTTTATCACTAGAATTACTCATAAAAGTCATCCATCCACTTCTAACAAATATTTAAGCTGATTAAATCGATATTCGTGTGAATCTGCCACTGTCAGTGTTGGTGTCAGTGTATGTGTGTGCGTGTGCGTGTGCGTGTGTCTGCTGCGTATGTCTATGTATTCATTATTTATTATGCGTAATATGCAACGAGTATTGATCGATTAATTAATTCATTAATTAGGCTTAATTCTTAAGTGTAGGTACAGTGTGTGTGTGTGTCTGTATATCCATCTTCTTTCGTCCAATCAACAGATACGTTCATTCATTCAGCCACTCATTCATTCATTCATTGTGTATGTCTAGCCACACTCACTTTGTGAAGTGGATTCTCACTTCCTTCCATATTCGATTGACATTTGATGAAGGATGAATGATGAAGGCGTTAGTCAGTTTAGGATTAATTCTAACACACTGTGGTGTCAGTCATCATAGTGGCAGTATGAGTGGTTGTGTAGAGGTCAATCATACCATGAAGTGGCATCATATTGTGGTGACTAGAAGCGCATTATCCATCCACACAAATAACAACACAACTGCGTACAAACACTTAGACAAAATAAACATTTTTATATGGGGATTACCAGGCTTTAATCCACACAGAGAAGTGGTGGTCACCGAAAACAAAACCAGGAAAAAACAAATAAAAATCAATCATCGATTATCAATTAATAATAATAATAATAATAATAATAATAATAATAATAATAATAATAATAATAATAATAATAATAATGGTAATCTCATTAGGTATGTCGAATTAAGAAGCCACTTCACACACACATTAATTTATATTGAGTTGATTATTTGTGAAAGTTGAGTTCACTCAATTATACAAGATAAACTAATCAATAATATACACACACGCACAAGTACACACACACACACACAAATAAACAAATTAATCGATTCTGACACATGATAATTAATCCAAATCCCTACAAGGAATGTTCATAATCTAAGTTATCAATCAATATCCACCTCATGCATGTGACTTGTTGGTGTATGGATGGATGTCCTGAAACTGTATATTGAGAAATTGTGAAATGGAGATTCAATTGAAAGTGCTGGTTCAGTGTAGTGTTATATCATGAATTGACAGAAATTTGAAGCCCGGGTGAGTGGCTGGATGGTCAACGAGCTTGGTCTCATAAACTGTAGGTTTCGGATTGGATCCCTGGAAGGTGGGTGGGGTCTTGGGTAGGCATTTCTGAAGAGTTCCAAATCTAAATTGAAGTAATAATAGAGACAATAATAGTTGGCATAGACAGACTATTATGTCACACCTGAGGAAACTCCTGGACTTGCTTTTGTTAAGTACAAGTCACCTAGCCAATACGTTGTGTGTATGTGTGTGTGTCTAAATGTGTTAGTAAGATTAAAATTCCAAATGGTTGTCACACGAAAAATTAGACAGGAACTCAAAAAATAGCAGATGTACAAACAGCGTTACAATAGTAATAATGAATAAATACGCTTAAAGATCTTTCCATGTCTCATCACACCACAGTGTACAATAAAAGTGGACCTTGACGGGAATAGACCGACACATCTGGAACATTTTTACTCCTCAGAATCACCACATACAGGTACTCAAGATATGCCGACTTCTTTGAAGTTTCACTCGATGTGGCTAGTCTTGTTTTACTGCGTGTCTGTGGGGGGGCGGGGTTGCTAGCCTAATACAGTCAGACTTCCCTCATTTTTCGTTGTCAGGAGGCGGGGGGGGGGAGTGGACTTGCTGTTTGGCTAGTAAACGAGGCCAGGCTTACGAGTGCGTTGGACGATAATCAGACCTGGATGATGCTTGTGGCTGCTTATGCAGTAGGATATTAACTGTACTTATCCTAAGTAGTGTCATTATAATGACTATTGCACGCTATGGGAATTCAAAATTCACTAATATCTTAAAGGCCAGAAAGAATTTTCAACAAAAGAAACTCTGACTGCGAACAAACCCAACAAGAGGCGATTACTGACACAAATATGTGGGAGAAAATGGAGACGGAGGAATCAGACATACATTGAGGAAACCGTCAAACGACATCGCGAGCAATACAGGCCATGACTCACAGTGAAATCCCAATGGAAAGCGATGAGTAGGTCGTCAACGTGAGGGTGACATGGAGGAGATCGTGTGGAAGAGATGAGAGAGTTTGGGCAATCGCTGACACAGCTGAAGAGGAGAGCAGAAAATAGAACAAAGTGGAGATGTGTTGTTGAAGCCAGTCCTATGTTCCACTCAGAACCCGAGGGAACAGTAATAATAATAACAACAATAGTATCATTGTTGACAGGAGAACGGGAACAGTACACAGAACACGTCTAACCTATAATCTACTAATGCAGATAGCTATTACTGAATGCAAAAACCTAATGACACTGTCACAGGAATCACACCAACTGATATGAGACTACACTTTCTAAGCCTTTTATCTATTCAAATAAAAAACTCTCCATCTGACAATCATTCCAGTCACACACACACACACAGACAGACACCCACACACACGTACACATCACTTCCATCAGGATATTCACTATGATAGTACATCCCACCCACTCCACCCCACCCCGCCGTGTCTACACAATAATTGTAATGTTCATTAGTCAATGATAATTTCAGTTGCCTAACTGACTTCTTCACACTTTTTACAATGTCTTATCATTTCCATAACCTCAGTAACAGAATATCTCATAGTTGTATATATAGAATAATATACGATCAATATATAATATATATACATATATTTCCTGTTACTATGTAGCAAAAATCGATTAAAGCAGAGTGTGTGTGTGTGTGGGGTGGGGAGAAGGAGACAGATTGTGAGAGAAGAGGAGAAATACCGGCATTGTGGAAGAATTTAATGATAGACTACATTTTTCGGATTCATTTATGATGACCATAATTTCACTTCTATAATAATAACTATTATTATTATTATTACTATTATTATTATTATCCTGTTATCTATTTTGTATTTGATTCGTGGCGTAGGATACTCACAGTGACATGGAGACTATGGACAAGAAGGAGGAGGCATGGAGGAATTCAGTTATGTATATACAGTAATGACGTCATCAATGAGTTGACTCATCTCATAAGTTTTGAAAGTACCCATCAATTTTTGTTATTGACCTGTAGTTTGACAATCTTCTTTCTTTCCTTCTCGTATTATAACAAAAATAACTGCACACCCCTAACACAGAAGTCGTTATCTTCTATAGACGGAGGGAGTTACTAAGCAAAGTGAAAGGCAGAATTCTCAGTTGAAATATACCCGTTTAAACAATCTTCTGATGATGACGATGATGATGAGGAGAAGGAGAGATCATTTAAATAGTTGGAGGCAATCGGCCACAGGAAGCCTCGTCTGACCTCGGTTTCGTGCTAGTTGGGACTCATCAGTCAGTCAGTCAGTCAGTCAGTCAGTCAGTCAGTCAGTCAGTCAGTCAGTCAGTCAGTCAGTCAGTCAGTCAGTCAGTCAGTCAGTCAGTCAGTCAGTCAGTCAGTCAGTCAGTCAGTCAGTCAGTCAGTCAGTCAGTCAGTCAGTCAGTCAGTCAGTCAGCAAGGCGTATCTCCAACCGCCTTGGAGGAACTCAAGTGACCTCTGAGATTGAAACCCGCGTCAGCCAGTGCTGCCTGCAGTCAGAGACGTTACCACTGAGTAGTTATTCGGGCTGATTCGCGATTGACCTCCTGTAGGACTGTATTGGATTTTATGTTGGTTGGACACTGGTCAGTAACCAACTAGTGTAATGTGTCTAGTCCTTGGTGTTTGGTGCAGACTGAATTCTATCAATCTATCATTTGGTGTACAGTTTCATTTCATGGAATTCGTGTTAATCAATAAAATTAAAAACAAACACAACAAAAACAACAACCGGAGATGGATCCGTTGCTCGTCTAATCGATTAGATATTAGACTCCTCTAAAGGTGTCCAATAATCTGTTGTCCGCCATCACTAGTGAAATATTCTCGGGGTTACGGCTGATCTGACAGAACATTTCTGGTTCAAGCCTAACCCTAACAGATAGCTTAGAAGGTTTCGTGACTTATCATTATTATTATTATTATTATTATTATTACTATATTTTTACGAGTTTGACCATGGATTGACTGATATCAGTTAGAGAACCATTGAAAACCAACCAGGGAGTACTTGACAGCTAGTTGTTTCATCCTGGTGCTTGTGAATCATGGCCAATACTCACCCACCACCGGGGTTAGAACACACGATCTTCCGGTGACCAGGCCAACTAGCTGGCTCATATACCATTCAGCCAACGGGACCCAACTCATCGCCAGGAATGTCGTCTAACGATTATTCTTTCATATTTAACACACAGTGGACTGCTGACTGTCTACAATAACTATCAATACAGTTGTAGAATACCATAAGAAGGAAAACTATTTCTCGGCACAAATGTCTTTCTTTTTCATAATAATTCCCAACTCAAATTGGGTTTTAGATTTTCCCGTTGAGTGATTGAACTGAAGTGCTTGGTCACAGATTGACATGTCTTTCGGCTTCTTGTGCAGATGCTTCGACGATGTCTGGACATTTAATTAGAAGTTAACTGGTGGATGGTGACTAGCAGAGGAATCTAGGATAATGCGCATTTCGTCCTATTTGGGACTCGACATCTGAATGTACCTTCAGTCCAATCAATCCACGAGAAAGTCTAAAAGTGAATTAAATAATTAATATGACCCATTGCACAAGAGGTGGCTATCGTGGCCCAAGTAGTCTAGTGGATAATGCTTTGATGCTTTTAACTATGGGAATTGGGTTCGAGCCTGGGTGGTGGGAACATCATCATTCAGTGGTGGGTTGCAGGTACAATCAGCTGGCGGACGAGTCCCAAATAGGACGAAATACGCGTTACCCTGGTAAATTCCACTGTTAGTCACCATCCACCAATTAAATTCTCAACTCTAATTTATATTAGTTTCTTTGTTAGAGAAATCGACTTTTCAACACTGATTACAAACAGATTCTTTTGAAACAAAATTACTGTTGACTACAACTCAGCTGTTACTTGTAACAGAACACAGTGCGGCTCAATCAGAATATCCCCCAAAAAATTACACTTTCAGTCAGACACTAAAAGTGACAACATAAGTGAATAATCTTCAATACAGACTTCTTCGTCTTCTTCACTGACTGACGTTATATCCCACGTTGACAACCAGATATTCAAGGTGTTCAGTGGGTGTAGTAGTTTGTCATAACATTGGTTAATTAAAACAAAAGAGGATATTGAATCCATAAAGGATTGCAAAAGTCGAACAGGCTTTCGTTACTCTGAAATCAATGCAGAAATCTACACAGCACTCGGCGTAAGGAACAAGATTTGGATTTTAAACATGAATGTTAAGTGATGGTGAGTGCTCCAATGTGGTTCACAGACTTGACACTGGTGTTACCAAAATCTTTTCCAACAGGTGCATCCTTCGCCAGTGTGATAAGTAGCCAGACACGAGCCAGTCAAGAACCTACTATTGAATAGAAATGCAGGAGGAAGAAGATATGGAATGAACATACACTCTGAAGAAACAGTTAAGTGACAAATCGAGGGGAAATGATAAGTTCGGTGTGTGTCTAAGCGTGGGCTTCGTGAAGCTAGACAGCTAAAGAGGACTGAAGCAAACAGGATAATATGGAGATGTGCTGTTCAACCCTTATGTTCCACTCGGAATTCAATGAAGTAGTGGTAAATAAATCAAACAAATGGGCACCAATTGTATAGATGAATAATGTTCGCTAAACCAACTATTATTTATACTTCAATCCAAATTAACCAATCAGCATACGATGCGATTGTTCAAACTCGATTCTCATTGGCCAATTGAGAACCAATGAGAAGTCAATCTGTCTCCATCACTCCCTCTAACCCACCAATTCTACTTGTTGATTTGTTGTTTACAAAATCATCATATTTTACAACTTCTATCCACCTCACTCCCTCCCTCCCTCTCTCACTCTACCATCCTAACATTCTCATCTCCATCAACATCACCACTGTCATTAGTCATTGCAAAACTGACCACCACTACCATAACGAAGCGACAGTTAAGAAGAATCAATAGTTTAATGTCTTCTAATCTCAAAATTAACATTCACATTGACAACAAATTGTTTGATTAATTCTCAAATATACACAAACACATCAGAAGGACTTGTACAGACACCAAGTCACCACTGAACTTCATCTCTGTTACTTTCACAGCATTCACATCGATTTTAGTCTATACAACACTCCACTGTGATTATGTCATACAATACACTGTCGACAAACGCCTTTCCTATTTCATCATTCATGGAGTTCTATTCCAACAATAATAATAGTAGTAATAATAATGTTCCTAATAATCTCACATCGACAAACTATTATGCATCAAATCAGACTGTACATATGATGAACTCGTCGCCATCCACATCTTCTGCTTTCATCAAATCACCGCTGGATACTCTGAGTTACACGCCACCACACTCACTCTACACAAGTCGTCAATTTCACTCAAAACATTCACCCAGTCATCAAAACGGTGGCGACAACAGTGACGGACGTTTCAGTGGTCACCATAGTCAACTTAATGAGAATGCACATTACTCTGATTCACTGTTATTTCTTCAATATCATAATTATATTCATCGACAAAATGGAGAGAGGAGTAATGTGACGCTGGATGAAAGCAGTTCTCCACAGATGAAATCAACTCCACTTCACAGAGGCAGTCAACATTCTCGTCACAATCATAATCACCACCATCATCCTCCACATCATCGTCATCCTCCTCCACCTAATCAACGATCATCTCATTTGGGAGATATTCAGTTGTGTGGTGGAGTTCTACACGGAGAAGTGAGTGGAGAAGAAGATCCGAAACCGAATTTCAGTTATATTGGTGAGTATGATGGACAGTTTTTGTACTTCTTTGTCTCTCGTATTTTTGCGTTTGATATTCTGAGTGTGTGAGTAGGCCGTTTGATCAATAGACTGTAGAATTCCATAATACCACCGTTTACTGATTCATGTTGTTGTAATCTCCAACGTGTACAAGAGTCGGAGTATTTCATGGACTTTGAACTTTACTGTCGACTGACTGAACGGCATTCTGGATTCCATTGCTAGTCACCATCCAGGAATTTACTTCAGCAGTGCAGTAATTTAGAGAATGAAGTGGGCGAATAGATGGGTAGTTTAAGGAAGCATTTAAAAATATGTAGTGTCAGGGGAACACATATTCAGTCATGGGATGGTATTTAAGGTCAAATTGGTCAATTCCGTATTCAGTGTTTGCCTCAAAACAATGAGTTTAATTCCATATTAGCTTGTTTATTAAATGAATCACACAGTGAGGGAAATGGATTATTTACTGGATGACGAGGTTTCGAACAAAATTTATTGTTCATAATCATACCAATCAATTGTGATCACACGACTTCGAAATTTGAGTTTTATGGTTTTCTTTGTTCTCTCCTACTTGTCTTCGTAAGGGTAGTAGAAATTTCCAGACTCCCGGATGGACAGGTGTTGAATCATTCCTATTACACGTGTTAATTTGCAGTTGATTCGATGAACAAGGCTTCTGTTATCAATCTCTCCCGCCATACACCCTGTGACATTAGATTTTAAAACTGTCATTCTATCCCATCCTATTGTATGGTTGTGTGTAATTGCATGTTGTGCTATCAACAGCTGAACTATTCTCTAGATTTCTTATCTTATTCGGGTCGACCAATCTGGATTTTGCTGGGTTTTTATCTTCGGCTAGTCTGACTGCCCCTGTTCTACTAGTTTGACCAATGTATTTGACCGGATAATCATAGCCGGCAGGGTATTAGATACACTAAATTGTTTTGTTTTAAAGGCTCCACTGGCAGGATCCTTTAACTGACAAAGCTTGTTTCTAATTGAGTTTGTGGGTGTGGTTTGAATGCGAGCCACTTTTATTTCTGCCTGCCTTGTTAAGAATTCTCCGTTAAGTGGTTTCCGAGGTTCCTTCCTTGTATGGAATTACTACGGATGATTTAGATTCCTTATTGTCGGTGTTGTCTTGCGCATATTTGTAGTAGGAATGATTCAACACCTGTCCACTCAGATATCTGGAAATTTCTACAACCCCAACGGTGACAAATAGGAGAGAACAAAGAAAACTATAAAACTCAAATTTTGAAGTTGTGTGATCAAAATTGATTGGTATGATTATGAACAATAAATTTTGTTCGAAACCTCGTCATCCAGTAAATAATCCATTTCCCTCACTGTGTGATGCATCTAATAAACAAACTAATATGGAATTACTTACTACCACAGTGCCCAAGTTTTACACATATATTAATAAGAGTTTAACTCCGTTTCCGGAAATCTTCAACGAGATAGATGAAAACTCATAAACCACATGATTAACATCCTGAACAGTCTCTAATAAATATAATTTCACCTTGTGAAAAATACATCCACAAAGAGGATAGGTGGAAAGTCGTGTGGATTTCATATTTTATCAAGTCTAATGTGCAATGTGTATTCAACATCATTTAACACTTCAGAAAAGTACATTTCATTTATCTCCTGATGATGAATTCCCTACGTAGGTGAAACCAGTTACTCAGGAGTTCATGACATTCAACAACACCACTGCCTGTAGTTACTGTTGTTGTCATTCTCTCAGATGACAGGTGATCTGTCTGTTTAAGATAACAGTGCAGGACTTGTGGATAAATACTGATCATTTAGAATCTTACAAAACCTCACTAAGTACATTTACAACGGAACCAAGTTACCATGACACACAATCCCTATATATATATATATGGTTTAAATATAACAGGTATTTATGGGATATTGAATGCTAGGGTTTTAGGTAAACGAAGTTGCTTATATTGATTGGTGTAGGATATGATGCAATCACCTTAAATAATTTCAGCCGTTAACGTCATAAGTCTGTTACCGGTGGTTGACGAAGGTACCCCTTCTTCTTCAAAGAATAGCGAAGATTTTCTTCATGTCAAAGGTCATGTGGGTTGATTCACAGTCTAAACTTCTACCTAAATAGTCAACCCACAAACAAAGTTGTGTTAACTACTTCACACTGTGTTACCTTTAATCCCTTTCAGCTGTGTACTCATGAACACTGAGATTATTCGATAATCTTTAAGTAATGGTTTGTTGTAGGGATTTTTTGTTTGTTTGATTGGTTGCAGGATTTCATCATAATGAGCTGACATCAGTTAGAGAACCATTGGAAAGCCACCACTGGACTACTGGATAAGTTGTTTCTCCCGTCCTAGTGTGGAACTCTTCCACAGCAGTACTCAACCATCGCCACGCTTCGAACCTATGACCTTCTGGTTACAAAGCGAGTTAACTCGTAGACCATTAAGCCACTGGGATCTGATTCAATGGCCAGTTAGCCCATGAATTCTAACTTCTGCGAATTCACGCATGACATAGCATGACCAATTCGCAATGTCTTCCTCGATGATAAGTTACTGCCTCACCTTCATTCAACCTGTTGTACCCTACTGGTCACGGCTTCTCACTTGAACCCCAGGTTAACTACCTGAATAGGGCCAGTCGCTAGCTAGTAAGCATCAGATTAATTTTCAAATGTCGATCGATAATATTTATGATCTTACTTCATTCAATAATTGATCAGTTAAATGACTGATCGATAACTTACGTCATTACTATCTAACATGAGGTTTGGTAATCCCAAGTGGCAAAACACTAGGATGATGAGACTGACGTAAATAAATGTGAAACAGTCATCAAATTCCATCTTCTTCCATTTCAAGAGCTGGCGCGTTAGGATTAGATTTGTTTCTACGAGTTTGAACAGGGATTAGTGGTCATGCTAAATGCACCATGAACTGGTAGAAGTTGGAATTCATGAGCCAACCATTCAGTCTGTCTGTCTGGATTCAACATAGAACTTGGCACCCAAGTGCACCAGTTCGAGTTGCCACCCTCCAAATAGCACACAGAGGTAGACAAGAAGATGAGTGAAGAGAATCAATACAGTCTGACAAGTATAAGAGTGAAACAGAATGGGTAATGCAGTAGAAAGGAATATGAAAGATTACAGAGACTGAATACATCTGAGCTGGCCATTGACAACGATTTTGAGCCATGTCACCTATTGTCTCCAGTCATTGATTCCCAGACTCAGTCCCGAGGGCCCCAATCTGGAAGTCTGCATCTCCCTACCTGACTGACTCAGTTTAAATATCAAGGATTTCATGGATTGATGAGGCCATGTTTTTTGTTTGGCCACCACTTACCCTTTTCCAACCTGCACCTATATCAGCTAGTAATGTCCGTCGGGGGAGGCGATGGTTAGGCATGCGCACCACCTGACCTAGCCATCTCAATCTATGTAACTTTATAGCCTCGTCGATTGATTATCCCTCTTTACCCAACACTCTGCGCCTAACGTCAGCATTACTTACCTTATTAAACCAACTAACGTGAGACAGAGATCGCAGACATCTATGATCGAAAGCAGTCAACCTTTTCATGTCTTCAACCATTCAGTTGGGTCCCAGTGGCTGAATGGTATATTATAGCCAGCTTGCCTTGTAACTGGAATGTCCTGGATTCAAAGGCCGTATGGTGGGTGGTGAATAAGCAGTACATGTAAGCTGCGCTAAAACTCCTTTTCCTAATCATTTCTCAGACGTTGTGATAAAATTTCACTATTAACATCTCTTGTGACCAAACAAAAACAAGTCTTCCATAGATTGAAATTCACAGGGAACAGTAACAGTGATTCCTTAAGATGTTATCCAACTTAATAATAATACTCGGTGAAAATGTATTCTCTAAAAGACTGTCTTTTCACCTCATTATATTCTATCAGAAGTTGTCTGAAGTGTATTTCATGTAGGCTTTCGATGACAGTCACCTTTCCATATCGTATAGATTTGATTTGATTTTTGATTTACAGCTTGATTCCACACTGTATTTTTGGTACAAGTATGGAATTTTCAGCATGGATATCGGTAGCCCAAATTTTGCAGGCCGACCATAGATATCAGGTGTGCGTCGGCGTGGGCTCGAACCCCGGACCATGTGCATGGTCGGCGAGAGTCCTAACCACTGTACCACCGACTGAATTAAAAGTCAATCTGAACGAAGAATATTCTTCTCAAAACATCCTTCTCCTCTTTAAGTTCGCACAATTATAAAATATAATACTTGTTGTCGTTACAATGATGATTGCCAGTTATGCGGTGGATACATTTTTTCTTAACGTAGAATAACAGATTAGTTCTAGTGTGTCAAAATAAATAGTCGTGTGAAGTGTGATAAACGTCGTGCTAGACTGAAATCGATTACAAAATATTTCGGTGAAATGGGAGGCAATGGTGGTGAGTATGGGGTAGGAAAACTGACAAGTCAGATGAAGGTTACAAAAAGTGGCTAGTACAAAGTGGTCTGTGTTAAACACGAGATAGTAAGACTTCAATGAGAGGTGGTTCATAATGAAATAACGAATGTGTGAAATGAAACAGATGGAGGCATCGTATATTGAGAAAAGAGATAATATCATCACTAATAATAAGTCCTGATAGTATAAATGAAAAATTCGATAGTATTGAGGGAATGTTTGCATGAAGGGCATAAATTATGACGAATAATAATAATGATGGTAATAATAAACAAAGGAGAAAAAAACCAAGAGGGTTAAGGGGAAGGAACAATCTTGGTGAGAAGAAGAATCATCAATCCAAGTTTGGCCACAGTAGGAACGGCGTCTGGACGTGTTCGTTTTTGGGATACAAAGTTCTGGTTTAGTCGATCTTATTGCAACAGCTTCAGCTATGTGTAGGAGACATAAACGAACTGTACGTGATAACGACTTTGGAATTCGGTAAAAAAAAAGCCCTGAAAGTCGTGTTGACATCGATGCGATGTCCAGTATCGACCAAGTGTGACATGATCGAACTTTTAATGCACTTGATTCCTCCCTTGCTGAATCAAGCTGATAAATGTTCTCGAACCCGTAGACGAACCTGCCTAATCGTGCGCCCTATATAACTTGAACCACAGGAACAGTTGAAATGGTATATGCATGAAGAAGAGTTCAGGTTAGGTAAGACATCTTTGAGTTGTTGGATGAAGACTGGATGGCTACTGAAGGATAGACACAGACGTGCAGAGTAGAAAGTTTTCTTGATCGCCCTGTTTAATCGATTTCAGCCTAGCGCGATGTTTGTCACACAAATATGACTGTTTATTTTGACGCCCCATAACTACTAATCTGTTATTCTACGTTAAGAAAAAATGTATCCACCGCATAACTGCCTGTCATTATTGTAACGACAACAGATATATTCTATTTTATAACTGTAAGAACTTAAAGAGGAGAAGGATGTTTTGAAAAGAATATTCTTCGTTCAGATTGACTTTTAATTCATCTTATATGAGAATATTTCACACTATCAAATCTTATAACCCGCTTGGATATGAGTTTAGCAGTGCAATGCCTTCATTGTATACCAAAATTCCACCATTCCTAAACATGAAATCACTTCAGTTAATAAGCCATCTGATGGTATTCACTAATTCACTCCATTCTTTCTTCTCTCCAATTAATAATTTTTTTGTATTACTATAATTATTACTGATGCATATGATGACGAAATCAATCATTATTGCTTGTAATTATTTATTATTATTACACTTTTCAAATCCTTTTTGAGTTGTTCTCTTTTTTGTCAAAGAAAATTAGGTGTGGTGTATGTGTGTGAGTGTGTGTGTGTGCGTAGGTGATGGTGATGGTGTTGGAAGAACAACGAAGAAGGAGGAGAGGGGGGTGGGGTGAGGAAAGTATCCCTACCTCATAATTAAAATTATAGCAGAAAACAGCTTTTATTTTATTTTATTTAGGAAACAAAACCACCCACGCACCATCCCTCCCTCATATGAATATTTATTGCTGTATTCACATTGTGTAATATTTTGTTTTATACACCCACGCACGCATGCACGCACACACACACACACATAAAAGAGGTACGGATTGAGATTACACAAGAGAGTATAGGTCAAGTGGTACTCATAATAATAATAGTCATAATAATAATTATTATTATAATTGTTGATTTGATTTACTCAGACTTGTATGGATTATGTAAAATATTCGAAAGAAGTTAGTCAACACTTCACATTGGAATTCTCATATCCAGTTGAATTACAATTCAGCGATTGATGGTGTATATGCGTGCATGTGACTGTATGTGTGGGTGTCATAATAATGGAGGCCTTCCATGTAGAAGGATATCCTCAATGGTTGTATCAATAATAATAATAATGACCGTTAATTATAATTCGGATCATATACATGCAGCAATTTTGAGTCAAGATTTGTATTTGTGGTCTATCTGTTTGAGAGCTGGTATATTTGACCGGTGCTTGTGTGTGTGTGTGTGTGATCGAGTGTGAGAAGTAAGACACTTAAGATGGATCGATATCTCTGTGTGTGTGTGAGAGAGTATGTATCCTAGTGCTTGGGAATCACTGGCAGTACGCACCCACCATAGTGGGGCTCGAACCGAGGACCTTCCGGTTACAAGGCCAACTAGCTGGCTCGTATTACCTACCATTCAGCCACTAGGACCAGACCCGACTCAATGGCCAACCCATGAATTATAACTTCTGCTAATTCGTGATCTTATTTAGCGCGAATGGCACCAACCAATGTCATCGGTGGGAAATCCATCCTCACACACACTTGACTGGTTGTATCTCACTGGTTCACGACTCCAGGAAACTCCGTCCTGTAGCCAGTCACTCACTAGCGAGCATCAGATTAATTTTCATAAGTTAATTTATTGTTATTGAGAGTTAGTTTGTCGTGGGGATTTGACTGGTTTCAATTTTGATCACGGATTGATATATCAGCTAAAGTGTGGTGACAGCTGGCTGCTAGTCATATTGGTAGACAGTAATTTACGTCAATGTTTACGTCCCCAATATTGGTTATGCGATAAGACCAAGAACAAAGACTGATTCAACAACCAATCACAGCAGACTTTGAGTAGGCAAATACAATTTGCAGACAGATATTTTGAACTTCAAGAAACAGCAGCCAAAAATAGATGAAAGATTAGCGTTCAGCGAATAATCACCAATCAGAAGACTGTGTTTGTTTGCTTACAATAATCTATAATAATGTGCATGAAAATCTATAAATATGTGTTGATTTCCTAAATAAACGATCTGTTTGGCTGGCCCTTGTCTTCTGTTGTTACAAAAGAGTAATAATCGAAAATCTGAATTGAAGTAGAATCTCTTGAAAATTCACCTGATACACGTTGGCGACTGGTTACAGTTCTAGTTAACATTGGGGTCCCCTCCGGTAGTGACTTAGAACAAATGCACACCAGTGACAGTGGTGCCGGAATCGAAACCTGCTGGTGACGTACTGCCAATCAATTCCGAAATAGGACGAAACAACTGTCCAGTACCGCAGTACTGATTTTCAGGGGTTCTCCAACAGTTGATATTACTATGATCACTATCATCGATAGACTCCATACTGAACACAGTTGGAGATGGACAATCCTTACACTGACATTTCCCACTGATATGTTCCATTTCTGGTGATTACAAGAAATATTATGACGTGGAAGCGTTCTTAAATTACTACGCTACCTAAATCAATAAGTTACAATTCGTGCTTGAACACTATTTCAAGTAAATTTCTGCCTTCAGCTAAGAATTCTTTCAAGGAAAGGGAGGAATAATATTGTGAAGTAGTACTACAACAATCCTCGGGGGTGGCGACACTATTGTCTCAGGTGATATTATTAATATTATCGATTATTATACTACTGGAAGATCCCCCACAATGAGTAAATACCTTGCAAAGAAACTCGCTGAAAATTCGGCATTATCTAATTCAATCGAAGTGTTCAGCCTATGTCTACATGTTGGCTCTTTCTGTGGATGTCTTGATGAGGATTTAACTTACAGTAATTTTGGTGCATGGTGACTAGCGGTGGCCACATCTAGGATACACATTTCGTCCTATTCGAGACTCGTCAACCAGTTGTAAGTGTATTCTCCAGTGAGTGATGGTGTCTCCCTTGAGGCTCCATGCAAGCAGCCGGCATGTCAGTAGAGGCCACACATCTCACTCCATTCAGTCCAAATTGAATTATATAATAATTGGAACCTATACACAAGAGGTGGTTTACAGCATAACTCTTTGGTATATGAAACGATTGGTACTGGATTCCAACCTCAGTGAGAACATCATCACTGACTGGGAAACGCGAGTACATCAAACTAACGAGCATCAAAGAGGACGAAATGCACCTTATCCTAGATTCCACTGCTAGTCACCAACCACCGAATTAATTCTGGAATATGCATGAAAGCATTTTTCATAATAAATCTATTTATCACTATTATATTAGAAGAAATATGAGGAATAGTAGAGTATCGTTCGACTTATACTTCGTGACTTGAGACATTTCGGTGTGAAGTTAAATTCCTTAATCTCTAAAATCACAGCCACCTAGATAGTGAATTGTAACGACAACAATCTTAAGTTATTAACCATTAATCATCAAATTGAACACATATAGATTCAGATAGAGTTCGAGTGAGAAGTGGTGACCAGTAAGCTTTACACAGTTGAGTGTGAAGGCGAATACTCACCAATGACATTGACTGACTGAGGGTTGAGGTATATTATCGCCAATTGGTGGAGGTTCATATTCGCACGTCATTGGATTCGTTCCCTGTGACTGATTGGAAAACGAGCTTGCCTAGAAATCTGGAAGCATTAGGTTCAGTCGCTGGTGGAAGCTTGGGTACCTACTCCTGAAGAGTCCAGTACTCCCTTGTTTTCAGTAATTGTCTAACAGATGTCATTTCATGATCAAACTTGACTTTCTCAATGTTAACCAATGGTGTATATCAACTCACCGGTGCATTTTGAGTGGATCAGAAGTGAACAGTTCAACAAGTGGAGTGAGTAATCATTTACTCTCACGTCATCGTATTCTTACTTCACTCAAATCTGAATGAATATAGAGAAATTCTACGGTAAGTTGAGGTATTTGTGAATATCCTTTTGTTATAAATATTTGGTTCACTTTATCAATTCATATTGAGAAGTAAATGAACTACTGAGCTCAACGATTTTCCTCCTTTTTCTTTCTGCCCTTTTCAACCTACCTTATACCATCTTGAACACATCTTTCCCCAAAATATTCGCTTCGCTTCAATCTAATTCGAAACAGGATTAATAGCCAAAGCAATATTGAGTACTCAGGAAAGACGTATGATCCTCTCAGAGATCTATCAATGGATCCAACTACGTTATCCATATTTTCGTACACGTGGTCCTGGTTGGCGTAATTCAATTCGACATAATCTATCATTGAATGATTGTTTCATTAAAGTTGGTAAGTTAATTATTTCCACCATCACCCACCTCCCGCCTAATTGAGTACCCCATTTTACTATTCCTCAAAGACTGTTAGATCAGATATTTTTTAGCAGTCAGACTGAATTGTGTAAGTAGTGATGACTCCCTGGTCATTTTTAAGTCACTTGAGTATGACTAGGGGTTGAAAGTTGACAGTTAGACATTAGAGGTCATTTATCCACTTGCTCAAATGCGTAATTACAACTACACTAAAGAATCCCCAATTTTTTCATTCAAATTTCACTTATTACTATTATTAGTAGTATGGTCCTATTGTACATTCGTATGCAGTAATATTTTGCAGGATAAAACATTTTTCAAGTAAATCGGTAATTGGTTGTATGTCATCAGATGTCTTCTGGTCTTCAGTGAAGAAAACATTGCCATCTTGCAGATTACTTCTGACAGTGTCATTTCCTTTGAAAAATGTATAAGGGTCATTTGAAAATAGTAGTGCTTAGATGGTTGGAGGCGATCGACCACAGGAAGCCTTGCCTGACCAGCGTTTCGGGCTAGTTGGGACTCACCGGTCAGTCAGTAAGGCGTATCTGCAACTGCCTTGAAGGAAATCATGGTGACGCAGGTTTGAATCTCTCTCCTTGAAGGGACATGAATTCTTTCAAGGTAGTTGCAGATAGGCCTCACTAACTGACTGATCAGTGGCAACAACTAGCACGAAACCCAGGTGAAGTAAGGCTTCCCGAGGCCGACTACCTCCAACCATCTAATACTAACAATTCACAGTGCATCATAATGGCGAGCCACCTAGTAGCATGGTGGCCACATTGCAAGCTTGACTGATAGAATTCAGTCTGCACCAAAGATAGGACTAGACACATTACACCAGTCAGTTACTGACTAATGTGCAATCAAATTAGTAGTACCTACTAGCCAGCCAGCCAGTCAGACTGAAGAGATCTGAACAACGGATGGCCATCTATTTCATCTGACACCCACGCCACCGGGATTTTGGCAGGTTACCTAGCTAAGTACTACACTGGTTGATGTGAGTGGTGTCCAAGCACTACTCATCTCCATGAATCAGTAGTATATAGTCTGCATTCTTGATTACAGTTTATGGTGATATCAAGCAGATCACATATACAATGTGTGATCTGAATAATTTCGGCTTCCAAAGGGCACTGTGGTTTCACTTCATCCGAAACTGAATAAATGGAGGATTGCGAATTAGATCTGAATATGGTAAGGCATACGATTCTACGTTCCATAATCATACTGAGACTAAAACAGTCTCAAATTAAGCAAACTGGAGAAAACCAGGTGGGATTAAACCGTGTATGAGGGTGTATTAAATTACATATCTTCATTTTCCTACAGGTTCCTGAATACAAACACACCTGA
This sequence comes from Trichobilharzia regenti, assembly GCA_944472135.2. Lineage (NCBI taxonomy): Eukaryota > Metazoa > Platyhelminthes > Trematoda > Strigeidida > Schistosomatidae > Trichobilharzia > Trichobilharzia regenti. The sequence goes on from OX235267.1 coordinate 66,283,754, forward strand.
CGGTGGCCAACACTTACCGTATTTCCTGTCCTTAAGGTATCATTTAACTTCCTGAAAGGGATTGTTGAGGAAGTATGCTGAACTACTCAAGGCATTTTTGTTGAACTGATTCAGCTGTAGAAGAGCTGACATACACACTCCACGGCATCATTTCACTACAATCTCCATTAAGGATCGAGATTATTCACATCACACACTAGATATGCGATCTCCTTGATAACAAAACTACCAGTCAGGAAAGTGACGATAAAAGCCTGACGCCTTATATACTACTAACTGATCGATTGATTGATCGGTTGATATGAGTAGTACTTGAATACCACTCATATCACAAACAGTAAACTCCATTCAAAACTAAATTCATCATTCCACTACCTCTGGAGAAGGAAACAACCAATGTTAGTGAACGGAAGTTAAATGGAACAAGCGACTGGCACCAATGACACTTCCATTAAGCCACAGAGTGGCGTAAGCGGATACCTCTATAGTCAATGAGAATTCATCCAACACCATGAGAACAGAAATGACCGAAAGAGAGACGTTTTCTATCCAACACTGTATGACACATTCTGACATTCAGATTGAGTTGTGTAGGGCAATTTTATGACACACCATCTGACATATCAGTGCACCAACGTCAGATACAGACATACTAGTAGAAAGAGCACCATTCATTGAGCTGCTCAACTTGTCAGTTGATGGTTTGCGAATGATAACGCGATGTGTTGTGGAGAACAAATAAGTCACACACACATGCAGAAGTGCAGTGGAGATATGATAGATTTCAAACCAGGTTGGATGGATCTCTCGATCTCACGGTGTGAAATTAAAGTGTCTAGGCATTACTTTAAAAGAACTCACACTATTCTCATGGAATTATTATTGTCGTGTCTGTGTTTTATTTTGTCTTTCGATAATGACAGGTAGAGCTGACAATGGAAAAGGACACTACTGGGGAATACATCCAGCCAACTTGAAAGATTTTCTCAGTGGTGATTTCAGAAGACGAAGAGCTCAGAGGAAGGTACGTCGAGCATTGGGATTGACACGTCCTGGTGATCGAGACGATGTGGATGACACTGATGATGATGACGAGGAGGGGCCGATGGAGACGACGGTGAGGAGAAGATAGGTGTAGAGATGGGAGTGAATGACAAAGCCAGTCGTTATTCTCTAATCACTTCTCAAATTCCATCAGCTCACTTCATCTCACGACGAACTGTCAAACATCCTTCAAATGTACCCAAATCTGTGAAGACAATCCCACCGTCACTAATGACAACAACACATCATCCATCTACACATTCACTACACAGAAGTAACACACAGACAACCGGGTCTGATTCATCACAAACCACACCATTCAACCCATATCACCTATACCAGACATCCAATATGATGTCTCCCACTCTCAATCAGTCATTCAATATCCCACTCACTCACAGTACTCATCTCCAACACCACAATACACCCGAATTCACCTGCAATACTCCATTCCAGCAGTCGGAATGAACACATCGAATGAATTGAAGGCAACACTGGAGACACTGAAAAACCTCAAGTATTTCTATCCTCCATCACAAATCAATATTCCACCGACCAGCACATTGAAGAATGTCAATGACACATTGACAGATTTATTCTATGCTAATTTAATGCACCTGTTACACAACAACAGTCAATCATCAGTTACTCCACATCCTGAGGATCACTTGACATCCTATGAACATACTAGGCGATCAGATCAATCGACTCATCTCAGTTGTGGCCACAATGATTGTGATGGGAATGATGAGAAGTCTCGGAGTGATTCATCCAATCAGACACTTTCACAGGAACACTCTCATCCACGTGTGATGAATGTCAGTTTCAATGTGGCCAATCTGATCGACCATCAAAATCATCATGATGCCACTTGTGACAATGATGACGGCAACGACAACGATGTTGATGGTGAGGACGAAAAAAGCACCTCAGAAGGGAAGATCACAGATGATAATCATAGAGAATATGACTCTCTGAATAGACAATCTGTCCCTTCCCAGAAGTACTCAACTACACCTAATCATCAGTTGTTAGATATGGAGGATGAATTGATGTTGTCAGTGTCGAATAATAATTCTTCAGCGTCAAGTAATACAGAGAGTCCATTAGATTATTCATTAATTAAATAAATAATTAACAAATTATTTGATTAATAAACCACCTCTTCTTTATCTCACTATATCTTATATTTTGTTATTCTTTATAAATATGTATATATCGTTTTCCTATTTCAAACTCTGTAAACTCTACTCATTGAACCATTAACGTTCAAGATTCAATTTTTTCCTGCCACAATTGAAAATTTCAAATTTTCCACTTTGTGATTCATTTAAACTTTATATAGGTGTTTATGTATACGTATATATTAGTGAAAAATGAATCTCTGTATAAATAGATTTCCCCTCCTATCACCTTATTCTTATTTTTATCGATTCTAGTTTCTTTTATGGTTAATTATTAGATAAATAGTGTAACACATTGAGATTATTGACAACAAAGAGGATTCTTGTTTCATATTGATTGTTCAGCTTTTTCTTTGTAGATTTCTTTATTTTCAGGGGACTTGAATCGTTTCAAATCTGATCAGAGATCGAAATAAGTCCAAGTAGACTAAGTGTAGATGAAACCTCATCCTGCTATGACACTTATTAACTGAGGTTATGCCTGACGAAGACGTGGCATCCGGCTATCCATCAAAGGATACGTGTACTGCATTGTAGTTCTCTCTATCCTCATTTCTAGCTGTAAGACATGGGCATTGTAAATAGAAGTTATGAAAAGGCTAGTTATCTTTGACCAGACATGTTTACATTCTTCCCTTCGTGTAAAGTAGCATAATATATTGAGAAATTTTTAGTTTTAGCTTAATGTTACGGATGGAAGGAAGGATGCAAAGTCAACCAATGAGGTTGTGAAGTAGCTAAATCAATTGAGATGTCTTGGACGCGTGTTCTGTATTCCAAGCCACCTCATTCCTATTTGATGAGCAATGTTAACTGACATCAGATTAGTTTGGAAAAGAGTTAGACGGGTGGCCAAATCAAAAGACAACTCCAGTCCACGTAGTCGCTGACTGTTTGCTTGAGTCAGTTATGTTGGGAGGTGTAGGTCGCTTGGTTGGGGTTGGTTATAGATTAAGAAGCAGTCAGTTGATACCTTCAAAGGTGAATAATTCTTGTCCGTTAGGTAGTACAGAGAGCCGATTAGGTTATAAGAGTGTCAAATGTGAAATGGTCATCTGACAGCTGATATGATTCGTACCATCGACTTTAGAATTCTCACTCCAGTTATCTCCCTACAACATGGGCTGTGAGATTCTCATTCACAATCGATAATATGAGTTGTTGTCTTTCATTTACACTCTGTCCAATACTGTCTACCTTTCGCAGACAGTGAGGAGTGATTTTCTTATTTGGGACGTTATTATTGTCTGAAAGAGGCGTGTATAGCCCAAACTGGATTCCACTGCTAGTCGCTATATCAACCATCGTGTTAACCTTTAGACATTGTCAAGGTGTCCATCCTGTGTACGAGTTGACATGTCGACAGATAAGCAACGCTTCAGTCCAACGTAGTCAGTCAACCAGCTCCTGGTATAACCTTTACTGGGGGTGATATAGGGATACTGACGAAGAGTCTCAAATTAGGACGAAACACCTATCCATTACTCTATGGATGTCAATGGTTCTTTCAGATTTCATCATCTCATTTCGTGTCATGATGAACTTTGTTAATCCATAGTCAAACTTAGTTCAGTGGTTTCATAATCAGAAATAATGCAGACAGAGAGAGATGATTCCAGCGGTGTCATTGTTGTCTCTAAGCTGTATAGTTTAACGGAGAAGCTTTCATTATCACTCTGGACAGCATCGTCAGAGCTCACTTCACCAGATAGCATATTATAGTATTCCTTATGTTCAATCAGTTTAACATATATGATTGAAAATCGATATATTTATAGTAAATCACTTTTATTTATACACTAGTGTACATTTTACTATCTTTCCGATAAACATAATTCACACTTACATTCAAATCGGTAAATACAGTGGGATGTGATGTCATTTTTCGCATGTTCAAAGAGCTTAGATGGATGGATATATTGGCTTCACATTGTCAATTATTATGACATCAGCTGCATAAAAAGTCTTTTTAACCATATCAGCGTTTAATCTTTGTCTAGTTGTCAATCTGTTATGATCTCCTATATATAGGGCTGCTTGATGTATACGTCTTTCTTAGTGGCAAGTTGGAGAATGGGTCTTGGTGTATCACTGACCACTTTATATCTCCTAATAAATTTGTCTGGATAATTGTTATCAACCACAGTGTCTTTGGTGCATATTCGTTGGATTCTACTGAAGAGGCACCTCGCTCACTAAGTCCCTTTTGTACCGAACAGGGTGGAAACTGTGATAATTAAGATACTCTCCTGTCCTGTCCATGTAGGATTTATATAAATAGATCGTTTTATTGATCACTCAAGCCTTTGACTAAGCAATATGTCTAGGAAAGATAAACAATTATCTTCCACTTCTACAGACAGATGTAAGTGATATTCTTGGCTATTCTGAACTTGATTCATTCGATTTAAAATTGAGGCGGCACAGCAAAACTTATCACCTATGATTACAATGTCGTCTACATGCCTTCTATAAAGTGGCACATTTTCGATTAAATCCTCAGATAAACTGTGAATGTACGAAATATAGATATCTGCTAAAAGGGGACCTAACGGACTTCCCATGGCAACACCACCAATCAGACGGAAACTATCGCCTTCAAATGTAAAACTAACATTGCTACAACATAGAAGTAATAAATGCCTTAAATAAGATATAGGGAACGGTATTATAAAGTTATATGTGCAAAATGTAATTTTACAAAATGTCAGCTGTTTTAAGTAAAGGCACATTAGTGAATAATGCAATTTATAGCTGGCTTTTTTTTCCTGTCAACGTTCTGTGAATCGTGGAAACTTGGTATGCTGACGGTTTTTGTACTACTGAATAACTTATAAGTAGTGTAGAAGATCATGCAAAATATTATGTAGCTCATATTGATTGCAGTATCCAGACAAAAAGGCACAAATCGATTATTATACAAAGAACTAGACTGCTTTGTACTCTTCGTTAGGGATTCTTCCTCACTCATAGAGTCTGTAAATTTCAGCTTATTGTATAAGAATGATTATCATTCATCCATTGGATGAGAATTTAAAAGGTTCATGAATTCTTATTTATTCTTATCCCCCCTAGGTTTCGAGTGGAACATAGGGCTTCAGCAACACATCTTCACTTTGTTCTGTTTTCTGCTGTCCTCTTCATCAGATGGGCCCATCATTGTCTATAATCTCTCATTCCCTCCAGCTCGCACGACCTCCTCGATATCACCCTTACCCCTACGATACACTCATCACTGCCCACTTAGATTCCACTCAAGCGCCTGGCGCGCCATGTCACTTGACAGTCTAATCAATGTATGCTTGTTGTCAATTCTTTCTCAATGGCCAGCCGTTCTACCTTCAGCAGGAGTCCAACTGAGGTAGCAGTTGATGAAAGTCTGCAACCTGTTGGAAATAATTTTCATGACATGCAGTGCAAGTTGCTGACTTGTATACAATGACCTACTTGACATTAGTGCTGAAAATCCGAATCCTATTGTCTAGGCTACTGATTTAGGACAGAAGATTTTCCAATTCTAACTTGGACATCTTCATCAGTACCGACTGTCTGTAGTTGAAAAAAATGCTTCCTGGATAGACAAGTGATGAATGAGGTAACCTCTGTTAAGCCTCTCCCGTTAATGGTGATTGGTGCTGGTTGTGTTTTGTTGCTCTTCGTTGGTTATCTTCATCTCCACTCCGCCCCTCCCCCGCCATCTTCTCCATGTTCACCTGAAGTCCTGTCTTCGCTACCTGCCTGCCTCTCTTCAGACACTTTGTTGATTTCCACCTGGAAGTCTTCGAGTTTAATGTGAGATTAAAAACATAAATCGCCCACACGTGAAATCCAGATCTTCTAAAGCCTTGTTATTATCGGTGGTCTATCGCATACCTTATCTTCGCATAAATTCCAGACACTTTCATTAACAACTCCCTTCTCTGCCTCGATAGTGAAGAACATATGGCTAGAATAAGTAGCATGGTAACAAATTAACCAGGAACCTATTAACCAACAATTATACGAAAGGATAATAATAATAATAATAATAATAATTGCTTTATTCCAAAAAAAACAGTACTCATGATACAGCAAGGAATTTTCAGCATTTCAGTACAATATTGCATCTAATTTACCCAAAAACGACAAAAAAATAATTAAAAATACACAATACATAATAGTAATAATACGATTGTTTGTAGCAGCTACGTAGCAAAATACTGTGTGCCATACGGAGAAAAATATGTATAAAGTACAAAATTGTAGTAATAATAGTAATACCAACTAATATAAAATAGCAGAGTAACGATATAAGTGTAAAACTTGGGCACTGTGGTAGAGTATAATTCCATTATAGATAAGATTTTATTTTGATAAATCGCACAGTGTTTACAGTTATATGAACTGATGACGTTTCGAGCACAAACTATTGCTCATAATCATATCAAGTTGAAGCAGAGTAACGATTTAAACGATAGAAAGTGTGACACCATAAAATACAGAAAGATGAACGATAAAAGGGTCGATTCACTGTGCTAATTACATAGTAACTTGTAAGTTTCACTTCTAACAGAGTCTTCGTCACATAAAGTACGCGCTAAATAGGGTATTGTAGAATTTCTATACTTAGTAGTACGAGCATATATCTTTTTATATTGACTTCTCGTCCTACCTGATGAGATACAAGGGGACAGGTGTGAATAAAGGGGGTGCAGAGGGTCTGACATTATAGCCTTTGCCTATTTCGTACAGGAATTTATATGCCTCTCGACTATAGTATTAGCGAACTCATGCAGTGGAAGACCACAGGCTCTACTCACAGCATTTAATACTCTTCGTAATATGATATAGTCTTTTTGAGAAGCCCAGGAAAGATTAATGGAGAGCAATAGAGTAGGTACAATAGGTAAAATACAGGAGTTTAAAAATTGCAAAACTAAAGGTTGGTTGATACCTGATTGTCTTAACTTTTTAATGTAGAAGGTAAGACGAAACATTTTCTTAGAGATAGATAAGATATGGGATGACCATGAAAGGTCAGAGGAAAAAACTAGTCCAAGGTATTTAATACTTGATTTGGTTTCAATTTCCGTGCCATCTATGCTACAGGGATCATGCGGACAAACTAGTTCATGTAAGTCACGTCGATGTTTGAAAGTAAAGTCAAGCACCTGACATTTGGAAGGATTTAATATAAGACCATTTGACTTGGACCAGTTGTTGATGTCCAACAGAAAGCTATTAAGTTTGGAGCAGTCAGATTTGGAAGTGATAGGCAGTGAGTGATACAGTCAGATCATCTGCATATTTAACAAAGTTAGTTTCGTTTGAATGGAATTCCAGTGGAAAGTGATGAGTTAGGAGAAATAGAGGAGATTGTGTGAGGTGCAAAAAATTAAAGCTTATGCGTAATGCTGGAACCAGATAGAAAAGAGACTGTGTTGAATAGGGTGAAATGAAGATGTGCTCCGGCTGAATCCATGTGTTCCACCCATAGTCCTAGGGAATACTAATTATAATTATCCATTATTATTCTCTTGGATTTCGTGTGGAAAGTAAAGCTTCAACAATACAACTCCATTTTGTTCTATTTTCTGTTGTCATCTTCAAATAGGGGTTCATCATTGTCAAAAATCTTGCATCTCTCTTCCTTGTCATCCTTGGACGACCCACTTGCTGTTTTCCCATTCATCTTCCACTCTAGCGAAAGTCTACAACATTGCGCGTGATGTCATTCAGCGGCCTCCTCAACGTGTGTCCGGTCCATCTCCAAAATCTACTGCATTCTTATAAAACACAAAATAATTAAGCAAAGAATATCCCCTTTTTGATAATTTCCTCCTCTTCTGGCTATACAATTATATACGTGTGGTGAGAGCAGCCTGCTAGCCAATTAATTGGTTGACATTAATTTACGTCAATGTCACTATGTCACTAATATGGGCCGTGAGAAAATATGAACAAGGCTGTTTCAACAACCAATCACAGCCTAGACTTAAACGTGGGCAAATATCATTCGCAGATAGATGGCTCCACTTTCCATCCGAGGAACTGGAAAACAACCCATCAGAAGACTGCGTTTGTCTACTTGACTGAGCTATAATAATGTATATGAAATTTATATAAATACGTGTTGATTTCCGTAATAGAACGATCTGTTGCCTGGCCCTTGTCTTCTGTTGTTACATACGTATATGTTTATATACACAGAATATTCTAGAATAATAGTCAATAACAATATTAGTGTTCTTAAGAATAATATCGATTTGTAAAGTAAGATCACAATGGAATTACAGTTCATTAAAGATGCTTAAATTATAATAAAAATGATAAAGATGTAGTAGCCAATAGAATATCAATTAAAATTAGAAAAATTCCACAAAAATTTAGGATCATTCAAACCTAGATGGCCAAGATAATGATAATGTCTGAACTAACTTCTTTTGGATGCATAAATTATGCTTGTTAATATGGATACCCACAGCCAGCCTCAGCAATATTTAGTAGTCTAACTCTTCAGGCAACGGGTCAGTACACACATTTTCTTAGCTTTGTGCCCTGGAAACACAAACGCAATTTGATGAAGTGTTTGGTTCACACGAACAAGAGCGATTTGCTCAGACGAATGTCTTGATGGAGAAGTGAATAATATTAAACGGTTGCTAAGTGAGAATGGTTATCCTGAAAAGTTTGTTGATAAGACTATGAATTGGAAACCAAAGCAGCCGAAGTTACCAACAGTTTCAAAAAAGGACTTATTCTTACAGATTCAGTCCTTTGGGGACAACACCAGCGAGATACTAACACAGTACCTTAGAAATGAGGCGGTAAAAAGAGCATTCCTTGCTGCCAAATTATGCTGTAGCTTTAAAACCACTGGGACGTAGGATTTCATGCTTTGAGCTTTGTATTTCCAGTAGAGGTCGTGGAGTTGGTTATTATGGGGTGGGGTTGTGATATGTAGTCACATGATGTGTGTGTGTGTGTGTTTGTTTTTGACAGTCTATCATATTTTGCTATGTGTATATGGATCGATATTCCATTACAACTGACAATATGCTTTTGTCTGTCCAATAACTAAATAAACAATGTATGACCTTGTTATCACATGACATTACAACCAATCATGGTAAGATGTTATCTTATTGGTTCGTGTGTATTAGCCATTTTCATATATACTCTTGCTTTATTATTACATTTTTTCATTCTTGTTCCCACGTTTCGTACATCTAAGTACCCTTCCACTCACACACTTGTGTGACATTTATTTTCCTTGTCTGAAAAATACAAGTATCATGGTAAACCTGGTGGTCTTCTGATTTCCCTCTTTCCGCGTCAGGACTATTAACTACTCGACGAGTACATAACATAATTGGTGACAGGAAAAACTCTAATAACTCAATCAGCAGCAGTATTTAATAGGTTGTCAGCCCTAATCTACCTCTTTTTCTTACCTTACGATCCATCGACTAGTGAACTAGACAAGATTTAAAATTGCATCTACTGGGAATCGAACCTGGACCACTAATGTGCTAACAAAAACAACGTAGACCTGCAAAGTCGTCTATTTGTGATCACCTGTTAGAGTCTGATCATTCAGCCCCACATGATTCATCTTTCAAAGTTATCTACATGGCAAAATCGAGTCGATTCAAAAGTTTACGTTTTCTTCACTAATGCATAGATAGCTAGCCGAAGCTTTAGCTATACATGAACAGAAACCTAAATTATGTGTGTATTCAAAAACGTTTTGTCAAACCCCTTTCTTTACCCTGGATCATAGGAATGTTCTTTCTAGTTTTTATTTTATTTTAACACTTGAATTCATTCCACTTCACTTCACATCTTCATTCTTATCGTAATCGTACCCCAAATTTTTTTAAAATTTTTAGACAACGCTTGACATTTTTGATATCAATTCACTTATAAAACAGTCTTTAATAATAATTTTGTAATTTATCCACTTCAACTCTACCCCCCTTATAACATTTTAATTATCGTTACTTTTATCACATATATACGTACATTGACTGAGCAATTATTTAGTGCCACTTAATAACCTTTTTCTGTAATATAAATACGACTGTTCAGCTGGCTTGAAAATGAAGTCGTTGAAAAGAAATTTCTTCATACATTTGGTTCCTTTGATAAATTTCGATAAAGAAAGGAATACGAAATTTGCAGTATAAAATGATATCGTCATTCTATTTCACAAGTTCTCATCAGCTGCAGACTACCTGAAATTACAATGGTTTTATAGGTGATAATAATAACATACTTTAATGTTTGAGTGGTGGTAGAAAAGAGATACTATAAAATTGACGCATCCAAAATGTAAGCAGCATTACAATTTTTTTAGTTTAAGTTTTCATCATCAATTTATACGCTTTTAAAGTTAAAAAGAGGGGGTGGGTAAAAGGAAAGACAGAAAACAGAAAAAATTGATTAACAGAACAATGTTGGCTTGTAGGTTCACATAGCAACTCAAGAAACAAAAGCGGTTACAGTTTATGAGATTAAGATTTGTTCAGTGAGTTGAGATCACTGAATTAGATGACTAATCAAAATCAAAATTCTGTTACCAAGGCAGTGAGAGGTTAATCACACATTCTTTCTGTATGTATAAGTCTGGTTTAAGTTGTTTGATTGCGATCGCTTCGGTAAATCGTAGTAAATTTACTTGCTGTCCTTTGAACAAGGCATTAAGAAGACAAATTTCGCTGCGAGATGATATCATCATTTCGTAGTTTCTTTACAACCGCTTTACAATTAACATGGTTAACAATGATAATGATCAGATTATGCAGTTGACAACTCAAAGACTTCGATCAGCCATCAAACGCACATTCTACGCCACCGCATCTCTTTTTCTCACTTGCTGAATATTTTCGATCCCTGTTCCTACGATTAAAGGACGAAATTCTGTGGACTCTACTGTATCAAACTGTATCTACAAGTTCACCTGCAGCTGCTGCGGTGACACCTATATAGGTAGAACTAACAGAATGTTCTAATGTCGCGGTCGAAAAGAACATGTTCCAAAATGGCTAGCAAATCATATCGAAAATCCTAACGCGATTAATCTTAATAGAAATCAAGCATCATCATCCATTGTAAAACACTTATTAATGTCTGGTCACAAAATCAATCAATATTAATGACTGTTTCACAATTATTTCACCACATAACTCTAATTCAAGGTTGGTTATTGAAGGTGATGGAAGCACTTTGGGGGATTAATCACATACAGCCTAAACTGTGTGTACAAAAATCAATAGACTTCAATCTTCGCCTACCCTGGACTACATGACCTATCTAAATATGATTGGTCATTAGTATGTACTTTTGTTTTTATTTAACTGAGTAATTGTCATGAACTTTATTTTATCATTGTTAACCATGTTAGTTGTAAAGCGGTTGTAAAGAAACTACGAAATGATGATATCATCTCGCAGCGAAATTTGTCTTCTTAATGCCTTGTTCAAATTTATCAAAGGGTCTAATTGTTTTAATTTGCTGTCCTTTGTCTATTTAATATTTTGAAGGACTTAGAAATCTCTACGAGATGTCCAGTATCTTCGCTGAACAAAAAAAACTGTGTTTTTGCTAATAAACCACCAACCTGTTTGTTACTATTGATAGTTTGTACTAGAATCGGACAGATAAAAGAGGATCAAGTATAGAAACTCACAGATGGTTTTGATTCACTTGTATCAATGTCTTTGACTTTGATAACTGGGGAATTATTCTTCTTGATAATCAGTAGTACAGTGTTCAAGTTTACAGTGGTGTTTAAACGATATCGATCTGTTAAGATCAATAGATTATTATTATTATATCCTTTAGTTCCTAGAGGAACATAGGGATTCAGGTGCACCTCTCCATTGCGGTCGGTTTTCTGCCAACTCTTTCACCCTGCTCCAAGTCTGCCCACATGCTTTCATCTCCTCTTCACATGACCTCCTCCAAATCACCCCCTTGCACTGACGACCAACTCGCTGCTTCCCTTTCGGGTTCCACTCGAGCGATGACTTTTCTAGTGATGGTTTCCTCAGAGTATGGTCAGCCAATCCATCTCCATTTCTTCCTGCCTATTTGTTTCACAATCGGTTCCTGCTGGGTTGGTTCGCTCATTGCCAGAGATCCCTGTTGCTGATCTTTTCTGGCCAGCCATCTGATCTTGAGTATTGAGTGAAGACAACTGTTGATGAAGGTCTGGAGTTTGTTTGAGATGCTCTTTATGACTCGCCAAGTCTCTGATCCGTATAGAAGCACTGACTTTACATTGGAGTTGAAAATCCGGATCTTATTTTTGATGCTGAGTGGGGCTGTTGACTTCCACACAGACTTAGGAGTAATGAAAGTCTGCCTTGCTTTTCCGATTCTGGCTTTGATATCCTTGTCAGTCGAGTCCTCCTGTAGTTGTAACGATGCTTCCCAGGTAGGTAAAGGAGGTTGTTTCTTTCAGGTTCCTCCCATTTATGCTGGCTGATTGATGTTGTCTGTTGTTGTTGCTGGTGTTGCTGTCGGTCAGGAATCTTTATTACCTACCCCTGTTCTCTCTATTTTCACCTGAAGTCCTATCTTTGATGCTTCTTCTATCGCCAACTTGTTGCTTTTCACATGCATATCTTCCAGTTTGTGTGAAATCAGACATATATCATCGGCGAAGTCCAGATCTCCCAAGCTTTTTTGTGTGGGTCTATTTTATGCCTGTCTCCTCGTCGCCCACTGTGTTTCAGTCGCATTATCCAGTCTACCAGAATCAGGAAAACCATTGATGATAGTAGGCAGCCAACCAGCTTGTCTTACTCCCATCTTCACTTTGAAGGATTCTTTGAATTTCCCGTTGTGGATTACTTAGCATGCAGTATTGTCGTACAACTGTTGGATGAGATGTATAATTGTCGATGGCACCCCTTGGTAGTAGCGAAGTAATTGCCAAATCACCTCTCGATCGACGCTGTCGAAGGCCTTTTCAAAGTCAATGTAGTTGAGATAGAGAGGTGACTGCCATTCCAAGCTTTGTTCAATGATGATCCGTAGAGTGGCGATTTGATCGATGCATGACTTGTTTCTCCTGAATCCAGCCTGTTCCAGTCAAAGTTTTTCATCCAGATTGGTTTGTTTGATTCTCTCCAGGATAATGCGGCTTATTATTTTGCTTGGGATAAACAGGATCATCATGCCACACCAGCTCTTGCATTGACTTAACTCTCCTTTCTTTGGCAGTTTGAATAAGTAGCCTTTCTTCCAATCGACTGGTAGGTATCTTTCCCTCTTTCTCCAATAGTGGTGTCATCAAGTCGCCTGATGTCTTTGGGTTCATTTTCAAAGCTCCAGCTGGGATTCCATCTGGTCATGCTGCTTTTCCAGTCTGGCATGAATTGTGTCGAAGTACTACTCATCTCAGTCAATCAGTAGTATATGCAGAATTTTATGCAAACTGATGGATAGATTTAGTGAATGTCTTATGAACACTGGTATATACTATAACCATCTGTTAGCGGTATCAAAGTAATCTGTAAGGCTAAGCAGCTCGAGGACACAAAAATATTGACAAACACACATGAGCTGGGTAGCAACCAGTTGAAAAACCACATGTTTTTTCATCTCTTTCTTCTTTTCTTCTTCCTCTACTATTTGCCCCCTTACCTAATATCGAATAAATATTTTTTTTAAAGAGAGCAACTGTTTACATGCAATAAGTTTTATTCATTTGTTTTCCTTTTTCCATTTATGTATTTATTTATTATTCCCGTGGACATTGAACAGTTGTTTTTGTTTTAAATTTCACTGTATCTTTAAGGTAGGTAATTTGAAACCGAAAATTTTTAAATATTTCGCCCCTATCGTCTTCTTTGTTATCAATGTTATCTTGTTTCTATTCGGTTGTCTTTTGTTGGAGTTAGTGGGGTGTGGTGGGTGGGCTGGAGTCAAGAAACGCCGAAGAAGAAGAAGGGAGATTTGCGTGCATCCACAGTTTGTCAAAAAGTTTTCTTTGTTTTTGTTATTATTGTTGTTGTTATTTTAAATCAAATCAAACACGCGAAATTTGTTTGCCACGGAAATATATAAACCAATACGATGGTATTCAATTACTTAATTTTCACTTGACTATGCTGACAACAGTATACAGCAGCTACCTGTTTCCCCAGCTCTCACACACAAACACAACGACATGACCTGCAAAGTATATTTCGCGCTAACAATGCATAATTTTTAAAATATCACCAGTGGATATATCAACAATTAGTAATAGTCTGTAATCATGATCAATAAAAAAGTGGGCGTTATTTTGCGTTGACCAATTCTGATTGGTTCATTTCTAGACTGGATATCGGTCAGTTAAGTGGGCCAAATTTTGATTGGTTTATTTCCATACTGGATATCGACCACCATATCAATTATATATATCTATTGAACTGAAATGCTTAGTCTCGCTGTGGATATGTCGGCCCTCACCTCGTGAGGACACTTCAACGATGTTTCAGGACTAATATGATGTCATTTTTGGTTTATGCAATGGCGACTAGCATTGTAGAATCCAGGATGTGTTTGAAACGATGGCCTCAGGATTGGAGGCACATTCAGACGACGAATCCGAAATAGGAATAAATTCGAGTCTAATGGTTCCCACACTGCTGGCCACCACCAGCTGATATATGAAAAAATGTGTGTGTGAATACACAAGATTTTATTCAAGTTAACACTTTTTTTCTCACAAACTACTGGCCCTATTCAGGCAGTTAACCTGCGGTTTTAGTGGAAAGCCGTGACCAGTAGGGTACAGCAGGTTTAAATGAAAATGAGGCAGTAACTCATAGAAGAAGACATTACGAAGCGGTCGCACTATGTCATGCGTGAATTGACAGAAGTTAGAATTCATGGGCTAGCTAGCCATTGGATTGGGTCCCAGTGGCTTAATGGTCTACGAGCTCGCTAGCCTTGTAATCGGAAGGTCCTGAGTCCAAGCCGTGTCGGTGGGTACACACTTTTGAAGAGTCTCAAACTAGGACGAAACAGACGACTGTCCAGTACTCTAATGGTTCTGTAACTGATGTCAGCTCATGATGAAATCCTTCATCTAATTATACTGTTTTGATTGAGTTTCCAACGTAGAACTATGCATGAAAGTGAGACAGCAGTTCACACACCATGCATTAAATGTAAAGAAATTAAAATAAATGGAAATGTAGAGGAGAAAAAAAAAGATTAAATTGAGAATGATGGAAGTTTAATTTTATCTGAGAGATCACAAAGAGTAAATGTATCTGCATCAATGAGATCTCTGCTTAATCGAATCAATAAAAATCTCCCACCTATTGGTTCTTACCGTTTTCATGATCCCATTCAAGTAGTTCACAATTCGGAAACCAACAGTCTTGGATTGGTGGCATGTTTAGTCCGACCACCCACCCCCCCCTTACTCTTTTCCCACAATAATCCTATGTCAGCTAACAATGCTCGGAGAGAAAGACGATGACTCGGTATGCGCGCATACACGTCAAAGTCATCTCAATTGATGTAGCTGCACAGCCTTATCGATTGACTTGACCACCTTACCTAAAGTTCAACACTTAAACTCAATCTTACCCCCTATGTTATACAAGTTAACACAAGAGAAAGGAAGCAGGTATCCGTGGTCAAAGACTGCTTATCACCTCATGTCTTCCACTTTCAGTGGTCATATTTCACAGGCTTAAACAAGGGTGAACTGAACTGCAGCGTAGTACACACATCCTTCAATCAATAGCCGGATATCACGTCTACACCAAAGAAGACATCATTTAACAGATGCTATGCCAACTTGGGATTTAAGTCATCATCAGTCAGTTAAATTAAGGTCGATACGAATTCTCAAGTAGGTAAAGTGGTCTACACACACTTAAACCATTTCACTTCATATCTGTAGATTGAGAACTGAAGCCAATTAATTTAATTGGTGTATGGTGACTAGCAGTGGAATCCAGGATACGCATTTCATCCTATTGGGAACTCTTCATTTGGATGTGCTCGCATCCCTCGGTGAGTGATGAGGATCCCACCGGGGCTCGAACCCAGTGCCCATAATTCCAGACGTCAAAGCGTTATCTACCAGATCACTTGGGGCCCGAGAGCCACTTCAACCTGAGGCTGAGCATTTCGGTTCAATCAACTGACAGGAAAATCTAAAATTTAAATAAATGTCATTAACTATGCAAGAAGTATGGTCTTACATTTGTAATTTTCAAGTATTGGTTTTATAAGGATTTCGTTTTGATTGAATGGAGGATTTCATCATGGCTCAATGGTCCACGAGTTAGTTCACCTTGTAACCACAAGGTCCTGGGTTCGAACCCCGGCGGTGGATACGTACTGATGAGGAGTCCCAAACTAGGCGGACGAAACAGATGGCTGTCCAGTACTCCAGTGGTGGTTTTCCATTGGTTCCGTAAATGATGTCAACTGATGATGAAATCTTACATTTTTCAGATGTTTTCACTTCAATGTACATTTCATCACGAATTGACATGTCAGTTCGAGAATTACTGAAGACTAAGGACCAATGGACAAGTGTTTCATGTTACTTTTAAAGATTCTTCAACACCACGCACGTTGGACCCTATCACACATAGAGCATATGACTTTGAAGTTATAAAGTGATCGCCTTGTTCTTTCAACCATGGGATTAGAGTCCCGTGAAGCATTAGGCCTATATATATATATTGATCAGATGTTTTCTACATATTTAGAGGCCATCTTCATCTCTTATATGCGCGGCTTTTTACAACCTAAATCCAAGATTCTTTTAATCGCAAAACGATAAAGCAACTTGAAAAATATCCAATGACTCGTTGATATGTATCCACATGATGTGTGTGTGTGTTCGTTTTTGACAGTCTATTATATTTTGCTATGTGTATATGGATCGATATTCCATTATAACTGACAATATGCTTTTGTCTGTCCAATAACTAAATAAACAATGTATGACCTTGTTATCACATGACATTACAACCAATCATGGTAAGATGTTATCTTATTGGTTCATGTGTATTAGTCATTTTCATATATACTCTTGCTTTATTATTACATTTGTTCATTCTTGTTCCCACATTTCGTACATCTAAGTACCCTTCCACTCACACACTAGTATGACATTTATTTTCCTTGTCTGGAAAATACAAGTATCATGGTAAACCTGGTGGTCTTCTGATTTCCCTCTCTCCGCGTCAGGACTATCAACTACTCGACGAGTACATAACATAATTGGCGACGGGGAAAACTCTAATAACTCACTCAACAGGAGTACATAACACTCATATCTCTTGACTTTTAACATTTTCCAAGATATACTTCAAAATCTATCAATGGACAGTCTTGTAGATCGCCTCTAAGATGATATTTGTCAGGTATGAAGACGTTCAGACACTGAAAACATCAGAAGGAAGTATTTCTCAGGAGACAGTTAATGTTTTAAACATCATCCTCAGTAGAGTGGTAAATGATTAGATCTCTTTAGATCTCCTGAATAACAAGAACAGTAAGGCATGTCTTAGGCTTTTATAGATTTTTATGCGTCGGTAGTTCTATGGTTCAATGTTTGCCAACCTTGATTATTGTCCAAAGGTTCGATTCATAGCAGCCACACTTAAACCATACCCATTTTTCTAGCCTATAGTAAGTCTGGTCTGTCTGTCTGTTTTCAACGTAGAACTTTGTGCCGATGTGTGGCGGTTCAAGTCGCCCCTCTCCCTGCTTGTAGCACACAAAACAAGCGAAGAAAGTAGAAGAAATCCATAATAGAGACAGTAAACAGAGGTGTGAGACAAAGGAATAGTAATAACGAAGAACAATATAGTTTCGTTGGAAATCATAAGTCACAAGGAGTGGATGCATGTGCGCCAGCCATTGAGAATGATTTTTAGCCATATCATCAGTTGTTTCCAGCCTACATTGGAAGTTTACACCTTCCTATGTGTCTGGCTGGCTTAAACTAACTGTTGTGGATTTCATTGACTGACGAAGCCATGTTTTGGTTTGACCGCCGGTAGCTGGCTCTTTTCCAGCCCGAACCTATGTCAGCTAACATTGCCCATTGTCGAGGAAGGCGATGGATAAGAATGCCTATGTAACACATATCCTAACCATCTCAATCGGTGTAACTTCACGGCCTCGTCTATTGATTTCCCCTCCTTACCTAGCACCGACGCCTAACCTCAATATTGCTCACCGTATTATACCACTTCACACGGGAGATAGAACGCAGGTACCTATGATGAAAGACAGTTAGCTAGCTAGCTAGCCTTTTCATGTCTTCCATTCTCAATGGCCAGGGCTTACAGACAGTCATAAAGGAGGACGGAGTGGACTACAGAGCAGTACACCCGCCCTTTGATCGACAGCCAGCCGGATATCACGTCTACTAAGCCAGAGATGGCGTAAACTAGCATATGCGAAACTGAATAGCAAGTCTGGGAAAATGGAGTGTTTGGTGTGTGTATATGGGAGGGGAGGGGCTAGAGGTCATAGTCTGTAGAAATAACACTACTACCACTACACTGGAACTTTAAAGCTGAACCTTGATGCCCCATGTCCCATTAGGAAATCAAAGGATAAATCAAGGGATAAAATTTCATTTCTCTAACATTCCTATAACTGCTGTTAGTTCACGTTAAAGTCTTTTTTGAATTTGATCAGTTGCGTGTAAAACTTATCAACTCAATCATTAGCTCAAAAAACTGAATTCCCAGTGTGGTGAGAGCAGGCTGCTAGCCGATTGGTTGGCACTAATCTACGTTAAGGTCTAGATCACTAATATGGGCCGTGAGAAAATATGAACAAGGCCGAGTCAACAACCAATCACAGCAAAGTTAACGTGGCAAAATATGATTCGCAGATAGAGAACTCTATTTGTCAAGGAATCCCGAAACAACCAATCAGAAGCCTGCGTTTGTCTACCTAACTTCTGATAAACAACCAATCAGATGACTGCGCTTGTCTATAATAATGTAGTTGAAAGATGTATAAATACGTGTTGATTTTCATAATAAAACGATCTGTTGCCTGGCCCTTGTCTTCTGTTGTTACATTTGGTGTCGCTGCCTACCGACAAATGAAAAGCCTATACCCTGCAGTTTTTGATGGAGACATATGGATCTTCGGGCAGGACTTCAAGGCTTCTGCGCAGTTGAGTGGCGTTCAAGATCTGTCAGCGATGGAGCTGCTACTTGAGACGCTGCTGGGAGGTCGGGCGAAAGCAGCATATGAAGGTGTGGGCCGAAGTATGGACGAATGTTCGACAGGGTCAGGCAAACAGTTTCCAAAGTGGGAAGGACCATATAGGGTCACTTCGAGATGGGGTTACGCAGACACAGTCGCAATGGCGAACAATGAGAGGCGCGTGAACGTCAGCGAGCTCCAGAAATGGATACAGCGAGACAAGCCAACGATGACGCCTGCACCAAGTAGATCAAGCCGACTTCAGTCGCACGTATTTGACGGGGGGACGAGTGTGGTGAGAGCAGGCTGCTAGCCGATTGGTTGGCACTAATCTACGTTAAGGTCTAGATCACTAATATGGGCCGTGAGAAAATATGAACAAGGCCGAGTCAACAACCAATCACAGCAAAGTTAACGTGGCAAAATATGATTCGCAGATAGAGAACTCTATTTGTCAAGGAATCCCGAAACAACCAATCAGAAGCCTGCGTTTGTCTACCTAACTTCTGATAAACAACCAATCAGATGACTGCGCTTTTCTATAATAATGTAGTTGAAAGATGTATAAATACGTGTTGATTTTCATAATAAAACGATCTGTTGCCTGGCCCTTGTCTTCTGTTGTTACACCAGCACAAACTGAAATCTTCCTAAGTTACCTACCTAATGAATAATCTAAGGTTAACTGCTGTAAGTATATGTACAAACACTGAGGGATACAATGCATCTGAAAGAATTGCCCAACTGTGTATCATTTGGTTGATACTGTCACTACCAGTAAAAACCAAGACTCATATTCCCTTCCATTTTGGCACTTGTCAACTGAGTGCACGTGAAACCCTCAGTAAGTAATAGATAGTGTTCCCACACTAGCGAAATGAGTATGATTTAAACAATTATGAATTTGGGTTTGATCACATAATGATATTAGTTAGAGAAACACTGAAGACGAGGGTGTAGGTGACAGTTGTTTTGTCCCTGTTTTGAACACTCTTCAACAGGAATCAAACTCAGAAGATTATGAGGATTATGAGCTCGTTGACCACTTAGCACCTAGGACACTACCCAATAACCCATGAATTCGCGTATTTTAGTACCACAGTTAACCAGTGTCATCGGTGAGCATTTGTCTTCACATCTGTCCTGGTGGACCCGACTGATCATGACTTAATCACTAGAACACCAGATGTCCAGTACTCCTCAGTTTCCACGAAATCTAAAACTGATATCAGCTGATATTTAAGACGAAACCTAGAACCTATTAAATCGCTTGAAAAGTTGAAACTTGAAAATTATGAAATTTATTAGACGGGGGGGGGGAGGAAAACCAATGTCTAAATTGTGGAAGTCATTCATCACCGTCTGCGAAAGTAAGACTGTATTGGAAACAGCCTAACCGACAGTCATATTATCGATTATGAGTGAGAATCTCACATCTCAGGTAGTAGAGACATAGCTGGAGTAAGAATTCCAAAGTCGATGGTACGAATCATGTCAGCACTCAGATGACCATTCCACTTTTAACACTCTTCGTCTAACCTTATAACCTAATCGGCTCTCTGTACCACCTGACGAACAAGAATTATTCACCTTTGAAGGTATCAACTGACTACTTCTTAATCTATAACCAACCTCAACCAGGCGACCTACACCTCCCAACATGACTGACTCAAGCGAACAATCGAAGACTACGTGGACTGGAGTTGTCTTTTCATATGACCACCTGTCTAACTCTTTTCCAAACTAATCTGATATCAGCTAACATTGTTCATCAATGAGGAATGAGATGGCTTGGAATGCAGAACACGCGTCCAAGACATCTCAGTTAATTTAGCTACTTCACAAACTCATCGATTGACTTTGCGTCCTTTCTTCCTTGTGTAAACTCAATATCTCCCACTATATTATACCACTTAACACGGAGGGAAGGATGTAAATATGTCTGGTCAAATGTAGCTAGCCTTTTCATAACTTCCACTTACAATGTTCACGTCTGACAGCCAGAAATGAGGACAGAGCGATCTACAATGCAGTACACACATCCTTTGATGGATAACCGGATGTCATGTCTTCGTCAGAGATAACCTCAGTTGTCAAGTTTCATAAGAGGCTGAGGTTTCATCTGCACTTAGTCTGTATGGACCGATATCGATCCCTAATCAAACTTGAAATGAATCAAATGGCTTGAAGATAAAGAAATTTATGGGATGGTAAATCAAACAATCAGTATAAAACAAGAAACATTTTATATCAATAATCTCAATGTGTTACACTATTTATCTAAAAATTAACCATAAAAGAAACTAGGATCGATAAAAATAAGAATCGGGTGAGAGTAGAGAAAGTCTGTTTGTACAGAGATTCATTTTTACTGAAATATATATACACATAAACACCCACTTACAGTTTAAGTGAATCTTAATGTGGAAAATTTGAAATTTTCAATTGTGGCGGGAAAAAATTGAATCTTGAACGTTAATGGTTCAATGAGTAGAGTTTTCAGAGTTTGAAATAGGAAAACGATATATACATATTTATAAAGAATAACAAAATATAAGATATAGTGGTGTAAAGATGAGGCGGTTTATTAATTAATTGATTAATTAATTAATTATTTATTTATTTATTTAATTAATGAATAATCTAATGGACTCTCTGTATTACTTGACGCTGAAGAATTATTCGACACCGACAACATCAAGTCATCCTCCATATCTAACAACTGATGATTAGGTGTAGTTGAGTACTTCTGGGAAGGGACAGATTGTCTATTCAGAGAGTCATATTCTCTATGATTATCATCTGTGATCTTCCCTTCTGAGGTGCTTTTTTCGTCCTCACCATCACCATCGTTGTCGTTGCCGTCATCACTGTCACAAGTGGCGTTCTGATGTGATTGGTCATCATGATGATTTTGATGGTCAATCAAATTGGCCACATTGAAGCTGGCATTCATCACACGTGGTTGAGAATGTTCCTGTGAAAGTGTCTGATTGGATGAATCACTCCGAGATTTCTCATCATTCCCATTACAATCATTGTGGCCACAACTGAGATGAGTCGATTGATCTGATCGCCTAGTCTGTTCATAGGATGTCAAGTGATCCTCAGAATGTGGAGTAACTGATGATTGACTGTTGTTGTGTAACAGGTGCATTAAATTAGCATAGAATAAATCTGTCAATGTGTCATTGACATTCTTCAATGTGCTGGTCGGTGGAATATTGATTTGTGATGGAGGATAGAAATACTTGAGGTGTTTCAGTGTCTCCAGTGTTGCCTTCAATTCATTCGATGTGTTCATTCCGACTGTTTGGAATGGAGTATTGCAGGTGAATTCGGGTGTATTGTGGTGTTGGAGGTGTGTGGTGTTAGTGAGTGGGATATTGAATGACTGATTGACAATGGGAGACATCATATTGGATGTCTGGTATGGGTGATATGGATTGAATGGTGTGGTTTGTGATGAATCAGACCCGGTTGTCTGTGTGGTACTTCTGTGTAGTGAATGTGTAGATGGATGATGTGTTGTTGTCATTAGTGACGGTTGGATTGTCTTCACAGATTTGGGTACATTTGAAGGTTGTTTGGTAGTTCGTCGTGAGATAAAGTGAGCTGATGGAATTTGAGAAGTGATTAGAGAATAACGACTGGCTTTGTCATTCACTCCCATCTCTACACCTATCTTCTCCTCACCGTCGTCTCCATCGGCTCCCTCCTCGTCATCATCATCAGTGTCGTCCACATCGTCTCGATCACCAGGACGTGTCAATCCCAATGCTCGACGTACCTTCCTCTGTGCTCTTCGTCTTCTGAAATCACCACTGAGAAAATCTTTCAAGTTGGCTGGATGTATTCCCCAGTAGTGTCCTTTTCCATTGGCAGCTCTACCTGTCATTATCGAAAGACAAAATAAAACACAGACATGACAATAATGATTCCATGAGAATAGTGTGAGTTCTTTTAAAGTAATGCCTAGACACTTCAATTTCACATCGTGAGATCGACAGATCCATCCAACCTACTTTGAAATTTGCCACGTCTACACTCTATCTGTGTGTGTGTGTGTGTGACTTATTTGTTGACTACAAAATATCGCGTTATCATTTACAAACCATCAAGTGACAAGTTGAACATCGTAATGAATGGTGCCCTTTCTACTGGTGTCTATATATCTGATGTTGGTGCACTCATGTGTTAGTTGGCTTGTCATAAAATGGCCCCGCACAACTCAATCTGAATCTCAGAATGTGTCATACAGTGCCACATAGAGCACGTCTCTCTTTCGGTCAATTCTGTTCTCATTGTGTTGGATGAATTCTCATTGACTATAGAGGTATCTACCTACGCCACTGTGTGGCTACATGGAAGCGTCATTAGTGTCATTCTCTTGCTCCCTTTAACCTGCGTTCATTAACATTGGCTATTTCCTTCTCCAGAGGTAGTGGAATGATGAATACAGTTTTGAATGGAGTTTACTATTTGTGATATGAGTGGTATTCAAGTACTACTTATATCAACCGATCAATCAATCGATCAGTTAGTAGTATATAAGGCGTCAGGCTTTTATCGTCACTTTCCTGACTGGTAGTTTTGTTATCAAGGAGATCACGTATTCAGTGTGTGATGTGAATAATCTCGATCCTTAATGGAGACTGTAGTGAAATGATGCCATGGAGTGTGTATGTCAGCTCTTGCACAGCTGAATCAGTTCAACAAAAATGCCTTGAGTAGTTCAGCATACTTCCTCAACAATCCTTTTCAGGAAGTGAAATGATACCTTAAGGATAGGAAATACGGTAAGTGTTGGCCACCGTCAGGTGTGTTTGTATTCAGAAATCTGTAGGAAAATGAAGATATGTAATTTAATACACCCTCATACACGGTTTAATCCTACCTGGTTTTCTTCAGTTTGCTTAATTTGAGACTGTTTTAGTCTTAGTATGATGATGGAACGTAGAATCGTATGCCTTACCATATTCAGATCTAATTCGCAATCCTCCATTTATTCAGTTTCGGATGAAGTGAAACCACAGTTTCCTTTGGAAGCCGAAATTATTCAGATCACTGAGTGTATATGCGATCTGCTTGATACCACCATAAATTGTAATCAAGAAAGCAGACTATATACTACTGATTCATGGAGATGAGTAGTGCTTGGACACCACTCAAATCAAGTAGCGCTGTGCTTAGCTAGGTAGCTAGCCAGAATCCCGGTGGTGTGGGTCTCAAATGAACTAGATGGCCGTTCGTTGTCCAGATCATTTGAATCTGGCTGGCTAGCATGTACTACTAATTTGATTGCACATTAGTTAGTAACTGACTGGTGTAATGTGTCTAGTCCTATCTTTGGTGCAGACTGAATTCTGTCAATCAGTCAAGCTTGCAATGTGGCCACCATGCTACTAGGTGGCTCGCCATTATGGTGCACTGTGAATTGTTAGTATTAGATGGTTGGAGGTAGTCGGCCTCGGGAAGCCTTACTTCACCTGGGTTTCGTGCTAGTTGTTGCCACTGATCAGTCAGTTAGTGAGGCCTATCTGCAACTACCTTGAAGGAATTCGTTTCCCTTCGGAGAGAGATTCAAACCTGCGTCACCATGATTTCCTTCAAGGCAGTTGCAGATACGCCTTACTGACTGACCGATGAGTGCCAACTAGCCCGAAACTCAGGTCAAGCAAGGCTTCCTGTGGTCGATCGCCTCCAACCATCTAAGCACTACTATTTTCAAATGACCCTTATACATTTTTCAAAGGAAATGAGGGTGTCGGAAGTATTCTGCAAAATGGCAGCGTGTTCTTGACTGAAGACCAGAAGACATCTGATGACATACAACCAATTACCGATTTACTTGAAAAATGTTTTATCCTGCAAAATATTACTGCATACGAATGTACAATAGGACCATACTACTAATAATAGTAATAAGTGAAATTTGAATGAAAAAATTGGGGATTCTTTAGTGTAGTTGTAATTACGCATTTGAGCAAGTGGATAAATGACCTCTAATGTCTAACTGTCAACTTTCAACCCCTAGTCATACTCAAGTGACTTAAAAATGACAAGGGAGTCATCACTACTTACACAATTCAGTCTGACTGCTAAAAAATATCTGATTCAACAGTCTTTGAGGAATAGTAAAAGGGGGTACTCAATTAGGCGGGAGGTGGGTGATGGTGGAAATAATTAACTTACCAACTTTAATAAAACAATCATTCAATGATAGATTATGTCGAATTGAATTACGCCAACCAGGACCACGTGTACGAAAATATGGATAACGTAGTTGGATCCATTGATAGATCTCGGAGAGTATCATACGTCTTTCCTGAGTACTCAATATTGCTTTGGCTATTAATCCTGTTTCGAATTAGATTGAAGCGAAGCGAATATTTTGGGGAAAGATGTGTTCAAGATGGTGTAAGGTAGGTTGAAAAGGGAAGAAAGAAAAAGTAAGAAAATCGTTGAGCTCAGTAGTTCATTTACTTCTCAATATGAATTGATAAAGTGAACCAAATATTTATAACAAAAGGATATTAACAAATACCTCAACTTACCCTAGAATTTCTCTGTATTCATTCAGATTTGAGTGAAGTAAGAATGCCATGATGTGGGAATATGGGATTACTCACTCCATTTGTTGAACTGTTCACTTCTGATCAACTCAAGATGCATCAGTGAGTGAATACACACTATTGGTTAACATCGAGAAAGTCAAGTTTGATCATGAAATGACATCTGTTAGACAATTACTGAAAACAAGGGAGTACTGGACTCTTCAGTAGCACGTAGTCACGCTCCCACCAGGGAATGAACCTAGTACTTTCAGATTACTAGGCGAACTCATTATCCAATCGCTCACTGGGACAGGAACCAATGGCCTACAAATATGAACCTCCACCAATTAGCGATAATATACCTCAACCCTCAGTCAGTCAATGTCATTGGTGAGTATTCGCCTTCACACTCAACTGTGTAAAGCTTACTGGTCACCACTTCTCACTCGAACTCTATCTGAATCTATATGTGTTCAATTTGATGATCAGTGATTAATAACTTAAGATTGTTGTCGTTACAATTCACTATCTGGGTGGCTGTGATTTTAGAGATTAAGGAATTTAACTTCACACCGAAATGTCTCAAGTCACGAAGTATAAGTCGAACGATACTCTACTATTCCTCATATTTCTTCTAATATAATAGTGATAAATAGATTTATTATGAAAAATGCTTTCATACATATTCCAGAATTAATTCGGTGGTTGGTGACTAGCAGTGGAATCTAGGATAAGGTGCATTTCGTCCTCTTTGATGCTCGTTAGTTTGATGTACTCGCGTTACCCAGTCAGTGATGATGTTCTCACTGAGGTTGGAATCCAGTACCAATCGTTTCATATACCAAAGAGTTATGCTGTAAACCACCTCTTGTGTATAGGTTCCAATTATTATATAATTCAATTTGGACTGAATGGAGTGAGATGTGTGGCCTCTACTGACATGCTGGCTGCTTGCACGGAGCCTCAAGGGATACACCATCACTCACTGGAGAATACACTTACAACCGGTTGACGAGTCTCGAATAGGACGAAATGTGTATCCTAGATGTGGCCACCGCTAGTCACCATGCACCAAAATTACTGTAAGTTAAATCCTCATCAAGGCATCCACAGAAAGAGCCAACATGTACACATAGGCTGAACACTTCGATTGAATTAGATAATGCCGAATTTTCAGCGAGTTTCTTTGCAAGGTATTTACTCATTGTGGGGGATCTTCCAGTAGTATAATAATCGATAATATTAATAATATCACCTGAGACAATAGTGTTGCCACCCCCGAGGAATGTTGTAGTACTACTTCACAATATTATTCCTCCCTTTCCTTGAAAGAATTCTTAGCTGAAGGCAGAAATTTACTTGAAATAGTGTTCAAGCACGAATTGTAACTTATTGATTTAGGTAGCCTAGTAATTTAAGAACGCTTCCACGTCATAATATTCCTTGTAATCACCAGTACTGGAACATATCAGTGAGAAATGTCACTGTAAGGATTGTCCATCTTTCAACCGTGTTCAGTATGGAGTCTATCGATGATAGTGATGATAGAAATACCAACTGTTGGAGAACCCCTGAAAATCAGTACTGCAGTACTGGACAGTTGTTTCGTCCTAGTTCGGAATTCATTGGCAGTACGCGACCAGCACCACTGTCACTGGTGTGCATTTGTTCTAAGTCACTACCGGAGGGGACCCCAATGTTAACTAGAACTGTAACCAGTCGTCAACGTGCATCAGGTGAATTTTCAAGAGATTCTACTTCAATTCAGATTTTCGATTATTGCTCTTTTGTAACAACAGAAGACAAGGGCCAGGCAAGCAGATCGTTTATTTAGGAAATCAACACATATTTATAGATTTTCATGCACATTATTATAGATTATTGTAAGCAAACAAACACAGTCTTATGATTGGTGGTTTCTCACTGAAAGTTAGTCAGTCTTCCATCTCTTTGTGGCTGCTGTTTCTTGAATGTCAGATCATCTATATGTTGACTGTATCCGCCTACGCAAAATCAGTCTTTGTTCTCATTTTCCTCACTACCAATATTGAGGACATAAACATTGACGTAAATTACTGTCTACCAATATGACTAGCAGCCAGCTGTCACCACGCTTTAGCTGATATATCAATCCGTGATCAAAATTGAAACCAGTCAAATCCCCACGACAAACTAACTCTCAATAATAATAAATTAACTCATGAAAATTAATCTGATGCTCGCTAGTGAGTGACTTGCTACAGGACAGGGTTTCTTGGAGTTTTAGTTAGAAGTCGTAACTAGTGAGATACAACCAATCAAGTGTGAGTACGGATTTCCCACCGATGACATTGGTTGGTGCTAGTCGTTCTAAATGCATCACGAATAGGTAAAAGTTAGAATTCATGGGTCGGACATTGAGTCGGGTCGGGTCGGGTCCCAGTGGCTGAATGGTATACGAGTCAGCTAGTTGGCCTTGTAACCAGAAGGTCCTGGGTTCGAGCCCCACTATGGTGGGTGCGTACTGCCAGTGATTCCGAAGCACTAGGATGAAACAGCTGGCTGTGCAGTAAATACTCCCTGGTTTTGGTTTTGTCAATGGTTCTCTAACTGTGATATCAATCAATCCGTGGTCAAATTCGTAAAATCAAATCTAATCCTTACAAATTAACTGTTGAAAATAATAATAACAGTTTCTTCAATGAACTTTAGTGAATTAAACTTGGTTGGTGGAACACTTCAGTTGAGGTTGTGGGAGGGGGGTGGGTGGGTGGATTCTTTTTACCCCCCATCATTTGTGACGACGTGTATGCTGATGATGATTCACAGTCTTCAACCCTTTTTATTCTTCGTAATTATTATCCTTCTGCTTACAGCATCTTTGTAAAGATACACTCACCGGTGCACATACATACTCACACACACACACACACACAGATATCGATCCATCTTAAGTGTCTTACTCCTCACACTCGATCACACACACAGACACACACACACAAGCACCGGTCAAATATACCAGCTCTCAAACAGATAGACCACAAATACAAATCTTGACTCAAAATTGCTGCATGTATATGATCCGAATTATAATTAACGGTCATTATTATTATTATTATTGATACAACCATTGAGGATATCCTTCTACATGTAAGGCCTCCATTATTATGACACCCACACATACAGTCACATGCACGCATATACACCATCAATCGCTGAATTGTGATTCAACTGGATATGAGCATTCCAATGTGAAGTGTTGACTAACTTCTTTCGAATATTTTACATAATCCATACAAGTCTGAGTAAATCAAATCAACAATTATAATAATAATAATAATTACTATTATTATTATGACTATTGTTATATATGAGTACCACTTGACCTATACTCTCTTGTGTAATCTCATCCGTACCTCTTTTATGTGTGTGTGTGTGTGTGTGCGTGCGTGCGTGGGTGTATAAAACAAAATATTACACAATGTGAATACAGCAATAAATATTCATATGAGGGAGGGATAGTGCGTGGGTGGTTTTGTTTCCTAAATAAAATAAAATAAAAACTGTTTTCTGCTATCATTTTAATTATGAGGTAGGGATACTTTCCACACCCCACCCCCTCTCCTCCTTCTTCGTTGTTCTTCCAACACCATCACCATCACCTACGCACACACACACACATACACCACACCTTATTTTCTTTGACAAAAAAGAGAACAACTCAAAAAGGATTTGAAAAGTGTAATAATAATAAATAATTATTGGCAATAATGATTGATTACGTCATCATATGCATCAGTAATAATTATACTAAGTAGGAGTAAAGAAATTGGTGAATATTGATTGATAGACGCCTAATTAATTGAGGCGACTTTATGTTTGCGAATGGAATTTTGGTATACAATGAAGACAGGGTACAAATACACTTTGATCTGTTTGAGATGGAAAGATGACCGCTGTAAAATGTCTACATGAATAAACTTCATCCATATTCTTATGCAAAAATGGGTTGACAAGACAGTCTATTAGAGAATACATATTTCCAACGAGTTGATCACGGATTGATATCAGTTAGAGAACCATTGAAAACCAGAGAGTACTAGACAGCTGCTGTTTCATCCTAGTTTGAGAATCATCGGCAGTACGCACCCACTGGGATTCGATGCTCGCTAGTGACTTGCTACAGGATGGAGTTTCCTGGAGTCAGTTCTAGTCTGTTTTCGACATAGAACTTTGCACATAAGTGCGAATTCATGACCAGTGAGGTCCATCCAGACGTCACGTGTGAGGGTGGATGTCCCACCTACGACAGCGGTTGGGGTCGCGCTAAATCACGAATAGGTAAAAGTTAGAATTCATGGGTTGGCCACTGAGTCGGATCCCAGTGGCTGAATGGTATACGAGCCTGTTTGTAACCGGAAGGTCCTGGGTTCAAACCCCTGACGGTGGATTCGTACTGTCGATGATTCTCAAACTAGGATGAAACAGCAGCTGTCCAGTACTCCCTATGTCTGGTTTTCAATGGTTCTCTAACTGATACCAATCCGTGATCAACTCGTAAAAACATAACTAACCCTTACAAACCAAAATTATAGAACATATTACTAAGGTGAATTTGTGGTAGTAGTATTATTAAGCTGGATAACATTTTGAAGAACCAATCAGTCCACTTGGTTGGTTGGTTGGTTGGTTGGTGAATAAACAGCATAACTTAGCACCTTTAAAGATCCATATGCAGGTCCTTTTCAGCTAATGCGTACCGTTTATTCACCAGTAAACCAAACAATAACTGTATTTCACGAAATAAAGATAAACCTTCAAATAAACTGACTTCAATTTATGTTAAAATTTTTTGACTATATGTATTTTGATGATTAATAAAAATCCGAATAAAATCTGCTGAAGAAGCTGTGGCAGCTTACACAGCTAAACGTTCAGAAAACAGATCTTGTTTTGATTTTCTTAACCCACTGGGATTAATTTAAATAATGCATAATGAATCAATCTGACTCGACGCTAAAATTATTTCAGGAAGTTCGTTACACAACTACAGTCTGAAAACTTATAAAGATAAACCGCCTTATTCAGTCTCTTCTATTGTGTATTACTACTCTTATGGAGCTGGTTACATTGACTGTACGACGGCAGTACGGCAAGTCATTGTTGAATTTGTCAACATCTTCCATCTTTTCAAGTATTGATTTGTAGGCTAGACACTGGCTAAAGGTTGCGCTATATCGTAAATGGGCAGAGGTTAGAATTCACGGGCCATTGGATCGGGTCCCAGTAGCTTAATGGTCTACGAGCTAGCTCACCTTGTAACCAGAAGGTCTTGGGTTCGAACAGTGGCGGTGGGTGCGTACTGCTGTGGAAGAGTCCCAAACTAGGACGGAGGAAACAGATGTCCAGTACTCCAGTGGTGGGTTTTCCACTGGTTCTCTAACCAATGAATGTCAGATCATGATGAAATCATGTAACCAATCTTCCATCTTTGCTACTGTAAGAATCGATTAAATCAGTCCATTCGTTTATAAACTTTTACTCCTTATTATTTGACCACCCTTCAAATTGTCTAACATAAGCGAGTAGAAAGAAACTATTCATCACACCAAGTAAGAATGTGGTGTGTACTACTGATAAGATTTATGAGTAGTACATATATAAAGAGATGTTCATCCACATAAAAAACATCAAATAACAGGGAGAGAGAGAGATTTGATGTCAGAGAAAGCAAGTGATACAGAGTTTTTGAAGGAAGGCCACAAATAACACAACAAGGAATGTCTGTGGAAATGGCTCGGTGTTGAAGATAAGGTGTATATAATTTGGCTATATAGAGATACCGAATTCCAAGTCTCTTGTCATCTACCGTTACAAGAATACTTGCCATCCTGGTAGCAATATTCTAAATGGTTAGAAAATTAAGCTCGAATTCCATCACTAATATGGTTGGATTCATTCAATGAGAGAAATAAATTGTTCATAGCACATCGATACGTTACACTCAGTAGTA
Organism: Trichobilharzia regenti; assembly: GCA_944472135.2. Lineage (NCBI taxonomy): Eukaryota > Metazoa > Platyhelminthes > Trematoda > Strigeidida > Schistosomatidae > Trichobilharzia > Trichobilharzia regenti. Next base: position 66,315,715 of record OX235267.1, read on the forward strand.
ATAATCAGGTCAATCGTGTTGGTCATTTAAAACCTGTAGAATTCAGTGATGCTCCCAATGAATGTATTTATACCTAGTGTCTTGGGAAATTCTTAGAGAAAAACGTTGATTTTTACATCACATCATCTGATTGTGTCAGTCTTCGCATAATTCGAGCATAGAATACAGTTTCATAAAATGGCTCATAACATAGGGTTTCCAACACAGTTTAGTTGGTCACAGGTAACTGTCACCCCAAATCCTAATGCTTTAGCACTAGGAATTTCCAGCAACCCCCCCCCTCCACAAACGCACCCAACCCCCGTTAGACATTGATGACGGTTGACACAATTTAATGATCAATTATTCAGCTGATCGATTATTGAATGAAATCGGTTAATAAATATTAATGACTGATATTTTCTCCATGGGAAATGCAGATCGATACAAACAAGATTCAGCGCGAAATTCGCTAGAATGTTTTACACTCTTCATTCGTATAAATGGGAGAGAAAGAGAAGTCCTATCTTTGATGCTTCTTCTATCTCCAACTTGTTGCTTTTCACTTGCATATCTTCCAGTTTGTGGGAAATCAGACATATATCATCATCGGTGAAGTCCAGATCCTCCAAGTTGATTTTGTGTGAGTCCATTTTATGCCTGTTTCCTCATTACCCGTTGTCTGTCTCATTATCCAATCTACTGCAGTCAGGAAGATCATTGGCGATAGTAGACAGCCTTGTCTCACTCCTGTCCTCACTTCGAAGACTTCCGTAAGTTTCCCGTTATGGATTACTTGACATGCAGCATTATCGTACAACTGTTGGATGAGATGTATAATTGTTGTTGACGGGACCCCGTAGTGGCGAGGTAGTTACCAAACCACCTCTCGATCGACGCTGTCGAAGGCCTTTTCAAAGTCGATGAGGTTGAGTGAGGTGGAGAGGTGACATCCTGTATGAAGACAACCGTGGCAACACTATACAGATGACAGATGTATCACATACATGTAGTCTGGAATATCGTGATTAATTTAGGCGAAAATTGTACGATGTTTCCCACTGAAATTATCTGATGTAATTGCATGTCATGCCTTACGCCAATCAATATAACCAGCTTTTATCCAAACTAATACATAGGGCCTCAAGCTACAGGCTTGAAGTTTCTGTGGCAGTGTTTATTTTTACAGGATGGGATTGCTCGCCTCATGACCAACCATTTCTTTTTACCAGCTTTAATTCTAGCTTAGCGAGGTGTAGGAATGCGTCGGCTAGGGATCGAACCCCGGACCATGTGCATGAGCAGCGAGCCTTCCTACCGCTGTGCCACCTACACCATAATCATCCTATATCCCATGAATATTTGTTGTGCTTAGAGGATAAACATGCATAGGGAACTGTGCAGTACAACAATCCAATTCCCTTGTTAATGTATTCAGTCATTTTCCTGTAGAATTTTAAATGAATTTGACCGATGTTTGTCTATGTGTCCTTCACTGGCAGTTCATTTATGACCTCAGATAGTGACAAAAACAACTTTTCACGTGGGTGTTTTCGACTATCGTGAACCTTGAGTAACTAGTTTTATCCATCTAGGTATTTATCAATGGGAAGTGAATGAAATGTACTCATGAGAGGTGTCAACTGATAAATGCACACACACTGTCTCCACTCAACTTTTTATCATGACTGAAAATGACAAGTGAAATCCACACGACAACCGCCCCACCATTTTGTGGATACATTTGTCACGATTATATGGGATCATGTATATTAGGAGACTATTCACAATGTTAATCACATGATTTGTGAGTTGTGACCTATCTAGGTTGAAGATTTTGAGGAATGGAATTAAACCCAATTATTTTGGAACAAACCCTGAATATATGAAACGGACTAATGTAACTTTGAATATCACGCCATGCCACAGAATATCTGTGTCCCCTACATTATGTAATGCACTGAGGTCTCAGAAGTCTTTTATACGTCATTATCCCTAGGGGACACAGAACTACCTGATGTTAACGGACAGAAGCACCTAGGAATCATTGTCAGTGATGATTTGAAAACAACTTAAAATTGCAATCCAGCCTCAGGTTTCATCTAGAATACTGCATACAAGCGGTCAGTCCATGCTTCAAAGAGCAAGCACATATCTTAGAGAGAGTACAAAAGAGTAGGAACCAAATTAGTTAGTGGTATCTCACACCTTCCTTATGATAAGAAGATGGATGATTTAAATTTCGAAGGAAGAGAGGCGACCTAATTCTTTAGCATACCGTATACTTAAGGGTGATTTAGAAACTGACCTTTTCTCCCCTTCCAGAATACATTTATGGGGTCACGGCGAAAAGGTGCTCAAATCAAGGACGATTAAAATACGTGCAGAACTTAGATTCTCTCCTTACCTGATTCAAAAGTATCAGCTCCATCGCTGGATGCTTTCAAAGAGAAGTTAGATATCTGTGCAGAGGTGTACTTTGCAAGGATTAACACAGACCACAAGAGCCTACTATCCTTATCATCTGAATCTATATCTGTGCGTAGCTTGTCGGTTAAACTACTCCTCTCCCACCCCGTCCCTCTGTCTTTTCATAGATTATTTCACTGTTCTACTCATTGAGGGTTACGACAACATGAATCGATAAACGTTGTCACTACATTCTCCATTCCACTTGTTAAACATAGCGACTGAAACGTTCACCTCCCCCCACACCAAAAGTATGGTAGAGGTATGTAGATGACACATTCGCTGTACTTAGAATACAAAATATAGATAGATTTTTCGAACACAGCGACGCAAACGTGGAGGCATTCGAACTGATATTTGGACTTCCGATCATCCCACCCATCCTATGTCAGTAAAAATAGGATTGGTGAAATGTTTAAATGACAGAGCACAGAAACTAAGTAGTACCAAGGGAAATCTAAGACAGGAAGTGATACATATAAAAGAAGCCTTGAAACTTAATAATTACCCGGATAAATTAGTCAGGAAATATGTAAGTAAGTGTAAAAATAAGATAAATAATGATGGCAGCGATAGTGATGATAATAATAATGATAATAATTATAATAGTGATAATAATAATAATATTGATGACGACACCAACAATAAGGAATGTAAATCATCAGTAGTAATCCCATACAAGGAAGGAACCTCGGAAACCTTAAGCAGAATTCTTAGCAAGACAGGAATAAAGGTGACTGGCATTCAGACTGCCCACAAACTCAATTAGAAACAAGTTTTGTCGGTTAAAGGATCCTGCCAGTGGAGCCTTTAAAACAAAACAATTTGGTTTATCTAATACCCTGTCTGCAGTGACTCTCAGGTCAAATACATAGGTCAAACTAGTAGAACAGGGGCAGTCAGACTAGCTGAACCTGAAAACTTAGCAAAATCTAGATTAGTTGACCCGAATAAGATAAGAAATGTAGAGAGTAGTTCCGCTATAGCACTCACTACATGCAGTTACTCAACCATACAATAGGATGGGATAGGATGACAGTTTTAAAATCTAATGTCACAGAGTGAATGGAGAGAGAGAGAGAGATAACAATGGAAGCTTTGTTTACCGAATCAACTGAGAGAGAATATATGTAATAGGAATGATTCAACACCTGTCCATCCGGGAGTCTGGAAATTTCTACTACCCTTACGAAGACAAGTAGGAGAGAACAAAGAAAACTATAAAACTCAAGTTTCGAAGTTCTGTGATTATAATTCATGTTATGGTTATGAAGAATAAATTTTGTTCGAAACCTCGTCATCCAGTAAATAATACCATTTCCCTCACTGTGTGATACATTTAATAAACAAACTAATATGGAATTAAACTCATTGTTTTGAGGCAAACACTGAATACGGAATTGACCAATTTGACCTTAAATACTATCCCATGACTGAATATGTGTTCCCCTGGCACTACATATTTTTAGATGCTTCTTTAAACTACCTATCTCTTCGCCCACTTCATTCTCTAAATTACTGCACTGCTGAAGTAAATTCCTGGATGGTGACTAGCAATGGAATCCAGAATGCCGTTCAGTCAGTCGACAGTAAAGTTCAAAGTCAATGAAATACTCCGACTCTTGTACACGTTGGAGATTACAACAACATGAATCAGTAAACGGTGGCATTATGGAATTCTACAGTCCATTGATCAAACGGCCTACTCACACACTCAGAATATCAAATGCAAAAATACGAGAGACAAAGAAGTACAAAAACTGTCCATCATACTTACCAATATAACTGAAATTCGGTTTCGGATCTTCTTCTCCACTCACTTCTCCGTGTAGAACTCCACCACACAACTGAATATCTCCCAAATGAGATGATCGTTGATTAGGTGGAGGAGGATGACGATGATGCGGAGGATGATGGTGATGATTATGATTGTGACGAGAATGTTGACTGCCTCTGTGAAGTGGAGTTGATTTCATCTGTGGAGAACTGCTTTCATCCAGCGTCACATTACTCCTCTCTCCATTTTGTCGATGAATATAATTATGATATTGAAGGAATAACAGTGAATCAGAGTAATGTGCATTCTCATTAAGTTGACTATGGTGACCACTGAAACGTCCGTCACTGTTGTCGCCATCGTTTTGATGACTGGGTGAATGTTTTGAGTGAAATTGACGATTTGTGTAGAGTGAGTGTGGTGGCGTGTAACTCAGAGTATCCAGCGGTGATTTGATGAAAGCAGAAGATGTGGATGGTGAGGAGTTCATCATATGTACAGTCTGATTTTGTGCATAATAGTTTGTCGATGTGAGATTATTAGGAACATTATTATTACTATTGCAATAGGATTCCATGAATGGTGAAATAGGAAAGGCGTTTGTCGACAGTGTATTGTATGACATAATCACAGTGGAGTGTTGTATGCACCAAAATCGATGTGAATGCTGTGAAAGTAACAGAGATGAAGTTCAGTGGTGACTTGGTGTCTGTACACGTCCTTCTGCTGTGTTTGTGTATATTTGAAAATTAATCAAACAATTTGTTGTCAATGTGAATGTTAATTTTGAGATTAGAAGACATTAAACTATTGATTCTTCTTAACTGTCGCTTCGTTATGGTAGTGGTGGTCAGTTTTGCAATGACTTATGAGTATGGTGATGGAGATGAGAATGTTAGGATGGTAGAGTGAGAGAGGGAGGGAGTGAGGGGTATAGAAGTTGTAAAATATGATGATTTTGCAAACAACAAATCAACAAGTAGATTGGTAGGGTGAGAGGGAGTGCTGAAGAGAGATTGAATTCTCATTGGTTCTCAATTGGCCAATGAGAATCGAGTTTGAACAGACGCATCGTATGCTGATTGGTTAATTTGGATTGAAGTATAAATAATAGTTGGTTGAGCGAACATTATTCATCTATACAATTGGTGCCCATTTGTTTGATTTATTTACCACTACTTCATTGAATTCCGAGTGGAACATAACGGTTGAACAGCACATCTCCATATTATCCTGTTTGCTTCAGTCCTCTTTAGCTGTCTGGCTCCACGAAGTCCATCTGCTCACACTTCCTCTATGTCACGCTTAAATACACACTGAACTTATCGTTTCCCCTCGAGAGCCTGCCCAGTGTGAGTTTTCGCTTAACTGTCTCTCCCGAGTGTATGTTCATAACAATAAGTAATAATAATTTGCTTTATTCTAGAAACAGTACTTGTGGTGCAGTGTGGAATTTTCAGCAATTATTCTACAATATTGCATCTAATTTTATCAAACATTTAAAAGGAATATTTCAAAAAATGAATATAAAGACAACAATAACAAAAAAAATACAAAAACAATAAAACATGCGAAAAAAATACCAAATAGAATGGAAAATAAACAACGATAATAAATAATATTTCAGTATTTGGTAGTGGAAGCTATGATATGTGTATGCGTGGTGAACAGTAACAGCTATAATCATACAAGAAATTATTGAGATGTTCCTAAGAATGTTTATCGCCAAGATGATCAGTTAATTTGATTGAACAACACTAAACAATCATTAAATAAACATTTCAGGGTTGTGTTTTTTATTGTCAGCACTAATGCAGTGTTTGTTGTCGTAGTGTGAGTAATCATGCATAATACAAAAATTTTTAAGATGGTGATAACGGCGTTCACACCCAAGATTATCAGTTAAATAGTGCCGAACAAAAAAACCCACAAAACTAATATTACATGATGGTCAATGGTTACAGGACAATTTTGTAATACTCATAGTGATAATATAGTCGGACCCAGTAGATACACAAAAGAAGGAATAGAATAAAGAATAAAAAAGTAAGCCAATGACAGTAATTTTAGGTAGCTAAGTATGTTTAAGAAGGTTGTTCAGAGTACAAATAAGAGAGTGTAAGGGGGAAATAACAAGGGCCAGAATTATGTTATTAACAACAAAGCAAGTCATAGGTTTCACGCTTAACATTGTCCCTGTCACTTAGAACACGAGCTGGTCAAATATGGTATCGTTGAGTTCCTATACTTGGTTGTACGAGCATATATTATTTTGTACTGATTTCTGGTTCTACCTGATGAGATACAAGGAGAGAGTTGGGAATAGAGGGGGTGTTGGGGGTCAGAGAGTATGGTTTTAGTCCATTTCTCGCATGTATTCAGATGCTTATCCACTAATGTTGTGACGAGCTGACTGAGTTTTACACCCACCACTAGTCCTACTCGTCGAAGTTTCTGTAGCGATTTGGTTGTTTTACAGGGGTAGAGTTGCTAGCATCACGCCCCAACCCCCCCTCTTTACCCGGGCTTGGGACCGGCGAGAAAACTAGTAAGCTGGTAGCCTAGCAAGCTAGTATCTGGCGAGGTTCGTGTGTCGGAGGTGGGATTCGAACCCACGCCCACATCGTGGACCAGAACACCCAGAAGATTACTCTTGAGTCTGGCGCCTTAGACCGCTCAGCCACCCCGACCTTTATTAACAATTGTCTTCGCTGGCTCTATACTGAAGATCAGATGGCCGGGTCGGAAAGAATCACCAACACGAAACTCTGAGTGGGAACAAACAATACAAGAACCAATCGCCCAACAAATATGCAGGAGAAAGTGGAGATGGATCGGACACTCGCTGAAGAGGCCGCCACTGGGTGACATCGCGCGCGTCAAGCCCTCGAGTGGAACCAGGCCGAAAGGGAAGCGGCGTGTGGGACGTCGGTGCAAGGGTGACATGGAGGAGATCGTGTGAAGAGGAGTTGAAACAGTATGGACTAACATGGATGGATGCAGGCGAAAAGTACAGCAGAAGGAAGACAGAAGTGGCAAGTGGAGACGTGCAGTTGAAGCCCTATGTTCCACTAGGAACCCAAGGGAGCAGTAATAACAATAATACTAGTCCTACTAACTACCTTCAACATCCTTCTCAGGATGGTATAGTCCTTTTTCAGTGACCCAGAAAAGACTAACGGGGAGAAGTAATGTAGAGTAGGTAAGATACGAGAGTTCATCCCATCTCTTCTTCCTCCTGCATATCTGTTAAACAGTAGGTTCTTGACTGGCTCGTGTCTGGCTACTTATCGAGCTGAAGAAGGATGCACCTGTAACACCAATGCCAAGTCTCTGAACCACATAGGAGCACTCACTATCACTTAACATTCATGTTTAAAATCCAAATCTTGTTTCTTACGCTGAGTGCTGTATAGATTTCTGCATTGATTCCAGAGTAACGAAAGCCTGTTCGGCCAATATTATGGAAAACTAGGCGACACACTGAACACCTTGAAGAAGCCGAAGAAGTCTGTAGTGAAAATTATTCAGTTGTGTTGTCACTTTTGGTGTCTGACTGAAAGTGTAATTTTTGGGGGATATTCTGATTGAGACGCACTGTGTTCTGTTACAACTAACAGCTGAGTTGTAGTCAACGGGACTTTTGTTTCAAAAGAATCTGTTTGTAATCAGTGTTGAAAAGTCGATTTCTCTAACAAAGAAACTAATATAAATTAGAGTTGAGAATTTAATTGGTGGATGGTGACTAACAGTGGAATTTACCAGGGTAACGCGTATTTCGTCCTATTTGGGACTCGTCTGCCAGCTGGATGTACCTGCAACCCACCAGTGAATGATGATGTTCCCACCGAGGCTCGAACCCACCGCCCATAGTTCCCAACGCCAATGCATTATCTACTGGACCATTTTGGGCCACGATAGCCACCTCTTGTGCAACGGGTCATATTAATTATTGAATTGAATTTTTGATTTTCCCGTCGATTGATTGGACTGAAGGTACATCCAGATGACCAGTACCAAATAGGACGAAATGTGCGTTATCCTGGATTCCACTGCTAGTCACCATCCACCAATTAATTAAATTCTCATTAAATGCCCAGACATCGTTGAAGCATCTACCCAAGAAGCCGATCTGTCAACCTGAGACCGAGCACTTCGGTTCAATCACTCAACGGGAAAATCTAAAATTCAATTTGAGTTGGGAATTATTATGAAAAAGAAAGACATTTGTGCCGAGAAATAGTTTCCCTTCTTATGGTATTCTACAACTGTATTGATAGTTATTGTAGACAGTCAGCAGTCCACTGTGTGTTAAATATGAAAGAATAATCGTTAGACGACATTCCTGGCAATGCGTTGGGTCCCGTTGGCTGAATGGTATATGAGCCAGCTAGTTGGCCTGGTAACCGGAAGATCGTGTGTTCTAACCCCGGTGGTGGGTGCGTCCTGGCCATGATTCCCAAGCACCAGGATGAAACAACTGGCTGTTCAGTACTCCCTGTGGCTGGTTTTCAATGGTTCTCTAACTGATATCAGTCAATCCATGGTCAAACTCGTAAAAATATAGTAATAATAATAATAATAATAATAATAATGATAAGTCACGAAATCTTCTAAGCTATCTGTTAGGGTTAGGCTTGAACCAGAAATATTCTCTCAGATCAGCCGTAACCCCGAGAATATTTCACCAGTAGTGATGGCGGACAACAGATTATTGGACACCTTTAGAGGAGTCTAATATCTAATCGATAAGACAAGCACCTCATCCATCTCTGGTTGTTGTTTTTGTTGTTGTTTTTTATTTTATTGATTAACACGAATTCCTGGAAATGAAACTGTACACCAACTGATAAATTGATAGAATTCAGTCTGCACCAAACACAAAGGACTAGACACATTACACTAGTTAGTTACTGACTAGTGTGCAATCAAAAATAATTCAATACAGTCCTACAGGAGGTCAATCGCGAGCCAGCCCGAATAACTACTCAGTGGTAACGTCTCTGACTGCAGGCAGCACTGGCTGACGCGGGTTTCAATCTCAGAGGGCACTTGAGTTCCTTCAAGGCGGTTGGAGATACGCCATGTTGACTGACTGACTGACTGATGAGTCCCAACTAGCACGAAACCGAGGTCAGACGAGGCTTCCTGTGGCCGATTACCTCCAACTGTTTAAATGAACTTTCCTTCTCCTCATCATCATCATCATCATCATCATCAAAAGAATGCTTGAGCGGGTATATTTCAACTGAGAATTCTGCCTTTCACTTTGCTTAGTAACTCCCTCCCTCTATAGAAGATAACGACTTCTGTGTTAGGGGTGTGCAGTTATTTTTGTTATAATACGAGAAGGAAAGAAAGAAGATTGTCAAACTACAGGTCAATAACAAAAATTGATGGGTACTTTCAAAACTCATGAGATGAGTCAACTCATTGATGACGTCATTACTGTATATACATAACTGAATTCCTCCATGCCTCCTCCTTCTTGTCCATTGTCTCCATGTCACTGTGAGTATCCTACGACACGAATCAAATAGAAAATAGATAACAGGATAATAATAATAATAATAATAGTAATAATAATAATAGTTATTATTACAGAAGTGAAATTATGGTGATCATGAGTGAATCCGAAAAATGTAGTCTATCATTAATTTCTTCCACAATGCCGGTATTTCTCCTCTTCTCCCACAATCTGTCTCCTTCCCCCCACCCCACCCCCACACACACACTCTGCTTTAATCGATTTTTTGCTACATAGTAACAGGAAATATATGTATATATATTATATATTGATCGTATATTATTCTATATATACAACTATGAGATGGAATGCGACAGATAACTGTCCACTTGGTGACCGCTATCAATCAATGAGCCTAGTAGATTTGTAAGGAGACACATGAACACCAAGTACAATAAGGAAAAACTGGCAGCAGTTGAAAAGAAACAAATGTTAATGAAACTGCATTTTAATGTGGACGTGGCTAGCGAAGTCTCACATCTGAGATTATCCAGAGCCATAAAACGGACTTACACTACCGCCACCCTGTGTTTATCATTTTCCAGCCGACCAAATTATCATTGCTCAAGTGAAAAATAAGCTACCTAGTTAGCTGTGCCACTTCTATGTGTATCTATAAATTTAGTTGCTTCTGTGGAGACAGAGATATAAAGGGCGAACAACTAGTCAGTTTAACAAACACGCATTAATGAGCATCTTCCTTCATGGTTCGGTAAAGGTCAAATAAAATCCATACGAAGTTCTATTTTGGCTGATTTGATTGATGATAGTGGTCACCAAGTGGACAAAAATAGTCCCTTGAAAGTTATCTATCGCATTCCATCGAGTCTTTCGAACGGAATTCGAATCCGTCTTTTACACATAGCCAAAGCTGATATGGGAATTAATTCGAGAGGACAATCCTAGTGTCTTTGCATACAACAAAAGAAGTTTGTTCTACCTTTGTCTCTCCGTTGGCTTAGCCTAGGTGAATTCTATTCAAAAACCCTCCCACCCTTACTTTTATGATATTTATTTAAACTCTGATTATCTGTCCACTTAACCTACCTTTAGTATTACGTAACTTTTAAGATTTGACCTAATTTATTTATTGGATTGCCTACTGATATGTATCCACATATATATATATATATATATATATATGTGTGTGTGTATGGTGATCTCTCTTTATGTTTGCTCGCTTAGTCTGTGACCATTTCACTTGTATGAACCGGTCTCCTTTAACAATGTATATTCCCCTTATATTATATATAATATGAGTGTTTGTTGACAGTCCGTTGCTTGGTGACATATATCCATATTATATGTGTGGTTGTTGACAAGTCTGCTATATTTTGCTATGTATATTTGGATCGACACTCCATTATAATTAGCCATTCATGTTAAGACTGTCTATTGATTTGTTCACACACTTGTCTGGACATTCATATATATTTCACTCACACAATTTGTGTGACACATTTGGTGTGATACCACTTTTGCATTCTCCTTGTGTTTGGAAAATAGAAGTATCATCGCAAACCTAGTGGTTTTCTGATTTCCGCCTTCTCGCGTCAGGACTATTAGTTTCTCGACCAGACCATAACAATAAATTAGCGACGAGTACATAACACCTACATATACACATATTACTCCCTCTGTTATTCTTATCGCCATCTGCATAAACCTTATTATCAATATTTTGTTATCATTATAATCATCGTTATTAACTACGTTCAAAACAGTTACCACATTATTATTATTATTAAAATTTTTATATATAAATCTATGTAAATCAGGGTAAAGCCTGAAGAAGATCTAATTGAAAACAACAATATTGTTCGCCTGTTATATGTCTTGTTGTAATATTATAAATGGGAGAGATTGATAACAGCGGAAGCTTTGTTTATCGAATCAACTGCAAATCAACACGTGTAACAGGGATGAATCAACGCCTGTTCACCCAGACACCATCTGGAAAATTCTATTACCCCAATGACGACGACAAATTAGGAGAGGACAAAGAAAACAACTATAAAACTCAAGTTTCAAAGTCGTGTGATCACAGTTCATGGTATGATTATGAACAACAATAAATTTTGTTCGAAACTTTGTCATCCAGTAAACAGTAATACTGTTTCACCAACTGTGTGATACATCTAATAAACAAATTAGTATTGGAATTATTTACTACCATAGTGCCCAAGTTTTATGTTTATCAACCACTACTACTTTACGTTCCGAGTAGAACATAGGGCTTCAACAGTACATCTTCATTTTATCCTGTTTACTTTAGTACTGTTTAACTGTCTGCCTCCACAAAGCCCACGTGTTCTCACTTCCACCATGTCACGCTTAGACACTCACCGAACTTGTCGTATTTCACCAAAGAGGTTTCCTATTCTTCTTCGACTGTTCAGTTGTCTATATATGTCACTGTTATTATAGTGAATTTTAGTTGAATATTGTCTCGTGGAGGTTGGAGAGGATGGAATATAATTGGTGTAATCCTTGATTCAAAAAATCAAATCAGACACTTAAAATCTGAGAAAAACCACCACGGATATTGAAGTTAATATTGTATGAGTTTACTGATAATTGGGCATGATTTCTTCATCTTCCTAACCTCATCAACTTTTCTGTTCAAGCATTGGTTTTTGTAAGGATTTGATTGATTGATTACAGGATTTTATTATGAGCTGACATTGGTTGGTTAGAGAACCATTGGGAAACCTGTACTGGGAGTACTGGACAGTCAGCGGTTTCGTCCTAGTTTGGGACTCTTCAGCAGCACGCACCCATTGCTAGGGCCCGAGCCCAGGATCTTCTGGTTACAAGGTGAGCTGGCTTGTAGATCATTAAACCACTGGGACCCGACTGATCCAATGGCCAGCCAGCCCATGAATTCTAACTTCTGCCAATTCATGACTTAGTGCAATCGCTGACCAAGGCGTCTTTGGCGAATATTTGTCCTCACATCCGACCTACTGTGTGTTTTTAGTGTAATCAGTTTATGACGCAATCAGAAAATCAATCACTTTGTATATAGTTTCGAGTAATTATCTGTTATCGACTGGCTCTTTTTCTTTTCTTTTCTGGTGCATTTTACAGTTTGAGTCAAATGTCACATTAATCGCACACATCAAAAACTGCAAATCTTTGTTCAATACTACTCTAGATCAGATGGCTGGCCGACCAGAAAAGATCAACAACAAGGAGGGATCTCTGGCAATGAAGGAACCAACCAACCAACCAACCCAGCAGCAAATATGCAGGAAGAAATACAGGTGGATTGGAGGCCATACTCTGAGAAGACAAACCATCATCAAGTGAATGACATCCATCACACGCCAGGCCATCGCTCAAGTGGAACTCAAATGGTCATCAGTGTGAGGGTGACATAGAGGAAGAGGAAGTCATAAGAAAAGAGGAGATGAAATCATGTGGACAGACGTGGATTGAGGCGATGAAAACTTTGGTGGGGAAACTGACGTAGTTGAGACGTACGGCTGAAACTCTATGTTTCTCCAGGAACTAAACTAGATAATAATAATAATAATATAATAATAATAATAATAATAATAATAATAATAATAATAATATACAAGAGTTGGTTTGTAAGGATCAAATTTGTTTTTACGAGTTTGGCCACGGATTGACTGATATCAGTTAGAGAACCATTGAAAACCAGCACTGGAGTACTGGACAGCCAGCTGTTTCATCCTATTTTTGGAAATCATCGGCAGTACCTACCTGCCAGTGGGATGCGAACCCAGGACCCTCCAGTTACAAGGCCAACTAGCTGGCTCGTATACCATCCAGCCACTGGGACCCGACCCGACTCAATGGCCAGTCCATGAATTCTAACTTCTGCCAGTTCGTGATTTAGCGCGACCACCAACCCATATCATAGCTGGGACATCCATCCTGACGCCTGACTGGATGGACCTCATTGGTCACGACGTTTCACTTACTAGAACTCCAGAAAACTCCGTCCTGTAGCAAGTCACTGGCGAGCATCAAATTAATTTTCTATAGTTGGTTTGTAAGGATTAGATTTGCTTTTACGAGTTTGACTACGGATCGATAGTAGTTAGAGAACCAGTACTCCCTGGGGCTGGTTTTCAATGGTTCTCTAACTGATATCAGTCAATCCATGGGCAAACTCCTAAAAATATAGTAATAATAATAAGTCACGAAACCTTCTAAGCTATCTGTTAGGTTTAGGCTTGAACCAGAAATATTCTCTCAGATCAGCCATAACCCCGAGAATATTTCAGTAGTGATGGTGGACAACAGATTATTGGACACCTTTAGAGGAGTCTAATATCTAATCGATAAGACAAGCACCTGATCCATCTCTGGTTGTTGTTTTTATTGTTGTTTTCTTTTAAATTTTATTGATTAACACGAATTCCTTGAAATGAAACTGTACACCAAATGATAGATTGATAGAATTCAGTCTGCACCAAACACAAAGGACTAGACACATTACACTAGTTAGTTACTGACTAGTGTTCAATCAAAAATAATTCAATACAGTCCTACAGGAGGTCAATCGCGAATCAGCCCGAATAACTGCTCAGTGGTAACATCTCTGACTGCAGCACTGACTGGATGACGCGGGTTCGAATCTCAGGATGAGAGACATGAGTTCCTTCAATGTTGCAGAGACGCCTTGATGACGAGTACCAACTAGCACGAAACCTTGGGTCAAGCAAGGCTTCCAGTAGCCGATCGCCTCCAACTATTTAAGTGATCTTTCCTTCTCATCGTCATCATCAAAAGAATGCTTGAGCGGGTATATTTCAACTGAGAATTCTGTCTGTCATTTCACTTAGTAACTCCTTCACTCTATAGATAACCACTTTTGTGTTGGTGCTATGCAATTGTTTTAGTTATTGATATGAGAAAGAACGAAAGAAGATTGTCAAGCTACAGGTCAATAATCAAATTGATGACTACTTCTCAAACTGGAATCAATCAATACGCTGATTACGTCATTAGTAAATATATAACTGAATTCATCCATGCCTCCTCCTTCTTGTCCATTGTCTCCATGTCATTATGAGTAGCCTACGACACGAATCAAATAGAAAATAGATAACAGGATAATAATAATAATAGTTATTATTACAGAAGTGAAATTATGGTGATCATAAGTGAATCTGAAAAATGTAGTCTATCATTAATTTCTTCCACAATGCCGGTATTTCTCCTCTTCTCCCACAATCTGTCTCCTTCCCTCCACCCCACACACACACATACACACTCTGCTTTAATCGATTTTTGCTACATAGTAACAGGAAATATATGTATATATATTATATATTGATCGTATATTATTGTATATATATAAAACTATGAGATATTCTGTTACTGAGGTTATGGAAATGATAAGACATTGTAAAAGTGTGAAGGAGACAGTTAGGCAACTGAAATTATCATTGACTAATGAACATGACAATTATTGTGTAGACACGGCGGGGTGGGGTGGAGTGGGTGGGATGTACTTTCATAGCGAATATCCTGATAGAAGTGATGTCTACCTGTGTGTGTGTGTGTGTGTGTGTGTGTGTGACTGGAATGATTGTCAGATGGAGAGTTTTGTATTTGAATAGATAAAAGGGTTAGAAATTGTACTCTCACATCAGTTGGTGTGATTCCTGTGACAGTATCATTAGGTTTCTCCATTCAGTAATAGCTATCTGCATTGCTAGATTGTAGGATAAACGTGTTCTGTGTACTGCTCCCGTTTTCCTGTCAACAGTGATACTATTATGACTGTTATTGTTCCCTCGGGTTCTGAGTGGAACATAGGACTGGCTTCAACAACACATCTCCACTTTGTTCTATTTTCTACTCTCCTCTTCAGATGGGTCCACCATAGCCCAAACTCTCCCATCTCCACCTCACCACACGATTTTCTCCATGTCATCGTCACACTGACGACCAACTTGTCACCTTTCATTCGGATTCCACTGTGAGTCATGTCCTGCATTGCACACGATGTCATTAGACGGTCTCCTCAATGTATCCCCGATCCTTCCATCTCAAGTTTCTCCTACATATATTTGTTGAGCGATCAGCTCTCGCCTCTTGGTGGGTTTGTTCCCAGCCAGTCAGAGTTTCTTGTGGCTAATTCTTTCTCACCGGCTGGCTATTCAATCTTCAACATGAAGCCAGCCAACATGGTGGCAGCTGTTAATGAAAGTCTGCAGTGGCCTGTTGGAAATCCTTTACGTGACTGACACGCAGTGCAAGTTTCTGACCCATATAGAAGAAGTGACTGACTGACTGACTGACTTCACACTGATGGTGTTGAAAATTTAAATCTTCTTCTTTATGCTGGCTGGCTAAGTGAGCGCAGAAGATTTCGTCAAAGTGGTTTCAGGTTGATGAAGGCATATCCTGCCTTCCCCAATCTGAGTAACATTTTGACATCTTCGTCCGTTCCACTGGCCTGTAGGTGAAACGACACTTCCCATTTAAGTGAAGGAGGTAACTAACCTCTGTCAAATGCCTCCCGTTGATGGTGATTGGTGCTGGTTGTTGTTGTGGGGGTGGTGGTGGTGGTTCGTTGGTTATCTTCATCACCTTCGTCTTCTCTATTTTCCCCTGGGTTCCTGGATTCGCTGTCAACCTACCTCTTCGGCCAGTTTGTTGGTTTTCACCTGTAAATCTTTGAGTTTGTGTGACACTAAATATAAACCATCCATGCACGAAATCCAGATCTTCTAGAGTCGCGTTATCGGCCAGTCCAACGTATTCCTGTGTTCTCACTCCCCACCCACACACAGTCTGATGTATAATCCAGTCACTTCACCACAATTAAGAATATCATCGTGAGTGATAACAGGCAGACAGCTCTGTCTTACTTCTGTATGCACTTTGAAAGCCTCACTGAATTTTCCGTTGTGGATCACCTGACACTAGGCAGGAATTGTCATATAATCAGCCAGCTGTTGAATGAGGTTGATTAAGACTTGTGCACTGTACGCCGTAGTGTCGAGACAGTTAGTTTCCAAATTACGTCTCAGTCAACTCTATCTATCGAAGTCAATAAAGTTGAGGTAGAGTGTGGTTTGACTGACATTCTATGCACTGTTCGATGACGATGGCTGATGTACAGTCGTTGGTGTTAACGCAAAATGTGTGTGTGTGGAATTAACCTATTGGAATCCTTGTATAAGAGTCAGATTACCCGTATAACTGATGACCAGTAGAGATGACTCATGTGTATACCAGTGAAGAGAGCCATGGTTTAATAGATGTTTATGTCTGATAGTGGCATCATCATCATCATTGAACAGAGCTTAGAATGACAGTCAGCTCTCTGTCTCAACTTCATTGAATTTGAATAATAAATATTAAGAGAATATCCTTTTGACAGCGTTGATTGAGAGGTGTGATTTGGCAACTACTTCACTACTACGGGGTGCTACCAACAAGTATACATCTCATCCAACGACAGTGTTACATGCCAAGTAATCTATAAAAGGGAAACTCATGGATTCCTTCGAAGTGAAGACGGGAGTAAGACGAGGCTGGCTGGCTGCCTACTATCTCCAATGATTCTCTTGATTGCAGTAGACTGGATAATACGACAGAAAGCGGCATGGGCTACTATGAGACAAGCATTAAATGGACCCACACAAAAAACTTGAAGGATCTGGAATTCGCCGATGATATATATATGGTTTCCCACAAACCTGAAGATATGCAAGTGAAAAGCAACAAGTTGACGGCAGAAGAAGCATCAAAGATAGAAGGGTCTTCAGGTGAACGTAGAGAGAACAGGGGCAGGTGATGAAGATTCCTGGCCAACAGCAACACCAGTAATAACAACAGACAACAATCAGCCAGCATAAATGGGAGGAATCTGAAAGAAGCAACCTCCTTTACCTACCTACCTGAGAAATATCATTTCAACTTTAGGCGGAGAGAACTGACGACGATATGAAGGCAAGGATCTGGAAAGCAAGGCAAAATTTCATCTCTCTCAAGTCTGTGTGGAGATGAACAGCACTCAGCATGAAAATGAAAATAAGATCCGGATTTTCAACTCCAATGTGAAGTCAGTCAGTGATACTCACTGTATGGATCCGAGACTTGGCGCGTCATAAAGAGCACCTCAAACAAACTACAGACCTTCATCAGCAGCTGTCTTCGCCCAATAATCAAGATCAGATGGCCGGCCACAAGAGATCAGCAACATGGATTTCTGGGAGTAACCAACCCAGCTGGAACCAATTGTGCAACAAATATGCAGGAAGAAATGGAGGTGAACTGGCCATACTCTGAGGAAACCATCAAGTGAGTGACATCACTAGACAAGCCATTGCTCGAGTGGAACCTGAAAGGGAGGCGGCGAGTTGGTCGTCAGTGCAAGGGTGACTTGGAGGAGGTCATGAGAGGAGAGGAGATAAGAGCATATGGGCAGACGTGGAGCCAGGTGAAAACGTTGACCGAGAACCGAACGCAATGGAGACGTGTGGCTGAAGCCCTATGTTCCTCTAGGAATTAAAGGACATAATAATAATAACTGATGAGACTTCAAATTCACTCACTTTGGATAGCGTGTGAGCTTATCAATACACTTCCCCTGTCTAAAATATTCTGTATTTAACTCTTTGTTACATTTCAGAAGAATTGTTGAGTAGGATCATAATGAGGAATTTCCATCTACAAGACCTGAGAATAAACATTACGAGAATTAAAAGAAGTCATTTACAGGTAGCCTACAATCCTCAGTCAGTGTAGTAGACCATAACACAACCACACACCATCGACCAGTATTCCATCACCCTGTGGGAAATTGTCAACACGAATTAGTCTACTCCTACTGGGCATATTATCAATGAATGAAGAATTAACATCACCCATGTCATTCAATCAATCAATATTCTCATTCTTCCGCTGACTAGTATGGTATCTTAAGCTCCAGGTTCAATAATTATGCTTGGACTAAGTGGTACTCAGAAGAAACAAACGCGGGAAGACCAGACATGTTGTGGGCCTGAAAGAGGGTGTATTGATAATATATCTTCATCCTTCGACAGATTCTGGAACATAGGCATACGAACTGACACGTCCAATACTTGGCATATTTCTTGACACGAAAGTGGAATTCGACTCTACTGACTGACAGGTACTATGGAAATGTTCACTGGTAAAGGGAGTGACAAGAAAGTGCATCACGTTAATCGACCATGTAAATGTTTATGGACAGTTGTCACTTGAAATTATGACAACCAGTGGTTTCTGTGGTGGGGATACCCGTTATCCCCATTTTTGTTCAGTTTCACCATAGATGTACTAATCAGATTGTCCCTATAACTGAATTTAGAGACTTAGATATTGTTACGAGGGAACAGTCTTCTTGGCGGCAAAGTTAAACTTTCGACACCACTAACAACCAATCAGCAAACTACCTTGAAGAGGACCAATCACATTAAAGAGGCATTTATGGTAAATGGAAACGTATATTTATAGAAAAAAGGATGAAACGGTTACAAGGGGTATCTTTCTCGAATGTGTGAGAGAAACATCTCCCAGTTTAGCATGGGACTGTGAATGGAGAAGTCACACCACATCCTGTACATATATTCATCTAAATGACTATAAATGAGATCCTCTTGAGATCCACTTATAGCCCTTATCCTGTTTTTCAAGCGGCCCAAAAACCCTTCAGTGGAATTCTTATGAGTCCTCGTAACGGAATTCACCCAGCAAACAAGTGATTTTCTCTATTTTCCACGATACAATATCTCTGCAATGCTGGTACCACTGAACTGTTGAGACGAGGCTATTCTCTGTCTCAGCAGATGCTGCTCTCACCGGCACAACTACACCCAGTAGTTGCAGATATACAAAATTAGGGAGATGGGACCTAGAGAAAAAAGTTCCTACGAAATATTAAAATTATCAGCTTACCCTCTCTAATGTTAACACGCTTCAAACATATAGCACAACGATGAACAAATCCATCAGTTGATCTTCTAAAGTTTTTTAAAGTCATGATACCACCACACGAACAAGTTCGCTTCTTCCGGAGCAACCGTAAATCCAGGCAATACTGGAAAACACTGTCATCCTCTAATTGCAAACATAACCTTGTAAGGGCACGCATTAGAAATGAATCAAGTTCTATACAACATTGAACTACATTCTTGAATCTCAATGGATAATTCGATGTCGTTCGCTGATAGGTAGTTAGTGGTGATTAATGTTTAACTTGCCCTTCTTGGCTTAGAATATGCAGATGATATAGTCCGCCTAGGTGAAGACGTCTTCAACATACAGAACCTTCTAAATACCTTCAGTAGAAAGGGAAAGAGTTCTACTTTGTGATCATGAACCTCTAGACTATTATGAGTATGATAAGCGTCCGAAAGAAATCTATTTAGGGTGTCGTATTCCAAGTATTTGTGTCAATTTTGGAATTTAAAATTCCAGCGAACCTCAAATTATATCGATTCACAGATCAGAGATTCACGTGTTCATTTCAGCTTCATACATAATAACCTGAAAATAACCAAGTCAATTACACAGCTCCCGTTATCATAAAAGAAAGAATTAGGTCATCTGAAATTCTAATACTGCATTAACTTTGACGCCTGACAATGGACGTTTCATTATCATAATAGTCAATACTGTCAGTGTGGTGAGAGCAGGCTGCTAGCCGATTGGTTGGCACTAATCTACGTTAAGGTCTAGGTCACTAATATGGGCCGTGAGAAAATATGAACAAGCCTGAGTCAACAACCAATCACAGCAAAGTTAACGTGGCAAAATATGATTCGCAGAGAGAACTCTATTTGTCAATGAATCCCGAAACAACCAATCAGAAGCCTGCGTTTGTCTACCTAAACAACCAATCAGATGACTGCGCTTGTCTATAATAATGTAGTTGAAAGATGTATAAATACGTGTTGATTTTCATAATAAAACGATCTGTTGCCTGGCCCTTGTCTTCTGTTGTTACATCAGTAGTAACACTTAACACAAGTTGTCTTTTCATTGTCACTTTTCAAATATTTGTTATCATTATCTAAATAAGTGGATATTTATCTGTAGAGACAGAATGTGGATTTTCCGGAGTATATTCGTGCAGGCGGCTTAGAATGTCTTTCAGAATAGATTTCGCGTTCTGACGAATTGATAATCTTCAACTGAAGTATGTGTACACGTGTGCAGATATTTCTGCAGGAGACATTTTCTGACCAAAAGGAGCCTTTAAGCTATTGCTGAATTTTGAATTCCCATTGCGTGGAATAGTCCTTCGAATGAGACAACTTAGGATAAGTAGAGTTAATATCCAGGTCTGATTGACTTCCGAGGCACTCCTAAACCTCACCTCGTTTGCTAGCCAACAGCAAACCCACTCCCCACCCCCCCCCGCCTGTCAACAGAAAATGAGGGAAGCTTGGGTGTATCAAATTTAAATTTTTCAAATTTTGATTACAGCTTGATTCCACACTGTATATTTTTTTGGTACAAGTATGGAATTTTCAGCATGTGATATCGGTGACTCAAATTCTGCAGGCCGACTATTGATATCAGGTGTGCATCGTTAGGGGTTTGAACTCCGGACCATGTGCATGATCGGCGAGAGTCCTAACCGCCGTGCCGCCGACACGCATTATAGTTTCAAATGACAGATTAATGACAAAAATGTTCTTCTCGCCAACGTCCTTTTTCAGCAGGTGCTATAGTTGTATGACAGTACTAATTAAGAAAATATTGTTATTGACAAGGTTAGTGCTGTTTTAAATTACATCGAATCAGTATTAACGACAGATTATATTTCAAAAGTATCCGTAAGAGAAAAATAATATGCAGTAATGTAACACTAAACTAATTATCAGGTAAATTAAGAGAATAAATATAGAATTTCTGAATTTATAGATTCGACAGCAGACAAGGATAGCGATAATGGCTGGACCATCGTCTGCTTCTTTTAAACGTAGACCTCTGGCTAAATTAAGTGAATTGAAATGGCCTTGTTTGTTTGGAGTGTCCACTATCTAGAATCTCTTTAATAGTTTATTCGATACCAGAGAGATGAAAGAGGAGGATTCTTCAATGTTACCTTTGTGAACTGTTTCCACGAGGTTGTTCAACACAGAAATGTTGATGGTTTAGAAACACCTTTATTTAATCACACTGCTAGGTGTTCCCGAGCACGAAAAATCAAGAAATTGAAATGTGTGTATATAAATTACAATGTTTTTTTAAAAAGTAATATTATTATTAAACCATGAAATGTTGTTTTCAGAGCGCTTAAAAGTGTTGAAATTGAGAAGAGAAATAGCACTATCTATGCCTGCTAAGTACGTCAGTGGCACAGCGGTTAGGACAGTCGCCGACTATGCACATGGACCGGGGTTCAATTCCCGGCCGACGAGGCACTCTTTCACCTCACTAAGCCAGTAATAAAGCTAGTAAAGAGGAAAAGTTGGGCATGAGGCTGGCTAGCAACCCCATCCTGTAAAAGTAATCAACACTGCTACAAAAAACTTCAAATCTCTAGCTTGAAGGCACCCTATATTTCACTGGGAACTTGAAGGAATAAAAAAAAATACCTGCTAACTACCATGAAATGTTGGGAATCACATAAATCTAAAAGTCATTAGCTATCTTCACTATAACCAGTGAACCTTGACAACTTTCGCGTCAACTGTAATAATTACTGACGAAATTTTAATCGCTGTCTTGCGGTCACAATAAGAATTATATAAAATAATGATGATCGAATGAGCTGTGTTGGTTGCAACGATTTGGGAACTAACAATAATGGCGTCGGTTGTATACTCGTTTGATAAAAAGCAGCCACTGTCATAAAATGTGAATAACAATTAACTGTGGGAACAGTTCGAAAAATTCCAACAACACTGTTGGTAGTTTGAATAAGTATCCTTTCTTCCAATCCCCAGGTAATTTGCCCTCTTTCCACACCTTCTCCAGTAATGGCGTCATCAAGTCCGCTGTTGTCTCTGGGTCCATTTTCAATCCTTCTGCTGGGATTCCATCTAGCCCTGTTGCTTTTCCAGCTTTTAGCATATTGATAGCGTTCAGGACTTCTGATTTCCTCGGGTGGGGGGGGTGATGTTCACTAGTAGTTCTGCTTCCGTTGTTGGCATTGTTGGGCGCGTTGTAGGTGGCGGTCGATTTAGAAGTCTTTTGAAATGTTCAGCCCAGTGTTTTCTTTGTTTCACCTCTTTGGTGATTGACTTTCGATTGTCATCCTTGACTGGCTTAATCTGTGTCGAACTTTTGCCCGATAGGTGCCTAGTTGTTTGTTAGAGTGTGGCGAGGTCTCCTTTGCCTGCACTACAGCTTGTTCTGCTTCACTTCTCATGGTTTCATAATATTTTCTTTTGTCTTCCCTGACACTATTCTTCACTCTTTTGTTCAGCGTATTGTAGCTTGCATTCAACTTGTGTTTTTGTTGCTCGTCGGTGCACTGAATAATCTTTTGTTTCACCATCCTTTTCTCTTCTATTAATTTCCAAGTGTCCGTAGAGAGCCAGTGTTTGCCCTGCCTCTTCTTTCTGCCTAGAACTTCCATGCAGGTTTGGTCACTATCCTGGGTGCGATCGCCTCACATTGCATCAGGGCCTTCCTTTGTTGTTGGTCACGTCATGATAGCCACGCCCTCGGTGTGCGTGTGGTTGTCTTCTGGGTGACCGGAGTAAATCACTGACTCACCCGTTGACAATTTGGTGAGTGCATTCCCGTTCCATCTGCTTTCACATATTCCCAGTACTTGAATTCCGTATGTTTTCATTTCGTTTGCGATCTGGGCAGCTCTGCCAATCTCGTACATAGTGCGGACGTTCCATATCCCCACACAGACGTTTTCTTTTGGCACAAGGAGATTCATCGTGCTGAAGTTTCTGTAGCAACTCTGTTTACAGGGTGGGATTGCTAGC
This sequence comes from Trichobilharzia regenti, assembly GCA_944472135.2. Taxonomy (NCBI): domain Eukaryota; kingdom Metazoa; phylum Platyhelminthes; class Trematoda; order Strigeidida; family Schistosomatidae; genus Trichobilharzia; species Trichobilharzia regenti. Next base: position 66,339,383 of record OX235267.1, read on the forward strand.
CTCACGCCTGAGAAAGGAATTGTTACATTAACATAAAGTTTAGAGAGGAGCGACCTTGATGGTTGCTCCCCTTAAAATCGGAAAACAAGGGATAAAACAATCAGAACAACACCAGCAAAAGGAAAATAATTCAGAGCAAAAAGAGACAACAACGATACAATACAACAACATGAAATACAGTTAAGCACAGTTAACTAAAATGATACCAAAACCACATATTGCCCATACTCTGAGGAATCCATCAAGTGACATCACTAGACAAGCCATCAGTCTTTATAATCAGTAAACCTGCTCAGTTGTTGATAAACAAGTGACCACTACTTGTAAGCACAAATCAAGGTAGCTAACTCACCCACCCACCCACCCACACACACACACACACACAGAGCAAAAACAAGACTAGCCATCTCCGCTGAAACTTCAAAGAATCAAAAGAAGTCGGCATATCTCGAGTACCTGTATGTGGGGATTCTGAGTGTAGTAAAAATATTTCAGATGTGTCGATCTATTCCCGTTACAGTCCACTTTTATTGTACACTGTGGTTTGATGAGACATGGAAAGATCTTTAAGCGTATTTATTCATTATTACTATTGTAACGCTGTTTGTACATCTGCTATTTTTTGAGTTCCTGTCTAATTTTTCGTGTGACAACCATTTGGAATTTTAATCTTACTAACACATTTAGACATACACACACACACAACGTATTGGCTAGGTGACTTGTACTTAACAAAAGCAAGTCCAGGAGTTTCCTCAGGTGTGACGTAATAGTCTGTCTATGCCAACTGTTATTGTCTCCATTATTACTTCAATTTAGATTTCGTCACCAACCGACCTCAATTAGAGAGATTATTGAAAATCAGGTAACACTACCGGACAACAGTTTCATCACACTTTGGAACTCTTCACAAATGCCCATCCAAGACCACCCCCCCATCTCTCAGAAATCCAACCCGGTACCTGTATGTTATGAGTCCGAAGTCGTTAAACATCCAGCCACTTGGACCGGACTGTCAGTTCATGATATAACACTACGCTGAACCAGCACTTTCAGTTGAATGTCCATTTCACAGCTTCTCAATACACAGTTTCAGGACACCCATCCATACACCCAGAAGCCACACGCATGAGGTGGATATTGATTGATTGATAACTTAGATTATGAGCATTCCTTGTAGGGATTTGGATTAATTATCATGTGTCAGAATCGATTAATTTGTTTATTGTGTGTGTGTGTGTGCGTGTGTGTATATTATTGATTAGTTTATCTTGTATAATTGAGTGAACTCAACTTTCACAAATAATCAACTCAATATAAATTAATGTGTGTATCTGAAGTGGCTTCTTGATTCGACATACCTAATGAGATTACCATTATTATTATTATTATTATTATTATTATTATTAATTGATAATCGATGATTGATTTTTATTTGTTTTTTCCTCGTTTTGTTTTCGGTGACCACCACTTCTCTGTGTGGATTAAAGCCTGGTAATCCTCATATAAAAATGTTTATTTTGTCTAAGTGTTTGTAGGCAGTTGTATTGTTATTTGTGTGGATGAATAATGAATGGATAATGCGCTTTTAGTCACCACAATATGATGCCACTTCATGGTATGATTGACCTCTACACAACCACTCATACTGCCACTATGATGACTGACACCACAGTGTGTTAGAATTAATCCTAAACTGACTAACGCCTTCATCATTCATCCTTCATCAAATGTCAATCGAATATGGAAGGAAGTGGGAATCCACTTCACAAAATGAGTGTGGCTAGACATACACAATGAATGAATGAATGAATGAATGAATGAATGAATGAATGAACGTATCTGATGATTGGACGAAAGTAGATGGATATACAGGCACACACACACACACTGTACCTACACTTAAGAATTAAGCCTAATTAATGAATTAATTAGTCGATCAATACCCGTTGCATATTACACATAATAAATAATGAATAGATAGACATACGCAGCAGACACACGCACACGCACACACATACACTGACACCAACACTGACAGTGGCAGATTCACACGAATATCGATTTAATCAGCTTAAATATTTGTTAGAAGTGGATAGATGACTTTTATGAGTAATTCTTCTAGTGATAAAGCAGAGAAGGAATAGAAAGAAGTAGATGGAGGGTTCAGTGATGTTTTTTTGCTTTTGTTTTAATTGGAGTATTAATTTAAATGTGTGAAAAGTATTAGAAGGAGAGAGAAGGTTGTGTGCACTTGATATTGGACGAAGTGGTTTATTTATTAATTTTCTTTTCATTTGAGTGCTTTTTTGTTTGTATACAATTGGTGGATGGTGGCTAGCAGTGGAATCCAGGATGCGCATTTCGTCCTATTTGGGACTCGTCAGCTGGATGTACCTGCATTTCTCAGTGAGTGATGATGTTCCCACCGAGGCTCGAACCCAGTACCCATAGTTTCAAACGCCAAAGCGTTATCCACTAGACCACTTGGGCCACGAGAGCCACCTCTTGTGCGACGGGTCATATTAATTATTGAATTGAATTTTTGATTTTCCCATCGATCGATTGGACCGAAGTGCTCGGTCTCAGGTTGACATGTCGGCTTCTTGTGCAGATGCTTCGACGATGTCTGGGTATTTAGTTAGTATACAATTGGTGGATGGTGGCTAGCAGTGGAATCCAGGATGCGCATTTCGTCCTATTTGGGACTCGTCAGCTGGATGTACCTGCATTTCTCAGTGAGTGATGATGTTCCCACCGAGGCTCGAACCCAGTACCCATAGTTTCAAACGCCAAAGCGTTATCCACTAGACCACTTGGGCCACGAGAGCCACCTCTTGTGCGACGGGTCATATTAATTATTGAATTGAATTTTTGATTTTCCCATCGATCGATTGGACCGAAGTGCTCGGTCTCAGGTTGACATGTCGGCTTCTTGTGCAGATGCTTCGACGATGTCTGGGTATTTAGTTAGTATACAATTGGTGGATGGTGGCTAGCAGTGGAATCCAGGATGCGCATTTCGTCCTATTTGGGACTCGTCAGCTGGATGTACCTGCATTTCTCAGTGAGTGATGATGTTCCCACCGAGGCTCGAACCCAGTACCCATAGTTTCAAACGCCAAAGCGTTATCCACTAGACCACTTGGGCCACGAGAGCCACCTCTTGTGCGACGGGTCATATTAATTATTGAATTGAATTTTTGATTTTCCCATCGATCGATTGGACCGAAGTGCTCGGTCTCAGGTTGACATGTCGGCTTCTTGTGCAGATGCTTCGACGATGTCTGGGTATTTAGTTAGTATACAATTGGTGGATGGTGGCTAGCAGTGGAATCCAGGATGCGCATTTCGTCCTATTTGGGACTCGTCAGCTGGATGTACCTGCATTTCTCAGTGAGTGATGATGTTCCCACCGAGGCTCGAACCCAGTACCCATAGTTTCAAACGCCAAAGCGTTATCCACTAGACCACTTGGGCCACGAGAGCCACCTCTTGTGCGACGGGTCATATTAATTATTGAATTGAATTTTTGATTTTCCCATCGATCGATTGGACCGAAGTGCTCGGTCTCAGGTTGACATGTCGGCTTCTTGTGCAGATGCTTCGACGATGTCTGGGTATTTAGTTAGTATACAATTGGTGGATGGTGGCTAGCAGTGGAATCCAGGATGCGCATTTCGTCCTATTTGGGACTCGTCAGCTGGATGTACCTGCATTTCTCAGTGAGTGATGATGTTCCCACCGAGGCTCGAACCCAGTACCCATAGTTTCAAACGCCAAAGCGTTATCCACTAGACCACTTGGGCCACGAGAGCCACCTCTTGTGCGACGGGTCATATTAATTATTGAATTGAATTTTTGATTTTCCCATCGATCGATTGGACCGAAGTGCTCGGTCTCAGGTTGACATGTCGGCTTCTTGTGCAGATGCTTCGACGATGTCTGGGTATTTAGTTAGTATACAATTGGTGGATGGTGGCTAGCAGTGGAATCCAGGATGCGCATTTCGTCCTATTTGGGACTCGTCAGCTGGATGTACCTGCATTTCTCAGTGAGTGATGATGTTCCCACCGAGGCTCGAACCCAGTACCCATAGTTTCAAACGCCAAAGCGTTATCCACTAGACCACTTGGGCCACGAGAGCCACCTCTTGTGCGACGGGTCATATTAATTATTGAATTGAATTTTTGATTTTCCCATCGATCGATTGGACCGAAGTGCTCGGTCTCAGGTTGACATGTCGGCTTCTTGTGCAGATGCTTCGACGATGTCTGGGTATTTAGTTAGTATACAATTGGTGGATGGTGGCTAGCAGTGGAATCCAGGATGCGCATTTCGTCCTATTTGGGACTCGTCAGCTGGATGTACCTGCATTTCTCAGTGAGTGATGATGTTCCCACCGAGGCTCGAACCCAGTACCCATAGTTTCAAACGCCAAAGCGTTATCCACTAGACCACTTGGGCCACGAGAGCCACCTCTTGTGCGACGGGTCATATTAATTATTGAATTGAATTTTTGATTTTCCCATCGATCGATTGGACCGAAGTGCTCGGTCTCAGGTTGACATGTCGGCTTCTTGTGCAGATGCTTCGACGATGTCTGGGTATTTAGTTAGTATACAATTGGTGGATGGTGGCTAGCAGTGGAATCCAGGATGCGCATTTCGTCCTATTTGGGACTCGTCAGCTGGATGTACCTGCATTTCTCAGTGAGTGATGATGTTCCCACCGAGGCTCGAACCCAGTACCCATAGTTTCAAACGCCAAAGCGTTATCCACTAGACCACTTGGGCCACGAGAGCCACCTCTTGTGCGACGGGTCATATTAATTATTGAATTGAATTTTTGATTTTCCCATCGATCGATTGGACCGAAGTGCTCGGTCTCAGGTTGACATGTCGGCTTCTTGTGCAGATGCTTCGACGATGTCTGGGTATTTAGTTAGTATACAATTGGTGGATGGTGGCTAGCAGTGGAATCCAGGATGCGCATTTCGTCCTATTTGGGACTCGTCAGCTGGATGTACCTGCATTTCTCAGTGAGTGATGATGTTCCCACCGAGGCTCGAACCCAGTACCCATAGTTTCAAACGCCAAAGCGTTATCCACTAGACCACTTGGGCCACGAGAGCCACCTCTTGTGCGACGGGTCATATTAATTATTGAATTGAATTTTTGATTTTCCCATCGATCGATTGGACCGAAGTGCTCGGTCTCAGGTTGACATGTCGGCTTCTTGTGCAGATGCTTCGACGATGTCTGGGTATTTAGTTAGTATACAATTGGTGGATGGTGGCTAGCAGTGGAATCCAGGATGCGCATTTCGTCCTATTTGGGACTCGTCAGCTGGATGTACCTGCATTTCTCAGTGAGTGATGATGTTCCCACCGAGGCTCGAACCCAGTACCCATAGTTTCAAACGCCAAAGCGTTATCCACTAGACCACTTGGGCCACGAGAGCCACCTCTTGTGCGACGGGTCATATTAATTATTGAATTGAATTTTTGATTTTCCCATCGAAAACTATGGGTACTGGGTTCGAGCCTCGGTGGGAACATCATCACTCACTGAGAAATGCAGGTACATCCAGCTGACGAGTCCCAAATAGGACGAAATGCGCATCCTGGATTCCACTGCTAGCCACCATCCACCAATTGTATACTAACTAAATACCCAGACATCGTCGAAGCATCTGCACAAGAAGCCGACATGTCAACCTGAGACCGAGCACTTCGGTCCAATCGATCGATGGGAAAATCAAAAATTCAATTCAATATTTGCTTTTTTTTTATTCATTGATTGTTGAATTTATTTAGTAATATATCATGGTGAGATGAGGTAGTTTGTTAATGTGAATAATTAATGGTGTGAAGATGTTTGACACTGTAGGTGTGATGTTGATTTGAGTGGATATCCAATTTGCCAAATGTTTGTCTGAGTGTGTTATGACGATTATCACTAGAGTATACGATTAGTGTGTATATTGAGGCTGACTACTGGTGTAGATGATACTGGTAGCGAGTTATTGACTCCAGAGTCATAACATAAAGACAAACATCAGGAATCCTGTGGAAGACACATTTCCTAACTACTCCTAATCAAGAGATAAACATATTTCTGGAGTTTCAGGGGCTTACCAAGTTGATTGTGAGGATAAATTCTTGCCGACTGATATTTTTAAAAATTCCTTTACGTTCCCAGTGGAACATAGAGGGCTTCAAGATAGCGGCTAGAAGTATCGGTAGCATTGATGTTTATTTTTGCTAGCCTCATGCCCAACACTCCCTCTTTACCAGTCTTATCACTAGCTTAGTGAGGTAAAGGAGGAGTGGGCCTGTGACCGGGGATCGAATACTCAACCACACAAGGCATGGTCGGTCGTCGACCATTCTATGGCTGTGTCACAGGCACTTGCCGACTGATAGCTGCACTATGTATCGTAAATAGGCGACAGAAGTTAGAATTCATAGACGACTGATTTTTTTCATGAGTGCGTACTGCTGATGAAGAATTTATTAATGGGAAGAAGTGTACAAAATATAGTTGTAAGCCAGTAGATGGAATTGTTTAATCCTAATGACTATTAACTAGTGATTCTGACCATATCGTGTTTACGTGGTGAGTCTTCACAATAAGAGGAATGTAGTAGTGGTAGTCTTGGGAGATTTTTAAATCACTAGAGGTACAGATCTGTGTCATTTTGTACTGCACTCGGAAGTATTTGCAATTAATACTGTCCTCTGAGGTGGTTGGTTTAGTTGCGGAGCTTTCGTCGTCCTTCTGGTCAACATCTTCAGCGTAATTTTTAGCATAAAGTGAACTGATTTAAATTTCTTCATGAGTAATATAATTGCGTTCCCCGGTAACCATGTATTGATCGTTTTCTATTGACTCGGATTTTAAACTTTCTGGTCACCTGATTTACTTTTTGTTAGTTGGTATATTTGGTCTATATTGACGTGTTTGTTAATTGCATATTCCTTTGAGCACCAGGCTTCTAGGAATTCTCTGGCTGCACTTTTGGTGTTTCCTCTGTCTAAGATTTCGACATTATTCCAATCAAATTGATGTCCACAATTGTCTATATGCATATGAAAGAGTATATATTATGTCTTTTCACAGCTGATTTGTGTTCCTGGATTCTGATTCGAAGGTGATGTAATGCTTGTTCATACAATTTATTTTGTAAATGATATTAATTTTATCTCCTTTTTCTGTTGGATGCGTCTTTCGGTTAGCATAATATTGAATTAAGCGATCTGACTGACTTGTGTGCTATGTGTATATCGAACGGTTTCAGTATTCTAGCTGTTATTTCAGAGATATTTTTCATGTGTGGCAGGATGCATTTAAAATCATTTAAATCATTTCACTTTATGCTAAAAATTGCGCTGAAAGTTGATGTTGTCCAGCAGGGGGACGACGAAAGCTCCGCAACTAAACCAGCCGCCTCTTCAGAGAACACTATTAATTGCAAATCATCCATCTGAGCTACAAATCTCCTCCATTACTCGCAATTATTTTCACCAAAACACCTGAATCTTAACTGATCATTTAAACTATTTGCAATCTAGATCATGAACTGAGATCAGATCCAGCTTGAAACCAATCAATAGCTATTTTGACAGAGTGGGTAATTTAACTCCTACTGAATGGTGGATTTCACAATATCAACAATGACTTGATGGCAGGATCTTGATTTCTTTGTGTACAGTTCTCATTAAAGTTAATGTGATTATTGTTTCTTTTGTTTATGGGTGAGGGGTGGAGATTGAGAGAGCAGATTTTTACCTGGTGTTTTCCATCCAACTGAAATTTATCCTTGTTAAGATTAATTAACCAGAGAGATGAGAAACATAAGTGAATTGAATTGTACTCATGGCATATTGTTAAATAATTGATATGAATACTGCTAATCATACTCTCATCAATATGGATCCACATGAGTCTTCATTCGTTGGTTTACATGTTTGTATGCATGTGTGTGATTCTGTTTGTGTATTATGTGGATTTAAGGATAATGCTGGTTATAACAGGTGCATGCATGCCCTCTCCCCTCCGTTTTTGTGCAGTAGTAGCCATTTTTTGATAGTTTCAAAAATCAAAACAAGACATAAATCCATTCGACATTTCCTTTCAGGATCATGCTGTGTGAGTGTGTCTATTTGTGTGGTTAAATATCCTGTGACATCTGTTTATCCTACCTAACCAACCAACACAGTAGTAGCGATTGTCCTTTCCCAATATACAGAGAGGGATGGAGAGATCACTGTATTTGTAGATATCCTACTCGGTCTGTTTCACCCTGTATGCGCACATAAATAGCAGCCAAGTTTAACTATCCATTTTCGGTCATTGTACTGACTGTATTTATCCTCATGAATGATGGTATTATTCTCAAATTAGGCTGACTGTAATATATTGATCATCTTTCTTGGAAAAAAGGCTGAATTATTCTTTGCTCGATTATGTTGTGTTTTATAGATATCTGAATGAATATTTTTGCTGAATTATAAATGTCAGTCTGACTGACACATGTCACGTGATAACTTGTCGGTTATTTGATTGGTCAGTATGAAGTGAATGTGTGGGTGTATATCTGACTAGTTAATTGATTGATATTTTAAATGCATTCACCTGTAGATAGATGAACACACACACAGGCGCGCGCACACACACATTTACTTTGACAGTAATTTAAGAATTTATGTATTGTATACTTGTGCGTGTGTGTCTGTTTTTAATTAGAGGGCAACATCTTTTCTGGTGTAATTATCAGCGAGGGATCAGTTAGCCATTGACTAATTATTACACAGCAGGGGAAATTGGTTTTTGTTTCAATCCTTGAGGCTAGAAAGAAACCAAGAACACCGGCAGAAGGTTAAAGAGAGAGAGAGAGAGAGGTGGATGAGTTCAACCTCTGTGAATAAAAGATATCATTTATGCAGATTTCAATCTATACTACAAGTGAGTGATAATCTCTCATCTGATATGCCTAGATTAAGTAAATTGGTGGTCATTTGTGTTTTTAGATGTTTAGTGTCTGAAGAATATCAACTGATTGGGATGCTTGTTAGGAGAGAAAGAGGAGTGTTATCGACAGGCAAATTTTTCTCAAGGTCTGTGAGTTGGAGTATTTTCAATTTTGATCCTGAACTGATGTAAGTTAGGCAGTTATAGTAAACCAGGCAGCATTGGTTGATTCTTTCGTGCTGGTTTCCAAATCTTTTGAAGTATACACTCAAGATCTTACCAGAAATCGAACCTAAAACCTTTACCTTACAAGATGACTCCATTGACCGTCAAAAATTGTTGAATTTACAAGCGGAGGTTCCACCAAGTTGGGTATTAGCACAATACCAAAATAAAAAATTCAGACTACCTCAATGAGTAAATTTATGAACAACAGAGGGGCCTCGTAACTGAAAGCTCCTGGATTCGATCCCGGTGTTGTTGTGAGTGACTGAGTACTGATAAAGAATCCCAAACTGGGATGAAATGATTAGCTGTCCTGGTCATTTATTAACTGATGTGGTCAATTCGTGGTCAATTTGAGATTAGTCAACTCCAGAGGTGTTCAACGTATCAAGTGATATTCATAAATTATAATCTCATTTCATTTTATTCGATTTTAAATACTTTTTATTTGTTTACGTTCCCAATGGAACATAGTGGTTTCCAAGCTAGAGGCGTGAAGTTTCCGTAGCACAGTGGTGTCTGCTTTTACGCAATGGGGTCGCTAGCCATCCTTATTCCCACACTTCCCTCTTCGCCAGTCTTATTACTGGTTTAGCGAGGTAAAGGAGGAGTGCGTTTGTAACCGGGGATCGAACCCCGAACCACACAATGCATGGTCAGTCGGCGAGCATTCCACCACTGTACAACCGACTCACCGAAGTGTACATACTGCAGATTAGTAATTAATTTACAAAGTGACAAGTTGAGTCATTCGACCAAATTCAATAAAGAAAAATCGCATCATTCTAAAATCGATATATTTTATTGTCTAAGAATTTCAAACTTGTTTCAATCACACACACACACACACACAATCAGTTTAAATAAACTATTTACTTATCAGTTAGTTAGTTAGTTACACTTGTCCAGTGAAAAATTTAAACATGCCAATTTCGTGTTTCTTTTTGTTTGTTTGTTAGTTAGTTGTATTAAATGAATACTGTCCATTCTATTTTCCTGTGTAGGATAGAGATACTACACTATTCTGCTTGTGTTTGAAAACACACGAATTCCGGTTTCTGTGTTTTTTAATTGCAAAAACCAAAAAACAAAAACTAATCTCAATGATAACAACAATTCTATTTTCATCAGCACCTCAAATTATGTAATCCCCGTCCCCCCCTCTTTCTCTCTGCTTATCTCTCTTTGTCTATGAAATTAATTATCTATGTACCCTCCCACCTGTTGACCGGGATCAAAACACCTCACTATTCTATTGAACGCTAACTGAATTTGTCTACCAAACACTTCTAGAATACACAAATGAACACGTAACCTGTATAATACTCGCAGGCTTGATTACATAATTTTGAAGAAAACTGATAAATACACTTGATATAAATATATTCACTTGAGTTTAACATACTTTGTGAAAACGACTCAATCACACAAACACAAACACACACAAATAGAGACACACATGCACGAAGGTGTTGTAATTATTATTATTTCGATGTAAAGCAACTCTAAAACTCCGGAAATTGAAAACAACGCCACACACACACCTACACTCACACACACATTCACTACTCTACAAAACTCTAACAAACTTCTGTCTCTCTCTCTCTCTCACTGGGATAAAATTCCTGTTTTTTGTTGTTGTTTTTTAAAAATGATTTTTCCCTACTTTTTTGTCTATTTAAATTTTGTTTGTGTTTTTTCTGGTTAACTAAAAATAAAACAGAAGACAAACAACCGAACGAAATGAGACGAAACGGGGTGGGTGGGTAGAATGAGACTCATTTGGAAAGACAATTACACACACACACCCATCGACATACATCTACGCATATATCATGTTCACCTTGTTGTAATATACGAATGAAATTGAATCAAATCGCTTCTATGCAACATTCATTCATCTCTACACGAAATGAGCTCAGAGAGGCACATAGAGAGTGAGGCAGGTAGAGAACGAGGGAGAGTAGGCAGGTGAAGTAGGTAAGGGAAAGGAAAGGCAGGGGAAGGTGGACAAGGGAAAGTGGATAGAGATACTACACTATTCTGCTTGTGTTTGAAAACACACGAATTCCGGTTTCTGTGTTTTGTAATCGCAAAACCAAAAAACAAAAACTAATCTCAATGATAACAACAATAACAAGAACGTTAATAATAATAATAATAGTGAAAATAGACGAATATTTGAATTGTAGAAGTCAGCGAGGAAAAGCAAGCAGAGAGGGAGAGAGAGTGTGTCTCTGAGATTGTAAAATGACGGGGTGGGGGAGAGTGTGGCTACATCAGTGGAATGAATGAATGAACGAGTGAAATGATTAAGGCCCGATTATGTATGTACAACATAGAATGGAATTGACTGACAGGTGTATATTACACGAAATTTATCAATTGCTGTTTTATTATGTCATCAACCCCCGTCTCCACCCTCCCACGGCGCTGCACAACACCACCTCCAGACCGGACTTCGTGTAGATTAACTAACTTAGACTCAGTTAACTTTACTTCTCCTCGTCTATTTCCTGTATATGCATGTCATAAAGGGTGAACGGAAGAAAGTAAATTGCTGTGTGTGTATTTATACACAAACACACACACACACAAACAGGTAAAAAACAAATAATGCGAAACCTGTTACACACACACACACAAACACTTGATGAATTCGATTAAAATGATGAAACGAATATATTTGATGGAGAGAATGAAGCAACCAGATGGATATGGAGAGTGTGTGGTGAGTATGAGAACTATGGTTGAGAACTATGCCAGTGGAATGTCTGTTATACAAGAAAAGTAAAAAATAATTAAACTAAGAGATAGACAGAACTGAAATTGTTCCTTTCCTCGTCGCCCCTCACACACTCCCTCCCCACCACCATCAACCTCTTGCATTGAGTTGATGTTTTTATACTTCTCTGAAGGTACATAGATAATTAATTTCATAGACAAAGAGAGATAAGCAGAGAGAAAGAGGGGGACGGGGATTACATAATTTGAGGGCTGATGAAAATAAATGGACAGTATTCATTTAATACACTAACTAACAAACAAACAAAAAGAAACATGAAATTGGCATGTTTAAATTTTTCACTGGACAAGTGTAACTAACTAACTAACTGATAAGTAAATAGTTTATTTAAACTGATTGTGTGTGTGTGTGTGTGTGTGATTGAAACAAGTTTGAAATGCTTAGACAATAAAATATATCGATTTTAGAATGATGCGTTTTTGTTTATTGAATTTGGCCGAATGACTCAACTTGTCACTTTGTAAATTAATTACAAATCTGCAGTATGTGCACTTTGGTGAGTCGATGGCACAGTGGTGGAATGCTCGCCGACTGACCATGCATTGTGTGGTTCAGGGTTCGATCCCCGGTTACAACGCACTCCTCCTTTACCTCGCTAAACCAGTAATAAGACTGGTTATTAGGGAAGATTAGGCATGACAGTAGTGACCTCATCCCGTAAAAATAAGCACCACTGCTAACGAAACTTCAAGTCTTAGCTTGAAGGTCCCTATGTTCCACTGGGAATGTACAGGAATAAAAAAAGTTTGTACAGTTCAAGGGGGAAGGGGAAATTTCACCTAACTACCCTTTGGAGAAGGAAATTCTTCAGATCGCACACACACGCACACAGTATGTGATCTGCTTGATCCCATAAATGGTAATCAAGAAAGCAACTTATTCATGTGTTGGTTTGTAGGGATTTGATTAGCTGGTTTCAGCGTTTCATCATGAGATGACACCAGTTAGAGAACCATTTGAAAACCTGCGGGGAGTACTGGATAGCTGTTTCGTCCTAGGTCAAGAGACCTCTTGTGTACAACAACACACCCACTGAGATTCGAACACAGGACCTTCCGGTTAAAGGCGAGCTCGTAGACCACTGGATCAAGTCCCAGTGGCCAGTATATGAATTCCAACTTCTGCCAGTTCATCATACCACCCAACCACTAGTGAATGTTATCGGTGTCGAGTATTCGGCCTCACACCCGATGTGTCCTGGTTTTGAACCTCAGTGAGCGCACAATACTGAAGAGTCCCAAATTAAGATGAAACGGTCGTACAGTACTCCCTTACTGGTTTTCCAATGGTTCTCTAACCGATGTCAGTTCATGATGAAATCCTAAAAGCAGGCATAATTGTATGAAACCACATACTACTGATTGTGTGATATGAGTAGTTGTTACCCCTCGTTTCAAACAGTATTTCTTCCTGGTGAAAGAGTGAACTAAACATTAGATGACTATTTCTATCGTCTGTGGTGGAACTAATCACGATGTACTCGGCTTAACTCAGACAGCTCAGACAGCCAAGTCAGTTTAAATCTTTCGATTTCTGGCTAACTGGCTAGTTGTGTGAACTGGTAACAACTTAAAATGAATTTTCAATCTACACAGTCTGGGGTAGATGTTCACCACAGTTTTCTCTGCAAACAGAGATTATTCAAATCACATAATGTGAGCCTCGTTATGTCATCCATATGAACGGTAATCACGTATTTGGGGGAAATCAAATTCTTAGTTCGGATCAGAGGGTAATCGAAAGATTTATGATAAGTGACGATTAACGTGAAGCATGCATGACGACAGTCTGTCTACACCTACTTGAGTTTGCATTGAAGTAATGTATGATTGCAGCTGACTGGAGATGACAGTTTCATCAGGGAATATGGATGAACACTATAGAGCATTTGTGAAGACAATTTCAAAGAAGTGAGTGATTTGATGATATTAGATAGTTGGAGGTAATCGGCCACAGGAAGCCCTGCTCGACCTAGGTTTCGTACTAGTTGGCACTCACCAGTCAGTCAGCAAGGCGTATCTGCAACTGACTTGCAGGAACTCATGTCCCTCCTTCTGAGATTTGAACCCGCGCCACCCAGTGCCGCCTGCAGTCAGAGACGTTACCACTGAGCTATTCGGGCTCGCGATTGACCTCCTGTAGGACTGTAGTGGATATTTTGATTGGACACTTGCCAGTAACCAGTGCGATGTGTCTAGTCCTTCCCTTAGTGCAGACTGAATTCTATCAGCCAGTCAGGTTTTGCAATGTGGCCACCATTCTAGGTAGCTCGCCATCAGGATGCACATTGATTAGATGATATTAGATAGTTGGAGGTAATCGGCCACAGGAAGCCTTGGAACTAGGTTTCGTGCTAGTCGGTACCAATCAGCAAGGCGTATCTGCAACCCTGAAGTGAGTGATTTAATTATCCGTAGACTACACAGGTCTTATTCTGTTGAGATAGTTTTTCTTTCATTGGTAAAGGTAGAGGTGGGTTGTTGTTGGTGGTGGTGAGTCACTGTTACCATGATTCAATCCACCCTTCTACAGTTCTCCTTCAATTTCAGTCTTCTCCTTATAATGAAATAATCTCAGTCGTTTCTATGATGTGGTCATTGTAAGGAAAACGAATGAATCACCCTGGAGACAAACAAACAAATACAGACAGAGGACAAAAAGCAACACCACTGAGGATAACACGCATCATTGTTATTATTATTACCATCTCAATTATTATTCTCCTTTTTATCTTTTGTCTATTTTTTTGTTTTCTTAACTGTTACCTAACATGTGTTCAGCAGATCACGAATATTCCCATCTTACTTCTTTGTTTATTTCTCTGTTTCCCTGTTTTGTTTTAATTAATATTGAACTTTGAACCATGGATATTTTCAGTTTTATTAATGCAGGCAAATACACTTTTGTTTAATCATGTAATAACAATAATACCTGTTGTAATTTTATTGGTTAATTTCCTTTAACGAATAAATGTATACAAGTGTGCGTGGGTGAACAAGTGGTTGGTTGATTTTGATTGGATGAAAATTGGACGTGGGTGGGGGTGGAGAATTCCACCTGTATATCGAAGTCGTTTTCCTCGTTTCTTTTTATTCAGTTTAAGACGTGACGAGTTAATACTGTTTGTTTTATTTTTTTATACAAGACACGCGACAAAATAAGTGATGAGAGAATGCCGTTTAAATTTATTTATCAATTTATCTGTTATTTCACGAATACTTTTGTGTAAAATTCAATTATGACCCAGTTCTAGTTACTGTGTGGTGTTGAGAGAATGAAATTGGGTTATAAAAGGAAAGATCACATTAAATGGGGTTGGGTGATTGGGAAGAAAGGTGAAGGTGAGACAAAAGACAATTAGTTTATGTATCCACTCTCAACCTGGGTTCCCCCTCCGCCATCAGACTGGTGTTCCATTATATTCCTAAGGAATTTTCATTTAAACCCTTATCATATTTTGAAAGAAGCAAGTCGAATGAGTAACTTGCTTATGCAGTATTTATGTCGGCATTTGATGAGGATTTTGGTTTTATTTTAGATATAATAGAGAAGATTTGTAGCTCAGGTGGATGATTTTGATGTGGTTTTGTTCTCTGAGCTGGATGGTTAATTTGCGAGGCTTTCATCACCCTACTGGGTGAAATCTTCAGCGCATACTTCAATTCCATGAAGTGAGGTTTTAGATTTCTCCACGAGTTTATTAATCATCTCTCCTGTTGGTGACCTTGGGCTTGATTGGTTGTTTTTTTTGTTTCCACACCTTCTAGGTTACTTGTATTGGAACTGATTGTTTCTATGGCTTGAACTTTGACCCTTTGTGTGTGAAGTTGCTTTCTTATCGGTTGATAAATTTTGTCTATCTGGATGTGTTTATTGATTGATGATTCACTGGAATGCCAAGCTTCTTGTTGTTTCCTCTGTCTAATATTTGAACGTTGGTTGTCCCAGTCGAGTTGATGTCAGTGATTGTCTGTATGTAGTGATATGAGCGAGGGAGTGGATATCATGTCTTTTGACAGCTAGCTTATGTTCGTGGATACGAAGACGAAGAGAACGTCCACTTTGGCCAATGTAGTGTTTATCGCACTTGTTACAATTTATTTTGGTTTTATTTTATTGTATAATGAAACACTTTTCCATATTCCATAGAAATTACATCGATGATTTACTTGGAAAATTATCACATGTGAGTGGTTTTTGCATTCTATTCTGGTATACAGATGAAAGGGTCGGAAACATGATGATTTCGTTAAGATGGTTTCTTTTCCCTCGTACTGCATTTAACTGAAAGAAGCCAACATTGTTTATACATGTAGAAGAGTTGAGGGAAGTCATGCTGGGAGTGGTGTGGTTTCTGTTGACCGATCACTAGAGGCGGTTTGTACTGGGGACACTGCTGATAGATGGGTATAAGCGGCCTACAACAGAGTGGAGTTGGACAGGCCAACTGGAAGTTTGATTAAAGCAACATTTTTTGAAATTATTTCGTGGATTCTCCTCAACTGGTTATAACTAGAAGTTGTTGGTGGATGGTTATTAGTGGCGGAGTTCAACAGGTCAACAGATGTTCATGAGTAATAATGATAATAATAAATTGGTGTGTTTAGTGTGTATTTTATGCAGATGTAAAATAAACTGGTTAGAAGATACACCAACTATCCCTGTTATTGGTATTTCTGTTTTGAAGGGCTAACTTAATATTGTTATTATTATTATTTATTCCATTGTGTATTTCTGTTGGTATTATATACAATTCTCATACAAACGATGAGAAAGCAAACAGAAAAGAAGGAATACTCGTCGACTAGATAAGGATGATGGTGAGGAGGGTAGGATGAAATGAGGTTGGTTGAGAAGGCGAAATTGTTGCCAGAAGGCAAGTTGTAATTTCTATCCCCTTCATCACAATAATCAAAAACAAAAAGAAAGAAAAGAAAAACTGTTATTTATCCCCCCTCTCAACCTCTGTGTTGCTTTCAACCGAATAACAAAAATATTTTTCTGTTTTTATCGCCCAATTTCCCGTCATCATCCCCCTCCTTCTCTGTCTTCTCATTATTATTAATATCGTTGTTGAATGATAAGTTCAACTGTGTTGTATACTACTCGGACGAAGTGCTTTTTTGTCACCTCACTATATGCAAATTACAGTCAACTCACTAACTAACTAACTAACTAACTAACTGAACTAACTCCATTTATCCATCCATCCATCCACCCACGCACTCACTCACTCGCCCCGCCCTCCTCCCACCAGGCCACAGTCGGCTTTCTTATCCTAATGTCTGTTGGAAAAGTGAGTCGAGAGATCTTTTTAAAGTCAATTAGCCCATAAGAGATGGTTGACGATGAAGATGATGCCGAGTTTGTATCATTTGGTATACAGTGGCGGGTTCTGGGGGGGGGGGTTGGTCGACACTAGGAAGGCATCTAGTTGATGACGGGGGAGGGATTGTGCATATTTATGCAAATTTTGTAAGTTATCCCTGATAATTATTAGTAAGATGATAAACACCATCCACTAGTCTGTTATTTTATGTTTGTATACACTCACACACACACACATACACAAACACGCAGAGTTAATGCCAGTAGGTTTGTGATTTCAAACAAAGTCATGGGGATTAATTAATTAACCTGTTAGCTAATTATTGTTGCTCTTTCCACACACACACACACACACACACACACACACACACACACACACACACACACAAGTTTTGTTTAAATTAAATTACGACGGCGTTTAAGTGGTGATTAATTCGTGAATATTAAGTAGGAATTATTGAAAAATAAAAGGGAAGCAGAGAATAGTGGACATACAACACGATTGAGTTTGGGAGATACTACAGTTGTTGACCTTTATCGACCAACAACTGTCTTCGCTGGCTCTATACTGAAGATCCGATGGCCGGGCCGGAAAGGATCACCAACAAGAAACTATCGGAACAAACAAAACAAGAAGCAATCGCCAACCAACAAATATGCAGGAGAAAGTGGAGATGGATTGGACACTTGTGGCTGAGGAGGCCGCCGCTGGGTGACATCGCGCGGGCGTCAGGTTATTGGCTCGAGTGGAACCAGACAGAAAGGGAAGCGGCGAGTGGGACGTTAATGCAAGTGTGACATGGAGGAGATCGTGTGAAGAGGAGGAGTTGAAACAGTATGGACTAACTAACATGGATGCAGGTGAATAGTACTGCAGAAGGAAGACAGAAGTGGCAAGTGGAGACGTGCAATTGAAGCCCTATGTTCCACTAGGAACCCAAGGGAACAATAAATAATGATACAGTAGTGTGTACATGCATGATGCTGTCATTAACGATAGGATCTAAGACTGTCAGATTAACTAATAGTCATTTCATCGTTGAGCTATCAGTGGGGGAACCAGTAACACAGGAATCATTTTGATTATTCATTTAGGTTCCAGTTGGAAACGTAGGACTTCACCAACACACCTCTATTTCGTTCTGTTTTCTACAGTCGTTTTTCGTTAACTTCATGACAGTTCATAAGCAGCTTTCATTTTCGTCTCTATGTCACCCTTGAACGTTTAGTTCGTTCACTTGACAGCCTGACTTGCGATCATCTCAGTGCGTGTCCAATCCATCTCCATTTTCTCCGGCGTATTTGTTGGGTTGTGTATCATTGGTTAGTTTGTTGATACAGTTCACCGTTGCTTATTCGTTTTAGTCGTTTGATTTTTTAAGTATAAAGAGTCAGGAAAGACAGTTGTTGATAAGTGTCTGATATGATCTGTTGGAAATGTTCACTCGAAGTCCTATTACCCTCTGTCTATCGCTTCTTATTCTTCTTCTTCTTCCAAAATAGTGGTTTTCACCTGTAGATCTTTGAATTTTTGTGACATTTAGAGATTAGACTAGACATCTGTGAAGTTCAGATCATCTTGTCAGTGTACTAGCCAGGCAGGCTTTAGACCAAGAAGAGGGTGTATTGATCATATCTCCCTTCACCCTCCGACAGATTCTAGAACATAGGGATTCCTACCGGCGCCCAACAATCACTATATTTCTTGACCTAAAGGCGGAATTCGATTCTGTCGACCGAGAGGTTCTCTGGAGATGCTTGGCTGTAAAGGGAATTCCGAGAAAATATATTACACTGATCAAGGCACTCTACTCGTACTCATACAGCCAGCCAGGTGAGGGCTTACGGCGAGTTGTCATCTGAACTGGTGACGACTAGTGGTGTCCATCAAGGATGCCCATTATCCCCTTTTCTATTCAACTTCATCATAGACGTACTAATGGACTTAACCCTAAGTGAATTCGGCGACTCAGGGATTGACTTGCTACCAGGGAGGGAATAATCTCGTTGACTTGGAATATGCAGACGATATAGTCCTCTTAGGCGACGACTCTGACAAAATGCAGAGTCTTCTAAACACCTTGAGTTGCAATCTACGAATGTTTGGCATGCGATTCGCTCCCGCCAAATGCAAGATGATGTTACAGGACTGGACTACATCGACGCCTAGTTTAAAAATAGGAAGTGAAGTGGTAGAGCACGTTGACCGCTTCACTTATTTGGGAAGTACCATCAGCCCCAACGGGTTGATCTCTGACGAAATCTCAGCACGAATACAGGGGGTTCGTTTCGCATTTGCCAGTTTACGCCGACTCTGGCTTAGTAGACGAGATGTTCAACTGGCTATCGACCAAAGGGCGGGTGTACTGCTCATCAGTCCGCTCCGCCCTCCTTTATGGCTGGCTGTGAGGCATCGCCATTGAGAGTGGAAGACATGAAGAAACTACCTATCTTTGATCATAGGTGCCTGCGCTCTATTTCCCGTGTAAAGTGGCATAATAAGGTGAGCAACATTGAAGTTAGGCGTCGAGTTCTGGGCAAACAGGGGAAATCAATCGACGAAGTCGTGAAGTTACAAAGACTGAGATGGTTAGGACATGTAGTTACGTATGCTTAGTCATCGCCTTCCTCGACGAGCAATGTTAGTGGATGTAGGGTCAGGCTTAAAATGAGCTAGTGGAGGTCAAACCAAAACATGGCTTCAGTCAATGAAATCTACAACAGTTAGTCTAAGCCACGTGGGAAGGTGTAGACTGGCTTCCTGGTTGGGGTCCTCGGGATGGTAAAAACCAATGGTTGGAAACAATTGGTGATATGGCTCAAAATCGTTCTCAATGGCTGGTGCAGATGCATCCACTCCCTGTGACTTATGATTTCCAATGAAACTGTTTTGTTCTTCGTTATTACTCCTCCTTTGTCTCACACCTCTGTTTACTGTCTCTATTATGCTTTTCTTGTACTTTCTTCTCTTGCTTCGCGTGCTACACGGAGAAAATGTGGCGACTTGAACTGGTGCACATTTGTGCAAAGTTCTATGTCGAAAACAGACAGACAGACAGTGTACTTGTCAGTCTAACATATACCTGTCTTTTCATCACATACCCCACGAACTGTCGGTTGCATGTCCCAGTCCACTGCCATAATCAGGAAGATCATCTTGAATGATAGCAGACAGTCTTCTCAGTGACAGATTGAAATGTTAATGTGAAGTTGTTGACTTCTATATCTGATGAGATGATGGAACGTACTTCTGAGGCCTTTCAAAAGTAGAATAGAATGACTATACAGTGTTCTATAGTTTCGGATGGTTCTTCAAAGGAATGATAAGGACATTTATCCAGAAATCAATAAAGTCAATTTAATCTCAGGCACTTAAATTATTTTAAATTGTCTAGTCGAAGTGTTTTTGTTCTGTTATTACTCTTTTTTTTACTATTCCCTTGGGTTCCAAATGGGAGATAGTTGAAACGAAGGCTTCCTAGCCAGATAAGTGAGAGGAAGCGACGTCTTTCAAATTTCTTCAGTTGATGGTGATTGACGCTGGTTGTTGTTGTTGTTGCTGAGCAGTTGCACTGCATGCGCATTAACACACAACCACACAATAGCATGGTGGGTGGGAGAGGGTTAAAATTCTAAATAGAAATCTAGGTAGGTAGGTAGGTGGAGAACAAGAGAGATTGATTACTGAATCCTGCCTGGTTCATCGAGTCTTCCTACACCCAACACATGCGTTGGTGGCACAGTGGTTAGGACTCTCGCCTACCATGCACATGGTCCGAGCGATGTCCGATCCCCTGCCAACGCACACCTGATATCTATGTTCGGCTTGTAAAATTTGGGCTACTGATATCCACGCTGAAAATTCCATAATTGTACCAAAAACACAGTGTGGAATCAAGCTGTAAATGAATATATATTAGAGATATGAAAGATATTATTACCGTCAGTCAGTCAAATCAGAGGAGGATAATAAATAATCTTACACACTAGTGTTCATAGAAAACCAACGCATTCTAACAGATATTTAGACTTTAATTCATCTCATCCATTAAATGTCTGTGAAGGCAGGCTTAGTTAAGTGTCTAACATACCGAGCAGTAGCACTAAGTAGCACAAGAAAAGACCTAAATGATGAAATGAAACAGATAAAAGAGGAAGCGTTGGTGTTAAATAACTAACTATCCTATGAAATTCATTAGGAATATCGAAAAAGGCCAAAAGAAAAATAAAGATAATTATGAAACTGGTAATAATAACATAAATAAGAGAGAATATAAGGCATCTACAGTAGTTTTACCATATAAGGAGGGGACATTTCAGACTCTCCCTATGTAGGATTCTCAATAAAGCAGGAATTAGACTGGTGGCATTCAAACCTACAAACTCACTCAGATAGGACAAGTTCTGTAGGCTAAAGTTCCCGGTGGACCCAGTTAGACAAAATAATATAATTTACAAAATACCACTTTAATGACTGTGAGATAAGTCAATTACATAGGTCAGTCAAACTAGTAGTAGTGGATCAGGAGTAGTCAGATTGCCTGTTAGAACATAAGAATTTAGCTCAGGTAAGAATGGTTGACCCTGAAAAGATTTAGAAGAAATTCATACGAACTGTGATCAAGATTTGACCGGATAGTTGCAAAATAATTGAGCGCTGAATGAGAAGTAGACATTTGTAAAGTTATATTTGTAAAATCTCAGCGATATTGAAATGATTCATTCCAACGTTTCTTGTGTTCGGCAATCTGGTCCGAACTTCTTCAGGGAAATTAATCGAAATTAACATAACAGAGGTTTATATATAAAGGGACACATTTTGTTTTTTAAAATTTTGTCTAATCATGAGTCATATTTAAAACAAATAAGAGATGTACTTTTATATAAACATACAATTCTATTTATTTATTTATTTATTATACATATTGATAACTGTTGCATGACTCATGATTGGACAAAATTTTAAAAAAACAAAATGTGTCCCTTTATATATAAACCTCTGTTATGTTAATTTCGTTTAATTTCCCTGAAGAAGTTCGGATCAGATTGCCGAACACAAGAAAGGTTGGAATTAATCATTTCAATATCGCTGAGATTTTACAAATATAACTCTATAAATTTAGAAGAAATCTCAGCAATTGCACTTCACGCATTAAAAAAAAAACCACACAGTAGCATGGTGGGTGGGAGAGGGTTAAAATTCTAAAAAGTGATCTGTGTAGGTGGAAATAGAGATTGATCACTGAATCCTGGTTCATTGAGTCTACACTCAACACAACACATGCAACAGAAAGGACTCAATGCAAATACCAGAAATATTCATAGAAGATATTATTACCACCAGTCAGTCAAATCAGAGGAGGATAATAAATAGTCTCAAAATTCTTATTATGACTATAAAAACAGTCGTCTTATTTTTCCCATCTGATTGTAACTGATCAATAACACTCATTTTATTATTTCAGAATGTACATTATCACATATTGATTCTATTCAAATGTCTAATCATCAATTCCACTCATGTATATAAATGAAGCAAGAAAGTTGTGTGAATACCTTGATATGATTATAAGCAACAGTTTGTGCTCGAAACACGGTCATCAGTTAATATTAACGTATAACACTGTGATTTGTCGAAATAAAATCTTATCCATTAATGGAGTTAGACTATACTACAGTGCCCAAGTTTTATCCTTATATCCTTATAAAAACTTCAAATTAATTTGAAAATACAAGATAAACTACTTGATAAATCTGAGTAGTATGATAATATTGGAAGCAGAAATGAAAGCCTCAAGAAATGTTAATACAAATCAACAGGTGAAATAAACCTCGACTGTGTTGCGTTTTGTTGAATCAATGTCTAAATGAAGAGACTAAAACCAAATCAATAAGTGCACAAAAGGATAGTGATGAACTTTGTACATCATCCTGGTGATCAAACTTGAAAAGAAACATTTATCACAGTTAAATCAACACGTTATATTGGTTTTTTAAGCCTTTACGATCGGAGTAAAACATGGTGAAACCGTGGAAGACTAGAGGCTTGGTAAAGGAGTGTTTATTTGCAGTTATATATCTCCATGTAGTCAAATCATATACACCTTATCTTCAACGATGCACCGTTTGCACAGATCTTGCGTGTTGTGCTACTTTTGCCCACCCACCCCCATCATATTGAGTTTCTCTGTGTTCCCTTCACGTGTCTCCTATGTATCTCCGCTCAACCCCGTATCATTTGCTTTCTCTGACGCCAAATATATCTCCTTGCTATTTGGTATTTTTATAGTGATGAATGTCTCTTTATAAACTACTGATAAATCGTATCAGTAACACACCAAACTGTCAGTGGTGTGATCCAGAAGATTAGTTAGCCAGGTGACAAGAAAGTATAAACAATAAGAAATTCTGTTAACTAATCACTTAAAACGCAAAATGCCTTTTGAAATATGACAGATACTGGACATACGTGGATTCATGGTGTTTCTGTGTATTTGGCTATCTCTTTTTTGCTCATATTTCCAAACTACTAACTAGATGTATCAGTAGTATAAGTAACATGTCACGTTTTGTTTAACAACTAATTGAATAATCAGTTTTAAACCTAATAAAGTATAAGTGGATGGTCAACAACCTCGTCACGTAACTTGAATTTCCTAGGGGGGTCACATTGCTGGCGGGTGAGTACTGACGAAGAGCTTCAAAGGTAGGACGAAACACTTGTCCAGTACTCGCTAGTTTTGTAACTGAAATCAGTTTGTAATTAGTCTTGAAATCTGTCAAATCCCTGCAAACCTACTTCCGGAGAATATAAGGTTTTCAATAGTTGATTTGTAAGGATTAGATTTGTTTCTACGAGTTTGACCACGGATTGATGTCAGTTAGAGAATCCTTGGAAACCAACAAGGGAGTACTGGATAGCCAGCTGTTTCGTCCTAGTTTAAGAATCATAGGAAGTACGCACCCACTACCAGGGTTCAAACACACGACCTTCCGGTTACAACGCCAACTAGCTGGCTCGTATACCATTCAGCCACTGGGACCCGACCCGATTCACTGGTCAGCCAGTTTATGAATTCTAACTTCCACCAATTCATGATCTTATTTAGCACGACCACCAACTAGTGAGTGTCATTGGCAGGAAATCCATCCTCACTAGTCACAACTTTTCACTAGAACTCCATCGCTGTAGCAAGTCACTAGCGAGCATCAGATTGGTAGAAGTTAGAATTCATGCACTGGCCATTGAATCTGGGTCCTAGTATAGATGAACGGTGTACGAGTCAGTTTGCCTTGAAAAATCGGAAGGTTCTGGATTCTAACCCCAGCGGTGAGTGTCTACTGCTGATGATTCCCAAGCGCTAGGATGAAACAGCTAGCTGTCCAGTACACTCCCTAGTGGGTTATCAATGGTTCTCTAACTGATATCAATCAATCAATCCTTGATCAAACTCGGAACACTAAAAAGTTGTTCATTTGATAGGAGCTGACAGCATTATTTAGGACATACATGTCATTCTGTTTAGAACTCTTCAGATAGATATACGCTTTCGCCAACGATGAATGGTTTTTCCGCTGAGAGTTGAATCCAGTACCTATCGCTTAAAAAGCTGAAACGTTCGCTATTCACAAAAGTTATGAGAATAACGTTTTGTACAGTAAGATATGAAGTTATTTATTCATAATTACGACTTCTTGTATATATTTTAGAATAAAAATTGAACGGACTCCTTGACATAGATTCCTACTGACATTCGTAACCTCGCTTCAAACATCAGTGTAGCCATCTCTTGTGCAGTGGGCGTAACACAGTCACATGAAGTGAGCACACTGGATTCTAACGAAAGCCTCAACAAAACTAAAAAAATAATATAACGTGTCATCCATGCAAGCCGCCCATAATATACCAAGATTAGACTATCTGATTCGATCCAGGTATATCAACACAAAGTGTCAAAGAATATTCAATGGCATAAGCTTTGGATTTAGGTTAGCCACGAATGATAAGTGCACAGATTACCGAGAAAACACTGACTAGCACTATTGTCACCTTCCTATCCTCATACTACGTGAAATCTATCATTCATTGCTTATCGATCATTGGCTCAAATAAAATGTAATGATAACTCAAGAACTTTAGTACCAGAACATGGTACTAGTTAGGCTATACACCTCAGTGAGTGATCAATATAACCATCACAAACCTTCAGGAGATCATGGAGAATCTCAAAGGAAGTATTACTTCCAGCAATGCCAATAAGCCTGAAATTTCAGTTCAAGACTCTACTCATCGATCGTTCCCAACTGTCTCTAACACTAATTCAAGTTAGATATGAGGACAAATACCTAACGATAACATCGAATGGCGGTCACTCCATACATCTTAAGATTGATAAAAACTAGAATTCTTGACCATTAGATTCCGTTTTATTACCTGTGTAACGACAGAAGACAAGGGCCAGACAACAAATTATTTATTGAGAAAATCAAGAGGTATTTATAGATTTTTATGTGCATTATTATTATTAGCTTTATTGTTAGTACAGGAGCAACCTCTTCTGATTGGTTGTTTCCCTGCTGAAGGTTATTCTGTTATCTCTTTGTGGCCGTTCCTCAGAAAATCAAGCCATATATCTGCGAATCATATTTCCACACTTTAACTCCACTGTGATTGGTTGGTGACATTTTTTCAAGATTAAGCTTTGTTATTGTTGTTTTTTCTCATGACCCTGATTCGAGACTTGAACATTGACGTAAATTGTTGTCTACAATTTTGGTTTGCAGACAGCTCTCACCACATCTGAACTGTCAATAGACTCAACCCCGAAACCTGAGTTTTCTCAGCTTGATCCCCATTGATAGGGTCTCATAGGTCCTTACTGCTGGGGTGAAGAGGCCAAAACTAGGACTAAAAACAACTGTCCCTTACTCACTGGTTTTCAATTATTCTTTTTCTGTTTTATTATTATTACCTTTAATTCCTGGAGGAACATAGGGCTTCAGCTGCGCGTCTCCATTGCGTGCGGTTCCCTGCTAGAGTTTTCACCTGGCTCCAAGTCTGCCCACACGCTTTCATCTCCTCTTCACATGACCTCCTCCAAGTCACCCTCACACTTACGATCAACTCGCCGCTTCCCTTTCGGGTTCCACTCGAGCGATGGCTTGTCTAGTGATGTCACTCACTTGATGGTTTCCTCAGCGTATGGCCAATCCATCTCCATTTCTTCCTGCTTATTTGTTGCACAATCGGTTCCTGGTTGGTTCACTCACTGCCAGAGATCCCTGTTGCTGATCTTTTCTGGCTGGCCATCTGATCTTGAGTATTGAGCGAAGACAGCTGTTAATGAAGGTCTGTAGTATTTTTGAGGTGCTCTTCATGAAATGGCGCCAAGTCTCTGATCTGTACGTATAGTGAGTAGCACTGACTTCACATTGGAGTTGAAAATCCGGATCTTATTTTCATGTTGGGTGCTGTTGATCTCCACAGAGACTTGAGAGAAATGAAAGCTTGCCTTGCTCTCGCGATCTCTGCTTTTATATTCTCGTCAATTCTCTCCGCCTGTAGTTGGAACGACGCTCCCCAGGTCGGTAGGTAAAGGAGGTTGCTTCTTTCAGATTTACCCCATTTATTCTGGCTGATTGTTGTTGTTGCAGTTATTGTTAGCGAGGAATCTTCATCACCTCTATGTTCACCTGAAGGCCTATCTTTGATGCTTCTTCTGCCAACTTGTTGCTTTTCACTTGCATATCTTCTGGTTTGTGGGAAATCAGACATATATATGTCATCGGCGAAGTCCTGATTTTGTGTGAGTCCATTTCATGCCTGTCTCCTAGTAGCCCGGGCCGCTTTCTGTCACATTATCCAATCTACTGCAATCAAGAGAATCACTGGAGATAGTAGGCAGCTAGCATTTCTCACTCTTGTCTTCACTTCTTAGAAGAATTCCGTGAGTTTCCCGTTGTAGATTACTTGACATGCAGCATTGTCGTACAACTGTTGGATGAGATGTATAATTGTCGTTGGCGGGACTGCGTAGTAGCGAAGTGGTTTCCAAGCCACCTCTCGATCGATGCTGTCGAAGGCCTTTTCAAAATCAATGAAGTTGAGATAGAGAGGTGACTGCCATTCCAAGCTTTGCTTCTCTGTCTTAACTGAAATCAATCAAATCCTTGGCAACTAACATTTGAAAAATCAGGTATAATAAATAATAAACTGACTGACCGAGTTTCAATATAGAACTTTGCATAGAAGTATTGAGGCTGTTCAAATTACTACATTCCATATACTCACATGGAGCGAAATGACGATTTAATGGATCTGAGAGTTCATCAAGAGTTAATACATGCAAACAATATCACCAAAAGTCTCAGATCATTGATTCTTGACAAGACTTAATGATCCGAAAGCAAAGCCTAGTAGGTGCATTATGTGCTCAAGGATTCGAAAAATCTATTCAGAAGACAAGATATAGAGAATGAATTAAATTCATTACGATATCTACCGAGATTTATCGACAAAAGCATGAAGGAAAAGCCTCCATCGCCAAAAATCGCAGGTGTTCCAAAGAAAGTCCTCCTGGAATTCGAAGCAGAAATTCTTGGAAACCGCCTTTCTAAATGTCTGAACAAGATATTTCAAACAGCCACCTTACGAATCACATTCTCCAGCAGACGGTTAGTGCAGTCCTAACGTTAAGGATAGGTTACCGCTATTGGCCGTCTCAATGTGTATTTATCAATTTACTTTTTTTGTGTGGAGCAAGGTATATCGACTTCAAGTCCGAAAATGTATTCTGAAACAATGTCCAGCTTGGACAGCCAACCAGAGAAGAAAATAAGAATACTAGCAGCTGCAGCCTAGAATACTTTGTCAACTCTGGACATCGTACAGTCTCGCATGAATGCTTCCATAGTGTTACAGAAAGTCTTTCAATATCGTACGAAAGAACTTCAAATATGCCATCTATGCATAACTGAATCATTAGTTATTCGGGATCTTATACCGAACCTTTGCATTCAAAAGTACTATATACATTCACTTGCCACGCTACCGTGGCAAGAGTAACGTTCTTATTATAATTTTTCTTCACTTCATTGTGAGTTTAGTATTACTATTGTGGCGAGAACTGGCTGCTAGCCAAATTAGTAGACAGTAATTTACGTCGATGTTTATGTCCCCGCTATATGGGTCGTGAGACAAATGAGAACAAAGACTTTGCGTAGGCGGATACAGTTAACATATAGATGATCTGACATTCAAGAAACAGTAGCCACAAAGAGATGAAAGATTAACTTTCAATGAGAAACAACCACCAATCAGAGAGGACTGTGTTTTTCTGCTAACAATAATCTATCACATAATGTACATGACAATCTATAAATATGTTTTGATTTTCTTAATAAATAAACGATCTGTTTGGCTGGCCCTTGTCTTCCGTTGTTACACTATTACTATCCTCATCAATCATATTTTATTATCACTCTATTACTGTTTATTAATAACGTTGCATTTTCATACAGATTTTATATTAAAAAAAACACTTTATCGTCTTTCCACTAGTTCCTATCCATTCTACACAATTAAATTTTCTTTATAACTCCTTTGTCAATTTGTTATAACCTAAAGTGAACTTAATAAATCCGTTGCTACCTTGTTATGTCTGCGCCTGTTAATTACTAACTATAACGGTAATGAACTCGACTACTGGTACGGTAATACGTCTACTTTTAAGTTGTACCTTCCGGATTCACTGAGCCACGAAAATATCAAAAGACAAAGTCCTGTGACCTGTGACTGTAAGATATTGTATTTATAATACTGTACTACACACTACATAGTTTAAGAAACAACGCATGATAATTTATACATTTCCTTAACCATAGTAAAGTCGGCTGACAGCTGTAGGAATGGATTGTTCTTATTGGTTGGAAATATATCTGTCCTGATTGGTTGATGATCAGTCTGATGTCTATCTCTTTTCGACATAGAACTTTGCACCGATGTGCATCAATTCAAGTCACCACACTCCACTTCTTGTAGCACACAAACCAAGAGAAGAAAGTACAAGAAAAGCATAATAAAGACAGTAAACAGAGGTGTGAGACAAAGGAATAGTAATAACGAAGAACAATATAGTTTCATTGGAAATCATAAGTCACAAGGAGTGGATGCATCTGCGCTAGCTATTGAGAACGATTTTGAGCCATACCACGGATTGTGTCCAGCCATTGGTCTTTACCATCCCGAAGACCTGAACCAGGAAGCCGGTCTACAACTTCCCACGTGGCTTAGACTAACTGTTGTAGATTTCATTGACTGGTGAAGCTATGTTTTGGTTTGACCGCCGCTAGCTCTTTTCCAGCCTGACCAATCCTATGTCAGCTAACATTGCTCTTCGGTCGAGGAAGGCGATGACTAAGCATACGTAACACATGTCCTAACCATCTCAGTCTATGTAATTTCACAGCCTCATCGATTGATTTCCCCAGTTTACCTAGAACTCTACGCCTAACCTCAATATTTCTCACCTTATTATGCCACTTTACACGGGAAATAGAGCGCAGGCACCTATGATCAAAGACAGCTAGGTAGTTTCTTCATGTCTTCCACTCTCAATGGCGATGCCTTACAGACATAAAGGAGGGCGGAGCGGACTGATGAGCAGTACACCCGCCCTTTGGTCGATAGCCAGTTGAAGATCTCGTCTACTAAGCCAGAGTCGGCGTAAACTGGCAAACGCGAAACCAGCCCCCTGTATTCGTGCTGAGATTTCATCAGAGATCAACCCGTTGGCGCTAGCTGATGCAACTTCCCAAATAAGTGAAGCAGTCAACATGCTCCACCAACCACTTCACTCCCTATTTCTAAACCAGGAGTGAGTCAGTGTAGTTCAGTCCTGTAGCCTCATCATCCCACATTTGACAAGGGGAGCGAATCGCATGCGAAACATACGTAGATTGCAGCTCAAGGTAGCAAGTCAATCCCTGAGTCTCTGAAGTGAGTTACGGTTAAGTCCATAATCAGTCAATCAATCATATAGGTTAATTGTACACAAGAGATTTATTAGCATAAATCATACATACAAAAAAGAAACAATCCCTGAGTGAATATGTCAATAAATAAACTTGGAAAGTTAAGACAGTCACACCAGCACAAATGGCAAAAGAAACTGAGACATAGTGAGGATTCACAAACAACAACAGGAAGAAGGAGTAATGTAGAATTTGGATTAAATGATGTTCACTGTACAGTTCTTGTCGTAAATGTAAAAAACAACAACAATCAAAATGAAACATTGTGAGTATATGAGGTATTTTTTTTTCAAATTTTAATACAGAATTTTTACCGCGGGATTTGAAAACATACGCAACACAGCCGCATTGTTCAAGCACTCTCCCTCGTGTGAGTGAGTTTGTGTATCAGCCGAATTTATTCACTGGTTGTATGCCTTAAGAACTATACAGGAAGGAATCTCTGTTATCCTCACTCGTCCCAAGAATATTCAACACCTCAGTTGACGTAACATCCTACAATGGAGAAACTACGGTTAGTTGAAAAAACAAAAATAGGATTATGTTCACTTTACTATATTCATCGAACAACTGAGGAAGGGAAAGACTCCTTCCAATATAATTTCAAAAAAAAATATACAGCTAATGAATCAACTAGTGCAGCAAAACAGACTCATTCGTCCGAAGGAGAGTGAACAATGACGTGTTGCCTATATATTTTCAAAAATCCCGCGGAAAAAATGCACACATTAAAACAATGACTTTTGATTAAAACAAGAGCTGTACAAAAATCATCATCATTAGCATACACTTCAAACACACACACACAAATGTATATAAAAAGTAAAATTTACAAAGAAAAATATCAGTTTTCATGTGATGAAGACTTGATATTCAACAATTAAGAATTTGTTCTTTTCAAATGATAACGACCTTCTAATATGTCGACTGTAGAATCAAGCGCACTAAAAATGAACAGACAAAAATAATAATGAAGAAATTTTTTTAAAAAAACGACATTGTATAATAAATTAAACTATATATTATTATTATATATTCACGCGTCGGTGGCAAAGCGATTAGGACGCTCGCCTACCTTGCACATAGTCCGGGGTTCGAGCCCCGACCGACTCACTCCTTTACATCGCTAAGCCAGAAATAAAGCTGGTAAAGAGGAAAGGTTGGCTAGGCATGAGGCTAGCAACCCCATCCTGTAAAATAAACCATGCTATGTTCCACTGGGAACGTGAAGGAACAATTCTTATTATTATTTATATATTATAAGGAATATAATGATTGGTGCGTTCAATGGTTGGAGGTTGTCGGCGGTAAGCGCTTCTTCAACGAAATCCGACAGGACTACAATTATTCAGTGCCAAGAAGACATACATCTTAAAGCAACAAATAATAGTCTTAGAGCTGCAAAGATCCTCATTCGTGTTTTTCTAGTATATTACAGAAACATTAGCATCAAACTATATATTACTGATTAACTGAGATGAGTTGTACTCGGGTACTACTCACGTCACCACGCAGTAATGGTGGTTGTTAGCCGGCCAGATCGTCAATGTGGTCGAAACATCGGACGACCATTTCGGTAATTTGGGGCCGAAATCAATTCAGAGAGCCCAGTAAGTATTTAAACCACTTCGGTTTCTAGAAGTTAATTGATGAGTGGTGACTAGCGGTGGAATCCAGAATGCGCGATTCGTCCTACTCGGGACTCGTCATCTCGATGTACCTGCATTCCCCAGTGTTCCTAACGAGGCTTGAAACCAGTGCCCATAGGTTCAAATGCCAAAGCATTATCCACTAGACCACTTGGACCATGACAGTCACCTCTAGTGCAACGGGTAATACTAATTATTTAAATTCAATTTTAGATTTTCCCGTCGATTGACTGGACCGAAGTGCTCGGCCTCAGGTTGACCTGTCGGCTTTTTGTACAGATACCTCGACGATGTCTGAGCATGTAATTAGAAGTTAATTGGTGGATGGTGACTAGCAGTGGAATCCACCAGGACAACACATATTTGGCCCAACTTAGGACTCGTCAACTGGATGTACCTGCATTCCCCAATGAGTGATGATGCTCCCACCGAGGCTCGAACCCAGTATCCATAGTTTCCGGCTAGAAAACTGCTTGGATGAACTAGTGTTCACCTACACTTGAACATTCACCTGATGCTCACTAGCGACTGCCCCCCACCCACCGCATTCAACCAGGTAGCCACCTGAATTCTAGTGAGAAGTCATAACCAGTGGGGTACAGCAGGTTGGTGGCTTGTGGTCGCACTACATCGTGAATTGGCACAAGTTGAAATTCATGGGCTGGCCATGGGGATCGAGTCTCAGTGTGGCTTAATGGTCTATCAGTTCACTTCATAACCAGAAGTTCCTGGGGTCGGAACCCAGTGTGACCACGTACTGATGAAGAGTCCTGCCCCAGGACGAAACGACTGTCCAATTGCCGACTAGCCGACATCAGTTCATACTGAAATCCTGTAACCAATTAAAAATTTACAATTTTCTTCATTAACAACTCACTATGGTAACACATCCTATCATCTGAATCATTTGGTTTCGATAAACGAAACTCTGATGAGAATTGCACCTTCAGAAAACTGTGTACATTACAAATTACTAACTGACTTGCAGATAGTAAATTTCAACGATATTAAATGGAAGCTTTATCCTAAGGTCGAAAATACTGTGACATCTTGAATCAATTGAAATCACTGTGGTATGCATATAAAAATTTTTCCCCATAGTAGAATTTAGAACAACACATTTAAGCGAACAGTAATACTGCTGTTTTCAATTAGATCTCATCAGGCTTAACTCTAATATACCTACCCACCTACATCACTTTACAAATAAAAATTCAAATATAAACACCAATCATGGTGTTTTGT
Source organism: Trichobilharzia regenti (assembly GCA_944472135.2). NCBI lineage: Eukaryota > Metazoa > Platyhelminthes > Trematoda > Strigeidida > Schistosomatidae > Trichobilharzia > Trichobilharzia regenti. Next base: position 66,372,643 of record OX235267.1, read on the forward strand.
CTATAGGATAATAAGATGGTGAATATAAATTGTGCAATTAGTCATAATAGTAGTAATGATAATTATTATTATTTCCTTTAATTCCTAGAGGAACATAGGGCTTCAGCTGCACGTTTCCATTGCGTTCAGTTCTCTGCTAAAGTTTTCACCTGGCTCCAAGTCTGCCCACACGCTTTTATCTCCTCTTCACATGACCTCCTCCAAGTCACCCTCACACTTACGATCAACTCGCCGCTTCCCTTTCGGGTTCCATTCGAGCGATGGCTTGTCTAGTGATGTCACTCACTTGATGGTTTCCTCGGCGTATGGCCAATCCATCTCCATTTCTTCCTGCTTATTTGTTTCACAATCGGTTCCTGGTTGGTTCGCTCCCAGAGATCTTTGTTGGTGATCTTTCCTGGCTGGCCATGTGATCTAGAATATGGAGCGAAGACAACTTACTTTACTTTACTTCGGCTATCTCCTACGGGAGGATGAGCCAGCTTCATGAACCATGAAGTTTCATGGGAATTTGGTACGAGTGATGTCCCCAGCATCGCTCGGCCTTTTGTTTGAGAGTGCAGCTCTAGCCTTTACACAGCCAAGTGTGACCTACAAGGCAGTAGGAGTGGAGTAAGGAGTCCACTATCCATTGGCAGCCGGTGACCGGAGTCCGGTTCATTCGCCTTTTTGAATGGGGCCAGTCATCCAGGGCATCCAATAAGCCCTTTGTCCATACGTCTGCCGGTGAGCTCCAGTAAGCTTCATACGCCAGTCGTTGGAGGTTTGGAATCAGGATTTAGCCATCTCCCCTAGACTGTCATCCAATGGACAGTCAACCCGGTGAAGAGCGCCGGGCATCCGCTTTTGCCCTCTCACTTTGGTGAAAAACACCTCCGCCACGTGAAGGCAGTGAGTAGGACTTCCTCAGGAGAGGCTATGTAAGACGCCCGGTCATATGCGAAGACAACTGTTGATGAAGGTGTGAAATTTGTTTGAGATTCTCCTTATGACTCGCCAAGTCTCTGATCCGTATAGAAGCACTGATTTTACATTGGAGTTGAAAATCCGGACCTTATTTTCATGATGAGCGCTGTTGACTTCCACACAGACTTCAGAGTATTGAAAGTCTGCCTTGCCTTCCCGATCCTTGCTTTGATATCCTCGTCAGTTCCGCCTGTAGTTGAAACGATACTTCCCAGGTAAGTAAAGGAGGTTGTTTATTTCAGGTTCCTCCCATTAATGCTGATTGTTGTTGGCCAGGAATCTTCATCACCTCTGTTTTATCTATGTTCACTTGAAGTCCTATCTTTGATGCTTCTTCTGCCAACTTGTTGCTTCTCACTTGCATATCTTTCAGTTTGTGGGAAATCAGACATATCATCGTTGGCGAAGTCCAGATCCTCCAAGTCTCCTTTCGCGTGAGTCCATTTTATGCCTGTTTCCTCATTGCCTGTTGTCTGTCGCATTATCCAATCTACTGCAATCAGGAAAATCATTTCACAAAGAAACATATGAAAACATCAGAGAGAAAACCAACCTGAGACTCTGACTGCACGTAAGAAACCTCTCTTTATTAAGTTACAATTTTATGTTGGCTTATCAAGTGAGGTTCTATTTCAAAGACTTTCAAGGAGTATACGAAGAACACTTCTCGCAGCACACCTATGTTTGTCATTCTCTAGCCGACGAATGATTGGAACGCAAACGAAGGATAAGCTTGATAGTTTTGATACATCTATGTGTATTTATCAATTCAACTGCACCCACGGTGACAGTTATGTTGGACACACTACTAATAGACAGCTTAGCTAACGTGTTGTTGGTGAACATCTCCCATCGTGGTGGTTTGGCAAAGGACAGACAAAAACAATCCGTAACTCAATTCTGTCATATTTAATTGTTAGTGGTCATGTAGTCGAGAAAACGAAAGCCTTCAGAGTAATTCATCGTAACCCACCGAATCTTTCTAATAGACTTCGTATTCGTCTACTGCACACACACACACACAGATGAGGCGATAGGCATTCGAACAATTAAACCTAAACTATACCTTCATTCAAAAGAAGTTCATACAGCCATTATCCCTCCCTTATTGGCCTATTAAGACATAACCAACTGATAACATCTACACCATCCCTTGCTTATATTTTCAACACCTTTCTTATCATCCCTTAACCTTATCACATCTTCATTAAAAACGAGTTTCATTTCCTTCCCTTACAATCTAGAATTACTTAATCGGTTCATTTGTTTTTATTAGCCTTTATCGACTACTACGCCTACCTGAACAATTGTTTGTTTTTCATTATTCGTATTATCACAGATTTTCCACTTTTTCATCCTTATTATTGATACGACCATTATTATTATTATTATTATTGCAGTAGATTGGATAATGCGACAGACAACGGGTGATGAGGAAACAGGCATAAAATGGACCCATACTAAAAACTTGGAGCGTCTGGAATTCGCCGATGATATATATCTGATTTCCCACAAACTGGAAGATACGTAGGTAAAAAGTAACAAGTCGGCAGAAGAAGCATCAAAGATGCGAATTCCTTCAGGTGGACATAGAGAAAACAGAGGTGATGAAGATTCCTAGACAACACCACCAACAGCAGCAACAACAACAACAGACAACAATCAGCATTAATGGGAGGAACTTGAAAGAAACAACCTCCTTTACCTACCTACCTACCTGGGAAGCGTCGTTTCAACTACGGGCGGAACTGACAAGGATATCAAAGCAAGGATTGGGAAGGCAAGCTTTCATTTCTACCAAGTCTGTTTGGAGGTCAACAGCGCTCATCATGAAAATGAAAATAAGATCCGGATTTTCAACTCCAATGTGAAGTCAGTCAGCGGTACTATACGGATCAGAGACTTGGCGTGTCATGAAGAGCACCTCAAACAAACTACAGACCTTCATTAACAGCTGCCTTCGCTCAATACTCAAGATCAGATGGCCAGCCAGAAAAGATCAGCAACAGGGATCTCTGGCAGTGAGTGAACCAACCAGGAACCGATTGTGCAACAAATAAGCAGGAAGACCTGGAGATGGATTGGCCATACGCCGAGGAAACCATCAAGTGAGTGACATCACTAGACAAGCCATCGCTCGAGTGGAACCCGAAAGGGGAGCGGCGAGTTGGTTGTCAGTACGAGGGTGACTTGGAGGAGGTCATGTGAAGAGGAGATAAAAGCGTGTGGGCAGATTTGGAGTCAGGTGAAAACTCTAGCAGGGAACCGCACGCAATGGAGACACGCAGCTGAAGCCCTATGTTCCTCTAGGAATTAAAGGAAATAATAATAATTATCATTACTACTATTATGACTAAATGCACAATTTATATTCACCAGCTTATTATCCTATAGACAAAACACCATGGTTGGTGTTTATATTTGAATTTTTATTTGTAAAGTGATGTAGGTAGGAATATAAAGGTACATAGGTATCTAAAGTCCTAGGCTCAATAATCATGCGTAGACTAAGTGGTGCTCGGGAGGCACAAACACGAGAGAGCCAGGCAGGCTTTAGACCAGGAAGAGAGTGTATTGATCATATCTTCTATGTCGAAAACAGATAGACAGACAGACAGGTAGGTATATTAGAGTTAAGCCTGATGAGATCTAATTGAAAACAGCAGTATTACTGTTCGCTTAAATGTGTTGTTCTATATATATAAAAAGCCGAATTTGTTGAAGGATGGATGATGTGTCAAGACAAAGATGTGTGTATACACGTCCTCATAAATGAGATTTCAGTGTCCATGTTTCATTGTCGCTAATTTTTAATGGTTGACAACACGTGGTGGTGGTATATAGCAGTAAAATTCACTTCAATATAGAACGTTATCATCGGGTGAGTATTTGTCTATACACCCGAAATGGTGACTGATGAATCAATTTTTATGCGTTGATTCTCAGGGATCCGATCTCAAGTTGTATGATGTAGAAAACCATCCCCTTAGACGGCTGTTTCGCCCTGGCTGTGGGGGGGTGTCATGAGTGCATCCACCGTCGACAAAGAGCTCCATAGAAGGAGGGAACAATTATCCAGAACTCACTTCCTACAGGTGTCTGATGCTTCTCTAACTGGTATCAACTTCAAACAGATCAAATCCCCATACAAATTGCTTTTGTAGAAAAAACTAATCTGATGATCACCAGTAACTGGTTACAGGACAGTGTTTCTTGGAGTGAATTCTAGTAAGAAGTCTTGACCAGTGGGGTCCCTTCGGTGTCAAGAATGAAGACAAATACTCACACCGAGGACACTGACTTCAGCCAGTCGCACTGAAAATCACGAATTGGTATTCATCGGCCAGTAAGTCGCGTCTCAGTACTGGTCGAATGGTTCACGAGTTTACTTTGTAGCCGAAAAGTCCTGGGATCAAACCCCAGTGGCTACGTAGCGTGAAGAGTTCCAGACTAGGACGAAACAGCTGTCCAGTACTCACTGCCTGCAGGTTTTCAATGACTCTCTAACTTGAAACAAAAACACACTTTGTCTAGTCTAATCACGACGGACGCATAATACGTGAATTGTAGAACATAAGAGTTGTATAAAACCTTCCTAAATAAATTAATGTTAGATAATTGAAAGGAACCGGCAGGAAGCTCTGCCTTCACCCGGCTTTCGTGCCTTATTAGCACTGATCTTCAATCTTGAAGGAACTCGCAATTGTCCCTCGGAGATTCAAACCTTCATCGACCAGTGCTCCTGTAGTCAAAGGCCTTCCTACTGAAAGCTATATGAGGTCACAATAAACAAACGCTTGTAGGACCTTAATGGATAGATTAGCAAGTTAACCAACCAGTGTCATGCATCCCATTCATGTTGTTGATCTGACTGTCTGTCTGTCTGTTTTCGACATAGAACTTTGCACAAATGTGCGGAAGTTCAAGTCGCCACACTCCGTGTAGCACGCGAAGCGAGAGAAGAAAGTGCAAGAAAAGCATAATAGAAACAGTGAGCAGAGGTGTGAAACAAAGGAGGAGTAATAACGAAGAACAAAAGTTTCATTGGAGATCATAAGTCACAAGGAGTGGATGCATCTGCGACAGCCATTGAGAAAGATTTTGAGCCATGTCACCAATTGTTTCCAACCATAGATTTTTACCGTCCTGAGGACCCCAGCCTGGAAGTCTACACCTTCCTACGTGGCTTAGACCAACTGTTTTGGATTTCATTGACTGGTGAAGCTATGTTTTGGTTTGACCGCCGCTAGCTTTCTTCCAGCCTGACCCTATATCCGCTAACATTGCTCTTCGGTCGAGGGAGGCGATGACTTGGCATACGTAACACATGTCCTAACCATCTCAGTCTTTGTAACTTCACGACTTCGTCGATTGATTTCCCCTGTTTACCTAGAACTCGACGCCTAACCTCAATATTTCTCACCTTATTATGCCACTTTACACGGGAAATAGAGCGCAGGCACCTATGATCAAAGACAGCTAGGTAGTTTCTTCATGTCTTCCACTCTCAGTGGCCAGGTCTCACAGCCAGCAATAAAGGAGGACGGAGCGGACTGATGAGCAGTACACCCGCCCTTTGGTCGATAGTCGAACATCTCGTCTACTAAGCCAGAGTCGGCGTAAACTGGCAAATGCGAAACGAGCCCCCTGTATGTTGTTGATACTTCCTTCGTGCCGATTGCTTCCAAGCAACCACTGACAGGGATTCAGTCTGCACCAAACAAACGACTTGGCGCAAGATATTATCTAATTCATAGTGTCTAATGAAGCTGTGCCTTTACAATCCTACTGAAGGTCAATCGCTCGCCAACTCGAATAGCTTACAGCGGTAACGTCTCTGACTGCTAAACTGGGTGACACTGGCTCGAACTTCATGAATTCTTTCAAAAATGCAGATACGTCTTGTTGACAAGTGCCAAAAGAAAAGCACGAAATATAGAGGTGTCCAAGACTTCCTACTGATCACCGGCCACTGATCTAACATAAGATGACTTTACCGATAGAGATAATGTTTCTCATTGAATTTTCTCAAGATTTAATGGGTGTTTCCAGTCTTTTGAAAGTTGTAAAATACAAATCAATCAATCATATGAATCAATGCTGATAATGAGTACCTTCCATCTCGTATAATAGAATACAGCAATTGATCACACTGACATAAATCGACAATAGTTGAACCAGCTCGATTACACTCCGAATTCAATGATGTTTGTATTGGACCACCATTAATGATCAGATCGATTGAAGGCCAAAGCTCAGAGAATTCCTAATAGAGCATGAAAAAGTAGAATGAAAGGATTACGCGTCAAAAAAAAATAATCACAGAACAATATTATTACTGATTAATTAGGTAACACATAATGGGTTATTTTCTCCCCGCCAAATGACTTATGAATCAACTCAACATTTCAGCTGACATCGATTACAGAAATCATTGGAAAACCTACCATGGAGTACTGGACAGCCAGCTGTTTCGTCAGCCTAGTTTGGGACTTATCGGCAGTACACATCAACCGCCAGGGTTCGAACCCAGCACCTTCGCTAACCAATGTCAGATCATGATGAAACCCTATAACCAACCAGTCGAATCCCTACAAACCAACACTTGAATATCAACCTTTGACCTTAAGGTGGATCAAAGATCAAATCAATAAATTTTATAATTATGTACTAATTATTTAACTCAATTTGAGATTTTTCCGTCGATTGATTGGACCGAAGGGCTTGGACTCAGGTTGACATGTCAGGTCTTTGTGTACAGGTACATCCAGCTGACGAGTCCCAAATGAAACGAAATGTGCATCCTGGATTCCACTGCTAATCACTATCCACCAATTGAGAATCAGTTAGAGAACTACTGAGAACGACTAGTAGGTAGTAGTGGGCGAATGCTTTATCCAAGCTTGAAATTCTTCATCAGTAATCATCATCAACTAGTGGCGGCTTGTTTAAATCATTGGGCTATCAGAATTTTCATCCACAAAACTTCTTAAACTCTTTTGTATTTCTTACAAATTCGTGCACATATTTAATTAGAGCTTCCTACTAAGCGTTATGCAGTTCTTGAAGGAATTGAAAAAAAAAACGTGTACAGCATTGGTTCTCTCTCTCCCTCTCTCTCTTCATACGCAATAACACTACGACAAAATGATGTACGTCAGATTATTACTTCACATGCAAATCCTGTATGAATGGGAGATATTTTGAAACTAAATATATATATATATGCTATCTGAAATAAAGCTTTGTTATCAATATTATAACCCCAACAAGAGTTCACTGAATAAATTTAGTCAGTGTTCAAACTAGTCAATTAGTTATATAAAGTATTAAGATTATCATTCTCTTGGGTTCCAAGTGGAACATAAGGCTGAATTCAACAAAACATATCTACTATTTTGAGTATCTTGAAAATCCCCATTTAGTCATATGAAAAAGAGAAGACGTTCAGCGAAGAGACTCTTTTCGACGGCGAATTCATTCACATAGCTGTACCCAGAACGATTTATTGAAAAATCTATGAATCCTAGGCCACAAAAGCCGCCCATGCATAGCGTCCCGAAGAAACCGCTCTACATAAACCTTCAAAATTCAATGGGGATATATCTGCGGAAACACTAAAAAATCGACTGTCGCGCTCACTCAAGAAGACCTTCTTCGCAGCTGAACTACGACTAACTTTCTTCACAAAACCTATGATTCATGTGAACGTGAAGGATAAGCTACCACTGTTGGCCTTATCAATGTGTATCTACCAATTCACCTGCTCGTGTGGAGTCAGGTATGTCGGCTGTACCCAGCGTTCGCTTTCCAAGCGTATCACCGAACACTTACCAACATGGTTTTACAAAGGTGAAAAACGATGACCCCTCCTCCCACAGCTCCATCTTAGAAAATCCGATAGAATCCGGACACTAAGCTACACACCCCGAACAAACTTCACAGTCGTCTACAGAGTAAGAAGTGGTCTTCCTAAAAGTGTACGAATCAGACTTCTTCAAACTGCAGAAGCAATGGCGATTCACTTGCTAAGCCCTGAACTCTGCATACAGAAGAAGTTCGTTCAATCACTACACTTGCAGCAATGGACGTAATCTATCTTATTACCCGACAAGTAAATTCTAACTAATCTTTTTTCTTTTTTGCCTGAGTCTTCATTAGTATTATATTTTGTCTTTTCAATTGTAATATTTTACATTTTCAACTTTCTTGTTCTCTACACCTACGCCCCACCCTGTTTAATTTCTACACATCACTTACTGACTTGACCAACGCTCAATTTCTAGTCATTTGTGTTACATCATCCAACTTATCTGGTCAATTTCAGTTCTAATTTAAATGGCATTATTATCTACTCCACTTCTACTTAGTCTCTCTCTCTCTCTACCTATAATTGCCTCTGTTGTTACCCTGAGCTAAGTTGAAACATTTTAGTCAACTATATTACGTCGTCATCTAACTTACTAACTAACTCAATCTTACTTTAGTTGCTGTCTGATTAACCTTGTTTCTATATTAGATCATTCTTGTATTACCTGATCAATTATCTAATTTTGACAAACCTCATGTACACACACACACACAAATAATTATATATAAATGCGATTGTACAGCTATGTGAATGAATTTGCCGTCGAAAAGAGTCTCTTCGCTGAACGTCTTCTCTTTTTCATATCTATTTTGTTCTATTCTCTGGTGTCCTCTTCAGGTGGGTCCACGATTGCCTATAATCTTTCATCTCCTCCTCCTCGCCACACGATCTTCTCTATGTCACCCTCGCGCACTGACGTGACGATCTAGTTCATTGCTTCCCATTGAGAGATTCCACTCTAGTTATGACTTGGCGTGTGTGATGTCACTCGACGGCCTACTCATCCTATGCCTGATCCATCATTCATCTTCATTTTCTGTTACATGTTCGCGCTCTATTTCCCGTGTAAAGTGGCATAATAAGGTGAGCAACATGGAGGTTAGGCGTAGAGTTCTAGGTAAACAGGGGAAATCAATCGACGAAGTCGTGAAGTTACAAAAACTGAGATGGTTAGGACATGTGTTACGTATGCCAAGCCATCGCCTCCCTCGACCGAAGAGCAATGTTAGCTGACATAGGATTGGTCAGACTGGAAAAGAGCTAGCGGCGGTCAAACAAAAACTTGGCACCAGTCAATGAAATCCACAACAGTTGGTCTAAGCCACGTAGGAAGGTGTAGACTTCCAGGCTGGGGTCCTCGGGACGGTAAAAACCAATGGCTGCTGGAAACAATTGGTGACATGGCTCAAAGTGATCGTTCTCATTGGCTAGCGCAGATGCATCCACTCCTTGTGGCTTATGGTCTCCAATGAAACTGTTTTGTTCTTCGTTATTACTCCTCCTTTGTCTCACACCTCTGCTCACTGTTTCGATTATGCTTTTCTTGTACTTTCTTCTCTTGCTTCGCGTGCTACACGGAGTGTGGCGACTTGAACTTCCGCACATTTGTCCAAAGTTCTATGTCGAAAACAGACAGACAGACAATTACATGTTCGTTATGCAATTGACTCTTGATTGTTTTCTTCCCAGTCGGAATTTCTTGTTGTTAATTCTTTCTCTCACCGGCTGGCAGTTGTTGACAAAAGTCTGTAACTTGTTGGAAATCCTTTTCGTGACACACAAAGTGGCGTGATTCACAATAATAACATAAGATGTATGACAATTAATCAGTTACATCAAAAATAAAGGTACATATTAGATAACGAATGGCATTTTAATTGTACGTCAGACAAGTTCATAATAAGCAAAGGTTGAAGTCTATTGTGTTTTCTGTACACACATAGTTTGGAATGCATGTGATTAGCGATTACGAAGCTTCTATCACCACATTTAATACAAGTTATGTGGAATATCCATTGGCTTTTACCGTCACGAGGACCCCAAACAATCAGGAGGAAGTCTACACCTTCCTGGGTGGCCGGCTTAAAATTAACTGTTGTGGATTTCATTGACTGATGAAGCCATGTTTTGCTTTGACCACCACTAGCTACCTCTTTTCCAACCTGATCCTATGTCAACTAACATTGCCGGTTGAGGGAGGCGATGGCTAGGCAGGCATACATAACACATATATCCTAACGGTCTCAATCGATGTAGCTTCCCAGCCTCGTCTATTGATTAAAACAAGATTGCCCAGCTCCCCTAGGGCAGGGAGACTAGAATATTCACCAGTTTGGTTGTAAGCACCACATATACCACCCACATTTACCATTCCACTATTGTGAACAACACTCCAGCTTCATGTGAAGGCCGAAAATGGGGGGGGAGGCGGGTAAACTATCAGATTACGTAAGTTCCGAGGAAATTTACGATAAACAAAAGAAATATGCAAAATTAGAGATGTTGTGAATATAGTTCATTTAGTTAGCTATCAAATGTAGGAAGCACAGCGTATAACAACAAATTATGAGTGAGTAAAAGTTGACATTTATGTTCAGAAAAAGGATTACATAATTTATTCGAGGTTAAAGAGTCAAGTTATCAGAGTAAAGAGAGACAGACAGACAGACTTACAACAAAACCTCTTAAAATATCCAACACGGGCCATTGATGAAATAACGTGTGTACTGTGCAGCACTTTGCTCTGTCCATCTTTATAGCTGTGATACATGGTCATTTGAAAGTGGAAGACTTCAAGAGACCAACTGTCGTCTATGACCACAGATGTCTGCGTACTACCTCCCAAGTTAAATGGTATAAATATGGAGAGTACTTTTGGGTTTAGGTACAAAGTGTTAGGTAATGACGGGAAGTCAATCGATGTTACATCGATGGAAATGGTTAAGACATGCGCTTTTCTTCGCATGCTGAGCTAAAGCCTTCCATGACGAATTATGTTGGCTGGCATGAGATTAAGTTGGAAAAGAGTTAGGAGTGGTCAAACACAAAACAGTGGCATTAATACAGCATCAAGTCAGTTTGAGTCAGCCATTTACGGAAGTGTGGGCTGTCTGACCAGGTTCATCAGGATGCTGAGAACCAATATGACTGAATAGCACAGATGTATCGCTCTTTCTGATTTCATGGGAATTAGGTACGAGTGATGTCCCCAGAATCGCTCGGCCTTTTGTTTGAGAGTGCAGCTCTAGCCTTTACACAACCAAGTGTGACCTACAAGGTAGTAGGAGTGGAGTAGGGAGTCCACTATCCATTGGCAACCGGTGACCGGAGTCCCGTTCATACGCCTTTTTGAATGGGGCCAGACATCCAATGCATCCAATAAGCCCTTTGTCCATACGTCTTCCGGTGAGCTTCATACGCCAGTCGTTGGAGGTTTGGAATCAGGGTTTAGCCATCTCCCCTAGCCCATCCCAAGCCCGGATAAAGAGGGCTTCAACGAACAAATATATCGAAAATTCTAAAAATATAAGCAATAACCTAATCTTTCACTGGAATCGGGGGAGTGAAATGACACAGGCTGGTGAAAGCCTTCGGGAAGCCAGTCAGCCGATGTGCCTTCTTTCGATGAAAGCAAAAGTAAGGATGGGTACCTGGAATGTTCGCACAATGTACGAAACTGGAAAGACTGCCCAGATAGCCGCTGAAATGAGAAGGTACAGAATAGAAGTGTTGGGAATCTGCGAAAGCAGATGGAACGGAACTGGAAGGTGCCAACTACCTACTGGAGAGACAATAATCTTTTCCGGCCACCCAGAGGACAACCACGAGCACAACGATGGAGTATCCATCATGATGTCACCAACAGCAGCCAAAGCTCTCATGCAGTGGGGACCAATCTCCTCCAGGATAATGACAGCCAGGTTAAACTCAAAAGGAAGGAAAGTTACAGTCATTCAATGCTATGCGCCTAAAAACGTCTCAGAACAAGAGAAGAAGGAGGCGTTCTACAGACAACTACAAACAGTAATGGACAACGTCCCAAATGGCGATATCAAAATCCTGATGGGCGACATGAATGCGAAGCTGGGAGGAGACAACACAGTAAAGAGAACTCACCATGGGTCGAGAGGCCCTCGATGAAATGAACGACAATGGTGAACTCTTCTCAAACTTCTGCGCCTTCAGTGATTGGTGGTACTGTGTTCAAACACAAGGAAATACACAAGACGACATGGATTTCACCAGATGGAAACACCAAAAAGCAGATAGGTTTCATTTCAATCTCATGAAAGTGGAGACGGAGCCTACTAAACACAAGGTTGAGGAGAGGAGCAGATGTGGGTTCAGACCACTACCTAGTACAAGGGACTTTCAAGGTGAAGCTAAAAGCCTCGAGGATAGCTGGGGATAGGCCACAATGCAAGTTCAACACTCATTTACTGAAGGACACAACCACAAAGGACACTTTCACTGCAACTGTCAGAGCAAAGCAGGAAACACTACGTGACATCACGGAAGAATCATGCGTGGAAGACCATTACACCATCAACGGGAGGGATTTGAAAGAGGTTACTTTATTCACTCAATTATCTAGGGAGGATTGTCTCAACAACGGGCAGTCGGAACGGATGAGGATGTTAAATCGAGCGAGAATCAGGAAGGCGAGAAACACACTCATCAACCTGAAACCAATCTGGAAATCTTCATCACTCAGCATCAACAACCAAATTCAGTCGGATTTTCAATACAAACAACGTCAAGTCAGTTTTTCTATACGGATCAGAAACTTGTCGGGTGGGTCACAAAGAATATTTCTAACAGCCTGTTGCAGACCTTTATCAAACTACAACTGTGTTCGCTGGATCTATACTGAAGATCAGATGGCCGGGCCGTAAAGAATCATCAACAAGAAACTATCGGAACAAACAAAACAAGAACCAATCGCCAGCGAACAAATATGCAAGAGAAAGTGGAGATGGATTGGACACTTGTGGCTGAGGAGGCTGCCGCCGCTGGGTGACATCGCTCGTCAGGCCATTGCTCGAGTGGGACATCCAAGGGTGACATGGAGGAGATCGTGTGAAGAGGAGGAGTTGAAACAGTATGGACTAACATGGGTGGATGCAGGTGAAAAGTACATCAGAAGTAAGACAGAAGTGGCAAGTGGAGACGTGCAGTTGAAGCCCTATGTTCCACTAGGAGCAATAATATTAATAATAATAATAATAAATAAAGAATCAACTAACGAGGACAGATCAATAACCATTGAATGTAAAACAAAATACAAGAAGAAGAAGAGGGGTATTATGTAATACGCTTTCTCTTACCTCAATTTGAAGGGCTGATGTCTGTCCACTTAAATTAGCTGAGGTTAATACCAATGGATGACCACCGCTGCCGCCATGACCAACATCATCATCATCATGGCCATTGTCACTGATAACAGAATCCAACTGTTTCCTTTCTTCATGTAAAGCTGATATTAATTTACGTATAAAACCAGAATCTGGAATACGTACACCGACACGTTTCTCTGTTGGATTTAAACGGGGATTTAATGGATCTTGTTGTTGACATTTGTTGTTATTGCTGTTGACATTACCACCACCACTACCACCGTAACGTGGAAGTAGTACAGTCACAGGACCAGGTAATAAGTTAGATAATAAACCGCATGGAATATTTTTTGTATCACACCAATGTGAGATATTTGATACCTGAGACAAAAAGATTTTTTTTTTAAAATAGAAGGGATTTCAAATGGGTGGGGTAGGGGAAGCATTCAATGACTGATTACCAAGGGGAGTGACTACAACTAATGTCATGCCTCTATATGCTGGTGAACATTGAATGAGCAACATATGACTTGTTTATTCGAACTGATCTCCATTATTTGGCGGCAAAACAACAATGGCGGCCATTGTTTAATCTTACGCTGGCTGGCAGAAAATTGGTGAAAAACGATCAGAAGTATTGCTGTCTGTCTGTTTTCAACATAGAATTTTGCACAAATGTGCGGAAGTTCAAGTCGCCACACTCCGTGTAGCACGCGAAGCAAGAGAAGAAAGTACAAGAAAAGCATGATAAACACAGTGAGCAGAGGTGTGAGACAAAGGAGGAGTAATAACGAAGAACAAAACAGTTTCATTGGAGATCATAAGTCACAAGGAGTGGGTGCATCTGCGCCACTGAGAACGATTTTGAGCCATGTCACCAATTGTTTCCAACCAAAGATTTTCACCGTCCCGAGGACCCCAACCAGGAAGCCAGTCTACACCTTCCTACGTGGCTTAGATCAACTGTTGTGGATTTCATTGACTGGTAAGGCCAAGTTTTTGTTTGACCGCCGCTAGCTTTTTTCCAGCTAGGCCACGTGTGACCGGCCACAAGCAGTTGTCCCCTGGGCTCTGCGGTCACGCAACCAACTTCCACGGTGTGGGCAGCCGGGAAGTAACAATCGCCCTCACAATCCGAAACGCACGCGAAACCTCTCTATATAAGTATTGCTGTGCTTTATACTGACGTTTATTATTCATATATTTTGTACTTTGTAACCTTGTAGGTCTAATTTGTTGACGGTTAAGAAACAAGACAGTCAATTTTCTGATATTCTCGTGTCGGTTACCTGATCTGTATATTCTGAGGCATCGATAAGTCTTCTGGAATCAGCACTAGAGGTTCAGGATCTTTTTTGATCTAGACATTTGACAATAGTACTTTGCTGATATTAGATGGTTGGAGGCAGTAATCGGTCACAGGAAGCCTTGCTTGACCCAAGGTTTCGTGCTAGTCAGTCTGCAAGGCGTATCTGCAATCGCCTTGAAGGAACACACTCATGTCCCTCCTTCTGAGATTCGAAGCCGCGTCACGCAGTGTTGCCTGCAGTCAGAGACGTTACCATTGAGCTATTCGGGCTCGCGATTGACCTTCTGTAGGACTGTAGTGGATACTTTGATTGGACAGTAGTAACTAACTGGTGTGATGTGTCTAGTCCTCCTCTCATTGGTGCAGATTGAATTCTATCAGTTAGTCAGGTTTGCAATGTGTCCACTGTGCTAGTTAGCTCGCTATCAGAGTGTACAGTGATTTGATTATATTAAATGGCGAGCTACCTAGAATGGTGGCCACATTACAACCTGACTGATAGAATTCTATCTGCACCAATGAGAGGACTAGAGACATCACACTAGTTACTGGTGTCAAATCACAAAATAGTACTTTGCGTTAATCCCAACTGAATTTTATCAGTCAAATTTTTAAGATGGTAGGTTATCAAGTTAAAGGTGGATTCCTATCACGGTCTATTTCATATTGAGTCCAGGTTTTCGTCCTTTTGGGAACTCGTCAGCTCACCGTATCTGTAATGTTAAAGGAACTGATGTATAACCTTCGGAGATTCGAACGCGTCTCCAACTGAAAGAATGAACAATGTGGGTTTGAAACTCTGAGGGAAAATCGGCTCTTTTAAGATTAAAACAATTAGTCCCTTTGATAAATTTGAATAAGGCATTAAGAAGACAAATTTCGCGAGATGATATCATCATTTCGTAGTTTCTTTACAACCGCTTTACAACTAACATGGTTAACAATAATAAAATAAAGTGCATGACAATTACTCAGTTATATATAAAAAAAAAGTACATACTAATGACCAATCATCACATTTAAATAGGTCAAATAGTCTATGGTAGGCAGAGGAAGGTTGAAGTCTATTGTGCCTTTCTGTACACACAGTTTAAGTTGTATGTGATTAATCCCCAAAAGTGCTCCGATCACTTTCAATAACCAACCTTGAATTAGAGTTATGTGATGAAATAATTGTGAAACAGTCATTAATATTGATTGATTTTGTGACCAGACATTAATAAGTGTTTTGCAATGGATGATGATGATGATGGATTTCTATTCAGATAAATCGCGTTAGGATTTTCGATATGATTTGCTAGCCATTTTGGAACATGTTCTTTTCGACGACCACATTGGGACATTCTACCTACGAATAAAGGACGAAATTCTGTGGTCTCTACTGTATCAAACTGTATCTACAAGTTCACCTGCAGCTGTAGTGACACCTATATAGGTAGAACCAACAGAATGTTCCAATGTGGTCGTCGAAAAGAACATGTTCCAAAATGGCTAGCAAATCATATAGAAAATCCCAACGCGATCAGTCTGAATAGAAATCCAGCATCATCATCCATTGCAAAACACTTATTAATGTCAGGTCACAAAATCAATCAATATTAATGACTGTTTCACAATTATTTCATCACATAACTCTAATTCAAGGTTGGTTATTGAAGGTGATGGAAGCACTTTGGGGGATTAATCACATACAGCCTAAACTGTGTGTACAAAAATCAATAGACTTCAATCTTCTCCTACCATGGACTACATGACCTATCTAAATATGATTGATCATTAGTATGTACTTTTGTTTTAATTTAACTGAGTAATTTTCATGAACTTTATTTTATTATTGTTAACCATGTTAGTTGTAAAGTGGTTGTAAAGAAACTACGAAATGAAGATATCATCTCGCGAAATTTGTCTTCTTAATGCCTTATTCAAACTTTATATTAACGTTTATTATTCATAGACCTGGTAACGGGAGTGAGATAAGGCTGTCTACTATCACCAATGATCTTCCTGATTGCAGTAGATTGGATAATGCGACAGACAACAGGCAATGAGGAAACAGGCATAAAATGGACTCACACAAAAAACTTGGAGGATCTGGACTTCGCCGATGATATATATACTCCAGGGAGTACTGCATAGCTGTTTCATCCCAGTTTGGGAATCATCGACAGTACGCATCCACCATGTGGGGCCTCCGAACACAGGTTACCATTCAGCCACTGGGACCGATTTCATGACCTAACCATGAATTCTAACGTCTACCAATTCGTGAATAAGCGTGACCAGCAACCAATGTTATCGATGGGACATCCATCCACACACACACATGACTAGATGACCCTCAGTGGTCACGATTTCTCACTGGAACTCTAGAAAACTCATGACCAATGAGGTCGATCCAGTCAAGTGTGAGAATGGATGTCCAGCCGACGAAATTGTTTGATGGTCGCGCTAAATCACGAATGTGTAGACGTTAGAATTCATGGTTGGGTCATGAAATCGGTCCCAGTGGCTGAATGGGATACGAACCAGCTTGCTTTGTAACCAGAAGGTTCTGGATTCGAACCCTGACGGTGGGTGCTTACAGCCAATGATTCTCAAATTAGAATGAAACGGCTAGCTGTCCAGCACTCCCCACAGGTTTTTAATGGTTCTTTTACTGATATCAATCCGTGATTGATCAAAGTCATCAAAACAAATCTAATTCTTACAAATCAACTCTTGGAAGTTAGAAAAGGATAAACCGAACAAAATTCTAACACCCCAACTTACCTGATCTAAACAAATAGCCATTGGTTTCGTTTCACAACGACCTTTTATACGACATATTCTTTCAATTGCTTCAGTATTATACACAGAACATGCTAACCCGTAAATAGTATCTGTTGGAAGAGCTATAACACCGCCTTGATTCAATAATTGAACAATTGAACTTAAATTTAAACTTGCTAAAAAATAATAATAAGATAAATAATATGGGAAGCCAGAAGAAAGAACAGTAAGTTAAACAAAGAGTCATTAGTAGATATTTAGACGAAAAAAATTACTTCTTCATAGAAGTTTAAAAACCAAACAAAAAATATTTACATAAAACTATAATATACTACTAATTCATGCACTGAGATGAGTAGTTGCCTACCACTCATCAATCACATCAACCAGCAGTGTGCTCACTAGCTCACACTGGACGGCCATTTCGCTTTACTTACCTTTACTTTACTTCGGTTATCTCCTACGGAAGGATGAGCCGACTTCATGAACATCTCGAATCATCGCTGCCCAGGCGCGGTGATCTGATGCAAGGTTTTGCGACAGGGTTATCCAATTCTTGTTCCACAGACGACGAAGTCCGTAGACGGTTTGTAGCCCCAGCCCAGGCACTCCATATCAGCCTTGACTGACTGTACCAAGCCATGTTTTCAGCTGTCCACCCCTGAGACATCGCCAAGATGGAAATGGAAAGCGAGGGATTTAGAACTGATTTGACCAGGTCGTCATCTGGTCGGCGCACATCATGGCCAAACCACCGAAGGCGACGTTGTTGGACCAGTACTGGAATTTGGTTGATGTTGTAGAGAGTTCATGAAGTTTCATGGGAATTAGGTACGAGTGATGTACCCAGGATCGCTCGGCCTTTGTTTGAGAGTGCAGCTCTAGCCTCTACACAACCAAGTGTGACCTACAAGGCAGTAGGAGTGGAGTAGGGAGTCCACTATCTATTGGCAGCCGGTGACCGGAGTCCCGTTCATTCGCCTTTTTGAATGGGGCCAGACATCCAGGGCATCCAATAAGCCCTTTGTCCATACGTCTGCCGGTGAGCTTCATACGCCAGTCGTTGAAGGTTTGGAATCAGGGTTTAGCCAACTCCCCTAGACTGTCATCCAATGGACAGTCAACCCGGTGAAGAGTGCCGCTTTTGCCCTCTCACTTCGGTGAAAAACACCTCCGCCACGTGAAGGCAGTGAGTAGGACTTCCTCAGGAGAGGCTATGTAAGACGCACGGTCATATGGGAGCATTTCAAGAGGTGTACGGAGGGGTGGCCAACCCGCAGCGCAAGGCACCCACCCTCGATCATCCTGAGGCTTTGGAGGCAAACAAAAAGTTATTGCTAGATATTTAGACAAAAAAGTTATTTATTATAATTATTATTACAAGTCTTCTTATCAGTGCGATCCATGCCCTTCTTATTGCTTCACACGGTTCGCTGTATGACTAAATCCACCAAAATTAGGAATATTATTGTATGTGATAGTAAGAAGTCTTGTCTGACTGCTGTTCTCACTTTAGGGGCTTTGATAAGCTTTCCATTGTGAATTACTTGGCATATGGTATCGTTATATGGCTGTTGAATACATTACAATTTGGATGAATTAGAATTCATATTCAAATTTTGGTTTGCAGCGATTTGATTGGTTAGTTACACAGATTTCATCATGAGCTGACATCACTTAGAGAACCATTGGAAAAACCTGAGTACATGGATAATCAGCTATTCCGTCTTAATTTGGGACTCATCATCAGTATATGTACACCTACTGGGATTTGAGCTCAGGACCTTCTGGTTCCAAAGCCAACCATTGGATTGAGTTCCAGTGGTTTAGCAGTCTATGAGCGCTTGTCTTGGCAATCTGGAGGTCCTAGGTTAGAACCACGGTAGGTGCATACTGATGAAGAGTCTCAGACCAACACGAAACCGCTAGATGTCCAATACTCTCAAGGTTTTCCAATAGTTCTCTAACTGATGTCAGCTTATAATGAAATCCTGAAATAGAATTCAGTTTGCACCAAAAAACCAAGGACTAAACACGCAGGACATCGGCTACTCTCCCTTTCTCTCTTGTGAGCTATCAGTAACGGAGAATAAATACACATATAGAAAGGTTGACATAACTATTCTAAAAAATGTATCAACTTACCATCTTTAACAGTAATAATTTTATTATTCATGATAAATGAATTTATATGTGATGATAAAAGATGCTTTAACTTTAAACAGTGCATTAACTGAGTCTTTCAATGAAGAAGGGATTTCCTCAATGGCATCTTTAAGCAGAGAAAAATTGTATTTCCACCTTCACAATAAAAGTAAACGAAAATATAATAAATTTATAAAAGAGTGTATGAGAAAGCAATAACAACAAGAGATACGAATAATTAACTATTGGATCTTAGCAATTAGTGCTCCTATAAACTAATTGATACGGCTTGATAGTGGGTTTGTCTATCTGTCTGTCTGTTTTCGATATTGAACTTTGCACATATGTGCACCACACTCCACTCCTTGTAGCACACAAAGCAAGAGAAGAAGAAAGTAGAAGAAATGCATAATAGAGACAGTAAACAGAGGTGTGAGACAAAGGAGGAGTAATAACGAAGAACAAAACAGTTTCATTAGAAATCATAAGTCACAAGGAGTGGATGCATCTGCATTAGCCATTGACAACGACGAGTTTCAGGCATATCACCAACTGTTTCTAACCATTGGTTTCTATCATCCCGAGGACCCCAACAAGTCAAGACGTCTACACCTTCCTACATGGCTGGTTGGCTTAAACTAACTGTTGTGGATTTCATTGGCTGATAAAGCTATGCTTTGGTTTGACCACTGCTTTCTCTTTTCCAGCCTGACCCTTTGTCAGCTAACATTACCCATAGTCGAGGAAGGCGATGACTAGGCATGCATGCGTAACACATGTTGTAACCATCTCAGTTGATATAGCTTCACAGCCTCGTCGATTGATTTCCCCTCCCACCTACCTAGCACTCGACTGAAGCCTAACCTCAATATTGCTCACGTTATTATACCACCAGCTAACACGGGGATAGAACGCAGGCAACTATGATCAAAGACAGCTAGTCTGTTTATGTCTTCCACTTTTAATGGCCAGGTCTCACTCACAGGAATAAAGGAGGACGGAGCGGACTGATGAGAAGTACACTCGCTCTTTAGTGGATAGCCGGATACCATGTCTACACCAGAGACGGCGTAAACTGACACATGCGAAACTAACCGTCTGTATCCAGGCTGACATTTCGTCAGCGACCAGCCCGTTGGCGCTGGCTGATGCAACTTCCCAGATAACTGAAGCGGTCAATGTGCTCCACCAACCACTTCACTTCCTATTTCTAAGCTAGGAGTCTATGCAGTCCAGTCTTGTAGCATCATCTAACATTTGGTAGGACCAAATTGCATGCCAAACACACATAGATTGCAGCTCAAGGTGTTCGGAAGACTCTGCATTTTGTCAGCGTCTTCACCACACCTAGAAGGGCTATTTCATATGCATATTCTAAGTCAACGAGATTGTTCCCTGGTAGCAAGTCGATCTCTGAGCCGCTAAAGTCACTTAAGGTTAAGACCATCAGTACATCTATGATGAGATTGAATAGAAATGGGGATAGTGGGTTGGCATCCCTGACGGTTACTGCTAGTTGTCACCACTTCAGATGACAACTCGCCGCAAACTCTTACCTGGTGGCTGACTACATGAGTTCGAGTAGAGTGAGTGCCTTGATCAGTGCAATGTATTTCCTCGGCATTCCCCGTTACAGCCAAGCATCGCCAGAGTACATCTCGGTCGACAGAATCGAATGCCCCCTTAAGGTCAAGAAATATAACGATTTTTGGACGCCGGTAGGAATGGCTATGTTCTAGAATCTGTCGAGGGGTGAAGATATGATCAATACACCCTCTTCCTGGTCTAAAGCCTGCATGGCTCCTGAGAGTGGGTAAACTTTGACCTTCCTCTTGAAATGTTTTCATATAGCCATATATCTATGGCTTCTACTGTGTAATTCCAGTTTCCACTGCCTTCACACATGACACAGGTGTTCCTCACAAAAGTCGAAGGGTAAATTCGAACATCCAGCTGCGCACTGGATAGGTAAGTTTACTCAGTAGAGCTGGAAAAGCCTGACTTCAAACTTATGGTGTATAAGTGAGCTTCATATTCAGAAAGGATTGAATGGAGTATGAACCTGTTTTGGTCACCGGAAACCAATCAATTCCGAAGGGCTGATTGCTGACGAGATCTCAACACAGATACAGAAGACTCGTTTGGCATATGCCAACTTACATCACCTCTGGCATAGACGTGATATCCAACTGTCGACCAGTTCGCTTTGTGCTCCTTCATCATGGCTGTGAATGAGACATGACCATTGAAAGTGGAAAACATAAAAAGGCTAGCTAACTAATTTTCTTTGATCATAAATGCCTGTATTCTGTCTCCCATGCTAGGTGGCATAATAGGATGCGTAATATTGAGGTTAGGCGCCGCGTGTTAGGTGAGAAGGGGAAATCAATCGATGAGGTTGTGAAGTTACACTGACTGAGGTGGTGAGGACCTGTGTTAAGCATGCACATTAGCCATCGTCTTCCTCGATGGAGAATGTTAACTGATATAGGATGGATCACGTTGGAAAAGAGAAAGCTAGTGCTGGCGGTCAAACCAAAACATGGCTTCATCGGTCAGTTAAAGCCATAACAGTTAGATTAAGGCAGCCAGACAAGTAGGGAGGTGTAGACAACCTAACTGGATGGGGTCCTCAAGACGGTAAGAACCAATGAAGGCTGGAGACAATTGATGATATGGCTGAAAATCGTTCTCAATTGTTTGATCAGAGGCATTTACTCTTCGTGATTTATCGTATTCAATAAAACTCCATTTTTCTTCCACTTTACTATCCTTTTTCCCTCAGTTATATTTGCATTTATTATCCCTCTTGTAAATCTTTCTTTACTCTCTTCTCTTGCTTTGTGTACTACAAGGAGGGAGAGTGGCAAATGGAACTACTGCACATCAGCGCAAAGTTCTGAGTTGAAACCGGTCAGTCAGTCACGATTTAACTGTTAGTATCTTTATTAAACATAACAATGCCATCAAAACAAGCTGACTGGTGTGTGAAGGGGAGACTGTTGTACCAGGGTTGTTAACCATAAAAAAATGACTGATCGATATATCTTTTTAGCGTACACATTTGTACAAAAGTGTTGCAAGTGTTGTTCAACTTAACACACTCCATATAATGTACACATATAAAGGTACAGGAACTGTTATGAATAGGGGAGTATGTAAAATATAGTACCAGCATATTATCTTTGTGATAAACTACACATGCGTACGGTCGGCGAATTCACAACATACACACACGCGCGCGCACACACAACGATACAAAAATATCCAGTTTAATTGATTAAATTGCAAAATAGGTCTTTGCACAGCAGTGGACACCAGTTCAAATTGCCACACTTCAAGTTCGTATTTAGAACACAGGACATAAATAGACTTTTCGGACACATCGACGCAAAAGTGGAGTCAATTCAATTCGCTAGTGAATTGGGAAGTCAGGAAGCGGGCGAACTACCAATTTTAGACTGCAACGTAAAAAGGAAAGAAGATGGGAAGTTAAACACTAGTGTTTACAGGAAACCAACACATTCAAACCGATATTTAGATTTCTGATCATCCCATCCTATGTCAGTGAAAGTGGGATTGGTGAAATGTTTCAGTAATAGAGCACAAAAACTAAGTTGTACCAAGGAAAATCTAGGACAGGAAGTGATACACATAAAAGAAGACTTGAAACTTAATAATTACCCGGATAAATTAGTCAGGAAATATGTAAGGATGTGTAAAAATAAAATAAATAATGATAGTAGTCATATTGATGATAATAATATTAATGATGACATACATGTCAAACATGCAAAAGACAACACCAACAATAAGGAATTTAAATCATCAGCAGTAATTCGATACAAGGAAGGAACTTCGGAAACCTTACGCAGAATTCTTAACAGGGCAGGAATAAAAGTGACTGGCATTCAAACCAAAGAACTCAATTAGAAACAAGCTTTGTCGGATCAATTCTGTGGAGCCTTTAAAACAAAACAATTTAGTTAATCTAATACCCTGACTACAATGATTGTCAGGTCAAATACATGTGTCGGAGTAGTAGAACGGGGTCATTCAGATTAGCAGAGCACAAAAACCTAGCGAAATGTAGGTTAGTTGAACCGAATAAATAAAGTAATCTGGAGAAAAGCTTATTTATAACACTATACGCAGTTACACGCAGCTATACAATAGGATGGTATAAGATGACAGTTTTAAAATCTAATATAATAGGGTGGAAGGTGAGACTGATAACTGAAGCTTTATTTGTCGAAGCAACTCAAAATGAGCGCAATAGAAACGACTGAACATCTATCCCGGACATCTGGGAAATTCTACTACTCCTACGACGAACAGAAAAAATTAAGGAAACTATTAAACGCAAGTCCCGAAAATGTATCCTTATAATTGGCCGTCAGGTTAGGTGAGCCAGGTTGAAGAGTCACTAGGTAGTGTGGCTAGCTCTCAGGTCTATCAGGATCGAAAGTCAAACATAAATCGTGAAAGTTATTCCTAGTTCAAACCAACTAGAAACGACTTCAAAGACATCAACGCGGCCTAAATAACTAGTTTTCTAGAATGTCACGGTTTTTAGAGGTTGAAACACCATAGCTTTTAAGCCCCTTCATTTTTCAGTACGAAGTTACGCAATGAGTACTGAGGAAGGTCACCGTCTGTCTGTCTGTTTTCGACATAGAACTTTGCACAAATGTGCGGAAGTTCAAGTCGCCACATTCCGTGTAGCACGCGAAGCAAGAGAAGAAAGTACAAGAAAAGCATAATAGAAACAGTGAGCAGAGGTGTGAGACAAAGGAGTAATAAAGAAATACAAAACAGTTTCATTGAAGATCATAAGTCACAGGGAGTGGATGCATCTGCGCCACTGAGAACGATTTTGAGCCATGTCACCAATTGTTTCCAACCATAGATTTTTACCGTCCCGAGGACCCCAGCCTGGAAGTCTACACCTTCCTACGTGGCTTAGACCAACTGTTGTGGATTTCATTGACTGATGCCAAGTTTTTGTTTGACCGCCGCTAGCTTTTTTCCAGCCTGACCCTATATCCGCTAACATTGCTCGTCGAGGGAGGCGATGGCTTGGCATACGTAACACATGTCCTAACCATCTCAGTCTTTGTAGCTTCACGACTTCGTCGATTGATTTCCCCTGTTTACCTAGAACTCTACGCCTAACCTCCATGTTGCTCACCTTATTATGCCACTTTACACGGGAAATAGAACGCAGGCACCTATGATCAAAGACAGCTAGTCTTTTCATGTCTTCCACTCTCAGTGGCCAGGTCTCACAACCATAAAGGAGGACGGAGCGGACTGATGAGCAGTACACCCGCCCTTTGGTCGATAGTCGAACATCTCGTCTACGCCAGAGTCGGCGTAAACTAACAAATGCGAAACGAGCCCCTTGTATTCGTGCTGAGATTTCGTCAGAGATCAGCCCGTTGGGGCTGATGGTACTTCCCAAATAAGTGAAGCGGTCAACGTGCTCTACCACTTCACTTCCTATTTTTAAACTAGGCGTCGATGTAGTCCAGTCCTGTAACATCATCTTGCATTTGGCGGGAGCGAATCGCATGCCAAACATTCGTAGATTGCGGCTCAAGGTGTTTAGAAGACTCTGCATTTCGTCAGCGTCTTCGCCTAGAAGGACTATATCGTCTGCATATTCCAAGTCAACGAGATTATTCCCGGTAGCAAGTCAATCCCTGAGTCGCTGAAGTCACCTAGGGTTAAGTCCATTAACACATCTATGATGAAGTTGAATAGAAAAGGAGATAATGGGCATCCTTGACGGACACCACTGGTCGTCATCAGTTCAGATGACAGCTCGCCGTAAGCCCTCACCTGGCTGTATGAGTACGAGTAGAGTGCCTTAATCAGTGCAATATATTTTCTCGGAATTCCCTTTACAGCCAAGCATCTCCAGAGAACTTCCCGATCGACAGAGTCGAATGCTGCCTTTAGGTCAAGAAATATAATGACTGTTGGACGCCGGTAGGAATGCCTATGTTCTAGAATCTGTCGGAGGGTGAAGATATGATCAATACACCCTCTTCCTGGTCTAAAGCCTGCCTGGCTCTCTCGTGTTTGTGCTTCCCGAGCACCACTCAGTCTACGCATGATTATTGAGCCTAAGACTTTAGATACTATATTAGTCAAGCTAATCCCTCTGTGATTATCACAGGAAGACTTGTCTCCCTTCTTGTATATGGGGATAATCAGTGACTTACACCAACCCGATGGGACTTCTTCTGATTCCCAGACGCTGCCTAGTACCTCAGTTAATCCGGACAGTAAGCTGTCTCCACCGTACTTAAATACCTCTGGAGTCATTCCATCAGGTCCCGCTGCTTTGCCTAGTTTCAGATTGGTGACAGCTTTAGTAACCTCAGTTAGTGACGGAGGACCTGTGTCTATATCCCATTCAGGGAGGTGTTGGATGCTCGGAAGGTTGAGCGTGGCTGTGGGCAAATTAAACTGCTCCTCATAATGCTCTTTCCAACGATCCAGTCGTCTATCCTGTAGCTAATTATAGTGCCATTTTTTTCCGAGATTGTCTCACTAATGATTTGTCTTCTCCCACCCGTTTCCCTGATGAGTCCAAAGAGTTGCCTGGTGTTGCCTATCCTCAAAGCTTTCTCCATCTCTTTGGCTTTTGTCGCCCACCACTGTTCACGGTCCTTGCGGAGACTTTTCGTAAGTTTCCTCTTGTGCAGCTTTCGCTCCTCATTGAATTCGGAGCTCGCCGGAATAAGTCTTCTAGCATCTATCAGTTCGGATGAGGCGGTGGAGATCCAGTGGTTTTTACTCACCTTTGGGTTTACCTTATTCACAGCTTTTACAGCTGTATCTATGGCTGCCTGGATATTTTTCCAAGCTTCTTCAGGGTGAGCACAGCTGTCGAACACAGATATGTGTTTAGCTAGTTCTTCCTCAAATACGGATTTAGTTTCCTGATCGAGCTGGGGACGTGATGGTTTTACCGCCAGCTGTTTCCTACGTCCGTTCAGTCGTAAGCACACCCGAGCGCGGACCAGTGCATGGTCGGTATCTACGCACGTGTTCCAGAAGGAGCGACAATCTCCTACCGACCCACGCCAACGATAGCTTATTGCTATGTGGTCTATTTGTGTCCAGCGTTGGTTTGATGAAGGGGGTCTCCAAGTCAAACAGTGTCTCTCCTTGTGTTTAAAGTTAGTGCTTACAAGAAACAAATGATTATCAGAGCAGAACTGTAGGAGACGGTCACCGTTGTCGGTTCGCTGGCACGGAGCTCCATAGGTGCCACCGACATCCTTCTCAGATTGACACAATTTCCCTACTTGAGCGTTAAAGTCACCAGCTAGAACGACTATGTCTGAGCGTTTAGCCTTTCCACCAAACTAGACAGCTTTTGGTAGAACTCATCCTTCGTTTCATCTGAACTGCAGTCAGTGGGGGCGTAGGCGGAGATTACGAAAAGGCATCGGCGAGTAGTGCAGTCCTTCCTCCTTCTTACTGATCCGTTCAGGCGGACAGCACACATTCGGCTATCTACCGGGATCCAGTCAAGCAATGTCTTTTCTGCCCTAGTACTCAAAGCTATCCCTACGCCAGCTAATCCTCGTGAACTAGCTGTGGCATCTCCTGACACCCTCAGGGTGAATTTTGCAGATTCAACCTGTTGGCCAGGTGGGGTTAGGTGAATAACCACACTTGGGTCTTGTATGCGTGTTTCTGAAACACAGCATACATCAATGGCTCGTGATGCCAGGGTCTTGGCTAGTGATGCTTGTTGTCCTATTTGGCAAAGTGTCCTAACATTAAGAGCTCCTATATGAAATTGGTGGCGCGGCTTTAAGAGGCTGTCGGTGGTGGTTTTTTGGCTTCCATCGTTTTTAGTGGACGCAGAGTGGAGAGGAAGTGGAGAGCTATCAAGTCGAGGAGTTGCATCAGTGGAAGGAAGGCAAGATGATAGAGATGAAGATGAAGACAAAGATGAGTGAGTAATAGAGAGGTTTCGTGTGCATTTCGGATTGTGAGGGCGATTGTTACTTCCCGGCTGCCCACACCGTGGAAGTTGGTTGCGTGACCGCAGAGCCCAGGGGACAACTGCTTGAGGCCGGTCACACGCGGCCTGTTTTTGTTCGTTCTTTTTTGTTTGGTGTGTCTCAGTAGCAGATTTATCACTCCCGCCCTGTGACACGGCAGCAGGAAGCGCGGTCGTTGTTAATCCGGGCCACGGCCGAAGTTTCACTGGAAAAGGTTTGCAGAAATCCACATCTAGATCGACAAGTCTATTCCTTAACATCGACCTAAAGCACAAGCACATTCATCATCCTCTTGAACAACCCAATACCTGTAATTGAGGGTCGACACATCACGATTTCGAAAGTCTTTGGATTGAAACTGAAAAGTCGGTCAAAAAACCACGAATAGTCATTATATTTTGACAAACACAAACATTTCTTTAGTATCACTCCCCTATGGTCCTATACGCAGATGACTTAAAAATTTGGAGAGAGCTGAGGGGCAACAGTGATACGTTCACGTTGCAAGAGGACCTCAACAAATTATCAGAGTAGTCCGTTAAATGGATGCTCCCGATCAATGCGACAAAATGTGCAACCATGCGCATTGGACAATCAAGCACAAGCTCCTACGAACTAGAGGGAACAACACTTCCATCAGTTCAGACTCACTTGGACTTAGGTGTCATAGTTAGCCACGACTTAAAAACTACAGCACACTGTCACGCGGTGGCTGCATGTAGTTTCAGGTCCTTATGGGCGACTCGCAGAGCCTTTACAAGAATTACCAGAGATATGTTCACCTCATTATATACATCTCTGGTTAGGTCAAGACTGGAAAACTGCATCCAGGCCGCCAGTCCTTGTCTAAAAGGGGACTCACACATTCTAGAAAGTGTTCAAAGGTAGGCAACACGTATGGTTCACGGCATAGCTAACTTATCATACGAGGAAAGACTAGACAGTTTAAATCTATTCTCACTGTCATACCGTAGGCAGAGAGGAGATTTAATCACAATGTTTAAAATTTTAAATAATGGCTACGGACCTGATCTATTCTCTCTTTTCCTCCCCGCCAGGTCGGAACACCTTAGAGGACATAGCAAGAGAGTTCAAAAGCCAAGGAGATATCATATTACTGTTGAGTACTGGTTCTCACATCGAGTCATAAACTCTTGAAACCGACTCCCAGAAGAAGTGGTGTGTGCAACCTCAACTGATTCGTTCAAGAAGGGTTTGGACGACCACAAAAATTTACTAGAAAAGGATTAACATAGGCGATGCTGGGGACATCACTCGTACCAAATTCCCAAGAAACTTCATGAACTCGTTCATGAAGCCGGCTCATCCTCCCGTAGGAGATAGCCGAAGTAAAGTAAAGTAAGTAAGTATTAACATAGGCTCCAAGCCTTCTATCCTCAACCAATAAATCTGAAATCACTTATCCACATACTTAAGTATTGCATTTAATTCTACATACACGGAAAAAAGTTTTTCATTATTTATACACATTAATCTAAGGCAACAGAGAGTTAATTTATCCCTATTTTCAAAAGAAGGGTAAGTATGTATATGTCACCCAGTGACAAACGTATTTATTTTGACTAGAAAATATGATTTAATCAGACCAATTAATAGTAAACTGAACACTTATAGTTACCAGAATATGAGTATGATATGAAAAGTAAGCTACCTGATAGAGGACAATCCAAATTAAACTTTATTTCCTGAAGAAGATCTGCAACCACACAATAATAGTGAGATCGCGTGCAGATATTGGACAAATTGGCACCTCAAGGTCGCATATCCGTCAAATAATTAGTGCATTAGAACAATGTAGTTCAAACCTCTTTTATTGGCCTTAGGGAAATATTCACATGTATGAATATAAGCGTATTGCATAGTAGGGATAAGTCCTTTTCTTTGTAAGTATTGGTGGAGAGAAAGTTTCATAAAGATGGATCTTACTTTTAATATTGATGTACGGAACTTTCTTACTATTGAATGATCTCCACGAAGTTATTCTCCCCTGTAACAGTTGGCTATCCATGGGGAGTAGATTTTCGCAGGGAATTAGAGCTAGAATTTTTTCCCGAAATCTCGCACATCACTCGCTGTGAGTGTTCCTTGCATTAAGGAAAAGGAGATCTCAGCCTAGAAACCCACAACCTAGGACTTATGGTGCCACAGATGTTATGGTGCTAGTGAACAAAGATGCACTCGTTCTTGCGCCTTTGACACCAGAAAGTCGAGAAATTTGTGAACTGGCACGTGATGGCTGATGTGACAACTGGCATTTTCAGTATGCATCTTTTGCAGCACTATAAGTTAAGACTTTTTTATTACAGCTTGATTCCACAGAGTATGTTTTTGGTACAGGTATGGAATTTTCAGCATGGATATCGGTAGCCCAAAATTTGCAGGCCGACCATAGATATCAGGTGTGTGTCGGCAGGGGATCGAACCTTGGACCATGTGCATGGTCGGCGAGAGTCCTAACCACTGTGCCACCGACGCACCGGTAGATACTGTGAAGCATGAGTTGACTGATTCCTCCACACGACTCTCCATCTCGGGATTCTGACTTGCAGACACTCTCTCAGCCCTGTTTATTCAAACTCTGACACTTCAAGTCCCTATTTTATTACAATCCCATCTTTTACCAACATTCTGAAACCTAATCGTGATGTTCCTTGTGGGACTTCCAGTGGTACTCATCACACCATGATTATTGGACTACCTGTTTTCACTAAAATCACGACGGCTGTCTCGGAAAATCTCCTGGCTTTTAGGGCTGAGTTTGAACATATGCTCGAAGTGGGATAATCTGACCATCCAGCAGCCTGTGGTCCTCACCTCAACGCTGTTTATTTAAGAACAATAGCATGGACTGGAAGTCTTGTGGAGACCACCTAGGGCCCAATGCAATCCTCTATCCTTATCCAGCTTCACAAACGATACGCTCAGCAAACATAATCTGACGCATGTCAACCATCAGATTCCCGTAGACCGTGATGCCGTCCCGAAGACACAGGTCGCTACCTCTTTCAGTCTTTGTGAGTTTTTTATCACACCTTTCGGTCCGCGCAACGCCTCACAGACACTTCAGAGATTCATTCATAATGTCTAACGTGAAATAGAGTTTGCTTATGTCTACCTGGACAATATTCTGACAACCAGTCTAGGTGGATGAACTGACTGTGGAACCTAAAACAAGTTTTCCGCTAACCCCAAATACACTCGATAACAGTCAATCAGGCGAACTGTCAGATTCGTGTCCAATCATAAACTTCCTAGAACATGTTATTGATAAACATAGCATTCATCCTTTACCTGAACAGGTGCGAGTGATTCAAAACTTCCCATAAACAACATCCCTGAGATCATCCTGCACATTTCTCCGCACGGTAAGTTACTACCTTTGTTTCATTCCCTAATATACTCATATTTTGAGGCAGTGACTAGTCTTCTTAAAGATTAGTGTAAAACACTAACGTTCGCCTCTTAAGCAATGGAAGCATTTAGAAAAATTAAGATGGCTATTACAGAGGCCACTATGCTAGTGCATCTGGATTTTAAAAATTCACCTCAGTATTTCTTTTGGTGCATCTAACACGGCTACAGGAGATGTCCTACGGCGACTCATGGATAACACATGAACACTTCAAGCTTTCTTTTCCCGGAAGCTGACTGTATGTGAAATCCGACATAATAATTTTAGTCGCGAACTACTTGCCATTTACACCTTCATCAAACACTTCCACCACTTTGTTGAACGCCATCTGTCAAAGTAGTTGGAGATTGAACGATCAATTTATGGTTGTTTGCTCAAATCCAACTTCTCCATATTTTTCGCGGGAAGTCATCACTAGTGCAGTCATCATCCCACTGTTTGCTGTTCAGAGAAGATAAAAAACTATCAGAAGTATTATCATGATTTGTTGTTGTAACATTTATTCTTAGACCTTGGGTATAATAACCTTATTGTTGGTCACATGTTGGCATAAGAATAAAGGATTCTAGAATCGCCAATCGGTGTTCTGGTTTTCGCGTTGGTTAATACAAAGTGTTTCTGAAAGTCTTCCAGAGGCAGCGTGAGGTCCAGCGTAGTAAGAGCTGGACATTGACAGTTTCTGAGAGTTGGCTGACATCATCAGTCTACTGTTTCTACTGACCTCAAACTTTCGAATTATGCTCTTCATACCACTTCAGATAGGTACTCTCTGAGTGAATTACTTCACTTGGATTGCACCTCACAATTTACATCGGACATCCGATATGCTTCTGGTGTAAACAACTCTGTGGTAGGCTCATTGCGTCAAATGTGTGCACTATGATAGTCCCGCCAACCACTGACTAGAGAAATATGACTGAACTTCGGCCATTTGATGTGGGTATAGATAAACCTTGACAACACTTCTCTTAATATAGAACATATGTGCCCCGCCTATAGCACGCATTGCTACTTTGTGACATGTCCACAGGCACATTAAGACCTATTGTTACGCCGCACAGTATTTGAATGCCTATGTCACCTCTCAAAACCCAGAATACATGGTACATATAAAATCACATCAGCCAGATTTGTTTCGCTCGGCGTTGACAGTGCTGTGCTTGATCGGACGCACACCTGCTCCAAACTGTACAAGCACACCGTTGCTCCATTTAAATGGTGTTTAACGCTTGATGCACACTTTAGGCATATCCATCTAGACATCGTCAGTCCAATATCTCCTCCTAACGGCTTCTTTTGTCTGTAAATGTAGATAGATTTACTCGTTGTCCAGAAGTTGTCCAGAAGATACAACAGCTGAAACAATCTGCCGAGTATTCATGGGGAGATGGGCTGCACAATTTGGATGCCCTTCTACAGTGACAACCTACAAAAAGCTTATGGAACTCTTGGGATGCGAAGACATTCGAACCTACAATCTAAGGGACTGGTAGAGCATTTTCATCAACAAGCCTCATTAATAGCAGTTGACATCCTCGAAACAAACATATCTTCCTCCTTCATTCCTTCTGAGTATCCATTCCACTCTCAAAGTAGATACATAGTGCACCTCAGCAGGGCTGACATATGAGATCACACTCCGTTTACCCAATGAACCTGTTTCTCCAGAAGGCGGTGAACCAACCCTCTCTGATGTTCATAGTTATGCCCAGTATCTAACATGTCTTACGCGTCACCGCCAGCTAACTCCGAATCGTGCACAATGCAAGAAAGTGAAACCAGATTTTGGGCTTAAAGTCTGCATCCACACGTTTCTGTGTGTTGTGACGCGGTCACTAAACTCTTACAAGTTCCCTACAATTGACCTTTCAAAGTCGCCAGAAGGAAGAAGCAGGAAGGAGCTCCCGTCACTGACCCATCGAGACGCCAGGATAAAGTAATTGTTGATCATCTCAAAGCAGTATCCACTTCACTGTGCGATGGTGGTCCCAGTCGGTCACAACTTCTTATTGTCATTAGTGTATTGGTGATTAAAACTCAGGTTGAAGGAGCCACTGAATTCCAGCCGAAGCGGTTAAAATGGTTAGTGAACTTAGTCTCATAATCTGAAGGTTTCAGGTTCGATCGCCGGCACGGCTATGAATGTACACTGTTGAGGGGTCCTAAGATAAGAAGAAAACGGTTATACAGTGCTTCCTGGTTTTCAGCAGTCTCTCTAATTGGTTTCAGTTCGCAGTGAAAATATAACCATTGTAATTGTTTCGAGATTCCCACAAATCTTGTAATCTGAAATCGTTAAGCCCTTTCACCGTGTGTATGTGTGATGCAAGCAAATAAGCAAACGACTACGAAATTGCATACTGCCATACAGTGCTTAAGTTTTATTTATTATTATTATTATTGTTCCCTCGGATTCCGTGTAGAACACAGCGCTTAAACAGCACCTCCCCATTTTGTCAAATTCTCTGTGGTCATTTTTAACTGGGCCCAAGACTACCCATTGTTTCTCATCTCCTCCTCGCACGATCTCCACCATGTCACCTATGGTTGCCCTACTTGTCTATTCTCACTCGAGTACCATTCGAGCGATAGGATGGCGTGCGATGTCATTCGATTGTCTCCTTAGCGTATGCCCAATCTATCCCCATTTTCTTCTACATATTTTTTGAGCAATAGGTTCTTGATTGGTTGATCCCCAAAGTATCTTGCTGCTAATTCCTTCTGACCACCCATTTGATATTCATTATGGAAACAGAGAAGCCAGATGTCGATAAAAGTCAGTCGTAGCCTGTTGGAAATAATTTTTGTGAGGCATACGCCAAGATTCTGACTCATATAGAAGAACTGATTGGCTTCACGCCTGCGTTGAAAATCCGAATTTCGTTCTTTGTATTGAGTCCAGAGGATATCCAGACTGATTTTAGAGCGTTAAAGGTATACCTTGCCTTTCCGATTCTGTCTGGCTTTGACATCTTCATCCTTTCCTCCTGTGGTTGAAATGATGCTGACCAACCAGACAAATGAGGGAAGTAACCTCATTCAAATTTCTCCCGCTGATAGTGATTGGTACCGGTTGTTCTTTATTCCATGCCTCTACCCTTATTTTTGCTTTCATCGAAAGAAGGCACACTGACTGATTGGCTTCCTGAAGGCTCTCATCAGCTGGCGTCATTTCCTCCCTCCGATTTTGACGAAAAATAGTTTTTTTATATTTTCAATATTTTTCTTGTGTTCTAAAGTTTCTGTAGCAGTTTTATTGATCTTCCGAGTAAGAGTCTCTAGTCTCACGCCCAACCCTCTTTACTCGAGCTTGGGACCGGTGAGAAAATTAGGCGAGGTTTCCCAAGTTCTACACATGCGTAATATCATCTTAAGATACTTCTCTTAGTTAAAAATCAATACCACATCATGGGGGTGAGAGAAAAATAAACCAGCTTTTATCTGGGCCACTTCTAAATCTTTTCCAACCTAATCCTATGCCAGCTAATATTGATCGATCAGATAGGCGATGATTTGGCATCCCTGTCACTTGCTTCATTCATCTTAATCGATTCAACTTCACAATTTCATCGATTGACTTGCCCTCGTTACTTAAAATACTCGAAGGATGACCTCAGTATTATGCCCCATTTAACACGATGCACCTTCGGTCATAGTCAGTCAGCCTCTTGAAGTCTCCCACAGCAATAAAGAAGGACTTGACATACTTCTGAGGAATATACACATCTGAAAATATTTCGTCCCTGTAGTAGATTTAAAACAAGCAACAACTGTGAAACAACATAGCAGTATTTAATGAATTCACAAATTTTGGTAGGAAGGCTTGAAGGGGACTGTGGAGTCCTCAGAAATAAACTTATCCAATTTTTACTACTATGTAAGAAATGAACATATTGTACATTACTTTGGTTTAACCATAGACTCTGTACTTTGAACTTTACCTCGGGTTTTGAATAAATATATAGTTCTGCCTCCGACTCTCCGTCTTCTCCACCATCTCAACTGCCATCGATCAATTCTAAGCACCTGCTTTCTATCTCAAATTTTCGCAGGAACACCGTAGTTTCTTCCTACATACTTGGGTCGACCTCCGGAAACGTCAACATTGGAGAATTAGTACTGGAGCAGTCTTCCCGCAGCACCTCTGGAGTCTATTGCATTTATTGTGGATTTTGGATCTTTGTAAACCCAAGTTACGAAACTTTAATATATTCTTCCCGTGACTAAACTGATTTGGTATTTTATTTTCTATTTGAATTTGGGTAACTAAGCTAACAGAGTAAAAGGTCCACCACAATATTTGGTGAACCCGTTTTCGAAACTTCTTTTATAGTTAATTCGTTCTGAACATTTTTGTTGCTATTTTGGCCTTATAAACTCGCATTGCTTAAATTTTTGTTACTACACGTGTCAGCCACGTCTCGTAAACCGTTAATT
Organism: Trichobilharzia regenti; assembly: GCA_944472135.2. NCBI lineage: Eukaryota > Metazoa > Platyhelminthes > Trematoda > Strigeidida > Schistosomatidae > Trichobilharzia > Trichobilharzia regenti. The sequence continues at coordinate 66,407,939 of OX235267.1, forward strand.
CCCAGCTCTTGCTACGCTCGGGCTCACGCTGTCGCTCGAAGTTTCTCAGAAACGCTTAGTAATAACGGTCGCAAAAACTAAAACACCGATTGGCCACTCGAGAATTCTTTATTGTAACACCAACATATAAAAAATGTTATCACTAAGGTCTGTGAACAAATATTACAGTAATAAATCACAATATTACTTCTGACGGTTTACTGCTGACTTCTTTCTGAACAGCGACTGATGAGACGATGACTGTCGTATTGATGCCTGTGCGAAAATTGGGGAAGTTGGTTTCGAGCAAACAACTATGAATTGATCGTTCAATCTTCAACTACATTGACAACACGTTTTGCCATTTTGTATATCTCTATACTGAAATATTTTTTGACATTGGCTGCATCTAAACGTACCACTGTTGCTGAAGAAGGTAATTGTAGTGATTGACAATTTCTATCTCTGCATTGTTTAAATACTTACTGTCGATTGTTAATATTTCATATATGAATTGAAATATAATTCCGCTAAATACAAATTCCTGAATTCCGCCCTCTCTGTGTTTTGTTTGGATTTTTGTAATTCGGTCATCTCGAAATACTAATACTACTTCAGAGGTTTGACGGATATTAAAGGTTTGACGTGATATCTCGTTCAACAACTTCAAATTAATTTATTCTCGCGTACCAAAGACAAAGCAAAAGCCAATAATTGATCGTCCAAACCAAGATATATATTTAGTAACCAAAACCAGCCGTTAGACGAGCGCTTAGCTAGCTAGTGATCGTGCACGTGACACGACGATGTACCAAATGGCGGGGATGCTTGACCGGAAGCCTCCAGCTAAACAAGTCGACTTAAACAGTGGTGGTCAGCATCCAATGAGTGATTGCTGTGGTCAATAATTTTGGGGAATTATTTACCGCTACAGCTCACTCCCCCCCTAGTGGGGTCGTGAGGACCCTAAGACGGAACCAGCCGGAAGTAAAAAAACTCGATGGTTCCCTTTCGGGTGAAAAAAATCTTCCGAGCGGCTAGGTGGGGTGCCTACTGGTTTGTCTGCCTATGCTTATAGGGTGTTTGTACACGGCTTCCTGGTGTTGTTCGTTGGATTCCGTGCTTCGTTTGTTTTCCGTCCAGTGCCCGTCGCACCTGGAAAAGAAAACAAGAACGCTAAGAACCATGTCGAGGAAAATGTACGAAATGACCTTTTTGGTTAAAAAAAATTATGTGCATTTACTATACAGTAAAATAATGCTAAGTTCAGAACATCGAAAAAAAATACATCTAATTAATTTTTTTGTGTATGTTACATGAACTGTTGAGAAAAAAATTTTGTGTTCGGTGGTACTGTATATAAAAAAAATTTATACGTCAAAAAAAAATAGTACCACGAACGAGTGAGTTGCGTGAATCACACGACTTCGTTAAGTCAAATAAGTGTGCAAATGTTCTGGGAACCTTACGGTGCGTCCAGAACGGTTTTTCTTAGGAGGCTCAACCTTAGTAGCCAGTGGGCGAATGCCCTTGCAGTCAATAGTGTGACCCAGGAAGTCGAGTGAGTCAACACCGATTTGACACTTTTGAATATTGATGGTAACACCATGTTGGCGTAACCTGTCAAATGCCAAGTCCAAGTGCCTAAGGTGAGTTTCCTTGTCTGGGCTGGCAATGAGGCAGTCGTCTAAGTATGCGTATACAAAGTCGAGACCGCGAAATACTTCGTCGATGAAGCGTTGAAATGTTTGGGCTGCATTCCGGAGACCGAATGGCATACGGAGAAATTCAAAAAGTCCGAAAGGCGTAATGATAGCCGTTTTCAGGATATCTTCTGTTGCCATCGGGATTTGGTTATACGCTTTAACCAAGTCGATTTTGGAGAATATAGTCGCTCCTGATAAGGTTGCCGTCAAGTCGTGTATATGAGGCAACGGGTAGCAATCAGGGGTTGTTTTGGCATTCACTCGCCAGTAATCACCGGTGGGTCGCCAATCGTTGCTATCCTTTTTCGCAACCATATGAAGTGGGGATGCCCATGGGCTATTCGAAGGTCGAATGATGCCAAGGCTAAGCATATGGTCAAATTCATTCCTGGCGATTCTCAGTTTGTCAGGAGCTAGTCGTCGTGCTTTAGATGTCACAGGTTGTCCTGTGGTAATGATGTGGTGCATAACATTGCTGGTAATGCACGGTAGGTCGTTCGACGGGCAGTTAATTTCTGGATACTTGTCAACGATAGGTTGAAAAGTTGGATCAAGAATTGCCTTTATCTTAACGGGTGACAGACTGGGGCCTATGTAGCTGATGCCTTTGATAGACAGACTAGTAGTATTGTCAATCAGTCGTTTTCGGCGGACGTCTACGAGTAAATCATGATGATTAAGTAGGTCCGTGCCAATGATGGGCATTGTAACGTCAGCGAGAAGGAAAATCCATCGAATAGGTTTGCGTAAACCTACGTTCAGACAGACGTATTTCCTACCAAAGGTTGCGATTGGTTTTCCATTTGCAGCCTGTAAGTTGAAGGTAGGTTCCTTCTGTCGATCTGCTGCTGTTGCAGGAAGGACGCTGACTTCGGTGCCTGTGTCGACTAAGTATAGAGTCTGGCTTATCACATCATGGATGTAAAGAAGGCGGCTAGTGCCACCGGCGACGGTTGCCGCTAACGTGTGCCGGCGGGATAGTTTCCCACAGACTTTGAGACATGTCCGAAGTTACAAGGCTTACGGCAACACTTCGCTTCTTGGCCATAGGTGTTGTGGTACCAGCACTAGTCCGGGTTTTTCAGTGAACGTGGTTTGGATTTAGATCGACCACGTGAGTTCCTGCGTTGAGGAGATTTAGGACGACGGTCGGAGGATTTAGAAGGCATGTTTGACCTAAACATCTGCTGGATGGAGTTGCATAACTCTATCATTGCAGGATCCTTACTCGAAGTCCGCTTAGTCATCGAGCATATTTCGGGGACAGACTGTTTGGTAATCTCTAGAATCCTATATGCAGTAATTGCTAAATCCTCTATTACAGTACCCTGAAGTGTCACAAGTACGGTCTGTACAGACTGTGGCAACTTGGATAAGAAGAGTTCTCTAAATAGTCCTTCGTCGAACTGACTTTGCCCGACGATTTCTTTCATTCTTGTCAGCATGCTCACGGCTGACTGATCTCCTAACTCGATGTTACGAAATAATTCATCCAGACGTTGTCGGTCCGTGAGAACGTTTCTCCTGAGGAGGGATGCTTTCTGCAACTCGTACGAGTTACTTACCTCGGGACTGAACATCTGTGATGTTACGTACTTGCTGAATTCCCGCGGTAGGGCGTGAATAACTGCAAGTAACTGTGAACGTTGATCGGTTATCCCATGCTCACAGAAATCTGCTTCAGCTAGCAGAAACCACGTTTCAGCATTATCTGGCCAGTATGGTACGAGCTGAATGGTTTTAGGAGTTGAGCGGATACGGATGACCTTGGGACTAAGATCACTCATGACGAAAATTATGACGAATAATATATGGTACAAGAACAAATACAAAATGGAACGAGCTCACCGGGATTATCTGAGTAATTGTCGTAGATGAAGTTCGCGGTTGGGCTCACCAGTTTAAAGGTTTGACGTGATATCTCGTTCAACAACTTCAAATTAATTTATTCTCGCGTACCAAAGACAAAGCAAAAGCCAATAATTGATCATCCAAACCAAGATATATATTTAGTAACCAAAACCAGCCGTTAGACGAGCGCTTAGCTAGCTAGTGATCGTGCACGTGACACGACGATGTACCAAATGGCGGGGATGCTTGACCGGAAGCCTCCAGCTAAACAAGTCGACTTAAACAGTGGTGGTCAGCATCCAATGAGTGATTGCTGTGGTCAATAATTTTGGGGAATTATTTACCGCTACAGCTCACTCCCCCCTAGTGGGGTCGTGAGGACCCTAAGACGGAACCAGCCGGAAGTAAAAAAACTCGATGGTTCCCTTTCGGGTGAAAAAAATCTTCCGAGCGGCTAGGTGGGGTGCCTACTGGTTTGTCTGCCTATGCTTATAGGGTGTTTGTACACGGCTTCCTGGTGTTGTTCGTTGGATTCCGTGCTTCGTTTGTTTTCCGTCCAGTGCCCGTCGCACCTGGAAAAGAAAACAAGAACGCTAAGAACCATGTCGAGGAAAATGTACGAAATGACCTTTTTGGTTAAAAAAAATTATGTGCATTTACTATACAGTAAAATAATGCTAAGTTCAGAACATCGAAAAAAAATACATCTAATTAATTTTTTTGTGTATGTTACATGAACTGTTGAGAAAAAAATTTTGTGTTCGGTGGTACTGTATATAAAAAAAATTTATACGTCAAAAAAAAATAGTACCACGAACGAGTGAGTTGCGTGAATCACACGACTTCGTTAAGTCAAATAAGTGTGCAAATGTTCTGGGAACCTTACGGTGCGTCCAGAACGGTTTTTCTTAGGAGGCTCAACCTTAGTAGCCAGTGGGCGAATGCCCTTGCAGTCAATAGTGTGACCCAGGAAGTCGAGTGAGTCAACACCGATTTGACACTTTTGAATATTGATGGTAACACCATGTTGGCGTAACCTGTCAAATGCCAAGTCCAAGTGCCTAAGGTGAGTTTCCTTGTCTGGACTGGCAATGAGGCAGTCGTCTAAGTATGCGTATACAAAGTCGAGACCGCGAAATACTTCGTCGATGAAGCGTTGAAATGTTTGGGCTGCATTCCGGAGACCGAATGGCATACGGAGAAATTCAAAAAGTCCGAAAGGCGTAATGATAGCCGTTTTCAGGATATCTTCTGTTGCCATCGGGATTTGGTTATACGCTTTAACCAAGTCGATTTTGGAGAATATAGTCGCTCCTGATAAGGTTGCCGAAAAAAAAAAAAAAAAAAAAAAAAGGTAGCAATCAGGGGTTGTTTTGGCATTCACTCGCCAGTAATCACCGGTGGGTCGCCAATCGTTGCTATCCTTTTTCGCAACCATATGAAGTGGGGATGCCCATGGGCTATTCGAAGGTCGAATGATGCCAAGGCTAAGCATATGGTCAAATTCATTCCTGGCGATTCTCAGTTTGTCAGGAGCTAGTCGTCGTGCTTTAGATGTCACAGGTTGTCCTGTGGTAATGATGTGGTGCATAACATTGCTGGTAATGCACGGTAGGTCGTTCGACGGGCAGTTAATTTCTGGATACTTGTCAACGATAGGTTGAAAAGTTGGATCAAGAATTGCCTTTATCTTAACGGGTGACAGACTGGGGCCTATGTAGCTGATGCCTTTGATAGACAGACTAGTAGTATTGTCAATCAGTCGTTTTCGGCGGACGTCTACGAGTAAATCATGATGATTAAGTAGGTCCGTGCCAATGATGGGCATTGTAACGTCAGCGAGAAGGAAAATCCATCGAATAGGTTTGCGTAAACCTACGTTCAGACAGACGTATTTCCTACCAAAGGTTGCGATTGGTTTTCCATTTGCAGCCTGTAAGTTGAAGGTAGGTTCCTTCTGTCGATCTGCTGCTGTTGCAGGAAGGACGCTGACTTCGGTGCCTGTGTCGACTAAGTATAGAGTCTGGCTTATCACATCATGGATGTAAAGAAGGCGGCTAGTGCCACCGGCGACGGTTGCCGCTAACGTGTGCCGGCGGGATAGTTTCCCACAGACTTTGAGACATGTCCGAAGTTACAAGGCTTACGGCAACACTTCGCTTCTTGGCCATAGGTGTTGTGGTACCAGCACTAGTCCGGGTTTTTCAGTGAACGTGGTTTGGATTTAGATCGACCACGTGAGTTCCTGCGTTGAGGAGATTTAGGACGACGGTCGGAGGATTTAGAAGGCATGTTTGACCTAAACATCTGCTGGATGGAGTTGCATAACTCTATCATTGCAGGATCCTTACTCGAAGTCCGCTTAGTCATCGAGCATATTTCGGGGACAGACTGTTTGGTAATCTCTAGAATCCTATATGCAGTAATTGCTAAATCCTCTATTACAGTACCCTGAAGTGTCACAAGTACGGTCTGTACAGACTGTGGCAACTTGGATAAGAAGAGTTCTCTAAATAGTCCTTCGTCGAACTGACTTTGCCCGACGATTTCTTTCATTCTTGTCAGCATGCTCACGGCTGACTGATCTCCTAACTCGATGTTACGAAATAATTCATCCAGACGTTGTCGGTCCGTGAGAACGTTTCTCCTGAGGAGGGATGCTTTCTGCAACTCGTACGAGTTACTTACCTCGGGACTGAACATCTGTGATGTTACGTACTTGCTGAATTCCCGCGGTAGGGCGTGAATAACTGCAAGTAACTGTGAACGTTGATCGGTTATCCCATGCTCACAGAAATCTGCTTCAGCTAGCAGAAACCACGTTTCAGCATTATCTGGCCAGTATGGTACGAGCTGAATGGTTTTAGGAGTTGAGCGGATACGGATGACCTTGGGACTAAGATCACTCATGACGAAAATTATGACGAATAATATATGGTACAAGAACAAATACAAAATGGAACGAGCTCACCGGGATTATCTGAGTAATTGTCGTAGATGAAGTTCGCGGTTGGGCTCACCAGTTTAAAGGTTTGACGGATATTGATTCTCGTTCAACAACTTCAAATTAATTTATTCTCGCGTACCAAAGACAAAGCAAAAGCCAATAATTGATCGTCCAAACCAAGATATATATTTAGTAACCAAAACCAGCCGTTAGACGAGCGCTTAGCTAGCTAGTGATCGTGCACGTGACACGACGATGTACCAAATGGCGGGGATGCTTGACCGGAAGCCTCCAGCTAAACAAGTCGACTTAAACAGTGGTGGTCAGCATCCAATGAGTGATTGCTGTGGTCAATAATTTTGGGGAATTATTTACCGCTACAGCTCACTCCCCCCTAGTGGGGTCGTGAGGACCCTAAGACGGAACCAGCCGGAAGTAAAAAAACTCGATGGTTCCCTTTCGGGTGAAAAAAATCTTCCGAGCGGCTAGGTGGGGTGCCTACTGGTTTGTCTGCCTATGCTTATAGGGTGTTTGTACACGGCTTCCTGGTGTTGTTCGTTGGATTCCGTGCTTCGTTTGTTTTCCGTCCAGTGCCCGTCGCACCTGGAAAAGAAAACAAGAACGCTAAGAACCATGTCGAGGAAAATGTACGAAATGACCTTTTTGGTTAAAAAAAATTATGTGCATTTACTATACAGTAAAATAATGCTAAGTTCAGAACATCGAAAAAAAATACATCTAATTAATTTTTTTGTGTATGTTACATGAACTGTTGAGAAAAAAATTTTGTGTTCGGTGGTACTGTATATAAAAAAAATTTATACGTCAAAAAAAAATAGTACCACGAACGAGTGAGTTGCGTGAATCACACGACTTCGTTAAGTCAAATAAGTGTGCAAATGTTCTGGGAACCTTACGGTGCGTCCAGAACGGTTTTTCTTAGGAGGCTCAACCTTAGTAGCCAGTGGGCGAATGCCCTTGCAGTCAATAGTGTGACCCAGGAAGTCGAGTGAGTCAACACCGATTTGACACTTTTGAATATTGATGGTAACACCATGTTGGCGTAACCTGTCAAATGCCAAGTCCAAGTGCCTAAGGTGAGTTTCCTTGTCTGGACTGGCAATGAGGCAGTCGTCTAAGTATGCGTATACAAAGTCGAGACCGCGAAATACTTCGTCGATGAAGCGTTGAAATGTTTGGGCTGCATTCCGGAGACCGAATGGCATACGGAGAAATTCAAAAAGTCCGAAAGGCGTAATGATAGCCGTTTTCAGGATATCTTCTGTTGCCATCGGGATTTGGTTATACGCTTTAACCAAGTCGATTTTGGAGAATATAGTCGCTCCTGATAAGGTTGCCGAAAAAAAAAAAAAAAAAAAAAAAAGGTAGCAATCAGGGGTTGTTTTGGCATTCACTCGCCAGTAATCACCGGTGGGTCGCCAATCGTTGCTATCCTTTTTCGCAACCATATGAAGTGGGGATGCCCATGGGCTATTCGAAGGTCGAATGATGCCAAGGCTAAGCATATGGTCAAATTCATTCCTGGCGATTCTCAGTTTGTCAGGAGCTAGTCGTCGTGCTTTAGATGTCACAGGTTGTCCTGTGGTAATGATGTGGTGCATAACATTGCTGGTAATGCACGGTAGGTCGTTCGACGGGCAGTTAATTTCTGGATACTTGTCAACGATAGGTTGAAAAGTTGGATCAAGAATTGCCTTTATCTTAACGGGTGACAGACTGGGGCCTATGTAGCTGATGCCTTTGATAGACAGACTAGTAGTATTGTCAATCAGTCGTTTTCGGCGGACGTCTACGAGTAAATCATGATGATTAAGTAGGTCCGTGCCAATGATGGGCATTGTAACGTCAGCGAGAAGGAAAATCCATCGAATAGGTTTGCGTAAACCTACGTTCAGACAGACGTATTTCCTACCAAAGGTTGCGATTGGTTTTCCATTTGCAGCCTGTAAGTTGAAGGTAGGTTCCTTCTGTCGATCTGCTGCTGTTGCAGGAAGGACGCTGACTTCGGTGCCTGTGTCGACTAAGTATAGAGTCTGGCTTATCACATCATGGATGTAAAGAAGGCGGCTAGTGCCACCGGCGACGGTTGCCGCTAACGTGTGCCGGCGGGATAGTTTCCCACAGACTTTGAGACATGTCCGAAGTTACAAGGCTTACGGCAACACTTCGCTTCTTGGCCATAGGTGTTGTGGTACCAGCACTAGTCCGGGTTTTTCAGTGAACGTGGTTTGGATTTAGATCGACCACGTGAGTTCCTGCGTTGAGGAGATTTAGGACGACGGTCGGAGGATTTAGAAGGCATGTTTGACCTAAACGTCTGCTGGATGGAGTTGCATAACTCTATCATTGCAGGATCCTTACTCGAAGTCCGCTTAGTCATCGAGCATATTTCGGGGACAGACTGTTTGGTAATCTCTAGAATCCTATATGCAGTAATTGCTAAATCCTCTATTACAGTACCCTGAAGTGTCACAAGTACGGTCTGTACAGACTGTGGCAACTTGGATAAGAAGAGTTCTCTAAATAGTCCTTCGTCGAACTGACTTTGCCCGACGATTTCTTTCATTCTTGTCAGCATGCTCACGGCTGACTGATCTCCTAACTCGATGTTACGAAATAATTCATCCAGACGTTGTCGGTCCGTGAGAACGTTTCTCCTGAGGAGGGATGCTTTCTGCAACTCGTACGAGTTACTTACCTCGGGACTGAACATCTGTGATGTTACGTACTTGCTGAATTCCCGCGGTAGGGCGTGAATAACTGCAAGTAACTGTGAACGTTGATCGGTTATCCCATGCTCACAGAAATCTGCTTCAGCTAGCAGAAACCACGTTTCAGCATTATCTGGCCAGTATGGTACGAGCTGAATGGTTTTAGGAGTTGAGCGGATACGGATGACCTTGGGACTAAGATCACTCATGACGAAAATTATGACGAATAATATATGGTACAAGAACAAATACAAAATGGAACGAGCTCACCGGGATTATCTGAGTAATTGTCGTAGATGAAGTTCGCGGTTGGGCTCACCAGTTTAAAGGTTTGACGGATATTAAAGTTTGACGTGATGTCTCGTTCAACAACTTCAAATTAATTTATTCTCGCGTACCAAAGACAAAGCAAAAGCCAATAATTGATCGTCCAAACCAAGATATATATTTAGTAACCAAAACCAGCCGTTAGACGAGCGCTTAGCTAGCTAGTGATCGTGCACGTGACACGACGATGTACCAAATGGCGGGGATGCTTGACCGGAAGCCTCCAGCTAAACAAGTCGACTTAAACAGTGGTGGTCAGCATCCAATGAGTGATTGCTGTGGTCAATAATTTTGGGGAATTATTTACCGCTACACTACGATTACAATAAATTACTACATTTCGTTAAAAAGACTTTTTATGCAGATAATATGATAATAATTGCTAACTTCATCTACGTACATGAGTAAAAATTGATGATTAAACATTTGAATAAAATCAATATGTGTGTGTAGAGAAAAAGCACATTCACAGGGCAATACCCACACTTCCTTAATTAAGTGCCCAGTAAATATAAAAGTAATGTTGTTAAATGTCTCGCGAGCAGAACAAGAAAGATATGTATGGATGACCTCTTACAAAAGGAGTTTGAATACATATTCACGATTCCTTCCTTGACGGAGATGGGCTGTCCGAGTAGTTTCATAAAGAAACATATGAAAGCATCAGAAAAAAACCTGAGACTCTGACTGCACATCAGAAACCTCTGTTTATTAGGTTACAATTTGATGGTGACATATCAAGTGAGAGTCTATTTCAAAGACTTTCAAGGAGTATACGAAGAACACTTCTCGCAGCACACCTATGTTTGTCATTCTCTAGCCGACGAATGATTGGGACACAAATGAAGGATAAGTTTGATAGTTTTGCCAAAACTATGTGCATTTATCAATTCAACTGTACCCACGGTGATAGTTATGTTGGGCACACTACTACTAGACAGCTTAGCTAACGTGTTGTTGGCGAACATCTCCCATCGTGGTGGTTTGGCAAAGGACAGACAAAAACAATCCGTAACTCAATTCTGTCACATTTAATTGTTAGTGGTCATGTAGTCGAGAAAACGAAAGCCTTCAAAGTAATTCATCGTAACCCACCGAATCTTTCTAATAGACTTCGTATTCGTCTACTGCACACACACACACAGATGAGGCGATAGGCATTCGAACAATTAAACCTAAACTATACCTTCATTCAAAAGAAGTTCATACAGCCATTATCCCTCCCTTATTGGCCTATTAAGACATAACCAACTAACGATATCCACGCTGAAAATTCCATACTTGTACCAAAAATACAGTGTGGAATCAAGCTGTAATCAAAAATAAAATAATAAATAAATGATTTCTACACCACCCCTTGTTTATATTTTCAACACCTTTCTTATCATCCCTTAACCTTATCACATCTTCATTAAAAACGAGTTTCATTTCCTTCCCTTACAATCTAGAATTACTTAATCGGTTCATTTGTTTAATCATGCTGTTTTTCATTATTCGTGTTATTACAGAGTGCCTCACTTTTTCATTCTTATTATTGATAAAACCATTATTATTATTATTATTACTATTATTATGACTAACTGCACAATTTATATTCACCATCGCATTATCCTATAGACAAAACACCATGATTGGTTTATATATCAATTTTATTTGTAAACTTATGTATATTAGAGTTAACCCTGATGAGATCTGTCTAATTGAAAGCAATATTTTTTGCTTAAATGTGCTGTTCTAAATTTTACTATGGGAATATTTAATATATTGAAATCAATACAAGTTGAAGTACATTCGGGGATAATATTAGTGTTTATTTATTTATTTTTTGATTTACAGCTTGATTCCACACCGTATTTTTGGTACAAGTATGGAATTTTCAGCATGGATATCGGTAGCCCAAAATTAGCAGGCCGACCATAGATATCGGGTGCGCGTCGGCGTGGGCTCGAACCCCGGACCATGTGCATGGTAGGCCAGGATCCTAACCACTGTGCCACCGACGCACAGTTATCAACAAAATACAATAAGATGTTTTTATAGTAAAATAAATGAGTAACTTGTTAGAAGGTTATAATTTATGCGAATTGATAGAATACATTTTAACATTATTGATTATCCTACTCTGATTTGACTGACTGACTGGTGGTGATAATTTCTGTGCGTCGGTGGCACAGTGGTTAGGACTCTCACTGACCATGCACATGGTCCGGGGTTCGAGCCCACGCCGGCGCACACCTGATATCCATGGTCGGCCAGCAAAATTCGGGCTACCGCAATCCATGCTGAAAATTCCATACTTGTACCAAAAATACAGTGTGGAATCAAGCTGTAAATAAATAAAATATCTCTGGTATTTGCGTTGAGTCACTTCTATTGCATGCGTTGGGTGTAGGGAGACTCGATGAACCAGATAGGATTCAGTAATCAACCTCTCTCAATCTCCACCTACCTAGATTACTTTTTGGAATTTTGACTCTGTCTCACCCACCCTATTGTGTGATTATGTGTTGATGCATGTAGTGCAATTGCTGAGTAATTTTTTCTAAATTACTTATCCTTATCGGGTCAATCATTCTAACCTTAGCTAAATTCTTATATGGTGATAATCTCACTACTCCTGATCTACTAGTCTGACCTTATTAGAAAATGGATGTCCACCTAGATTTACTGACAAAAACATGACAGAAGGGTATCCATTGCTGAAGATTGTAACTGTTCTTAAGTAAACTATCCTACTTTGCCTGGAGTTCAAAGGTGACTTCGAGGCGGATATCCTTACAAACTTCTTTTCTAAATGTCTGAAGAAGACATTTCAAGCAGCCGTCTTATGAATCACACTGCCTAGCAGATACTTAACCCAATCATGCGTTAAGGAAAAAATATACCGCTTTTGGCCACCTCAGTGTTTGTTCCTGTGAGACAAAGTATACAATCCGTACACAACGTCAAGTTCACAAACTTATTTTGCTGCACTGTTTAGGCTGGATAGCCAGCCAGTAGTTCTATCCTTGAGGCATAGTACTAAACAGAGTTCCTCATTATTGCACGAAAAGACTTCCAATATACCATCTATGTGTAGCCGAACAACTGACTGGCTATTCGAAACCTGAAACTGTACCTCTCTGCATTTAGAAGGATTACATAAGTTCGCTATAGCAAAAATATTCATTGAGACATCTATAAAAGACAAGTAGTTCAGCGAAGAGTCTCTTTTCGGCGGTGAATTTATTTTCATAGCTGTACAATCGCAAATATATATGGTTATTTTGTGTGTGTGTGTGTGTGTATACATTAAATCTGTCAAACGAAAATACAATTAGTAAGTTCAGATGAATTGGATGTTGATAAGAGGATGGCAACAAAAGTGATGAGTTGTCATAATTGATTGTTAAATAAGAGTTACGTAATGGCATGAATATTTTGATGAATGAGTTGTGCTCAGGGTGTAAATGGAAACAAAATAATATACAGAATTACACAAGGGTTTTAAGTTAGAAAAATAAGCGTACAAACAGAAGTAAGGTCAGATCAAACAAACAAAGAAAAGTTAGGTCAAATCAACGGAGTTGTTACCATGCCAGTAGAAGTGGTTGAATAATTTTCTTTTGTATGCATAGTTCTGGTTCCACCAACTGGATGGCTAGGGCTTCTGCAATGCAAAGAAGACGGAATCGTACTGTCTTTGGAAGGTTGTTCTTCACTTTGTAGATTACTTTGAACGAAGAGGCGTTCGTTGAGATAGAATGACCAGTTTCGACGAGATGTTCGATTATTGCACTCCTTATATGGCCATTATTTCCTTTCTGTAGCCACTCTGGATAGTGTTCTTTGACCCTTTTTGACAGGATGCGCTTTGAACGACCGATGTACCTGGCTCCACAGCAACAGGTGAACTGATATATACTCCAGTCGCCCGCTGATCTGCAGAAACCCAAAGGACAAGATTCCGCACATGACCACTTCTATGGCTGAGCCTAATTTATGCGTCCAAAAGAAGTTAGTTCAGACGTTATCCTTACCTTGGCCATCCAGGTTTGAACAATCCTGAATTTTTGTGGAAATTTCCCTAATTTTAGTTGGTATTCTATTTGCTCCTTTACCTTTATTATTATTATTATAACTTAAGCATCTTTAATGAACTGTAATTCCATTGTGATCATACTTTACAAATCGATATTATTTAAAAGACACTAATATTGTGATTGACTACTAATCTAGAATATTCTATGTATGTAAACATATATATAATTGTAGAGCCGGAAGAGGAATTTATCGAAAAGGGGATATTCTTTGCTCAATTATTTTGTTGTGGTGATTGACAATTTCTATCTCTGTATTGTTTAAATACTTACTGTTGACTGTTAATATGTTTCATATACGAATTGCATAATAATTCCGCTAAATACGAATTCCTGAATTCCGCCCTCTCTGTGTTTTGTTTGGATTCGTTTAATTCGGTCATCTTGAAATACTAATATTCCTATTACAATAAATTACTACAAATTGGCGTCGCGATGGAACTAAATAACCTGGGAAAACTTCCTATAAATGCTGATTATTTGGAATGCTTCGATGCGTGGTGCATTTCAAAGAATGTTCGGGATGACAAAATACCAGCACATTTCATCACTGCTATTCGGCTAGATGCGTATAGCCTAGTAAAGACTCTGTCATTTCCAGAAAAACCAATTTCTCTGCCATATTATAAACTACGTGAACTTCTTATAAATCACTTTCATGTAACTACATTTGAGACCAGAGAGAGGGCTCACTTCAACAAACTGGTTCGTGCTCCCAACCAGAAGATTCGGGAGTTCATTCTTCAACTTCAAATTCAAGCTTCAAAGTGTAACTTTGGAGATCAGCTGTATACTCAACTACGTGATCGTCTAATTGCTGGCTGGAATCAATATTCCTAAGTTAGAGAAAGAGTTAATTCAGATTCCTTCTTGTACCTTTCAAACTGCTAAAGATTTGTGTATTACATATGAAGATGTCAATAATGAATACTCTGCTCCCACTACGTCAGTATCTGATGTCATGCTGTCCAAAGTCGAAAATACAAGTGTTCATGGAAAGCAATCCAAACTGCCGTCCACAGGTAATAGAATGCAGCGAGAGATCAGAAACATTAAACCGTGTTTATCCTGTGGAAAGTTACATCTACGAAGCACTTTGCGTTTTCGGGGTGCTAAGTGTCACAAATGTGGTGAAGTTGGACACATCAAGACGGTTTGCAGAAGTTCGAATACTTATGCTGCTCAACATTCTTATAATTCTCCCAATCTGTCTAGTAAAATGGAGTCAATGTGTCTTTCAACTGTTCAAAATACTCAATCTAATCCAATGAAAACTTCCACTAAAAGTTCGGCAACTCAAGTGTCAACTGTTTTCAAAAATGAGGTAGCTGAGTTACAATGTGAACTGTCGAAAACACGAAAAGACCTGAATGAGATGAGAGAGCAACTGATTAAAATGGAGGAATTGATGCATATGCATAGACTGAGTTTGTTGAATGCAGAGCATACAAGTACCCGTGAAAGTCCTGCAAAACTATTCAAATCTCGAATTCTCAAAAAGCATCTGATGTCCACGACTTCTAATGTACATTATTACAAAGGGAAAGACTATAGACCTTCTGCTGGAATCACTCAACAATAAATGGGAAATCGAGTGGTGAAGATATTAGACATCAAAGATCACTCAGTTCATAACAGACACCTGGACAAAGTGACAATAAATGAAGTAGGTCGTTCCAATTATAATATTATTGATTCCGCTAATAATCCTGATTTTGTAGATAATTCAGAAATAAGTCCAGATAATACTGATGAAAATAATATCACAGAATCAGATAGAAGGTCGCAGCTACTTGCAAGCAAACCGAGACATCGTTATAAATACGCAAGGAGACATTCAACGTGTGACGGATGTGGTGATTGACAATTTCTATCTCTGTATTGTTTAAATACTTACTGTTGACTGTTAATATATTTCATATATGAATTGAAATAATAATTCCGCTAAATACAAATTCCTGAATTCGCCCTTTTCTTTGTTTTGTTTGGATTCTTGTAATTCGGTCATCTTGAAATACTAATACTACGATTACAATAAATTACTACATTTGTGTTTAACCTAAATTCACTCGCCTTGTCGTAGCCAGAGAAACATTCTTGACAGAATTTGGTTTCATTTCATTGTTTAAGTGTATCATAACTATCCTTTATTTTAGAATCACTGGTATTGTTTATTAATAACCATTACATTTCTTTTTACAAGTTTTTATTATAAACACCTCACAGTCTTTCCATTAGCTATTGTACATTCTTGTATTGATTAGTCATTTTCTCACGCTTATTACGTAACTCCAGCTTTCATCTTCACTTAGTTATCCCCTTCTAGATTGCACCCCACATTACGTAATATATGCTCCAGAACACTGAGTTATCAGTAAATATTGATTGGTCGGCTTTATTTTGATTGGACACTAGGTATTTAGTAACCAGTTTCATGCGTCCTTCTTTTATTTCTTCACGTTCCCAGTGGAACATAGGGTCACTTCAAGCTAGTGACTTGAAGTTTCTGTAGTAGTGGTGTTTATTTATACAGCATAAGGTGGCTAGCCTTCCCTCTTTACCCCAGTGTTGTTACTGGCTTAGCGAGCGAGGTAAAGGCGGAGTGCGTCCGCGGCTGGGAATCGAATCCCGGGCCACATGAGGCGTGGTCAGCGAGCACTCTACCACTGTGGCACCAAATTTTCATGAGTCTAGCTAGTCCTTGGTATTGATTGGTTGGTGTAGGCTGAATTCTGTCAGACAAGTTTACATTGTGGCCACCATGCCACTAGGTGGGTTCACCATCACGGTGTACTCTGAATGGGCTAAATCCATTCTATCTATCTAACTCACACCACCCTCTTCATTCACAATTCTCCCCTTGTATCTCATCAGGCCAGACCAGACCAGAAGCCTATACAGAAAATTATATGCTTACACTAGCAAGTACAAAAACTCAATCATATCCTACTCAGCTCGTGTTTTTTGCGATAAAGAAAGCATTAGGCGTGGAAATTATAACTTGTTAGATAGTCAATAGAACAACTGGATCTCGTCTTTCCACTTCATATCATTTATAGGTACAACGTTTTCTTTCTTTTCCTTTTCTCTCTCCCCTTTTCTTTTTTTTGTTATGTGCTGTTTTGTTTCTCTCTTCCTTACAAACTCTACTTAAAACATTCTTCTTTGTTCTTTTACACTCTGTATATCTCGACCATTTTGTTACCGCTTACGCCAGTAAATATGCTAGCATGTACTTTTCTAACAACTTCAAACATTCTGTTCACTTTTGGCTTTGCTACCGACACGCCAATATGTTGTTGTCAAAACTAACTGGGATTACCTTTAATCTATGTAGAATTTTATTTATTGTTAATGTACTAACTGGATGCAATACTGTATGTAGTGAAATGCTGAGAATTCCATTCTGTATTACAAGTACTGTTTTGGAATAAAGCAAAGTACTATTATTATTATTATTATTATTGAATTGTTGGGTCTTCATCAGTCAGCAAGGCGTATCTGCGACTACCCTGAAGGAATTCATATCCCTTCTGAGATTCGGACCCGTGACACTCAGTGTCACCAGCAGTCTCATAGACTCTACTACTGGAAGCTATTCGAGCTCGTGATTGTTCTCCTGTATATTATTATTGTTGTTCCCTTTGGGTTCCTAGTGGAACATAGGGCTTCAACTGCACGTCTCCACTTGCCACTTCTGTCTTCCTTCTGCTGTACTTTTCGCCTGCACCCATCCATGTTAGTCCATACTGTTTCAACTCCTCCTCTTTACACGATCTCCTCCACGTCACCCTTGCACTGACGTCCCACTCGACACGTCCTTCCCTTTCGGCCTGGTTCCACTCGAGCAATGGCCTGACGCTCGTGCGATGTCACCCAGCGGCTTCCTCAATACTCGATAGTAGCTAACGTCATGCACCTAGTTTCTTCCTTCGGTGGTGAAGAGACATAAGTTCTTTCAAATGTAACTAGCTTTAGATACGCCCTACTGACGAGTAATAACAAGGACGAAATATTAGGTCCAAGACTAGATAGGCTTCCTGTGACTGATTTTCTTTTATTTATTTATTTTTTTGATTTACAGCTTGATTCCACACTGTATTTTTGGTACAAATATGGAATTTTCAGCATGGATATCGGTAGCCCAAATTTTGCAGGCCGACCATAGATATGAGGTGTGCGCCGGCGTGGGCTCGAACCCCGGACCATGTGCATGGTCGGCGAAAGTCCTAACCACCACCGACGCACACCTCAAAAGCGTCTAATAACAACGACTGGTTTTTATAAATTGTTTATTAAATATAGTAATAATAATAATAATAAATACTGTATTGTACAACAGATCTTCCTTCAATGTATTAACAAAATTATCGGCAAAACCACACACATAACACAATTCATGTCAGTGTTTGCTTGTTAGATGGGTGTGAGTGTGTGTCACATTCACACATTGTGATCAGATTATACCATCCTCGATGCACGCACGCACGCACCCCCCCACACACACACAAACATGTATATATATAATTGGGATGTACTCTATCGATTAACCCTCCATTTTCTCAACATTTGTCAATACAACATTCTGATGATGATGATGAGGAGGAGGAGGAGGAGGAGGATGACTGTTCGCAACCCCTGGAAACATTGGTGATAACGGCCGAGTCTCTGGAGTAGAATTCGACTCACTCTGATGATTGACAGTTAATTGTTGAATCGATGAATTAGGCTTGGTAATTGAAGCAGCGGCGGTAGTAGCGTTAGTAGTAGGAGTAGCGGTAGGAGTAGTTGTCAGACTAGCAGTGACAGCAGAAGTCGTTGATGGATTTGTTGAAGTATTCATCAACGAATGATTGACTTCATTTGACGATGATGATGGTACAGTTAATGAAGACGATAGTGTAGCAGAGACAGAAGTATTACTACCAGCGACAGGAGTAATACTACAGGCAGTGCTGTTGTTGTTGTTACTACTGACAACACTATTAGTAGTAGCATTGCTAGGAGGAGTAAAAGTTACTGCTGTCGCCGTTGTTGTAGGCAAAGAAAGGTGTGGTGATGAAAACAGACTGGAGATTTGTTCAACTTTCATTTTTTTAAATAAATTCATTTGTAATACCCAAGTTTGTTTTTGTAAACGTAATATATCCATGCGTAATTCATGTTCTTGTTTCAATTGTGAATATAATTCTTTTTGAATGTCATGATTAAATGTTGTATAGAGGGAATCATGATGATTTGATGGAGGTAGACCAAAATTAAGAAATGATTGATTGAATGGTGAAAATGAGGAGAGAAATGATTCATGTACTGATCCAGCGATATTACCAACTACTTCTGATGAACTATGCACATTTTGAGGAGAGAAAGAAACACGCATACAAAAAAAGGAAGGCATGTAAGTAAGTTTTTGTAGAATATTACAATAAAGCAATTTAACTGACTGACAGCGGAGGCAGCGAGGTAAAAAGGCATAAAATGGACCCACATAAAAAAAACTTGGACAATCTGGACTTCGGAAATCTAGTCAGTGGTCCTCTCTTCAAACGGTCTTCAGATGAATCCGTCTATAAATGTCAGGTAGTCAGTTTCACTTTCAGACGAAAATGTGACCTACAACAACTAGCTAGCTCACATGGTCCCACTATCTTTGACGGCATAGAGGCTGAAAATACATCTAATGTCAAATACACCTTGGACTGAGTATTTCCACCGATCTTTCCTGGTCCTACCACATCTTGCTAGTTACTAGAAAGATGTTTCGCTTAAAGTTCTACATTAGGAAATTTAGGCAGTCTGGCATAAAGCAGTCTTTGCTTTCTCAGTTTGTCAATTCTTGTATTCTACTCATCCCTCTTTACTGCTCCCCATTATTCTTTCCTGGACTACTTAAGAAAGACTTTGCTTTGCTGAGAAGGGCACTAAAAGTCGTTAGTAGGGCAAGTGGGATATCGTTAAACCAACTGGTTAACACTATTGTGGATAAACATATAATGTCATGTAAGAAACTAGCGAATACAATATTGTCAGACAGACCCCGAACATCCTCTATATACGCAGCTGTCTCCTTGCATTTCTTCATCTGGTAGAACTAGAAGCAGCTATAGGAGTCTATATGCTAGGACTACCAAATACAAAAACTCCACAATACCATGTCTGGCACAGCTGTTATGTGGTGATGAGAAATCCGTTAGGTATGAGACGATCAACCTACTGCGACACTCTAACGAATAGTTCCCATTAGTTTTTGTCTTCCTTTCCTCGTTACTATTACACTGTTGTTCTCATCTTCTATCACACATCACCTTTATATTTCATATCCTGTGGTGTATTGTTTGAAATGTAAACTCTACGCTGTTTGTTTTTTTTATTTTTATTCATCTTTTATTTTTTGGCGTTGGTTTTTATTTATTTATTTTTTGATTTTAAAAATTTTATATAATTTATGAGGTAATTAGATGCAATATACTGTAATGCACGGTGAAAATTCCATACCTGTACCACAAATACCGTTTGGAATAAAGCTGTTATTATTATTATTATATATGCGTATGACATTCACGAGTCGCAGATTGTTCTCTACCTCTCTAAAAGATAAGCTTCCCCGTCTGGCCGCCTCCATGTACATCTACCAGTTCATCTGCTGTTGTGGAGCAAGGTACATTGGCCGTAGTCAGAGGACGCCACTTTCCACCACACGGATATGAGAACATATTCCAGCAGTATGGTTTTACAAGGGAGAAAGGAAGTGTGTGTGCGAAGCTCTATTCTAGAACACCTGATCGACTTCTGTCACTCAGTCAATCAACCCTGACCATAATTTCAAGATCATATATAGAATCCATGCTAACTTGCCGGCCGCATTTTCTTCGTAACAGACTTCTAAAGACAGCTGAGGCCTTGGCTATTCATTCATGACTTTAAGCCAGCCAGACCTTTGTGTACAAGAGAAGTATGTACAATCCCTACTTCTGCATTGGCTGTAGAACGATAAACATTTATTTATTTTGTTTATTTAGTTATTCTATGTACTTTTCCCTTATTACTTCGATTATGATTATTATTATTATTACTACTCTCACTCTGAATCTTTTCCACTTGACCCACTTGTCATTTTAAACCCAAAATTATTCATTTTTATATTTCTTATTTTTACAATATTGAATTCTATCTTATGAAATTTCACACCATGCTATGTAACATTTTATATTCGTCTACTAATCTTATAATTATGTACCCCTTTCCAACATCTATACACTTTACGTATTATTCTGTATATGACATTAATTATTTTGCCACTTGACATTAAACTATGATTATTACTACGCTACATTTACCTACTTTCATTAAACTCTTGTTTCTATAGAATTTCATGCTAAGAGTTTGTGGAAATTATTACAATTATTTACCTTTCGAACACTGGATCTGTGGATATAATCTTAATGACAGATAATACCTATAACTAACTGTTTGCATTTTGTGAATTTTTAACACTAACTTATATCTATAATTGTATATATTATTGGATTTATATGTTCAAGTTGGCCCAAGTCAGTGAGTCTATGGTTTTGATATCACTTTAGTTAACTGTGCTTAACTGTATTGTATGTTGTTGTATTCTGTTGTTGTTGCCGCTTTTTACCCTTTTTGCTGTGAATTATTTTCCTTTTGCTGGTGTTGTTCTGGTTGTTTTATTCCTTGTATTCCTTGTTTTCCGATTTTAAGGGGAGCAACAACAATTCCTTTCTCAGGCGTGAGGCTAGCAAACCCCAACCTGTAAACAAAGTTGCTACAGAAACTTCAGCACGATAAATCTCTTTGCACCAAAAGAAAAAGTCTGTGTGGGGATATGGAACGTCCGCACCATCCACGAGATTGGCAAAGCTGCCCAGATCGCAAACGAGCTGAAAAGACATGGAATCCAAGTACTGGGAATGTGTGAAAGCAGGTGGAACGGAAATGGACTCACCAAATTGTCAACGGGTGAGTCAGTGATCTACTACGGTCACCCAGAAGATAACCACACGTGCACCGATGGCGTGGCTATCATGATGTCACCAACGACAACAAAGGCCCTGATGCAATGGGAGGCGATCTCGTCCAGGATAATGACCGCCAGATTCAACTCCAAAGGAAGGAAAGTGTCAATTACACAATGTTATGCACTCACAAACAACGCAGACCTCGAAAAGCAAAAAAGAATTCTACAGACAACTACAGGCAACAATGGACAATACTCCAGCTGACGACATTAAAATACTAATGGGAGACATGAACGCCAAACTGGGACCAGATAACACAGGAAGGGAACTCATCATGGGTAGAGAAGCTCTCGGAGAGATGAATGAAAATGGAGAACTCTTCGCCAACTTCTTCGCCTTCAACGAACTAGTGATTGGTGGCAACGTATACAAACACAAAGATATCCACAAGGTTACATGGGTGTCACCAGATGGGCAAACCAAAAACCAAATTGACTTCATCTCAATGCTGCTCAAGGAAGTGGAGGCGCAGCCGACTGGACACAAAAGTAAGAAGGGGAGTAGACGTTGGCTCAGACCACTATCTCGTACAAGGGACAATCCAAATCAAATTAAAAGCTTTCAGGAAAACAGGAGCTGCAGATAGACCACAAGCCAAGTTCAACACTCAAAAACTGAAGGACCAAGATACAAAGGACATCTTCACTGCAAGCATAAGGGACAAAGGCGAGACACAAATCAACACCAGCGAAACGGTCAGCGTCGAAAAGCACTGGGACAACTTGAAAACTGTGTGGAGTCAAACCTGCGTGGAAGTTCTAGGCAGGAAGAAGAGACAGGAAAAACAGTGGCTCACTACGGACACTTGGAAACTAATAGGAGAGAGAAGGATGGTGAAACAAAATATTATCCAGTGCACTGACGAGCAATAAAAACAGGATTTGAATGCAAGCTACAATACGCTCAACCAAAGAGTGAAGAAGAGTGCCAGGGAAGACAAAAGAAAATATTATGAAGCCATGGAAAGAAAAGCACAACAAGCTGCAGGCAAAGGAGACCTCGAAACACTCTACCAAAGAACTAACACCTATCGGGCAAAAGTTCGACACAAATTAAGCCAGTGAAGGATGACAATGGAAAGTCAATCACCAAAGAGGTGGAGCAAAGAAAACACTGGGCTGAACACTTCAAAAGACTTCAAAATCGACTGCCACTTACAAAGCGCCCAACAATACCAACGACGGAAGCAGAACTACCAGTGAACATCGAACCCCCGACGAAATCAGAGGTCCTGAATGCAACCAAGATGCTAAAAGCTGGAAAAGCGGCAGGACCAGATGGAATTTCAGCAGAAGCATTGAAAATGGACCCAGAGACAACAGCGGACTTGATGACGCCACTACTGGAGAAGGTGTGGAAGGAGGGCAAAGTACCCGAGGATTGGAAGAAAGGATACTTATTCAAACTACCAAAGAAAGGAGACTTAAGTCAATGCAAAAACTGGCGCGGAATTATGCTCCTGTCCATCCCAAGCAAAATACTAAGCCGCATCATCCTGGAGAGAATCAAACAAGCCAACCTGGATGCAAAACTTCGACTGGAACAAGCTGGATTCAGGAGAAACAAGTCATGTATTGATCAAATCACCACTGTACGGATCATCATTGAACAAAGCTTGGAATGGCAGTCACCTTTCTACCTCAACTTCACCGATTTTGAAAAGGCCTTCGACAGCGTCGAACAGAGGTAATTTGGCAACTAATTCGCTATTATGGGGTGTCTCCGACAATTATACATCTCATCCAACAGTTGTACGACAATACTGCATGCCAAGTAATCCACAACGGGAAACTTTCGGAAGCCTTCGAAGTGAGGACGGGAGTGAGGCAAGGCTGTCTACTATCGCCAATGATCTTCCTGATTGCAGTAGATTGGATAATGCGACAGACAACGGGCAATGAGGAAACAGGCATAAAATGGAATCACACAAAATCAACTTGGAGGATCTGGACTTCGCCGATGCGATACATATGTTTGATTTCCCACAAACTAGAAGATATGCAAGTAAAAAGCAACAAGCTGGCAGAAGAAGCATCAAAGATAGGACTCCCTTCAGGTGAACATAAATAAAACGGAGGTGATGAAGATTCCTGGCCAACACCTACAGAAACAACAACAGACAACAATCAGCCAGTATAAATGGGAGGAACGTGAAAGAAACAGCCTCCTTTACCTACACACATGGGAAGCATCGTTTCAACTACAGGCGGACGGAATTGACGAGGATATCAAAGCCAGAATCGGAAAAGGAAGACAAGCTTTCATTACTCTCACCATGTCTGTGTGGAGGTCAACACCAATCAGCATAAAAAATAAGATCCGGATTTTCAACTCCAATGTGAAGTCAGTGCTACTATACGGATCAGAGACTTGGCGCCAGGTCGTGAAGAGCACCTCAAACAAACTTCAGACCTTCATTAACAGTTGTCTTCGCTCAATACTCAAGATCAGCAGGCGGTAATTTACGTCCCCAATATTGATCATGAGAAGAATAAGAACAAGGTCTAACTCAACAACCAATCACAACAGACCTTGCGTAAGTGGATACAATTTGCAGACAAATAATCTGAACTTCAAGAAACCACCACACAGAGATGAAAGATTAACGTTCAGAAAGAAAATAACTAATCAGAAGACTGTGTTTGTTTGTTTACAATAATCTATAATAATGTACATGAAAATCTATGAATATCCGTTGATTTCCTTAATAAACAATCTGTTGCTTGACCCTTGTCTACTACTATCGAAACTTGAAATTGTTCTAGCTTGAAGCGCGAAGTTCCACTCAAATCACAAAGGAAATAACCAATAAATCAATAATAATGATGCATCATAATCTAGAAATTTCTTCAACTTACTCTCCATGATTTTGACTGCTATTATTAATATTATTAGTATTACTGTTGTTATTATTATTTCCTGTTGTCATGTCAACATCTTTATCTTCTGTCGACGTATTTAAATGTTGTTTATCACCACTTCCACCGGCTCCTGATGATCCAACATTGTTGAATGAATTTAAATCATTTGTTTCATGACTGATAAAAGAATGTTGCCCATTGGTGGTACTATTATTACTACTGCCAGCATTAGCATTAGTAGTATTGTTATTACTACTATTATTATTATTGTTATTTTTATTTTCTTGTCGTAGACAGGAATTAAGAATAGCCGATTTTTCAGAAGACAGCATCATCGATGAATGGTGACTATTGGAGAAAATAGAACTATCATTATTATTATTACTATATGGATCTGAGAATGAGGTATTTGACAATCCATAAATATGTGAATTAGTTTGATTAAAGGCACCATTCATAGCTGTAGCACCACCTGATGTTGTCAAAACAGAAGACGCTGATGCCGACACCGAAGCGGATGATGCTTGTAGATCTCCAAGACTAAGCAAAGACGGGCCAGTTGATGATAAATATCTTAGACGGACAGGTGGACTATGTTGTGTAAGAAATTGCATAACGGCGGCATTTGTTTCATTCCAATCCAGTTCCGGTGTGATATGACCAGCGCGGACTTTACGTTTTGTTTTAGAGACAAGATTTTCCCATTTTTTCTTTACCTGAAGAGAGGGGTAAAGGAAAAGAATGAATAGAGTATAGAAAGACTACTCGATTGAAGAGATATTAATCAAGACAATTAGGACTACACAGCTTCACACCGCTTACCATCCCATCAACCAATGAAGTGTGTTGAAATCCTGATGACATGTACCTGTGGGGGAACGGCCATTGAAAGTTGAAGGTATGAAAAGGCCAGCTGCCTTTAACCATACATCTTTGAGTTTTATCTCCCGTGTTAACGAGGCAATAATATGCTCAGTATTGTTGACTTTGAGAAGACCTTCGACAGTTAGTGTTGACCGCGAAGTAATTTGGAAACTACTCGAGTACTACGGCGTCAGGAGTCAGACAAGGGTGCCTATTATCACTAATGATATTCCTAATTGTGGTGGACTGACTGGATTATGCGTCAGACAGTGGGTGGGAAACCAGAAGACAGGGATATCCTGGACCGACGTGAGTAACCTAGAAGACCTGGATTTCGCCTGTGGATGACTTATGTTTGATGTCACACAAAATCGAAGACTTACAAGGAAACTGGTCGAAGAAGCAGTTGGTGAAGACAGGACTCCAAGTGAACATAGACAAGACAGAGGTTGTGAAAATAACAAACCAACAACAACAACAGCACCAACATCCATCGCCAATCACCATCAACGGGAGGGATTTGAAAGAGGTCACTTCATTATCTAGGGAGCATTGTCTCAACTACAGCCAGTCCGAACGGACGAGGATGTCAAACCGGGAAGGCGAGAAACACATTCATCAACCTGAAATCAATCTGGAAATCTTCGTCACTCAGCCAGCATCAACAACAAAACTCGGTAAGATTTTCAATACAAACAAACGTCAAGTTAGTCAGTTCTTTTATACGGATCAGAAACTTGGCGGGCGGGTCACAAAGAATATTTCCAACAGCCTGTTTCAGACCAGACCTTTACCAACAACTAAATATCTTCGCTGGATCTATACTGAAGGTCAGATGGCCGGGAAGAACCACCAACAAGAAACTCTGACTGGGAACAAACAAAACAAGAACCAATTGCCAACCAACAAATATGCAGGAGAAAGTGGAGATGGATGGATTAGACACTCGCTCGCAGAGGAGGCCACTGGGTGACATGGCGCGCGCGTTAGGCCATTGCTCATGTGGAACCAGGCCGAAAGGGAAGCGGCAAGTAGGTCGTCAGTGCAAGGGTGGCATGGAGGAGATCGTGTGAAGAGGAGGAGTTGAAACAGTATGGACTAACATGGGTGAAGGTGAAAAGTATAGCAGAAGGAAAATAGAAGCAAGTGGAGACGTGCAGTTGAAGCCCTATGTTCCACTAGCAACCCAAGGGAACAATAATAATAAGATGCCAAGCCATCGCATTCCTCATCCCGTAGTGTTAGCTAACATAGGTTTGGACTGAAAAAAAGAGAGTTAGAGGTGGTCAATTCAAAATCTGAAAGCCCTCCATTGAGTCTTCGATTCTTGACCGGAGCTAGCCACGTTTGTAGTTCACCACATTCTTATAAGGATTCAACAAGAATACTTTATTGAATAAAGCTGGAAACTACCAAACCCATTCTCACGAAGTCAGATGTTAGGAGTTAATCAACAGAAAGTTCATATTTCTCACTAACAACATTACGACTCATATTCACCACTATCACCGTTACACGAGCTTGGTGGTAGAACGCTCTTCAGCCATGTAGGTGATCCCTGTTCCATTTCCAGTAGATGCAATACTCAAACTTCACTCATCCAGTAATAATCCCCGAAAAAATATAAGACCACCGACCCTACTCCGTAAAAAGCGACACCGCTACAACTGAGATTTCAATTTTTGAAACAAAAAGAATGAAAATGTCCTATTATTTAATGTTTTCAGTTTATACTACTTGCTTTTGAAATTAAGTAGCACAAATTGTATTTTCGTATTTTTTCAATATGAGAAATTGGTGGATGGTGACTGGCAGCGGAACCCAGGATCGCACGCACTTCGTCTCATTTGTGATTCATCATCTGAATGTATCCGCATTCCCCAGTCAATGAGTGATGGTGTTACCCCACTGAGGATCAAACCCGATCCTCTTAATTCAAAACGCCAAAGCGTTATTCAGTACACCACACTTAGGCTACGACAGATAGCCCCTTCTTCTGCAACAGGTACCAGTAATTATTAAATTCACATGTCCTAGAGGATAATAGTTTGCAGTTTGACACTGTGGGTACTGGGTTCAAGCCTCAGTAGGAATACCATCACTCATTGACTGGGGAGTGCAGGCACATCTACCTGACGAGTCCCGAATAGGATGAAATACGCGTTATCATGGATACCACTGTTAGTCACCATCGAGTTAAATAACTAGACATCGTCGAAGCATCTGTACAAGGAGTCGACACATCAATCTAAGACCAAACATTTTGGTCTAATCAATTAACGGAAAAATCCAAAATGAATTAAATAATTAATCCCTTGGTATTCGTTTGCTACTATTTTTAGTAAGTAATTCATGGTACTATCACTCTTACGTGTTCTAGTTTATACATGTTACCAGTAGGCGTTCATTCTTATCAAGTTCACACTTGTGAAGTACACGGACACCGAACCACCTTGCTTCTCATCTAATAACACTCTTCATGTTATAAAACTTCAACTTTTATTGTGCCACGTGTTAAGAGAATAGTTACACGCCTAAGACACATATTGGTAGAAATTGGAATTACAGGCTGTCCGCTAGATCAGGTCTCACTGGCTAAATGGTCAACGAGCTCACCTTGTAACTGGAAGATCCTGGGCTATAACCCTAACGATGGGTGAGTACTGATGAGGAGTCCTAAACTAGGGTGAAACAACTGTCCAGTACTCCAATACTGGCTTTCCAATGATTCTCTAACTGGTTATCAATTCATGAGAAACCCTATAACCAATCAGATCGCTGCAAACTAACATTATCATTATTAGTCAACATTTGGGTTCTGAGAAGAACACTGGGCTTCAGTCGCACATCACCATTTCACTCTCTTATTTGAGGTATTTTTTTTTATCTCTCTTTCTCTTTTCATGAATGCCCAGACGCCTTCATCTTCACTTCATATAATCTCCTCCATATCACTCTCGAAAGGCTAACACTCACCGCCTTCCCATCCTAGGGTGGCTTTGACATCCTAAGCTGTTACAGTCTGTAGATGAAACGATGCTTCCAGGGTAAGTGGAAGAGACGAGTTTCTTTACATTTCTCCTACTGATAGTGGTTGGTATTTGCTGAGTTTCTTTTTGTTAGCTGGATATGTCTTTATCACCTCTGTCCTCTCTAATGTCACAATGAGGAGTCTTATCTTCACTGCCTGACTCTCCTGTCAATTTCTTGGTTTTCGTGGGAAGTGAGAAGACAGGCATGTGTTGGACTGAAGGTACCCACTGACTACCACCACCAACAATAACAGCAACAATCAACGCCAATCACTATTAATGGAGAAAATTTGAGAGTGGTCACTTCTTTCACTACAGGCGGTACAGATGAAGCTGTCAATGCCAGTCGAGATCAGAAAGGCAACGGTACACCTTTATTAATCGGAAATCTCATGCATTTATTCCCCTTGGTAAATTTGAATAAAGCGAGAACAACATTGATTTGTGCAGAATAACATGGTACCATCATTTATTTCGTTGGCTTCTCGTCAGCTGCTTACAGCCTAAATAAATTTTCAGGTTTAAGTACAGAAACGTTTTAACGTACTTGCAAATTTTACATGTTGACAGAAATTTTCACAACTAGTAAACAGTGCTCAGAAAATTGCGCTTATATAGTTTTTACACAGGCAGTTCAAGTTAAAAAAATAATAAATAAATGTATGTATATAATGGTAAGGGATGTGCGTTGGATGCATAGTGACTAATAAGTTAGGTAACAATGTACTGAGTTGAACTCAATTCATAGAAACAAGAGACAAGCAAAATTACAGAATATAAAAGAGGGTGAGGTTAAAGAAGTCCCTCTGAGACCTATACTTTCGATGATCAACTCTCCCCAACATAAGGTTGCCCGTTGGCTCGCGGAGAAATGGGAACCCATTCGCCAAAGGCTGGCCGCGCACACCATAAAGGACTCATTTCATTTTGCTGATAGCGTGAATCACATGAACGTTTCAAATAAGTTCATGGCTTCATTTGATGCAACCTCCTTGTTCACAATGATCCCAATCAATGAAACCATTGAAATCATTTGTCAACAGTCTGATCTTCTCCCACTACCAGAGCCAGAATTCAAACGCCTACTGCTAATGTGTACCATGGGTGTACAATTCCAGTTTGACAACACTCTTTACCGACAAATAGATGGTGTAGCTATGGGCAGTCCACTTAGCCCTGTTTTAGCAGATATCTTTATGTCAAACCTTGAGAAAACAAAGCTGAAGCATGCAATTGATCAAACAACTTCCTATTGTCGATATGTCGATGACACATTTTTAGTATGCAACAACGAAAGTCATGCCTCCTACCTACTCAGACTATTCAACAACGCACATACAAATATTGTATTTACTATGGAACATGAAAATGATGGACAGTTCCATTTCCTTGACGTCGCCATAAAACGCCTAGAAGATGGTAGCCTCCAGAGGTCAAACTACCGAAAGCCCATATGGAATGGACGATACTTACATTTTAATAGTTTTTGTCCAAATAGCTATAAACGAGCACTAGTCAAGACTCTGTACTATAGAGCGAGGAGAATATGCTCTGCAGAGAAACTAGAGGAAGAATTCTTGAATCTCGAAAAGGTGCTGAAAAACAACGGCTATACTCAAAAATTCATTAACAAATATGGAAGATGTGAAGGCCCAAATACCAAACAAATCACAGTCGAAAAAAAGCCTGTCTTCATTCAACTAGACTTTAAAGGTGAAGACATTGAAGAAATGGTCAACAGAAGACTGAGGACGTCACTAGCCAGAGCCTATCCTGCAGCTAAGTTGGTTCCCGTCCACCGAACAACATGCTCTTTGGTGCGGTCAAAAGTCGATAGATACCCTTCTCATGTTAACTCCAACTGTGTATACAAATTTACGTGTATCTGCGGGAGCAGTTACATTGGGAGAACAGAAAGAAGGGCACACCTCCGATTTTCTGAACATGTGCCGAAAAGCCTACGTCTCAAGGGAACAAATTCTTATAGCAGCGCTATTACCAGACATCTCCTCGACACGGGTCATGAGGTGGAAATCGAGAAATCCTTCAAAATTATCAATAGACAAAGGAGCTCCATTCTCCTCAAGTTTGTCGAAGCAATTTCTATCAAACTCTTGAAACCAGATTTATGTGTTCAGAAAGAATCAGTTATTAGTCTTTCCTTGCCTTGGTAACTGGATGTCTTTTTTCTCCCATCTGATTGCGTAATCTTTGTCTTTAACCTCACCCTCCTTTTATAATCTGTAATTTTGTTTGTCTCTTGTTTCTATGAATTGAGTTCAACTCAGTACATTGTTACCTAACTTATTAGTCACTATGCATCTAACGCACATCTCATCTTTATTATGCAACTCCTTTACTATTATATGCACACATTTATTTGTTTTAACTTGAACTGCCTGTGTAAAAACTATATAAGCGCAATTTTCTGAGCACTGTTTACTAGTTGTGAAAATTTCTGTCAACATGTAAAATTTGCAAGTACGTTAAAACGTTTCTGTACTTAAACCTGAAAATTTATTTAGGCTGTAAGCAGCTGACGAGAAGCCAACGAAATAAATGATGGTACCATGTTATTCTGCACAAATCAATGTTGTTCTCGCTTTAATCGGAAATCAGTGTGGAAATTCGTCTGCACTCAGCCAGCATAAAGAGCAAAATTTGGATTTTCAATACCAATATTTAGTCGGTCAATCCTTCTGAATGGGTTAGAAACTCGGCCAGCACATCCAACAGGCTATTGTAGACTATTACCAACAGCTGCCTTCACTCAGTATTGAAGATCAGATGGCTAGTCGGAAAGAATAAGCAACAAGAACTTCTTGAAACAAACCACTGAAAAACCGACTGTTCAACAAGTATTCTGAAGAAAATGGAGATAGGTCCGAAACACAATGAGGTGACACCGGTGAGTGATATCGCGTGCTGGGCTTTTGAGTACGAAACAATGAGTTGGGCGTTCGAGGATGAATATGGAGCAGGCCATATGGGGAGGAAAGAATAAAACCTAATGTGCAATCATTGAACCAGTTAGAAAAGACAGCAGAAAACGAAATGAAATGCCAATTTACTGTTGAAGTTCTACATTCCACTCGGAACACAAAGGAATAATAAGAATTATAATCTTTTTTGAACCACCCGCCTGACACATGACCTTAAAAATGGGCCAATGAGGAAACGTAAAGTAATACTTAGGAGTAAAAGGATCTAAGCCTTTTCCAAAGTGTAAAATTGATTAGTAATGTTTAATTAGGGGATGGTGATCAGCAGTGGAATCCAGGAAAACGCGAATTTCGTCCTATTTGGGACTCGTCTCCCAGCTGGATGTACCTGCATTCCCCAGT
Organism: Trichobilharzia regenti; assembly: GCA_944472135.2. Lineage (NCBI taxonomy): Eukaryota > Metazoa > Platyhelminthes > Trematoda > Strigeidida > Schistosomatidae > Trichobilharzia > Trichobilharzia regenti. Next base: position 66,439,703 of record OX235267.1, read on the forward strand.
GAGTCAGTGAGTGATGATGTTCCCACCGAGGCCCGAACCCAGTGCTCATAGTTTTAAACGCCAAAGCGTTATCCACTAGACCACTTGGGCCACGACAGCTGGCCGCCTCTTGTACAACGGGTCATACTGACTATTTAATTGAAATTGCAGGTACCTCCAGATGACGAGTTCCAATGGGACGAAATACGCGTTATCCTGGATTCCACTGCTAGTCACCACTCACCAATTAAATTCTAATTACATGCCCAAACATCGTCCAAGCATCTGCACAAGAAGCCAACAGACATGTCAACCTGAGACCGACCACTTCGGTTCAATCAATCGATCGACGGGAAAATCTAATATTCAATTAGATTAGTAACGTTGTTTAAATTAATATTTTGATAGATATAATCTATTGGTAACAGTAATTTTCACTAATTTGTTCGTAATAAGCATAATTGTGCGTAGAGAAGATAAAGACCACTTCAATATATCCCTAACTTAAAGTCATAATCCCAATTCCTGTCTAACCTTAATCCTACTTACGTAGTGCTCATTAAAATCAATCAAAACACAATACTCAGATGTGATTGGTTATTTTCAAGGTCAAGGAAATATACTCTCTGTGTGTGTGTACTTCCATTATTAATCCAATGTATAACTAATATTATTTATTGATTTTATCTAAAAATAGAAATCTATAACACGTATCTATGTAGGTATCTTATCTTTTTTATAATCTAAAGTCAGATAATCATTATTTCTCGGAGTTGATAATTTATCGATTTTTTGTATACTCACTCAGTATTAGTAAATATTGATTCAATGATCCTGAAGGTTAATACTTACTTAAGTGTTTGAGACGATAATCAAGTGAGATGTATCTTAACAGGGCATGACATATCCAATGAACATGTTTAAGATACGATTAAAAGCGTAGGTTCTAAATTTTACCCTTAATGTGTATACCAAGGGGGTTGAGCCGGCGCGAAGTTAAGCTTTAGATTCCCAACAACAAGCATGAAAGTGACAATGATCTTGATACATGTTCAGTCAGGACAAAACAATGGAACCAGGTAAGTAGCACATATTCATGAAACAAAGATTTAGGCTAGGAACAGGTTTGGAATTTGGTTAACGTAACTAAGAAGATATTAGTGTTAGTTAGGGATACATTAGGGCTCGAATCCGTTCTCACGAAGACAAAAGCTGAATTCCTAGAGATCGAATTTTTCGCAGCATTTCAACATTTCACTGCTACTCCTTCTCGGTGTGAGAGTTTTCAGAGTCAGGTATGTAGCTCAGTGACTTAGGCATCAGATTTACACAAAAAAATTTCCAGCTTCGAGTCCTCTTCCATAATCCGCCATATAAACGACCAGAAGATACCTTAGTAGGTGGTTAGACTTCAATCTTCCTCTCGGAGTTCTCTCATATCTCCAAACAATCATAGTCTGTGCTAGACGACTCCTGTTCGCCTCTACGCGGTGGTGAGGTTCTTTACCAAAATAAGAGCGTGGATACGAACCAAACTAGCGGATATGCTGGTCCACCCACCTAGGAAAGAGCTATAAAGCTCTGATTATTTCAAACCCATGGTATTCTTGAGTTCCAGAATCTGTAAGGATAGAATTGAGTATATGAACCTGTTTTGGTTACCGGAAACCATGAGAACGTAGCGACTCCTGACAGCATCCCAATGCCTTGTGAGTTTAACTTCAAATCAAAAACTCTAGGGCTGAGGTGGCTCCTAAAGACAACCACCTGCTTCTGTCTGAGTAACCGAGAAGTGTCTCAACCCAGGCACAAACTATAAGATTTTCTGTGGTACACGTTAATGTGACTTTTGGGCCAACGGGTGCTCTCATAAGCCCTAATATAACAAATGAGTATAACAAATGACCTTGAATATGTCCTTTTAACTTGACCTAAGTCTATTTTTCTCACCTCTTACCTCTTTATTAATTTTTTATATATATATTCCTATGACAAGTCCGTGTGTGATCAGATTGTTCGAAATGTGTTGCGCAAATACATTACACGATTCAGACAAATTACGTCTTCTTATTGCTTTATCTAAATTCATAAAGGGAACTAATTGTTTTAAATTTTTAAAGAGAAGGCTCCCTCCACACACTATCAAAAGGTTAAATGAACTTGTTAACCTAAGGTGTAAAATTATCGTCGAACGTAACACGTTGGAATTTTATGAATTATGTATTAAAAATCATTCTTTCCCGAGGCAATTTTATAAAACTTTGAAATTCAGTAAATTACAACCAAATATCTCTAATCTTGTTCGTCTTACAAAGTCACATATCGAAAATGTTAAACAAACCTTACAAGGACTACTTGTTCTTCATACCGATGCGTCGCTTATTTTATCTGAATTATCAATAATATGCCACATGAAATTTCTTCAGTTTTGTAAAGACGTTACTCAGAAAACGAAGACGAATATACAAAATAAATTGAAGAGTTCAATCGATGATCGAAACCGCGTAGATGTCTTCCCGGTGAATCCTGATAAGTACGTTACAAATCTTTCTGATATTACTCTATCTACTCATCAGAAAGAAGCTTTATCCCTTGGACTCAAATTTTGTGTTCCTCGCACGCAATTTACGGATTTAGCCATCCATGCTGAGTTTGAAAACTTATATGACCAACTCAAACCTCTTACCGCAACATCCGATGAAGATCGGGGTTGGTTTAAGGCCAAGATGGTGGATATAGCTCACCAGTTTTTAAACAACAACCCAAAGGAGAAGAGTATTTTAAATTCCCAACATTTCAAAGCCTTGAAAGAGCTACGGGAAAATTCTAATATAATTATTACTAAACCTGATAAAGGTTCTGGAGTCGTCATTATGAATAAAAGTGACTACAAATCTAAAATGATGTCTATTCTTGATGATAAGAGCAAATTTAGTCGTGATCCCTCCTCAGAAGATATTCAGTTGTTGCAGGGCACAGTGACAGCTAATCTACTGAAGCTTCATGGCCTAAATGCTATAAGTAAAGATAAACTTGACTCATTAAAACCGTCAGATTGTAAATTCCCACATATGTATGGGTTGCCAAAAATACATAAACCCAATAATCCTCTACGTCCTATATTGTCAATGTGCAAATCCCCAACGCATAAACTTGCTAAATGGTTAGTGGAATTATTGAATCCAGTCAAAACACAATTCTGTAAGTATGTGTTAAAAGATACATTTGAATTGGTTGATGTTCTTGATGATAGTAATATTAATATTATGAACAAGAATATGTACTCTTTTGATGTAAACTCGTTATTCACTAATGTGCCTTTGATCAAAACAGTTGACATTTTGTGTGATTATATTTCCACAAACAATTTTTTCATCCCGTTCCCTATATCTTACTTAAAAGATTTATTACTTCTATGTACTAACAATGTTAGGTTTACATTTGAAGGCGACTGTTTCCGCCAAGTTGATGGTGTTGCTATGGGCAGTCCGTTAGGGCCCCTTTTAGCAGATATTTATATGTCGTACATTGAGAATTTATCGGAAGATTTAATCGAAAATGTGCCACTTTATAGAAGGTATGTAGATGATATCGTAGTCATCAGTGATAAGCCTTGTTCTGCCACCTCAATTTTAAATCGAATGAATGAAGTTCAGAATAGCATATCACTTACATCTGTAGAAGAGGAAGATAATTGTTTATCTTTCCTAGACATATTGCTTAGTCGACGGCTTGATGGGTCAATAAAAAGATCTATTTATAGAAAACCTACCTGGACAGGACAGTATCTTAATTACCACAGTTTCTGCCCTATTCGGTACAAAAGAGGCTTAGTAAGGTGCCTCTTCAGTAGAATCCGACGAATATGCACTGAAGACACGCTTGATGAAGAAGAAAGAATATTGACACAAACTCTGGTTGATAACAATTATCCAGAAAAGTTCATCAGGAGATATAAAGTAGTCAGAACACCAAGACCCACTCTCCAACTCGCCCCTAAGAAAGACGTGTACATCAAGCTACCCTATATGGGACATCAAAGCAGCTTGATAACTAGACAAAGGCTGAACGCTGCTGTTAAAAAGACTTTTTATGCAGCTAATATCATAATATTAGAGAATGTAAAGCCATTATATCTATCTAAGCCCTTCGAACATGCGAAAAATGACGTCACATCCCACTGTATTTACCAATTTGAATGTACGTGTGGACACACATACATAGGGAGGACTCATCGATCTCTGCAAGTAAGGGCTTCAGAGCATATTCCAAAATGGCTCCAGAAACAAATGGAATCATCAGAACCTATTAACGGTGAGAACAGGAGACCTAGCTCTTCTATTGCGAAACATATTATAGAGACAGGTCATAAAATTGATGTTAACAGATCTTTTAAACCTATCTATAAAACGTGTTTGGGGCGTATCCTAAAGTTTGTAGAAGCCCTAGCAATTAGAAAGTTCAAGCCACCTTTATGCGTTCAAAAACAATTTGTCATCACATTAAACCTTCCTTGGTAAATTTTGTTTTGATACCAGCGTAGATGTACTATTACCTCTGCTATTTGGTTTAGTGGTCTTCATTTTTATTTTTGACCTTGAATATGTCCTTTTAACTTGACCTAAGTCTATTTTTCTCACCTCTTACCTCTTTATTAATTTTTATATATATATTCCTATGACAAGTCCGTGTGTGATCAGATTGTTCGAAATGTGTTGCGCAAATACATTACACGATTCAGACAAATTACGTCTTCTTATTGCTTTATCTAAATGAGTATAGCTCATAGTTTGGTTCATGAAAAAGTTTCAACTCTGCATATGCATCACTATGTGAGCGATTGAAATTATGTAGGAAGTTAGGAATTACAAACTACTGAATTCTAAACTAGTAACTTAATTGTAACATGCTCATGGTTTAATGTTGTTACATTACTTGATAGGATGAATGAGTATCATCACTTGCTTTTTGTGTACTACATGGAGTGTGACAACTGGAACTGGCCAGCCCATGAATTCTAACTTCTACCAATTCGTGATGCATTCAGCGCGATCACTAACAAATAGAATCCTTGCAAATTAATTCTTAAAAATTAATTGGAGGCTCGCTAGTGACTGACTGACTGACTACAGGACGAGGTTGTCTAGAGTTCTAGTGAGTAAGACTTCGTGACCAATGGGGTGTGTCCAGTCGGCAGTGAGGATGTAGTTCCTACCAATGACACTGGATGATGCTAGCGCTAAATGCATCACGAATTGGCAGAAGTTAGGATATTCATGGGTTGGCCATTAAGGAATCAGGTCCCATTGACTGAATGCTCCTCGGTTTGAACCCTGGTAGTGGGTACGTACTGCCGATGACACCCAAACTGGGACAGAACAGCTGATATCGATTCGAGGTTAAACCTGAAACAAATATAATCCTTACAAACTAATTATTGATTTCATTGTACTGAAATAGGAACATATCCCTTCTAATTTCTTCATGCATGTAAACATTCAGTAATGAATTGAATTTTTGATTTTCCCGTCGATTGTTTGGACCGAAGTGCTCGGTCTCAGGTTGACATGTCGGCTTCTTGTGCAGATGTTTCGACGATGTCTGGGCATTTAATTAGTATACAATTAGTGGATGGTGGCTAGCAGTGGAATCCAGGATAACGCGCATTTCGTCCTATTTGGGACTCGTCAGCTGGATGTACCTGCGTTTCTCAGTGAGTGATGACGTTCCCACCGAAGCTCGAACCCAATACCCATAGTTTCAAACGCCAAAGCGTTATCCACTAGACCACTTGGGCCACGAGCCGACATGTCAACCTGAGACCGAGCACTTCGGTCCAAACAATCGACGGGAAAATCAAAAATTCAATTCAATAATTAATATGACCCGTTGCACAAGAGGTGGCTCTCGTCGCCCAAGTGGTCTAGTGGATAACGCTTTGGCGTTTGAAACTATGGGTACTGTATTCGAGCTTCGGTGGGAACGTCATCACTCACTGAGAAATGCAGGTACATCCAGCTGGGAGACGAGTCCCAAATAGGACGAAATTCGCGTTATCCTGGATTCCACTGCTAGCCACCATCCACCAATTGTAAACATTCAGTAGTTGAGAGGATTCAATTCACTTTTGAGTTAGAAAAACTGAACGTGGTGAGTTAGCTATACTAGAATGTAAAATAAAACGAAAACAACATGGTGGGTGAGATACTAGCATTAATAAGAAACCAACACACACACACACTCCAATAAGTACTTCAACTTTAATTCATCCCATCCAGAATCAGTAAATATGTAGATTTAGTTAGATGTCTGTAGGTCGGTAGCACAGCGGTTACGACTCTCGCCGACCATGCACATGGTCCGGGATTCAATCCCCTGCCCACGCACACTCGATATCAATGGTCGACCTGCAAAATTTGGGCTACCGATATCGAATGCTGAAAATTCTATACTTTTACCATAAATACGGTGTGAAGTTTTAAAAAATATAATCGCGCCAAAAGCCTAACTAGTAAATCAGAAGATGAAAATGATGAAATCAAGCAAATAAAGAAAATATTAAGAGTGAATAACACACTACCCACCAGAATTTATTCAGTAGTGTATAAAGAACCATAGGTAAAATAAGATCAGGATTGTAAATGCCCACAATAACAAAAATAATACAGAATTCAAAATCTCTGTGACACTCCCGTATAAAGAAGGAACATCACAGAAGGTACGTAGAATTTTCAATGAGGCCGGATTTAGAGTGACGCTTACACCAACCGACCAACCAACCAAATCATTCAGAGATAAAGTTTATCGGTTTAACGACTCAATAGATCCAAATACGAAAAAATATATATATGTGTAATTTACCAAATACCATGTCTTTTCGTGAGGTCAATTACTTAAGTCAAACTAGTAGCTAGACCTAGAATGATTGACCCTGGTAAGTTAATTAACCCAGGAAAAACGCCCACCATTGCCATGCATTCACTTGCATGTAATCACAAAATAGAGTGGGTGGGACAGAGTGACAGCTATCTAGGAGCTGATGTGGTTCAGTCCTGTAGCATCATCTTACATGTTGCAACAGGAGTGAATCACATGCCAGATATTCAAAGATTCCTCCTCAAGGTGTTAAGAATACTCTACATATTTTTATCACCGCTTTCATCTAGGAGAGGCGATTACATCATTCGCATATTCTAGGTCTACATGACTATACCCTGGTAACGGTTGTGCTATAATGATAAAATGAATGGCGTTTCAAAAGAAAAAAAATTACTCATTCGATTTCAACAGACTCCTCAACCCCCTTCCTAAAGGGACTTTAATAAGTTACTAGTGACTGGCTGTTTCTTAAAAGATTGGGTGGAACTCTTTCTTCAGTGCTTCTCACAAATTTACAAAGTAATATTGATCATCCAACAGTTATACGACAATGCTGCATGCCAAGTAATCCAAAACGGGAGACTCACGGAATCCTTCGAATAAGTGAAGACGGGAGTAAGAAAAGGCTACCTACTATCATCAATGATTTTCCTGATTGCAGTAGATTGGATAATGCGACAGACAGCGGGGAAACAGGCATAAAATGCACCCGTACAAAAAACTTGGAGGCTATGGACTTCGCCGATGCGATACATATGTCTGATTTCCCACAAACTAGAAGATATGCAAGTGAAAAGCAACAAGTTGTTGATAAAGAAGCATCAAAGATAGGAGGGACTTCAGATGAACATAGATAAAACAGAGGTGATGAAGATTCCTGACCAACACCTACAGAAACAACAACAGACAACAATCAGCCAGCATAAATGGGAGGAACCTGAAAGAAACAACCTCCTTTACGTACCCACATGGGAAGCATCGTTTCAACTACAGGCCGACGGAACTAACGAGGATATCAAAGCCAGAATCGGGAAAGCAAGACAAGCTTTCATTATTCTCAAGTCTGTGTGGAGGTCAACAGCCATATTCAGCATGAAAATCGAAATAAGATCCGGATTTTTAACTCCAATGGGAAGTCAGTCCTACTTACTAAACGTACAGATCAGAGACTTGGTGCGTCATAAACAGCATCTCAAACGAACTACAAACCTTCATCAACAGCTGTCTTCGTTCAATACTCAAGATCAGATGGCTGGCCAGAAAAGATCAGAAACAGCGATCTCTGGGAGCAAGCCAACTCAGCAGGAACCGATTGTGCAACTAATAAGCAGGAAGAAATGGAGGTGGATTGGATTAGTCATACTCTGAGGAAACCATCAAGTGACATCACTGGACAAGCCATCGCTCGAGTGGAACCCGACAAAGTGGGAAGTGGTGAGTTGGTCGTCAGTGTGAGGGTGACTTGGAGGAGGTCATGTGAAGAGGAGATCAAAGCATGTGGGTAGACTTGGAGCCAGGTAAAAACTTTAGCAGAAAACCGAACGCAATGGAGACGCGCGGTTGAAGCCCTATGTTCCTCTAGGAATTAAAGGGAAATAATAATAACAATATAATTGATCTGAAACGTATGAGTTCCTCAAAAATCCTCTTTAATTCTTCATTTGATGAAGGTTATTAAGTTAGCATTTTGAACAACCTTCAGACGACTTCTATCAAAAGCTACCTTCGCTGGCTCCCAACTGGAGATCAGATGGTCAGAAAGGTTGAACAACATGGAACTCTAACCGGCAACAAACCAATCAAGAAGATATTGCCCAATAAAATTATGCAGAAACCAAAATTGAAATGGATCGGAAATGATGTCCCATCCCACATTATCTATCAACTTCCATTTACATGTAGCTACACATATATAGGATGGACTCATTGACCCATTGAAAGTAATGGCTTCATAAACAAATCGAATCCCCTGGACCTAATAATAGTGAAAACAGATGACCCATTTCTTCCAATAACGAAGTAAATTACACATACAGGGAGAAACTTTTAATCAATTTAATTGAATTTTAGATTTTCCTGTCAATCGATTGATTGGACCGAAGTGCTCGGTCTTTGGTTGACATGTCGGCTTCTTGTGCAGGAGTTTCAACGATGTCTGGGCATTTAATTAGAATTTAATTTGTGGATGGTGACTAGCTTTGGCATCTGAAACTATGGGCACTGGGTTCGAGCTTCGGTGGGAACATCATCACTCACTGACTCACTGGGGAATGCAGGTACATCCAGCTGGGAGACGAGTCCCAAATAGGACGAAATTCGCATTATCCTGGATTCCACAACTAGTCACCATCCACAAATTAAATTCTATATAAAAATAATCAATATTTCCACGTCTTTTAAACCTATCTACGGAATGTGTTTGAAAGTCGAATCAATTAGTGAGTATAAATCACCTTTATGTATGCAAAAAAATACAATCTGTCACCACATTAAAGGTGTCCTTGGTAAGTTTGGTCTTTATACGAGGATATATGGATCGAACCCACAAAACCTTCAGCTTGCCAAGAGAGCTTACGGAGTATTCAACCATCATCTGAAAGTCCTGAGATCGATCTCCTGCAGTGGGATTACGGGTAAGTACCGTTGGTGAAGAGTCCCAAACTGGGACGAAACAGCTGCCCAGAACTGTTTGTCGCCTTTCAATAGTTCTTTAAATGATGTTGCATTTTGTTATCAACTTTGAAGTTTCGAAGATCATCTCAGTAACCTTCAGAGCTATCTGATCGCCGATCAAAACTCAGACATGGATAAGGACACCTAAGAAACGACTGAAATACCTCTTCCGTATTCACTATTAAACTAGGATAACTAACACTAAACCTTACACAACTAGCAGTTAAAAGAATCACTTAAAAAAATTCCACATGAATATGACTTACTTGATCGGCGGTTCTTCTCGGTGAATGAGGCCATCGAACTGCCATAGACATAGCTACATCTTCCCATGCACGACGTTTTAAACGATTTGTTGACGGTGATAATGACAACAGGATATGCTTTCTTGCCTCTATCTCTTTCAACATAACTTTGACTTCATCAATGACAAATGTTTCAGCGCGTTTACTTGGATTCATTAGAAGTGAGGCGACATCTGTGTGATTCATCGGTGTAGCAAATTGTCCTGCTTGTCCACCGCCTGTATTATTGTTATTATTATTATTACTATTGTTATTCATTCCACTGACTACAGTATCTAATGTTGTCATTAAGGCACCAAAGTTACCTATACCACTCTGAGATATATTCATGTTATTACCGCTGTTGTTGTTGTTGTTGTTAGTTAAATTCGGTGATATATTCGGTATTAACGAGAATTGTGGTTTAATATCACACGGTTCCAGTTGATACTGTTGACATTGATTTTGTTGTTGTAGAATTTGTTGCTGTTGTTGTTGTTGTTGTTGAGATGGTATCTGTACTGTTTGACCGAGTGAAATAGGCTGGAATTGTGACATTCTCCTCCGCTTGTGATTGTCTAGAGACGGGATTATTTTTTTCTTGTGGGTTAGCCTCCAAATAATTATTTCAAAAAAAAACTCGGCTGTATATATCAGTCAAAGAATACACCACAAGGCGTCAACGCTTAATCCGTCTAGTTGATTACTAGTTGAAAAATGAGAATAGTCGTAAAAAGTGGATGAAAGAAGGCAAAAATGCTAGTTACCTCTAACTAGTAGATAGACAGATAGCTAGCTAGCTAGTTAGCTATGTAGAAAGATAGATAGGTGGGTAGATAGTTAGCTAAATAGCTTAGCCTAGTTAGTAAGAGAATAAGTGTGTGTGTGTGTGTATGTGCGCACGCGCGCGCTTAGTTAAGTTAGTCTTCTTTTCTAAGGCTAAACTTTGGTTGGTTGATTAAAATTACTTCGCTTCACACTAATCGATAAGTCTAGTGAAGGACGAAGTTTAGAGTGAATTTGGTTGGTTAGTGAAGTGTATACACGGTCTAATAGAGTAAAAAGCCAAAAATAGAGAAGTTTAGTGGTATAGGGTAGAGAGGCAGAGCGAAAAGACCGGTAGATAGATAGATAGTTAGATAGATAGAGCGAGAGAGAGAGAATGATAAATGGATCGATATATATTTGTCGGTTGATAGATAGACAGACATGTAGAATGACTGACAGTAAATTGAATAATTCAGACTCGGTCACATAATATGAAATAAAGACCTTAATAAACTTCATCAAAAGGTCAACTCAAAAAACACAATATAGTCAGATTAAAAAATACAAAACAGCTCAGATTTTTTATTTTGTTTATTTGTTTCTCGAAATAAAATGTAATCAGGGTTTGTGGGTAAATAATAAAACAGGGCCTTCATTTTCTTCAAACCATACTTGATGCATCTTAATGACAACTGTGTGTGTTCAGTACAGATCTCAAGAATCAATCAGTATCCGTTAGAATCCTATTAAAAGTCATAAAGCATATCATAGAGACTTCGTCTCACCACGGCACACTAGTCCACTACTAAGCAGCCAAGTCAAGGTCTGGAGGTTTTAAGGTTATAAGGCGTTTTAAGTTTGATCACGAATGGACACAGCAGTAAGTGAACCACTGAGAACCAGCTGGGAGTATCGGACAGCAATGTTTCGTCCTTGTTTGTGACTCTTTATAATCAAACTTGAAATCATTCAATCCCCTGGAAAACCAATACTTGAAGATAAGATGTTTACCATCCAGGGAGTAGGCTTTTGAATGTTAGCCTCTCTGATTTAGTGACATAAAACCATTGGTAACCAATTTATTATTATATTATTATTATTGTTTCCTTTAGTTCCTAAAGTAACATAGTGCTTCAGCCGTACGTCTGCATTGCGTTTGGTTGGTTCTCCGCCAACGTTTTCACAAGGCTCTACGTCTGCCCTAAAGCTTACATCGCCTCTTCGCAACACCTCTTCCATGTCATCCTCGCACTGATGACCGAGTTGCCGCTAATCCAATCCACCTCCATTTCTTCCTGCATATTTGTTGTACCTTTGGTTCCTGATGGGTTGGTTGGTTCATTCATTGCCAAAGATTCCTCCCTGTTTCTGTTCTTTTCTGACAGGTCATTTGATCTTGAGGAGTATTGAGCGGAGACAGCTGTTGATGAAGATGTGTAATTTGTTCGAAGTGTCCATCGTGACACGGCGCCAAGTCTCTGATTTGTACGTTTTAGTAAGTAGCACATTGAACTTGAAAATCCAAATCTTATTTTGCATGCTAAGTGCTGTTGTCCTCCACACAGACTTGAGAGTAATGAAAGTTTGTCTTGCTTTCCCTATCCTTGATTTGATATCCTCGTCACTTCCATCCGCCTGTAGTTGAAACGAACCTTCCCATATAGGGTAGGTGTGTGAAGGAGGTTGCTTCTTTCGAATTTCTCTCATTTATGCTGATTGTTGTCTGTTGTTGTTGTTGCTGTTGCTATTGGCAACCAATTAAGAACGTTAAATAACTTAACAAAGTAAACTTCATGAAATTTTTATCAATCTAGATAGAGTTCTCACTGGGAATTCATCATCACTGGAAGAAATCTTTAAATAGAAGTCAGCTCCTCTACTAATTCAGTCAGTATAATTTCAGCTACAGACGGCATTGACGAGGATGTCAAAACCAGTTGTCAAGTTTGAAAAGGCAATACCGGTCTTCATTACTCTCTGAAATCAGTGTAGAAATCGGCTGCATTCAGCACAACGAACAAGATTCAAATTTGAAACTTGGTTATCAATCAAGCCAGTGCTCCAGCATGTTTCAGAGGGAATAAGTCGACATAGCCTAAGATATTTTTTTCTTGACTGTAGCTTGATTCCACACCGTATTATTGGTACAAGTATGGAATTTTCAGCATGTGACATTGGTAGCCTAAATTTTGCAGACCGACCAATTGATATCAGGTGTGCATTGGCAGGGGATCGAATCCTGAACGATGTGCATGGTCGGCAAGCGTCCTAACCCCTGTGCCACCAACTGGTAGCTGCAGACTTTCATATAGAGCTACTTTCTCGCGGTTCTCAAGATCAGATGGTTGGCCAGAAAGAAGGATAATTAACACAGAACGCTGATAACAATCCAACCAAGAACCAATTATCCAGCAAATACGTCGAAGAAAGTGAGCATAGACTGGAGAGACTCTGAGGAGACCACTGTGTGACACCATGAGCCAAGTAAGCCCTTCAGTAAAACTCTAATCGTAAACCAATATCCCCGGTTTTGAGCAGATATATTCATGGATAGGTGGAAAAACATAGCGATTGAAACGTTCACCCCCACCCCAAAAGTATGGTGGAGGTATGTAGATGACATATTCACTATATTTAGAACACAAGATATAGATAAATTTTTCGAACACATTAACGCAAAGGTGGAGGCAATTCAATTCATTTATGAATTGGAAAGTCAGGAATCGGGGGAGCTTCCAATGTTAGATCATAACGTAAAAAGGAAGGAAGATGGGAAGTTAAACACCAGCGCGTTTACACGAAATCCACACATCCAAACAGATATTTGAACTTCAGATCATCCCATTCTATATCAGTAAAAATAGGATTGGTGAAATGTTTAAGTGACAGAGCATAGAAACTAAGTAGCACCAAGGGAAATCTAAGACAAGAAGTGATACACATAAAAGAAGCCTTGAAACTTAATAATTTCCCAGATAAATTAGTCAGGAAATATGTAAGGAAATGTAAAAATAAGATAAATAATGATAGTAATGACAGTGATAATAATATTAATATTAATGACGACATGCATGTCAAATATGCGCAAGATAATGACAACTTCAACAATAAGGAATCTAAATCATCAGTAGTAATTCCATACAAGGAAGGAACGTCGGAAACCACGTTGAGCAGAATTTTTAACAAGGCAGGAATAAAAGTGGCCGACTTTCGAATCCCACAAACTCAATTAGAAAAAAGCTTTATCGGTTAAAGAATCCTGTGGAGCCTTTGTTTATCGAATCAACTGCAAATATATGTAATAGAAATGATTCAATACCTGTCCACCCAGACATTTGGAAAATTCTACTACCCCTACAACGACAAATAGGAGAGAACAAAGAAAACTATAAAGTCGTGTGATTATAACTGATGATGAAATTATTATGAACAATAAATTTTGTTCGAAACGTCATCCAGTAAATAATACTGTTCCACTGTTTGTCTGATATATCTAATAAACAAACTGATATTGAATTGCTAAGCGGAAACGGCGTGTTGGGCTAAGATCATAGCACCGACTGGCTAGAAAGAATAAACCACAAGGAATTGTTGAAAGCAATGAACCACCCAAGAAGCTATTATTCAAGTATTGGTTTGTAGGGATTTGTTTGATTGGTTACAGGATTTTCTCATGAGCTGACATTTGGTTAGAGAATCACTGGAAACCACCGGGGAGTACTGGACGACTGTTTCGTTGTATTTTGGGACTCTTCATCGGTACGCACCCACCCCGTTGGAGTTCGAACCAGAAGGTCCTGGGTTTGAACCGTGGTAGTGGGCGCGTACTGATGGAGAGTCCCAAAATACGACGAAACAGTCGTCCAGTACTCCCCGGTGGTTTCCAGTGATTCTCTAACCAATGTCAGCTCATGATAAAATCCTGTAACCAATCAAACAAATCCCTACAAACCAGTACTTGAATAATAGCTTCTTGGGTGGTTCATTACTTTCAACAGTTCCCTGTGGCTTATTCTTTCTAGCCAGTCGGTGCTATGATCTTCATAATTGAACCAGTGGAAGCAGCTATTAATAAAATGCTTTTCATGGCTCACGCATAAATTCTCTAATCCACATAGAATCAATGGCTTGACATTAGGGTTGAAAATTCAGATGTTCTTTGTTGTGTTGAGTGCAGCACATCTCCAAATTGATATTAGAGTAATTAGATGGCTGTCTGGCTTTTCCGATCCTTATTTGCTTTGGTGTTTTCATTCATGATGTCTGTAGTTGAAACAATGATTCCTCTAGATTTCTCCTGTTGATGGCGATTAATACTGTATCTTCCATATCTGGTGTCCCCCAAGGTGCTGTACTCTCCCCACTTCTCTTTTCATTCTTTTTACATGACTTACCATCTTCAAATGATATTAATTTTGTTAAATATACTAACTACCTGACTGTATCTTTGCTAGTCAAATGTCACAGTGACTGCTCTAAACTAAATGGCTTTTTATCATAAATCAGCCAGTGGTCCAAGGAAAACCGCCTAACCTTAAATCCCTCTAAATGTCAAACAGTCAATTTCACATTTAGGCATAAATCTGACCTAAACAATCAGGTTAGCACTCACGAGGTGTGCAACATAGATGACACTGAAATTGAAACCAAGTCGAAAATTAAATATCTTGGCGTCATTCTATCTGCTGATCTTCCCTCATTTGTCGTCTCATATCTTGATGATTTCTACGAAGATATTCCATCTTATCTTCTACATCAAGAAGTTAAGATATTCTGAAATAACCCAACCCTTACTCTTACGATTCGTTAACTCCCGTATTCTGCCTATTATTCTCTATTGTTCCCCCTTAGTTTTTCCAGGGCTATTGAAGAAAGACTATACCTTATTACACAGGATGTTAAAGGTTGTCAGCAGGGTAAGCAACATGCCACTTAACCAGCTTGTTAATATTCTGGTTGACAGGTACATGGAATCATGTGAAAAATGGGCAAAATCCATTTTATCTAATTCACACCACCCTCTTCATTCACAACTCTTCCCTTGTATCTCATCAGGCAAAACCCGAAGCCTATATAGTGAGTACAAAAACTCAACCATACCCTACTTAGATCGTGTTCTGTGCGATAAAGAAAGCATTAGGCGTGAAAAAAAAAAAAAAAAAAAATGTCGAAAAAAAAATGGATCTCGTCTTTCTAACTCATATCATTCATAGGTATAACGTTTTTTTTCTTTCCATTTTCTCTCTTTAAAAATTTCTGTTACGTGCTGCTTTGTTTCTTTCTTCCTTACAAACTCTAATTAAAACATTCTTCTTTGTTCTTTTACACTCTGTATATCTCGACCATTTTGTTACCGCTTACGCCAGTAAATATGCTAGTAGTATCTACTTTTCCAACACCCTCAAACACTTTGTTCCAAATTTTGGCTTTGTTACCGACATGCCAATATGTTGTTGTCAAAACTAACTGAGATTACTTTAATCTATGTAGAATTTTATTTATTGTTAATGTACTAACTGGATGCAATACTGTAGTGAAATGCTGAGAATTCCATTCTGTATTACAAGTACTGTTTTGGAATAAAGCAAATTATTATTATTATTATTCACTTGAAGTGCTGTCTTCTCTACTTGCCTCTTCTTACAACTTGATGCTTTTCCTCTGTAGATCTCGGAGTTTATCTGACATTACGTCGTAACATTAGAAAAATCAGATCAGATCAAATTCCATTGAATAAAATGTATAGTTATAACATAATCCAAGAGAATGCCGTATATGAGCCTCGATTTCAAAGGTGACCCAAATGCCAATACCCTTGAATAAAGGATCTAACAATCCCTGAAAAGAACAGTCTTTTTAGTGCCATAGACAATACAGCATATGTCAGTTGACTATTACTATTATTCAATAGCCTGAAGGACAAGATTATGCAGCCAACCAACGCTGTGTGAGTTTACTAGTTCACCTTCTTCTTTGCACCAAAAGTATATCGGACCTTCAATGAGAGTTTTGTCGGAAATAGTAAAAGAAGATTATCCCATATCATCACGAAGAGTTGAAAGTGGAGCTACGAAGTGAGTAATAATTGAACATCTGGTCGACACTGATCATTTTATTTTCATGTTTCAAAATTATTACATATATTCGACTCATCTGTATAACTAAAGCTTTAGCTACTGAAGCGAGAGGTAATAGATGGCCAACTAATATCACCACTGATATCCCTGAGTATGTTGGAGTGGATCGTACAACACACCGTGTGGAGATTGAAGACGGCGATGCATGGGATCCACAAGAAGATTCTAGAAGATCTGGACAGCGTCGATGAATCATGTTTAATGTCACACAAACCGAGAAGTTAGCAAGAGAGGTAGTCAAGACAGGTCCTTCAGTGAATACAGAGACGGTCCAGCTGACGGAGATTCCTAACCAATATCAAGCACTAATCCCTATCAATGGGAGAAATCTAAGGGAAATGTCTCTTTCACTTATCTCTGCGGACGTGTTTCAGCTACAGTCGAGACGGATAAGGATATTGAAGCTATCTAGAATAAGGTAGACTTGCATTCAGCATAATGAACAAGACTTGGATTTTCAGTAATAATGTCAAGCCAGTACTTCTCTGTGATTCAGAGGAACGATGTGTCATCAAACGTATTTAAAGAGGCTACCGTAGACTTTTATCAATAGACTCTTTATAATCAGTAATGAAGATCATATGGCCGATAGACGAGCAAGGATAGATAACAAAGAATCCTAACTGTGAACCAACGAACCAACCAAGAACCTGTTGACCAACGAATATGGTGAGATAATTTCGACATAAGCTGAGGGAATCTTCAAGTGACCTCGAGCTGAGCGTTCGTAGTTGACGCGAAGTGGATTATATCAAGGGGAGAGGAGAGCTTGTAGGCAATCGTGAAGACAGGCTAAGAATGATCTTAGAAAACAGATTGAAATAAAGATGTACGGATGAAGTCTTATTTCATACAATGATTCCTTTTTATAAATTTGAAAAAAGAAAGAAGAAACATTGGCACAGAATAATCTGAATCCATTGTAGTATGTTGGTTCTCACCAGCTGCGTACAACCTTTGTCTATTAGCAAGCATATTGTCACAGCATCGTAGTGAGGTTATCCTGCAGCGTTATTAGTCTCTCTATCCCGAACAACCTCTTCACTGGTGCAGTCAAAGATTGACAAGTACCCCTCACATGTTACCTCCAACTGTGGGAGCATTTACATTGGAAGAACAGAGAGGAGGGCCTACATCAGATTCTGCGAACATGTACCAAGAAGCCTCCGGTTAAAGGGACCGAATTGTTTAAGCTCTTCAATCACCGCCAAACACCTGATTGACACAGGATACCCAGTAGATGTGCTGGAATCATGGAAAATAATTAACAGATAAAGTACTTCAAGTCTTCTCAGGTTTGCTGAAGCTATAGCAATAAAATGATTGAAGCCTGATTTATCCGTTGTTGAACTTCAATTACCCTGGTGACTCACTTCTTAGTAATTCTTTGTTTTCTAATTTTGTTAGCTTATCTTTTCACTCCACCCCCTCCCCCTTTATTTTTCGCTTGACTCTCTTAAGAGATGATTTTTCTTGGTCTTCTATGTTCTGCTCACTGTATTACATCATCAACTTCTCATCTGACCTCATGTGCAGCGAAATTTTGATCTTCTCTTATCTAATTACGTAACTATCACTAATTTTCTTTTGTTACCACCCCAACAACACAACTATTAATAAATTTTTTTCAAGAAACTTCTCTCTACCAAGATATATATATGTATATCGTAACACTTTAGACACCCTGTAAATCTCATCGCCTTATTTTACTATGACACTCTAACAGTATGCTTGCTAATGGACAGAGGTTGTACGCAGCTGACGAGAACCAACGAAATAGAAAAAGGATCCAGATTATTCTGCGCCAATGTTTCTTCTTTCTTTGTTCGAAGTCTTATTTCCCATAGGGTATCCCAGAGATAAGCAAGATTACCAAGCAAATAGAATATTACGTCATAATTATATATATCCAAACCAAGTTCACTTTTAACGGTTTGAAAAAATTTGGGCATTGGGTATATGATATTCATTATAATAGAGGTTTTTATGTAAAAACAATCTCGTTTTGTTTTTTCATTCATTGGGAAATACAAAAAACCTCTATTATAATGAGTATTACGTCATAAGTTGAAGATTTTGATAAGATTACACTGGAGAAATCATGCTGAGTTAAGTTTTATCGATAAAAGTATATAACCAAAAGGGAGGGTATTTCAATATGATCAGATGTCTGTATCTAAGAAAATCCTGTATACGAACCTTACAATCAATGGGTCAAAAGAAGGATCTGTCAAATCCTAAAAAGAACATTCTCTGAAGTATTGTCGAATGGAGTATTCCGTAGTTGATCATTACTTTTCAATAACTTGAATGAAAAGATCTCCTGGTTAATCAATTCTATATTTCCAAAAGAATGTATACTGAACAAAGAGTACTCTTTTCGATAGCCTGCTCTTCATCAGGCTCTACAGTTATATATACACATTATAGTGAATGAATGAATGAATTAGTGTTATGAACAACATTAATGCTGCTGTTTAAATAACATCGAATCAATAATATTGATGGATTACAGCTCAATAGCATCAACATAAAATAAGCTGAGTGTCAGAAATAATTAGGAAAGGTAATATTACAAATTCATGAATTTATAGTCTCTACTGAAGACCGGCCAGGGCAGTAGTAGTGACTGGCTAGACTTGCTTCTTTTGAACACGGAACACTGGTTGTTTGAGGCGAAATGCAATAGCCTCTACTGTTTGGAGCATGCGGTACTGCAATGATTTTGACAATTTATTAGGCACCCGGTAGATGATGATAGAGAAGGATTCTTCCACGCTGGTTGGCTGGCTTTGTGGCAAGTCGGTTTGCAACAGATGGTCCAATATTGAACTGTTAATCGTTTTCACTACACCTTTACTTAGCCATAGTGGGAGATGTTCTCGAGCTGGCACGAAAAATCAAGTTCCTAGAGCAACGGCCAATATAACTAGCTCTGTATTAACCTGTTCCTATGTGCCCCGGTATATCAGTTAGCTTTATACCGAAAGGGTTGCGGAGAGGAAAGGGGAAATAAGACTGTAAGAAGTGCAATCACTGAACATCTTGTCGATACTGGTCATCTTATATCTACAACCTCTTTCATTAAAGTTAAGCATAAAGTGAAAAATAATCCGGCTAAAATTATTATGTCTCTGAGTCGTCTGTACTGCTAAAGCTTCTGTCTTGGAACTGGAAAAGCCAGATCTTAGTATACAGAAAAAGTTTGTTCAGCTGCTCTTTCTTTTGTCGTTGTGTAATCTGTCTATGTTTAAGTGTCAGTGTTCCCATCTTTACCTTAGCTCGGCCAAGTTGGTGGCACAGTGGTTAGGACTCTCGCCGACCATGCACATGGTCCGGGGTTCGAGCCCTCGCCGACGCACACCTGATATCTATGGTTGGCCTGCGAATTTTGGGCTACCGATATCCACGCTGAAAATTCCACACTTGTACCAAAAATACGGTGTGGAATCAAGCTGTAACCATAAAAAAAAAAAAATAAAATAAAATAAAAATTAAACTATAAGCACCACTGATTACCACTGGAGTGTGACCGCACCAGTGACACTTTGAAAAGCTCACTGAGTGCGTCAGAGAAACCTGGTAAAAAATTTTATCGTCATCATCATCAGTAAAATATCCTCATCGAAGTGTTATGCTATCAAATGGGATATCTGGCAAATTTGAGATTAGGTTTTGTAAAGATTAAGTTACGGCTTATGCCAAGAACGAGCAAAAGTTAGGCTAACCTACTAAAGGTGACATTAAGGTTAGTTCAAGTTAGATTACAGTTAGTTTAAGGATATTTTCACGTCAGGGTTAGATTCAGCAAAAGCTTAAGATTATTAATGGGATTAGAAGACCTAAGTAACTACATGAATAGAATGTGGTTAAATTACTTTGTTGACATAAGAATAGAACTTGTACACTGTGGTAGAGTATAAATCAATTGTGGGTAAAATTCATTTTGATTAGGTCTCACAGTGTTATACAATAATGATTATATACAGTAATTCACCTCGTCCATTTGTTATGTGTAAAGGTAGGCTTAGTTAAGTGTCTAACACACCGAGCAGTAGCACTATGCAGTACAAAAAAGACCTAAGTGATGAATTAAAACAGGTAGAAGAGGAAGCGTTGGTGTTGAATAACTAACTATCCTATAAAATTCATTAGGAATATCAAAAAAAGGCCAAAAGCAAAATAAAAATAATCGTGAAACTAGTAATGACAACATAAATAAGAAAGAACATAACGCATCAACTGTTATACCATGTAAGGAGGGGACATCTGAGACCCTACGTAGGATTCTTAATAAAGGCGGGAATTAGAGTGGCATTCAAACCTACTAACTCATTCAGTCAAGGACAAGCTTTGTAGGTTAAAGCAGCCTGTCGGTTGATCCAATTAAACAAAATAATATAAATTTACAAAAGACCTTGTAATGATTGTGAGTTAAAAGATTTGTTAATGTGAAATATTCCCATATTATAAATTAAAAGTCAATCTAAATTAACGAAGAATATCCTTTTCAATAATTTCTCTACTTCAGTTTCTTACAATTATAAAATGTGTAATATTTGTGGTCGTTACACTTAAGGCCAGCGGATACATTTTTCTAACGTAGAATAACAGATTAGTAGTTATGGTGTGTTAAAATAAATAGTCGTATTTGCGTGACAAACGTGCTAGTTGACTGAAGTCGATTACAAAATTGTGTGTGAATTGGAAGACAATGATGGTGGGTAATCATAATAGATTTGTAGAGTGTAGGGTAGGAAAATTGACAAGTCACTTCAAGGTTATAAAAGGTGTCAGGCGAGTAAGTGGCTAGTACAAAGTGATCTGTCTTAAACTGGAGATGGTAAGACTGCAATGAAAGAGGTTCATAATGTGAGTTAAGTCAACTACATAGGTCAAACTAGTAGGTCAGGCGTAGTCAGATTGTCGGAACATAAAAATTTAGCTAAGGTAGGAATGATTTACCCCACAATGTTAAGTAATTCGGAAAGTGAAAATAGCAGTAATAATAAAAATAATAATAATAATACCAATAAAAGTAATAGAGCCAAGGGCAAACCTAAACTTTAAGCAACCACTAACTACCAATCAGCGAATGACCTCGCATGCACCAGTCGCGTGAAGGAGGCATTTTTATGTATGGAATACATTCTTTGTTGATGGAAAAATTGCCTAAAACTGTGAAAAAGTGTTACAGAGGATACCCTTCTCTCATATGTGATAACAGTAGCTCTCAGTTTTAGCTTGGAGTATTAACAGAGCATAATTTCATTGTGGGTAAAATTGATTTTGATAAAGTCTCATAGTTATTATTTTTATTGCTCCCTTGGGTTCCTAGTGGAACATAGGGCTTCAACTGCACGTCTCCATTTGCTTCTGTCTTCTGCTATACTTTTCGCCTGCATCCATGTTAATCCATATTCTTTCAACTCATCTTCACACGATCTCCTCCATGTCACCCTTGCACCGACGTCCTACACGCCGCTTCCCTTTCGGCCTGGTTCCACTCGAGCAATGGCTTGACGCGCGCGATGTCACCCAGCGGCGGCCTCTTCAGCGAGTGTCCGATCCATCTCCACTTTCTCCTGCATATTTGTTGGCTGGCGATTGGTTCTTGCTTTGTTTGTTCCCATAATTCCTTGTTGGTGATTCTTTCCGGCCCGGCCATCTGATCTTCAGTATTGAGCCAGCGAAGACAGTTGTTAATAAAGGTCTGCAGCCTTTTGGAAATATTCTTTGTGACCCACCTGCCAAGTTTCTGATCCGTATAGAAGAACTGACTGACTTGACGTTTGTATTGAAAATCTGAATTTTGTTGGTGATGCTGGCTGAGTGACGAAGATTTCCAGATTGATTTCAGGCTGATGAATGTGTTTCTCGCCTTCCCGATTCTCGTTTTGACATCCTCGTCCCTTCCGACGGCCTGTAGTTGAGACAATGCTCCCTAGATAAGAGAGTGAATGAAGTAACCTCTTTCAAATCCCTCCCGTTGATGGTGATTGGCGTTGGATGTTGTTGCTGTTGTTGGTTGGTTATTTTCATAACCTCCGTCTTGTCTATGTTTATCTGGAGTCCTGTCTTCGCCAGCTGCTTCTTCGACCAGTTTGTCGGTCGGTTTTCGCTTGTAAGTCTTCGATTGTGTGTGACATCAAACATAGGGTTATACGGTAATATTTACTGAGCAATAAATTGTGCTCGAAATACGGTCACAGTGTTTGTTGTACAGTAATATTTACTGCTGACCACGTTTCGAGCACAATGTTAATGTCACTCATAATCATATCAAGGCATTACTCACAGAACTTTCTAACTTCGTTTAAATAATTCCATTGTTGTTCATCGCTTGATTTGATGACTGGTAGTAGTAATTTCCATATTTCCAGTGTGAGAGATGAGTCATTCCTATTGCACGTGATGTGTTGGTTGTAGACTCGATGAACCAGGCAGGATTCAGTAATCAACCTCCTTCGCTCTCCACCTACCTACCTAGATTACTTCTTAGAATTTTAACCCTCTCTCACCCAACCTATTGTGTGGTTGTGTGTTAATGGATGCAGTGCGATTGCTGAGGCTTTTCTTTTACTAAATACCTTATCTTCTCGGGGTCAACCATCCTTACCGTGAGCTAAATTCTTATATTCTGACCGACAATCTTACTACTCCTCATCTACTAATTTGACTGACCTATGTAGTTGACTTCACTCATAGTCATTACAAGGTATTTTGTAAATTATATTATTTTGTTTAATTGAATCAACCGACAGGCTCGTTTAACCTACAAAGCTTGTCCCTGACTGAGTGAGTTAGTAGGTTTGAATGCCACTCTAATTCCCGCCTTTATTAAGAATCTTACGTAGGGTCTCGGATGTCCCCTCCTTACATGGTATAACAGTTGATGCCTTATATTCTCTCTTATTTATGTTATCATTATTAGTTTCACGATTATTTTTAGTTTGCTTTCGACCTTCTTCAATATTCCTAATGAATTTCATAGGATAGTTTGTTATTTAACACCAACGCCTCTTCTATCTGTTTTAATTCATCACTTAGGTCTTTTATGTACTGCATAGTGCTACTGCTCGGTTTGTTAGACACTTAACTAAGCCTGCCTTTACACATAACAAATGGACGAGGTGAATTACTGTATATAATCATTATTGTATAACACTATGACACCTTATCAAAATGAATTTTACTCACAATGGTATTATACTCTATCATAGTGTTATCGCTTGATGTTCAACTATAATTATAATCACAAATAATATGTCATTGAAAAGAGTTCCTTCCTTATAACAATTGTTTCCATTTTCTGCTTGTGACCCGAACCAGAACTTTCAGGTTTCGAGACGAGAACTTTGATCATTCTGTCACTGGGACGGTATCCAATGTTCCATCAGTTTTAGCTTCTATCACCTCATGATTTTAAACGCCATAGCCATTGAATATCATAAATAATAATAATACTTCCTTCCTTCACGTTCCCAGTGGAACATAGGGCCTCAAGCTAGTGGCTTGAAGTTTCTGTAGCAGTGGTGATTATTTTTACAGGATGGGGTTGCTAGCCTCATGCCTAGCCAACCTTTCCTCTTTACCAGCATTATTTCTGGCTTAGTGAGGTAAATGAGTGCGTCTGTGGCCGGGGATCGAATGCCGAACCATATGCATGGTCGGCGAGCGTCCTAACCACTGTGCCACCGACACATTCAATATCACTGGCCAGTATTTGTCCTGACACACAACTCGATGAACATCGGTCACAGATTCTCACTTGAAATCGAATCACATTGACCTGTAGACACCGGATTGATTCCCATTTGTTGCTTTGAAGGCGGTTGCACTATATGTCGTGAATGGGCAGAACATAGAAACCATGAGACATTAGATTCCTTTCCGGTGACTCAATGGTCAACAGACTGGCATTGTAGCCTGAAGGACGTTGTAACGATCCAGATAGGTGTCATGGGTGAGTATTTGCGCAGAGTCCTAAACAAGGACGAAACATATATCTCCACTACCTCATAGATTTCTGATATGTATCCATATATATATGAATGTGTGTGTGTGTATGGTGATCTCTCTTTCTGTTTGCTCGCTCAGTCTGTGACCATTTCGCTTGTATGAACCTGTCTCCTTTAACAATGTATATTCCCCTTATATTATATATAATATGAGTGTTTGTTGACAGTCCGTTGCTTAGTGACATATATCCATATATGGTGGTTGTTGACATGTCTGCTATATTTTGCTATATATATATTTCGTTCTCACAATTTGTGTGACTTACTTACTTACTTTGGTGTGATACCATTTTTGCATTCTCCTTGTGTTTGAAAATAGAAGTATCATCGCAAACCTAGTGGTCTTCTGATTTCCGCCTTCTTCCGTCAGGACTATTAAATTCTCGATCAGTACATAACAATAATTTAGCGACGAGTACATAGCATTTTCAATGGATCTTTAAATGAAGTCACTTCGTGATCGAACTTGAAATCAATAAAATCTCTGCAGATCAACACTTGAAAGCGATTCGCATTGATATGGTCATAATAGAAATATATATAAATATTGTACAACGTGATAATTATTTTGAAAATCCCCATTAAGTCATATGAAAAATAGAAGACTTTCAGCGAAGAAACTTTTTTCAACGGCGAATTCATTCACATAGCTAGCTGTACAATCGAATTTATATGTAATTATTTGTGTGTGTGTGTGTGTGTGTGTGTGTGTACATGAGGTTTGTTAAGTTTAGATAATAATTGATCAGGTAATACAATAATGATCTAATATAGAAACAAGATTAGTCAGACAGCAGCTAAAGTAAGATTGAGTTAGTTAGTAAGTTAGATGACGACGTAATATAGTTGACTAAAATGTTTCAACTTAGCTCAGGGTAACAATAGAGGTAATTACAGGTAAAGAGAGAGAGAGAGACCAAGTAGAAGTGGGATAGATAATAATGCCATTTAAATTAGAACTGAAATTGACCAGATAAGTTGGATGATGTAACACAAATGACTAGAAATTGAGCGTTGGTCAAGTCAGTAAGTGAGGTGCAGAAATTAAATCGGGTGGGGGGTAGGTGTAGAGAGCAAGAAGGTTGAAAATGTAAAATATTCCAAGTGTTGGTTTGTAGGGATTTGATTGGTTTCAGGATTTCATCATGAGCTGACATTAGTTAGAGGACCATTGGGAAACCTGGGAGTACTGGACAGCTGTTTCGTCCTAGTTCGGGTGCGTACTGATGAAGAGTCACAAACTAGGACGAAACAGCTGTCCAGTACTCCCAGGTTTTCCAATGGTCCTCTAACTAATGTCAGCTCATGATGAAATCCTAAAATATTACAATTGAGAAGACAAAATATAATACTAATGAAGACTCAGACAAAAAGAAAAAAGAGATTAGGTAGAATTTACTTGTCGGGTAATAAGATAGATTACGTCCATTGCTGCAAGTGTAGGGATTGAACGAACTTCTTCTGTATGCAGGGTTGAGGAGTTAAGAAGTGAATCTCCATTGCTTCTGCAATTTGAAGAAGTCTGATTCGTACACCTTTAGGAAGACAATGTGCAGATGCTTTATGTTTTCCTCTAACTAATATCCTAAATGCTTCTTTCTCCGAAAACGTTGTACCTGTTCCATGGAAAGACATTAAAATAGTCCCTGTCCCTAAACCTGAAAATAGCAAGAACGTAAAGTTCAGACCCATCGCCATCACTTCCCCGTTTCTAAAGCTCATGGAAAAACTAGTACTTCTTAAACTTGAACCCTCCCTTAAAAGCTTCGAAGACCCCAAACAATTTGCCTACAGACAGGGTAGGAGTACTCTAGACGCTACAGCCGTCTTCCACAACAGTATTGTCTCATCATTAGACAAAGGTGCCAAATATGTTTGCTGCACGTTTCTTGACTTTACTTCTGCTTTTGACTCTGTACCTAGAAGTCTCTTGCTAAATAAGCTCTCCATGACACAAACCGATTCCTGGGTCACTAACTGGTTGCATTCCTACTTTTCAGACAGAATGCAGTACACCGTATACAAAGGCCAATCCTCCTCTGCTGTGCTCACTGAAGCTGGTGTCCCCCAAGGCGCTGTACTCTCCCCACTTCTCTTTTCATTCTTCCTACATGACCTACCGTCTTCAAATGGCATTAACTTTGTCAAAAATGCTGACAACCTGACTGTATCTTCGCCTGTCAAATGTCACAGTGACTGCTTTAAACTAAGTGGCTTCTTATCATAAATCAGCCAATGGTCCAAGGAAAACGGTCTCACCTTAAATCCCTCCAAATGCCAAACAGTTAATTTCACCTTTAGGCACAAATCTGACCTAAACAAACTGGTTAGCACTCACGAGGTGTGCAACATAGATGGCAGTGAAATAGAAACCAAGTCGGAAATTAAATACCTAGGCGTCACTCTATCTTCTGATCTTTCCTGGTCGTCTCATATCTTGACGATTTCCAAGAAAATATACCGTCTTACCTTCTACATCAAGAAGTTAAGACATTCTGGTATAACCCAACCCTTACTCCTACAATTTGTTAACTTCCGTATTCTGCCTATTATTCCCTATTGCTCCCCCTTAGTCTTTCCTGGGCTATTGAAGAAAGACTATACCTTATTACGTAGGATGTTAAAGGTTGTCAGTAGGGTAAGCAGTTTGCCACTTAGCCAGCTTGTTAATATTCTGGTGGACAGGCACATGGACTCATGTGAAAAATGGGCGAAATCCATTTTATCTGACTCACAACACCCTCTACATTCACAACTCTCCCCATGTATCTCTTCGGGGAAAACAAGAAGCCTATATAGGAAACTATATGCCCGCACTAGTAAGTACAAAAACTCATCCATACCCTACCTAGCCCGTGTTCTGTGCGATAAAGAATGCATCAGGCATGAAACCTTTAACTTATTAAATAGTCAGTAGAACCAATGGATCTCGTCTTTCCAACTCACATCATTTATAGGTACAACGTTTTCTTTTTTTCCTTTCCTTTTCTCTCTGTTATGTGCTGCTTTGTTTCTTTCTTCCTTACTAACTCTACTTAAAACATTCTTGTTCGTTCTTTCACACTCTGTATATCTCGACCATTTTGCTACCGCTTACGCCAGTAAATATGCTAGTAGTATCTACTTTTCTAACACCTTCAAACACTTTAATTTTGGCTTTGCTACCGACATGCTAATATGTTGTTGTCAAAACTGACTGAGATAACCTTAATCTATGTAGAACTTTATTTATTGTTAATGTAAAAACTGGATGCAATATTGTAGTAAAATGCTGAGAATTCCATTCTGTATCACAAGTACTGATTTGGAATAAAGCTTATCTTATCTTACTCTGTAGACGACTGTGAAGTTTGTTCAGGGTGTGTAGCTTGGTGTCCGGATTCTATCGGATTTTCTAAGATGGAGCTGTGGGAGGAGGGGGCATCGTTTTTCACCTTTGTAAAACCATGTTGGTAAGTGTTCGGTGATACGATGCCCATGCAGCTCCATCTTAGACACAGCATTGACAGCATTGAAATAATCTAGAAAAACTTCAGAAATCACAAAGAACGTCTAATATCATCAGAAGCACTTCATATCAAGTGGAATCCAAATTGCCTGAATAGGAATGATGGACTAAAACAGAATCTGACCTAGTTACAACACCTCCTACCCACCCACCCCCATGAAGTGACCAAAATCAACACGAATGTGATATACAAGTTCACTATATAAACACACACTATTTCACATACTGATCAAATCTAACAATATACACTTGATTTTGTTATCTTTACCAATTGACCAACTTGACAACGAAAAATAACCCCAGACTGACGAACGATGATCAAGTTAGTAAACTTTATTCTGATATCGTAAGAGACGTACTATTACCTTTGTTATTTGGTTTAGTGATCTTCAATACTATTCTGACTTTCTATACGTCCCTTTAACTTGACCTAAGTAGTCTATTTGCTCACCCCTTTTAACTCTTTGTTATATATATGCTGAGTGGATTTTGTAAATTCCGATTTAGTAACTTGAAAATTCCCATTCAGTCATAGAAAAGAAAAGGTGTTCAGCAAAGAGTTACTCTTTTCGGCGATATCATTCTCAAGCTTTACAAATCGCAAATTTATGGTAATTTGTCTTGGCAACAAAAAGAATATTTCCAAAGATGTGTTAATGCAATTGTTAATTTTTGATAAACAAATTACGTAATTTAGTAGGCGTTAATCGGTTAGAAACTAAAATAAAGTTAAAAAAGTAGGTTGGGTGACATAATCTAATTGATAGGGTTCAATGAAAAAATGAATGAGAGTTAAGTTAATAAGCTGAGTAGAATTCACTTAAAAATAAACGAAAATCGAGTTAGCAACAGTCGTCATGAGCGTAGAGACTTAATAGAGGGTGAGGGTAGAAA
This sequence comes from Trichobilharzia regenti, assembly GCA_944472135.2. Lineage (NCBI taxonomy): Eukaryota > Metazoa > Platyhelminthes > Trematoda > Strigeidida > Schistosomatidae > Trichobilharzia > Trichobilharzia regenti. Next base: position 66,468,846 of record OX235267.1, read on the forward strand.
ATAATGCAATTAAGAAATAGACAAACAGAGAAGAAAGAGGTAAGACAAAATTACGTATTTGGTGTTAAGATAGATCAGGACCATTGTAGATTTAGTGACTGAACAAACTTCTTTTGTATGCAGAGTTCAGGATTCAGTATGTGAATTGCCATTGCCTCTGCAGTTTGAAGAAGTTTAATTCGTACTCTTTTGGGAAGATTCCCACGTATTGTGTAGATAACTGAGTTGTTTTGTGGGTTTGCTTGGTGTCCGGATTCGATCAAGTGTTCTAGGATAGAGCTGTGGCGGGGGGATCTTCTTTCTCCTCTATAAAACCATAAAGGTAAGTGTTCGCTGATTCGTTTGGATAGCAAACGCTGGGTACGGCCGATATACCTGGCTCCACATGAGCAGGTGAACTGGTAGATGCACATTGATGAGGCCCCGGTTTAATAATACTTTGATGAAACTATTAGCGGCAGTATTAAATAGCGAAACGTCAGTAAGATCAACAATATCGTTTTGTTTTTCATTCATTCATTGGGAAATACAAAAACCTTTATTTAAAGTTATTCTTTTACATTGCTTTATGTAAAACATTTTGATCAGTCGATGTGTAGCCACCATATGTGTTGTCAATCCCAAAAGTGGTCTGGGGGCGATTTCCAGTTGAAGCATTCCTTATGTCCTCTCCGAGAGCGTAATAATTGTGGGCATGAGGTTAACAACCTCACCCAGTAAAAATGACGTCACCATCGATAATGAAACTTCAAAGTTTGAAACCGCCTACATTCCACTCAGAACTCCAATTTGAATGAATGAAAAAAGGATGTGTAGTCCTACTCATTCTACATACAGATTGCGCAATCATATCGCCGTCTTATCTTTTTTGTCCCAAAATGATTACATAATATAAGAATGAAACATAATGTGTAGTTTGTGTGTATGTGCATTTTGACGTGTATTTACTTGTTGTAACTGTGTGAAGCTGTCATGAGAGAACAAACTCAACGTAATCGATACAAACGGGCAGTATGAATCTAGTTCAAAAACTTCAAAGGTATTACGTAACCAGGTTGCGTAATCTGAGTTGAATTGGAAGTTATCCACTTGTGTTTACAATAAACTTGTCTTGTCTGAATTCGCCTTGCATTTTGAATAGCATGATTCAGAAACGGAGATTTACCTGCCTCTATATCTCTCTCTCTCCATCTAACTATATTAATTATTGAATTGAATTCTTGATTTTCCCGTCGATTGATTGGACCGAAATGCTCGGTCTCAGGTTGACATGTCGGCTTCTTGTGCAGATGCTTCGACGATGTCTGGGGGTTTGATTTGTATACAACTGTTGGATGGTGGCTAGCAGTGGAATCCAGGATAACGCACATTTCGTCCTATTTGGAACTCGTCTCCCAGCTGGATGTACCTGCATTTCTCAGTGAGTGATGATGTTCCCACCGAGGCTCGAACCCAGTACCCATAGTTTCAAACGCCAAAGCTCTCGTGGCCCAAGTGGTCTAGTGGATAACGCTTTGGCGTTTGAAACTATGGGTACTGGGTTCGAGCCTCGGTGAGAACACCATCACTCACTGAGAAATGCAGGTACATCCAGCTGGGAGACGAGTCCCAAATAGGACGAAATACGCATCCTGGATTCCACTGCTAGCAACCATCCACTAATTGTATACTATATTAATTTTTATTACTTTCACTCTGTCCCGCTCTATTTGGAGATTATAAGCAAATGAATGTAAAGCAGAGGCTGAGCTCTTTTCTAGGTTATTTAGCTAAACAGGGTTCCAAAAGCTCTAACTGACTCTGATCTACTAGTCTGACGTATATAAATGACCTCACTAACAGTCATAAGAGGGTATTCCTTGTTTTTCATCCTTTTTGACCATCTGATCTGAAGATGGGAGCCAGTGAAGGTAGCTTTCGATAGAAGTCTAAAGGCTGTTCAAAATGCTAACTTAATAACCTTTTTTAAAATAAGGAATTAGAGAGAATTTGTGCAGAACTCATGAGTTTCAGATCACCGAAAATACCCATTGAGGAGTTATGAGGAAAATAAAAGACAAATTCAGCGAAGAAAATTTCCTATTATCGACGAAATCATCTTCAGAGGCTGGCTGTGTACAGTCGTATTTATATTTACCGAAAAATATATAGTGGTCTATTATTGAGTAATAAGGGTGGGGGTGACCTAATTGATATAATTACTCAGAAGTGGCTTTAGAAGTGAAAATTAAAAGTTGTAAATTACGTCAAGGGGCAGCAGGTTTCGGCTTTTGTGTATGGCGGAGGCGCTGGCGATTCATCAGTACAACCCTGAACTCTGTATACAGCGGAAAACGTTTGTCCAGTTTCTTATTCTACCTTGGTCTTAACCCTCTTCACTAGTCGTCCCCTGTAAAAAAAAAATTGATTTTTTCTTTACTTTTTTAATTTTACTTTTAGTTTTCTTTTGCTTTAATAATTAATTCACTATTATCAGTTTCATATGCTCCTTTTGTATATTTTCACACCCTCTTCACACTTGTTAAATTGACACTCAACTACCGCCTTTCTTCTCACTAATCAAGAGCAATTTTAACCTTATCGAATTTCTAATTTTGTGCTGTTGAGTACCACGTAATTTACAACTTTTAATTTTCACTTCTAAGGCTACCTATGAGTAATTATATCAATTATGTCACCCCCACCCTTATTACTCAATAATAGACCACTATATATTTTTCGGTAAGTATAAATACGACTGTACACAGCCAGCCTCTGAAGATGATTTCGTCGATAAAGAAAATTTTTCTCACTGAATTTGTCTTTTATTTTCAGATCAATAATACTTTGCAAATTTGTGAGAAGCACTGAAGGAAGAGTTCCAACCAATCTTTTGAAAGACAACTCGTCATTAGTAACTCGTGATAATCCCTTTCGGAAGTGGGTTGGGAAGTCTGTTGGAGTCGAATGAGTAATTTTTTTCTTTTGAAACACCATTCATTTTATCATAAACCACAACCGTTACCAGGGTATAGTCATGTAGACCTAGAATATGCGAATGATGTAGTCGCCTCTCCTAGATGAAAGCGGTGATAAAAATATGTAGAGTATTTGTTATGTACTCGTCGCTAAATTATTGTTATGGACTGGTCGAGAAACTAATAGTCATGACGCAAGAAGGCGGAAATCAGAAAACCACTAGGTTTGCGATGATACTTCTATTTTCCAAACACAAGGAGAATGCAATAAGTGGTATCACACCAAAAGTGGTAAGAGAGTCACACAAGATTGTGAATGCGAAATATACATGAATGTTCCAGACAAAGTGTGTGAACAAATCATTAGACAGTCTTAACATGAATGGCTAATTATAATGAAGTATCGATCCAAATATACATAGCAAAATATAGCAGACATGTCAACAACCACCATATATGGATATATGTCACCAAGCAACGGACTGTCAACAAACACTCATATTATATATAATATAAGGGGAATATACATTGTTAAAGGAGACAGGTTCATACAAGTGAAATGGTCACAGACTAAGAGAGCAAACAGAAAGAGAGACCAACATACAGACACATATATATATATATATAAACGGATACATATCAGTATTCTTAACACCTTGAGGAGGAATCTTTGAATATCTGGCGTGTAATTCACTCCTGTCAAATATAAGATGATGCTACAGGACTGAACTACATCAGCTCCTAGATAGCTGTCACTCTGTCCCACCCAACCTGTTTTGTAATTACATGCAAGTGAATGCATTGCAATGGTAGGCGTTTTACCTGGATTAATTAACTTATCGGGGTCAATCATTCTAGGTCTAGCTACTAGTTTGACTTAAGTAATTGACCTCACGAAAAGACATGGTATTTGGTAAATTATACATATATATTTTTTTTCGTATTTGGATCTATTGAGTCCTTAAACCGATAAACTTTATCTCTGAATGATTTGGTTGGTTGGTTGGTCGGTTGGTGTAAGCGTCACTCTAAATCCGGCCTCATTGAAAATTCTACGTACCTTCTGTGATGTTCGTTCTTTATACGGGAGTATCACAGAGATTTTGAATTCTATATTATTTTTGTTATTGTGGCCATTTGCAATCCTGATCTTATTTTACCTATGGTTCTTTATACACTACTGAATAAATTCTGGTGGGTAGTGTGTTATTCACTCTTAATATTTCCTTTATTTGCTTGGTTTCATTATTTAAATCTTCTAATTTTCTAGTTAGGCTTTTGGCGCGATTATATTTTTTAAAACTTCACACCGTATTTGTGGTAAAAGTATAGAATTTTCAGCATTCGATATCGGTAGCCCAAATTTTGCAGGCCGACCACTGATATCAGGTGGCAGGGGATTGAATCCCGGACCATGTGCATGGTCAGCGAGAGTCCTAACCACTGTCTCACCGACGCATAGACATCTAACTTAACCTACATATTTACTGATTCTGGATGGGATGAATTAAAGTTGAAGTATTTATTGGAGTGTGTGTGTCGGTTTCCTCTACATGTTGGTCTCCAACCTACCATCTTGTTTTCGTTTTATTTTACAGTCTAGTATAGCTAACTCACGACGTTCAATTTTTCTAACTCGAAAGTGAATTGGATTCCAGTAACTGCTGAGTTTATGATACGTTGGAGGAACCTAGAAGGGTTATGTTCAGATTCCAACAAGCACTGAATGTTGTATCATACTCATATTTCCATCATATAAACTGGGATTCGAATTAAACGTTCTAAGAAGTGAGCTAGAAGCAATTTATCATTAATAAACGAAGTTTCGATAGAGAAGGAAAAACCAGATTTGCAGTATAAAATGACATCATCAGTCTATTTCACAGGTTATCATCAGCTGCTGCTAAAGGACTTTATTTTATTTCGACAAGACCGTCGCTGTTGTAATAAGAAAAATGGTGGTGGCGTTGCAACTTTTATTCACTCCAAATGGTCTGTCTCAAATAACATCTGCTTCACCTTCTCAAATGACTTCATTGACTGTATTACTGTCAAATGTCGCCCCAAACATATCCCCAAATACAAACAATTCTATATTACAAACATGTACATTTCTCCTAGTTGCTCTCCATCTGATCTATCTAATTTTGCTGATGAATTCACCATGTTTGCTGCTGCCAACTTCGACAACTCTCTATCCGTTATTACTGGAGACTTCAACACATCAGATTGCTCCTTTCTTGAAGCTCTTGGTCACACAAATATAGTCAAATTTCCCACTCGACTTGACAAAACCCTTGACTTGGTTTTTACCAATGATGAAGGAGTATATGAAACACGTAGACGTTCACCGATACATAACTCCGATCACTGCATTGTCCGCGTTTTGCCAAAAATATACAGCAAAACACATATTAAAATCTTCTCACACCTGTCCACGAAGGCACAACAAAGAAGCTACACATCTGACAACTTACTCAATCTAAGATGCATGTTAAAAGATACCAACTGGGATTTATTTAATGAAAGTACATTAGATGATTCAATCACCAATATAATGGATTATCTTAAGTTCTGCCTTGACATATGCTGTCCCAAACAAACACTGTTCAAACGCCTCGACCGCTTCTCGTCACCCCATCTCAAACAACTTCGCAGGCAAAAAGAAATGTTATATAAATGCAAAGACAAGTTAGGACTTAAAAAGATAAACGCTCAAATCAAATCTGAAATCAAAAATCTTAATGCTATCTATAACCAAACACTTTTATCATGCAAATCTCCAAACAGCATGTGGAAACTTTTCAATGAAATTACTGGCAATAGTAAGCGATGTAATGTTTTTCCCTCTTGTGATGTTAATGCTCTTAATCTGTCTTTTATACGCTCTCCTTCTACCATAACCACTTCTAATGTTACCAATCTTGTAGCTGATAACTTCCAGGACTTCAATACTCTCGATGTTTTGAAATGTCTTAAAACTCTTAAGCCCTCACATAGTCTTGGCCCTGATGGCATACCTGCATATGTCCTAAAACAATGTGCAGATGCTTTATGTTCTCCTCTAACTAATATACTAAATGCTTCTTTCTCCGAAAACGTTGTACCTGTTCCATGGAAAGACATTAAAATAGTCCCTGTCCCTAAACCTGGAAATAGCAAGAACGTAAAGTTCAGACCCATCGCCATCACTTCCCCGTTTCTAAAGCTCATGGAAAAACTAATACTTCTTAAACTCGAACCCTCCCTTAAAAGCTTCGAAGACCCCAAACAATTTGCCTACAGACAGGGTAGGAGTACTTTAGACGCTGCAGCCGTCTTACACAACAGTATTGTCTCATCATTAGACAAAGGTGCCAAATATGTCCGCTGCACGTTTCTTGACTTCACTTCTGCTTTCGACTCTGTACCTAGAAGTCTCTTGCTAAATAAGCTCTCCACGACACAAACCGAGTCTTGGGTCACTAAGTGGTTGCATTCCTACTTTTCAAACAGAATGCAGTACACCGTATACAAAGGTCAATCCTCCTCTGCTGTGCTCACTGAATCTGGTGTCCCCCAAGGTGCTGTACTCTCCCCACTTCTCTTTTCATTCTTCCTACATGACCTACCGTCTTCAAATGATATTAACTTTGTCAAATATGCTGATGACCTAACTGTATCTTTACCTGTCAAATGTCAAAATGACTGCTCTAAACTAAATGGCTTCTTATCAGAAATTAGCCAATGGTCCAAGGAAAACGGTCTAACCTTAAACCCCTCCAAATGCCAAACAGTTAATTTCACCTTTAGGCATAAATCTGACCTAAACAAACTGGTTAGCGCTCACGAGGTGTGCAACATAGATGGCACTGAAATAGAAACTAAGTCGGAAATTAAATACCTAGGCGTCACTCTATCTTCTGATCTTTCCTGGTCGTCTCATATCTTGACGATTTCCAAGAAAATATACCGTCTTACCTTCTACATCAAGAAGTTAAGACATTCTGGTGTAACCCAACCCTTACTACTACAATTTGTTAACTCCCGTATTCTGCCTATAATTCTCTATTGCTCCCCCTTAGTCTTTCCTGGGCTATTGAAGAAAGACTATACCTTATTACGTAGGATGTTAAAGGTTGTCAGCAGGGTAAGCAGCTTGCCACTTAGCCAGCTTGTTAACATTCTGGTGGACAGGCACATGGACTCATGTGAAAAATGGGCGAAGTCCATTTTATCTGACTCACAACACCCTCTACACTCACAACTCTCCCCATGTATCTCTTCAGGGAAAACAAGAAGTCTATATAGGAAACTATATGCCCGCACTAGTAAGTACAAAAACTCATCCATACCCTACCTAGCCCGTGTTCTGTGCGATAAAGAATGCATCAGGCATGAAACCTTTAACTTATTAAATAGTCACTAGAACCAATGAATCTCGTCTTTCCAACTCACATCATTTATAGGTACAACGTTTTCTCTCTCTTCATTCTGTATTTATTTTTGTTATGTGCTGTTTTGTTTCTCTCTTCCTTGCAAACTCTACTTAAAACATTCTTGTTCGTTCTTTTACACTCTGTATATCTCGACCATTTTGCTATCGCTTACGCCAGTAAATATGCTAGTAGTATCTACTTTTGTAACACCTTCAAACATTTTAATTTTGGCTTTGCTACCGACATACTAATATGTTGTTGAGATAATCTTTAAACTATGTAGAACTTTATTTATTGTTAATGTAAACAAAAACTGGATGCAATATTGTAGTAAAATGCTGAGAATTCCATTCTGTATCACAAGTACTGATTTGGAATAAAGCTTATATAATAATAATAATAATAATAATAAAATTACAATGCTTATAAATAATAATAACATTTCATACTTCATTGTTTGAAAGGTAATAGAGAAAACATTATAAGATGAATGCATCCGGAATATAAGTATTACAATTTTCATACAATTGGTGGATGGTGGCTAGCAGTGGAATCCAGGATAACGCGCATTTCGTCCTATTTGGGACTCGTCTCCCAGCTGGATGTACCTGCATTTCTCAGTGAGTGATGATGTTCCCACCGAGGCTCGAACCCAGTACCCATAGTTTCAAACGCCAAAGCGTTATCCACTAGACCACTTGGGCGACGAGAGCCACCTCTTGTGCAACGGGTCATATTAATTATTGAATTGAATTCTTGATTTTCCCGTCGATTGATTGAACCGAAGTGCTCGGTCTCAGGTTGACATGTCGGCTTCTTGTGCAGATGCTTCGACGATGTCTGGGGGTTTGATTAGTATACAATTGGTGGATGGTAGCTAGCAGTGGAATCCAGGATAACGCGCATTTCGTCCTATTTGGGACTCGTCTCCCAGCTGGATGTACCTGCATTTCTCAGTGAGTGATGATGTTCCCACCGAGGCTCGAACCCAGTACCCACCAATTGTATACTAACTAAATGCCCGGACATCGTCGAAGCATCTGCACAAGAAGCCGACATGTCAACCTGAGACCGAGCACTTCGGTTCAATCAATCGACGGGAAAATCAAGAATTCAATTCAATAATTACAATTTTCAGTTTGAATTACCATCAACGGGAGGGATTTGAAAGAGGTTACTTCATTCACTCTCTTATCTAGGGAGCATTGTCTCAACTACAGGCCGTCGGAAGGGACGAGGATGTCAAATCGAGAATTGGGAAGGCGAGAAACACATTCATCAGCCTGAAATCAATCTGGAAATCTTCGTCACTCAGCCAGCATCACCAACAAAATTCGGATTTTCAATACAAACGTAAAGTCAGTTCTTCTATACGGATCAGAAACTTGGCGGGCGGGTCACAAAGAATATTTCCAAAAGGCTGCAGACCTTTATTAACAACTGTCTTCGCTGGCTCTATACTGAAGATCAGATGGCCGGAAAGAATCACCAACAAGAAACTATCGGAACAAACAAAACAAAGCAAGAACCAATCGCCCAACAAATATGCAGGAGAAAGTGGAGATGGATCGGACACTCGCTGAAGAGGCCGCCGCTGGGTGACATCGCGCGCGTCAAGCCCTCGAGTGGAGCCAGCCCGAATGGGAAGCGGCGTGTGGGACGTCGGTGCAAGGGTGAAATGGAGGAGATCGTGTGAAGATGAGTTGAAAGAATATGAATTAACATGGATGCAGGCGAAAAGTATAGCAGAAGACAGAAGAAATTGGAGACGTGCAGTTGAATCCCTATGTTCCACTAGGAACCCAAGGGAGCAATAATAAAAAAAAATAAAAAATACAAACTATGCAAAAAGGGTGGGAGGGTAGGGTGAGAGAAGACAGAAAAGTCTAATAAACAGTGTTAACTTATACGTCAACATGTCACCTCAAAAAGGTTAAAGTTCATCAAATTGATAACTTGCTTAGTGAGCTGAACTCACTAGTGTGTATGACTAATCAGTGTAATGAAAGCAATACGGTTACCAATGGAGTGAGAGATTGACTATACACTCTCTTTTAATGTCTGTGTGCATAAGTTTGGTCTGAGATGTTTGACTGCAATCGCTTCAGCAGTAAATCGTAGTAGATTTGTTGTCCTTTGTATGTTTAATATTTTGAAGGGTTTGGAAATCTCGACAAAATGACCTGTATCCACAAGATGTCTGGTAATTGCACTTTGTAAATAAATATCTGCTTGCTTTTAAGCATAAGTTTCTTGGAATATGCTCTGAAAATAGCGGATAGATGACCTTCTTTCTGTCCTTCCAATGTACTTGCTTTCGCAAGTGAACGTAAATTTGTGAATGCAGTTGGTGGTGACATCAGCAGGGTACTTATCCAGTTTCGATTGGCTTATAAAGCATGTAGTGCTGTATAGTATGACCAGCTTAGCTTCAGGTGGGAAGCGGGTCTTTATTTCTTTTTTCAATCTTTTGTGTTACTATTTCTCTTTTGTATGGGAGGCGAATGAACACTTTTCGTTTCAACTATTGGATACTTCGATTTCTCATATCTTTCTTTGCTGTACTTTAGGATAAATCCTTTTGGAGACCCGTTTTCCTTATGGCATTTTTCAAAAAAAGCTTAATTCTTATTCTCCCTTGTTAGGCGAACATAACTTCCTGGCCCTGTCATACAGTGTCCTTACCAATACCAGCTTATAGCTCATAGGGCGGAAGCTGTTGTAGCGAAGGTATTGCCCAGTTCAGGTTTCTTTTCTGTAGATGAACTCGTCGTTGCGTTCATATTCCACAGTGAATTTAATGTTTTGGGTAGATCTCATTAAGGCGGTTAAATAATACGGGTGCCTAACTCATGACGTTACAAACAACAAAAGTATCATCAACGTATCGATGATAGAATATTGTTTGATTGATAGCGTTATTCAGTCGTGTCTGTTCAAGATAACCCAAGAAGATGTCAACTAGAATAGGTCCTAGAGACGGAATGATACCAGATCATCTTAACTTCCTTACATAGAATGTCAAATGAAATATCTTTCTGGAAACTAACATAATGTGAGTGAGAGTGTAGTAATTTATTGTAATCGGAATATTAGTATTTCGAGATGACCGAATTACACGAATCCAAACAAAACACAGAGAGGGCAGAACTCAGGAATTTGTATTTGGCGGAATTATTATGCAATTCATATAAGAAAATATTAACAGTCAACAGTAAGTATTTAAATAATACAGAGATAGAAATTGTCAATCACCACATCCGCCACACGTCGAATGTCTCCTTGCGTATTTATAATGATATCGCGGTTTGCTTGCCAGTCTCTGCGATCTTCTAACTGATTCGGTGATATCATTTCCATCAGTATCATCTAGACTTATTTCTGAATTATCTACAAAGTCGGGATTAGTAGCGGAGTCATTATAATCATAATCGGAACGACCTACCTCATTTATTCTCACTTGATCCAAGTGTCTGTTATGAACTGAATTATCTTCGATGTCTAATATCTTCACCACTCGATTTCCCATTCTTTGTAGTATGATACCAATAGAAGGTCTATAATCATTCCCTCTGTAATAATGTACATCAGAAGTCGTGGACATCAGATGCTTTCTGAGAATTCGGGATTTGAATAGTTCTGCAGGACTTTCACGGGTACTTGTATGCTCCGCATTGCGATATTGAAGTAAGAAGTTATCCACACCTCTCTCTATCTCATCAAAATTTTGAGGACTCATTGATGCTATAGCACTCTTTAATGTTCGTACAAAATTTTCTGCCAACCCGTTTGACTGAGGATCACGTGGTGCTGTGTACAAATGACGACAACCTATATGTTTGAGCCAATCATTGAAGTTCTTCTCCGTAAAATGAGTACCATTGTTAGTAACTAAGACATCTGGAATTCCTTCTCGACTAAAAATCTTTCTCAACGCTCTGTGAGTGAATTTGGCATTAGGACTATCTGTAATGATGACTTCTGGCCACCTAGAATAAGAATCCACAATAACTAAAGCATAATATGAATTTAAGAATGGACCACAGTAATCTGCATGAATAAGCTGCCAAACCTCACAAGATGCAGGCCACGGTGTCCACGATGACTTCCCATAGGACATTTTATGCAAACAGCTAGAACAGCTCTTTGATCTTTTGTTAATGTCAGCATCAATTTCCGGCCACCAGCATGTTAGGCGTGCTAATGATTTCATCTTATCAGCTCCTAGATGAGCAGAATGTAGATCATCCAAAATCGCAGATCTTAATGTTAGAGGAATAATAATTCTGTCATTCAGACATAGAAATCCTTCAGGATGGACTGAAATCTCATCTCTTCGCTTATAAAAGTCTGGAAATCTTCGCTTACACTGAACATTCCAACCTCTTTTTGTTGCATTTATAACACATCCGTAATATTTCCGAGTATCACTTATAAGTCGAACTCGATCCACCGGTAACGGCTGGACTAATAAGCAATCAGTATCATTAGCAACATTTTCAAATAATGAATAACGAGATAAGAAGTCTGCATGAGGTATATCCTTTGCCGATCTATGTTCAATAGTGTAATCATATGCACTTAGTTCTAAACTCCATCTTTGAACCATAGCAGCAGATGATTTATTCAAAGATTTTTCTGGATTGTAAATGAATTTCAAAGCTTGATGATCAGTAACTATGTGAAATTTAGTACCAAAGAGATACTTGTGCAAGCGTCTTATTGCCCATACAACTGCTAAAGCTTCTTTCTGGGTTTGTGAGTACCCTTGTTCACTCTTACTTAGACGTCTTGAAATACAAATAACAGGTTGTCCATTTTGCTCGAGTACTGCAGCTATACCCATAGGAGAAGCATCTGTAGTGAGAACAGACTTATCTTTCGATAAAAAAGGTCTTAGGAAAGCTTGTTTATTAAGAAACTCCAAAGTTTTCCGCAAGATATTCTCATGTTGTTGTTCCCACTTAAGCTGTTTACCGGAGACAATGTCAAAAAGTGGAGATAACCGTTGAGTGAAGTTGGGAATGAATCTGGAGTAAAACTGAAGAGTACCTATCCATGATCTCAACGATGACATATTATTAGGTGACGGTGCTTGAATTAGAGGTGCCAAACGACTAGCATCAGGTCTGAAACCTTCGGAGTCTACTGTGTATCCCAAGCATGATACAGACGACAAAGTGAAATGGCATTTAGATGGATTAACAAGAACATTATTCTCACATAAACGCCTGAACAGTTTTAAAAGACGTTCATTATGCAATTCGATATTAGGACCATGAACTATAATGTCGTCTTGATATGAATCAACACCATCTAATCCATCTATCATCTGATTTATTACATTTTGAAATATTGCAGGTGAAACCTTTAAACCAAAAGGCAAGAACTTATACTTGAACAATCCAAATGGAGTATTAATAGTTGTTAATGCACTAGACGCCTCATCAAGAGGAATTTGCAAATAGGCATCTTTTAGATCTATTTTGGAAAAGTATCTTGAGCCATGTAGCTTGTAAAGAATGTCTTCAGTTTCTAGAGTAGTGCAACTTTGCTGTAGTAGACGACTGTTGAGTGTAAGGCGGTAGTCACCACAAATTCTAGGTGTTTTTCCATCAGCCTTTAGTGGCGTAACAATAGGAGTAGCCCAATTTTAAGACTCAACTGGCATAAGTATGCCTTGCTCAACCAACTTGTCTAACTCTTTCTTAACTGCATCTCGCAATCCATATGGAATTAATCGGCGTTTCAGGAAGATAGGATCACCCTCTATTTCAAGATGGATGGGCTGAATCTTCATACCACCTACACTCTTTGAGCATTGGAGAAGTAATTCTCTGAACAAAGATTCATCAAACAACTCAGTACAAAGTAAGATTTCGACATTTAACAATCTAAGGGCTTTTAATCCCAATAAAGATGGACCATATTCACTAACAAGAAAGGGAATATTTACAAAATTACCACTGTCTGATTTCAAAGAAATGTTAGTAGCACCGATAAGAGGTAATTTATGACCAGTTATGCCTGTAATTGAACTAGTAGTAGGATCTATCTTGACATTCTTACAAATCGATTGTAAATCTTTCTTAGAAATTATAGATTCAGTACTCCCAGTATCAATTATAAAACAATGGGACTTGCCTGAACTTGTAGTGAAGGTTCTCATTAGATGAGATTGAGTATTGGGAAAAGTTGGAAGAGACATCGACTGCATTTTACCAGATAAATTGGAAGGATTATCAGAATTCTGAGTAACATATGTATTCGAACTTCTGCAAACAGTCTTGATGTGTCCAACTTTACCACATTTATGGAACTTAGCACCCCGAAAACGGAAAGTGCTTCGTACATGTAACTTTCCACAGGATAAACACGGTTTAATGTTTTTGATCTCTCGCTGCATTCTATTACCTGTGGACGGCAGTTTGGATTGCTTTCCATGACCACTTGTGTTTTCGACTTTAGAAAGCATAACATCAGATACTGACGTGGTGGGAGCAGAGTATTCATTATGGACATCTTCATATGTAATACATAAATCTTTAGCAGTTTGAAAAGTACAAGAAGGAATCTGAATTAACTCTTTCTCTAACTTAGGAATATTGATTCCAGCAATTAGACGATCACGTAGTTGAGTATACAGCTGATCTCCAAAATTACACTTTGAAGCTTGTATTTGGAGTTGAAGAATGAACTCTCGAATCTTCTGGTTGGGAGCACGAACCAGTTTGTTGAAGTGAGCCCTCTCTCTGGTCTCAAAAGTAGTTACATGAAAGTGATTTATCAGAAGTTCACGAATCTTGACATATGACAGAGCAATGGGTTTATCTGGAAACGCCAGAGTCTTTACTAGGCTATATGCATCTAGCCCAATAGCAGTGATGAAATGTGCTGGTATTTTATCATCCCGAACATTCTTGGAAATGCACCACGCATCGAAGCATTCCAAATAATCAGCAATCTCCCGCGGAGTAGCATTTTTAGGAAAATTTCCCAGATTATTTAGTTCCATCGCGACGCCAATTTGTAGTAATTTATTGTAATCGGAATATTAGTATTTCGAGATGACCGAATTACACGAATCCAACCAAAACACAGAGAGGGCAGAACTCAGGAATTTGTATTCGGCGGAATTATTCTGCAATTCATATAAGAAACATATTAACAGTCAACAGTAAGTATTTAAATAATACAGAGATAGAAATAGTCAATCACCACATTATATGGTAGACGTTTTTCCCTATATGTACACATTAAGTTGCTGCAAATAAATGATTCCATCACCAAATAATCTTGTATTCTGCATAGAATCTAATCTGAAGAAACTTTCAGCCTGCATTGAGTGAGAGTTAACACATCCGGATTCCTTTTCAAGTAGGCAGATTTAATCTGAAATGACATTGAAACACCTAAAACAGAGGGCAATTCCACTATGGGTAAAATTTGTTTTGATAAAGTCTCACAGTGTTGTTGTACAGTAATCTTTACTGATGACCACGTTTCGAGTAAAATTTATTGCCACTCATAATCATATCAAGGTACTCGCTCACACAACTTCCTAACTGCATTTATATAGTTCCATTATTTTTCACTTAACCTAGCCAGATTACTAACTTGCTAGGCTACCAGCTTTCCAGTTTTCTAGCCGGTCCCAAGCCCGGGTGAACAGGGAGGGTTGGGGCGTGGTGCTACCAACTCCACCCCCTTAAAACTCAACCACATCGCTACAAAAACTTCAACGCGCAAATATATTAAAAATTCTAAAAACATGAGCAATAGCCTTATTTTTCGCTGGAATCGGGGAAGTGAAATGACGCAAGCTGGTGAAAGCCTTCGGGAAGCCAGTCAGCCGATGTGCCTTCCTTCTTTCGATGAAAGCAATAATAAGGATGGGGACGTGGAATGTTCGACAATGTACGAAACAGGAAAGGCTCCACAGGCAGCTGCTGAAATGAGGAGACAGAGAACAGAAGTATTGTGAATCTGCGAGAGCAGATGGAACGGAACTGGAAGGTGCCAACTACATACTGGAGAGACAATAATCTATTCCGGCCACCCAGAGGACAACCACGAGCACACCGAGGGAGTGGCCATCATGATGTCACCAACAGCAGCCAAAGCTCTCATGAGGTGGGAACCAATCTCCTCCAAGATAATGACAGCCGGATTCAACTCAAAAGGAAGGAAAGTGACAGACATTCAAAGCTATGTGCCTACAAACGTCTCAGAACAAGAGAAGGAGGCGTTCTACAGACAAGTACAAGCAATAATGGACAACGACCCAAATGGCGATATCAAAATCCTCATGGGCGACGTGAATGAGAAGCTAGGAGGAGACAAAACAGGAAGAGAACTCAACATGGGTTGTGAGGCCCTCGGCGAAATGAACGACAATGGTGAACTCTTCTCAGACTTCTGCTCCTTCAATGATAGGGTGATTGGTGGTAGTGTGTTCAAACACAAGGAAATACACAAGACGACATGGATTTCACCAGATGGAAACACCAAAATCCAGATAGACTTCATTTCAATCTCAAGGAAGTGGAGACGGAGCCTACTGAACACAAGGTCGAGGAGAGGAGCAGATGTGGGTTCAGACCACTATCTAGTACAAGGGACTTTCAAGGTGAAACTAAAAGCCTCGAGGATAGCTGGGGATAGGCCACAATGCAAGTTCAACACTCAACTACTGAAGGACACAACCACAAAGGACACTTTCACTGCAACTGTCAGAGCAAAGCAGGAAACACTATGCGACATCACTGAAGAATCATGCGTGGAAGACCACTGGAACTCTCTGAAGGCATTTTTCAACGAAATGTGTTCAACGGTTCTAGGAAGAAAGGAGAGACCAGACAAGGAATGGCTCTCAACGGACACTTGGAAACTAATAGAAGAGAGGAGAATGGTGAAAGAGAAAATGATTCAATGCAAGGACGGACAGGAGAAGGAGACGCTGAGCTCAACTTACACAGCACTGGACAAAGAAGTGAAGAAGAGTGCTAGGAAGGAAAAGGACAAAAGACGATTCTACGACAACCTCGCCACTGAAGCTGAGAAGGCAGCAGGCAAAAGGGACCTGAGGACACCATATCAGATAACCAAGTCTCTATCCGGAAAGAGATCAACACAAGCGAAACCTATAAAAGACAGCCAAGGGAACCCAGTCACAAAGGAAGAAAGACAGATTAAACAATGGGCGGACCACTTCAAGGGACTCTTGAGCCGACCATCACCTGCAACCCGTCCAGAAATACCAACAACAGCGCACACACAACTGCAAGTTGACACCAATCCCCCAATGAGAACTGAAGTCTTGAATGTAATCAAGCTTCTGAAACCTGGAAAGGCAGCTGGACCAGATGGAATACTCCCTGAAGCACTGAAAGCAGACCCAGAGACGACAGCAGAAATGCTGACTCCCTTATTGTAAAAGGTCTGGAAGGAGGGAAAGGTGCCTACTGACTGGAGGAGGAAAGGTTACCTCGTGAAACTACCAAAGAAGGGCGACTTAGGACTCACTCTACAAGAACTGGCGAGGAATCATGCTCCTGTCGACGCCAAGTAAAATCCTGAGTCGCATCATCCTGGAAAGAATTAAGGACGCACTGGAGACAGAACTCCGACCAGAACGAACAAGCTGGATTCAGGAAAGTCAGGCAAATCATGTTCTGACCAAATTGAAACTCTAAGCATCATCATCACAGAACAAAGCATGGAATGGCAATCAATCCTCTACCTCAACTTTATAGACATTGAAAAGGCCTCCGACAGCGTTGATCGTGAAGTAATTTTGAAATTACTCGAGTACTACGGCGTACGCCAAATATTCATCAACCTTATTCAACAGCTGTACGACAACGGCGGCATACGTCAAGTGATCCACAACGGAAAACTCAGCGAGGCGTTTGGAGTAAACACAGCAGCCAGACAAGGGTACTTATTATCCATCACCAATGATATTCCTAGTTGTGGTGGACTGACTGGATTATGCGTCAGACAGTGAGCGGGAAACGAGAAGACAGGGATATCCTGGACTGACCGACGCGAAGAACCTAGAAGACCTGGATTTCGCGCGTGGATGATTTATGTTTGATGTCACACGCATCCTCACATACCCATGACATGTTTTAAGTGAGTTTGGGTGTTGTATCCATATGCAGAACTTACTAATATCTATAGATGGCCATATGGTAAGTCGGTATAGATTTCCTCTAAGAAATCTGGAGTGATAATTTATCGATTATTTGAACGACTCATTGAGTGACGAAAAAAGTGCAAAAGTATAGTATTTGTCTCGAGCACAGTACTCAGTCTGTTAGGTGTCTGTGACTGAATGCTGTTAAACACACAGTCAATGAGCGTCAATAAGAAAAACGCAGTAAAGCTGTGTTAAGGGCTATCCACGGTCAGATTAAATAGCACAAGAATTCCAGACAAAGACTAGAGGGATTTGAATAAACAGTGTTCAACGAATAGGGGTATATAAATAAAGGATATACAACAGATAGGGTTTAACTATAAGAAAATGACTAGTATGCATCAAACAGAGTAGTAACACATAGAGTGAGTTAAACTTCGATAACAAACAACGATCATGGTAATTGAATTACGAAATATAAACGCACACTACTTACTAGTGACGAGTAGTATAAAGTTAAGTACGAAAAAAGAGTAAGGAAAACTGAAAACAACATTTTAAGTCAATATGGCTACAGAAGTAGAAGCGTTTATTTCACAAATCTGGATCTAGATTACTTTGTGGTCAGGAAATAATCACAAGGTTTAACCCTTAGAAAAACAACAACCAATCAGAACAGTTCATCGTCATAGATAGCTATTCATCTCAAGGTTCAACCTTCAGAAAATCAACAACGTATCAAAACAACATATTAACTGCTGACCTAACCAACCATATTTGGAGCTAAAAGAGTATAAATATGACGTGTTTTTTCTCAATAAAAGTGTCCTTATAAGTTATTTGACCTTCTACTCAAAATGCTATCATGTAGCCACATGTCGGTAACTTCTAACATGTATTATTATTATTCCCTTGTGTTCCTAGTGGAACATAGGGCTTCAACTGCACGTCTCCACTTCTGCCTTCCTTCTGCTGTACTTTTCAACTGCATCCATGTTAGTTAGTCCATGGTGTTTCAATTCCTCTTCACATGATATCCTCCATATCACCCTTGCATCGACGTCCCACTCGACCCGTGCTTCCGTTTCGGCCTGGTTCCAATGGAGCAATGGCCTGATCCGTGCGCGATGTCACCCAGCGGCCTCCTCAGCCTCGAGTATCCAATTCATCGCCATCCACTTTCTCCTGCATATTTGTTGTTGTTGGGAGATTGGTTCTTGTTTTGTTTGTTTGTTCCCATAGTTCCTTGTTGGTTATTCTTTCCGGCCCGGCACGGCCATCTGATTTTCAGTATAGATCCAGCGAACACAGTTGTAGTTTGATAAAGGTCTGCAACAGGCTGTTGGAAAATTTCATTGTGACCCGCCCGCCAAGTTTCTGATATGTATAGAAGAGCTGACTGACTTGACGTTGATTGTATTGAAAATCCGACCGAGTTTTGTTGTTGATCCTGACTGAGTGACGAAGATTTCCAGATAGGTTTCAGGTTAATGAATGTGTGCGTTTCTCGATCGCCTTCCCGATTCTCGCTCGGTTTGATATCCTCGTTCGTTCGGAGTGCCCGTAGTTGAGACAATGCTCCCTCCCTAGATAATTGAGTGAATGAAGTAACCTCTTTCAAATCCCTCTCGTTGATGATGGTTGACGCTGGGTGTTGCTGCTGCTGTAGTTGTTGTTGACTGGTCATTTTCATAACCTCCGTCTTGTCTATGTTCACTTGGAGTCCGGTCTTCACCGACTGCTTCTTCGACCAGTTTGTCGGTTTTCGCTCGCTTGTAAGTCTTCAATTTTGTGTGACATCAAACATAAATCATTCACGCGCGAAATCCAGGTCTTCTAGGTTCTTTACGTCGGTCAGTCCAGGATATCCCTGTCTTCTCGTTTCCCGCTCACTGTCTGACGCATAATCCAGTCAGTCCACCACAACTAGGAATATCATTGGTGATGGATAATAAGTACCCTTGTCTGGCTGCTGTGTTTACTCCAAACGCCTCGCTGAGTTTTCCGTTGTGGATCACTTGACGTATGCCGCCGTTGTCGTACAGCTGTTGAATAAGGTTGATGAATATTTGGCGTACGCCGTAGTACTCGAGTAATTTCAAAATTACTTCACGATCAACGCTGTCGGAGGCCTTTTCAATGTCTATAAAGTTGAGGTAGAGGATTGATTGCCATTCCATGCTTTGTTCTGTGATGATGATGCTTAGAGTTTCAATTTGGTCAGAACATGATTTGCCTGACTTTCCTGAATCCAGCTTGTTCGTTCTGGTCGGAGTTCTGTCTCCAGTGCGTCCTTAATTCTTTCCAGGATGATGCGACTCAGGATTTTACTTGGCGTCGACAGGAGCATGATTCCTCGCCAGTTCTTGTAGAGTGAGTCCTAAGTCGCCCTTCTTTGGTAGTTTCACGAGGTAACCTGTCCTCCTCCGGTCAGTAGGCACCTTTCCCTCCTTCCAGACCTTTTACAATAAGGGAGTCAGCATGTCTGTTGTCGTCTCTGGGTCCGCTTTTAGTGCTTCAGGGGGCATTCCATCTGGTCCAGCCGCTTTTCCAGGTTTCAGAAGCTTGATTACATTCAAGACTTCAGTTCTCATTGGGGGATTGGTGTCAACTTGCAGTTGTGTGTGCGCTGTTGTTGGTATTTCTGGACGGGTTGCAGGTGATGGTCGGCTCAAGAGTCCCTTGAAGTGGTCCGCCCATTGTTTAATCTGTCTTTCTTCCTTTGTGACTGGGTTCCCTTGGCTGTCTTTTATAGGTTTCGCTTGTGTTGATCTCTTTCCGGATAGAGACTTGGTTATCTGATATGGTGTCCTCAGGTCCCTTTTGCCTGCTGCCTTCTCAGCTTCAGTGGCGAGGTTGTCGTAGAATCGTCTTTTGTCCTTCCTTCCTTCCTAGCACTCTTCTTCACTTCTTTGTCCAGTGCTGTGTAAGTTGAGCTCAGCGTCTCCTTCTCCTGTCCGTCCTTGCATTGAATCATTTTCTCTTTCACCATTCTCCTCTCTTCTATTAGTTTCCAAGTGTCCGTTGAGAGGCATTCTGTGGTGATTGACAATTTCTATCTCTGTATTGTTTAAATACTTACTGTTGACTGTTGATATGTTTCATATATGAATTGCATTCTAATTCCGCTAAATACAAATTCCGGATTGCTGCCCTCTCTGGGTTTTGATTAGATTCCTATAATTCCGTCATCCCGGTATATTAATATTTCAAGTACAATAAATTACTACAAATTGGCGTCGCGATGGAGCTAAGTAACCTGGGAAAATTCCCTCTTAATGGTTCTCCGCGGGAGATTGCTGATTATTTGGAATGCTTTGATGCGTGGTGCATTTCCAAGAATGTTCGGGATGATAAAATACCTGCTCATTTCATCACCGCTATTGGTCTTGATGCATATAGCCTGGTGAAGAATCTGGCGTTTCCAGATAAACCCATTTCTATGCCATATGCTAAGCTCCGTGAACTTCTTATAGATCACTTCCATGTAACTACTTTTGAGACCAGAGAGAGGGCTCAGTTCAACAAACTGGTTCGTGCTCCCAATCAGAAGATAAGAGACTTTATACTGCAACTCCAAATTCAAGCCTCAAAGTGTAATTTTGGAGATCAGCTGCATACTCAACTACGTGATCGTCTAATTGCTGGAATCAATATTCCTAAATTAGAGAAAGAGTTAATTCAGATTCCTTCTTGTACGTTTCAAACTGCTAAAGATTTATGTATTACATATGAAGATGTCCATAATGAATACTCTGCTCCCACTACGTCAGTATCTGATGTCATGCTGTCCAATGTCGAAAACACAAGTGGTCATGGAAAGCAATCCAAACTGCCGTCCACAGGTAATAGAATGCAGCGAGAGATCAAAAACATTAAACCGTGTTTATCCTGTGGAAAGTTACATCTACGAAGCACTTGCCGTTTTCGGGGTGCTAAGTGCTATAAATGTGGTAAATTTGGACACATCAAGACTGTTTCCAGAAGTTCAAATACTTATGTTGCTCAACATTCTTATAATTCTCCCAAGCTGTCTAGCAAATTGGAGTCAATGTGTCTTTCAACTTTTCAAAATACTCAAGCTAATCCAACGAAAACCTCCACTGCAAGTTCGTCAACGCAAGCATCAACTGTATTCAAAAATGAGGTAGCTAAGTTGCAATGTGAACTGTGGAAAGCACGAAAAGACCTACGTGAGATGAGAGAGCAACTGAATAAAATTGAGGAATTACTGCATAAGCATAGACTACGTCTGGTGAATCCAGAGCATACAAGTTCTTGTGAAAGTCCTGCAAAACTATTCAAATCTCGAATTCTCAAAAAGCATCTGATGTCCACGACTTCTAATGTACATTATTACAAAGATAATAACTACAGACCTTCTGTTGGAATTATACTACAAAAAATGGGAAATCGAGTGGTGAAGATATTAGACATCAAAGATCACTCAGTTCATGACGGACACCTGTACAAAGTGACAATAAATGAAGTAGGTCGTTCCAATTATAATATTATTGATTCCGCTAATAATCCTGATTTTGTAGATAATTCAGAAATAAGTCCAGATAGTACTGATGAAAATAATATCACAGAATCAGTTAGCTCGAAGCTACTTGCAAGCAAACCGAGACATCGTTATAAATACGCGAGGAGATATTCGAGGTGTGGCGGATGTGGTGATTGACAATTTCTATCTCTGTATTGTTTAAATACTTACTGTTGACTGTTGATATGTTTCTTATATGAATTGCATTCTAATTCCGCTAAATACAAATTCGTGATTGCTGCTCTCTCTGGGTTTTGATTAGATTCCTATAATTCCGTCATCCCGGTATATTATTACTTCAAGTACAATAAATTACTACACATTCCTTGTCTTGTCTCTCCTTTCTTCTTCCTAGAACCGTTGAACACGTTTCGTTGAAAATTGCCTTCAGAGAGTTCCAGTGGTCTTCCACGCATGATTCTTCAGTGATGTCGCATAGTGTTTCCTGCTTTGCTCTGACAGTTGCAGTGAAAGTGTCCTTTGTGGTTGTGTCCTTCAGTAGTTGAGTGTTGAACTTGCATTGTGGCCTATCCCCAGCTATCCTCGAGGCTTTTAGTTTCACCTTGAAAGTCCCTTGTACTAGATAGTGGTCTGAACCCACATCTGCTCCTCTCCTCGACCTTGTGTTCAGTAGGCTCCGTCTCCACTTCCTTGAGATTGAAATGAAGTCTATCTGGATTTTGGTGTTTCCATCTGGTGAAATCCATGTCGTCTTGTGTATTTCCTTGTGTTTGAACACACTACCACCAATCACCCTATCATTGAAGGAGCAGAAGTCTGAGAAGAGTTCACCATTGTCGTTCATTTCACCGAGGGCCTCTCTACCCGTGGTCAGTTCTCCTCCTTGTGGGGACAATCAAGTCTACCCAGTAGAGGTGGAAAACCGTGATTTCAAATTTACGTTGTACAAATAGTGATCACATTTCAAAATGACTGAATGGAGCATGAACCTATGTTTTTCACTGAAACCAGTCAGTTTCGAATGGCTGATTGATGACGAAATCTCATCACGGATACAGAAGTCTCGTTTCGCATATGCCAACTAACGTCTTCTCTGCCATAGACGTGGTTTCCTACTGTCGACCAACGGACGTGTATATTGCTTGGCACTTCGCTCTCTGCCCCACCATCATGACAGTGAGTGAGATATGGCCATTGAAAGTGGAAAATATGAAAGGGCTAGTTATCTGTCTTTGAATACAGGTGTCTGTGTTCTGTCTCGCATGTTAGGTGGCATAACAAGGTGGATAATATTGTAGTTAGGCGTAGTCTTTTATGTCGGCAGGAAAAGGCGGAACGATGAGGTTGTGAAGTTGAACCGACTGAGATGACTAGGACACGTGATAAGCATCCCAAGACGTCTTCCTCGACGAGCAATTCTGGCCCACATAGAATTAGGTTGGAAAAGAATGAGAATTATCTAGGTCTTCTAAGCCTAACAATAACCCTTATCTCTCCTTAACTTAATTCTAACGTGAAATTATCCCTAAGCTAACCGTATGCTAAATCGAACTAGCCCTAGTGTCACGCTTATTAGGTTAACCTAACCCTAACCTGTCCTTAACATAATCTTTCCCAAACTTAACCTGAAAATTACCAGATATCTGATTTCACTTTTTATTATTTATCATATCTAATAAAGCTATATTGTTCTTTCATATTACTATTCTTTTTGCCCCATGTCTCTGTTTATTATCTCTCTTTTAAATCCTTCCTTACTTTCTTGTCTTGCTTTGTGTGCTACATAGAGTGTGGCAGCTCGAACTGCTGCATATCTGTGCAAAGTTCTACATTGAAACCTGTCATTCAATCAGTCAGATATCGCATTTAATAACATAACACTTCATTAGGTGTATTTTATTCATTATAACAACATTATTCACCAGGTTTCACTAACTTTCTCAGTGAGCGTTTCAAGGCCATAAGTGTGGTTACACTCCATTAGTATTTACTGGTGCTTACAGTTTAACTCCTGCCTTACAACCTTGGTACAACAATATTCTAAGAAATGACATAATCCTCGCACTTCCAAAAATCAATCAGAGATAATTCTGGCAGTAGTTTTACATTGATTAAATATAATTAATATTTAGCTCGTCAAATAAAAAACCTGAGATGCTGAGTTAAATGCAACTGTTGGCACAGATTCGATGGCTGATGGTGAGCATAGGTTAATCATACTTTGTACAGTGAACTCCATCGTACTCTATGGTAATGGGATGGGATTACTGAGTGAGATTAGCCATTCTCCGAAAACTACACTTGTCTGGTTACTGTTATCTCTTTTGTATAGTGACAATTTAATGGATATGGGAGGTGAGTCTGAACTAAATAAAAACGATTCTAAGCCAGAACATCAGCCGTCAAGCCCCAACCATCAATTCTTAGCGTGTCTAGTTCTCTATTCAGACATACTAGACATTCCCTGTGTGACCGACCCAGAACAAGAATAAACATTGTTAGAAGGGTGTTACTGGCAGTCAAACCAAGACAACATTACCAAAATCATAAAAGCTTTGTCTGTCGGCATTAAAAAGCATATATAAGAAGTTGTATGATTTCTGTCTGCTGACTGCTATTATTTATATATATACTAGGGAAACATGAACTTGGTACAATATGGATGGCAACAACCAATATGCCATAAAAACAGTTGTCTCATTTTTGTGCGAGGGCTAGAATACAGACCGGACGCCCAGATCAAAGCAAGCGGTTTTCTTGAGAGGTCACCCTTGCCCTCGAGCGTTTGATCTGGAGTCTGATCCGCAATACAACGCAGAGGAAAGTGTCAGAAGCTGTTCATAATCCATTCGAACCTTTTTGGATCCTGGAAAGAGACAGAGATAATAAACAGAAGTGTGGGTGAGGCAAAAAGAATAGTAAAATGGAAGAACAGTAGAATTTTATTGGTTATGATCAATCACAAAGAGTGAATGCATCTGAGCCAGCCATTGAGAACGATTTTCAGGTATATCACCAGTGGTATACAGTATTCGTTTGTTTTTAACATTCCGAAGACTCCAAACAAGTAGGAAGGCAGTCCATGCCTGTCTACGTGGTCGGTTGGCTTAAACTAACTGTTGTGGGTTTCATTGACTGATGAAGCCATATTTTGGTTTGACCGCCACAACTAGCCTTCTCTTTCCAACCTCATCCGTCCTATATCAACGTCTAACATTGCCCGTCGAGGAAGACGCTGACTAGACGTGCATGTGTAGCACACATCATAACCATCTCAATCGGTGCAGCTGCTTCAAAACCTACTCAACTGACTTCCCCTCTTTACCTAACAATTGACCGATGCCTAACCTCAATATTGCACACCCTGTTAAGCCACTTAACACGGGAGACAGAATGCCGACACCTATGATCAAAGGGTTCTAGCCTTTTCATATTTTCCACTTTCAATGGCCATGTCTCACTCACAGCCATGATGAAGGAGGACGGAACGGACTGCTGAGCAGCAAACGCACACGTTCTTTGGTAGACAGTCGGATATCACGTCTATGCCAGAGAAGACGTTTACGCATATGCGATACGATCCTTCTGTATCCGTGCTGAGATTTCATCGGCAATCAGCCCTTTGCAACTGATTGGTTTCCGATGACAAAAATGGGTTCATGCTCCATTCAATCCTTTCGGACTGTGAAGCCTATTTGTACACCATGTGTTTGAAATCAGGGTTTTCCAGCTCTACTGGGTAGACTTTCTCATCTTCATCAATCCAGTTGTAAGCGCTCAACTGGATGTTCGAGTTCGGCCTTTCACTTCTGTGAGGAACACTTGCCTCACGTGTGAGGTCGGTGAGAACTGGAATTACATGGTAGAAGCAATCGACACATGGCTATTTGAAAGCATTTCAAGAGGAGGGCCAACGTCTGCCCACTCCCAGGTGTATCAATTAGTTTATAGGGGATCTAACTTCTAAGATCCAATAGTTAATCATTCTTATCTCTTGTTGTTATTGCTTTCTCATTCACTTCCTTATAAGTTTAACGTATTTTCGTTTACTTTTATTGTGAAGGTGGAAATACAATTTGCTTTGATGCCAGTGAGGAAATCCCTCCTTCAATGAGACAACTGATTAATGCACTTCAATCGGAGACCAGTAACTGGTGTGATGTGTCTATTTAGTAATTTATTGTAGTCGTAGTATTAGTATTTCAAGATGACCGAATTACAAGAATCCAATCAAAACACAGAGAGGGCGGAATTCAGAAATTTGTATTTAGCGGAATTATTATGCAATTCGTATATGAAACATATCAACAGTCAACAGTAAGTATTTAAACAATACAGAGATAGAAATTGTGAATCACCACATCCGCCACACGTCGAATGTCTCCTTGCGTATTTATAACGATGTCTCGGTTTGCTTGCAAGTAGCTGCGACCTTCTAACTGATTCTGTGATATTATTTTCATCAGTATCATCTAGACTTATTTCTGAATTATCTACAAAATCAGGATTATTAGCGGAATCATTAAAATAATAATTGGAACGACCTACTTCATTTATTGTCACTTTGTCCAGGTGTCCGTCATGAACTGAGTGATCTTTGATGTCTAATATCTTCACCACTCGATTTCCCATTTTTTGTAGTATAATTCCAACAGAAGGTCTGTAGTTATTATCTTTGTAATAATGTACATTAGAAGTAGTGGACATCAGATGCTTTTTGAGAATTCGAGATTTGAATAGTTTTGCAGGACTTTCACGGGTACTTGTATGCTCTGCATTCGACAGACGCAGTCTATGCATATGCAGTAATTCCTCAATTTTAATCAGTTGCTCTCTCATCTCATTCAGTTCTTCTCGTGTCTTCGACAGTTCACATTGTAACTCGGCTACCACATTTTTGAAAACAGTTGACACTTGAGTTGACGAACTTGCAGTGGAGGTTTTCGTTGGATTAGCTTGAGTATTTTGAAAAGTTGAAAGACACATTGACTCCAATTTGCTAGACAGCTTGGGAGAATTATAAGAATGTTGAGCAACATAAGTATTCGAACTTCTGGAAACAGTCTTGATGTGTCCAACTTTACCACATTTATGGCACTTAGCACTCCGAAAACGGAAAGTGCTTCGTAGATGTAACTTTCCACAGGATAAACACGGTTTAATGTCTTTGATCTCTCGCTACATTCTATTACATGTGGACGACAATTTGGATTGCTTTCAATGAACACTTGTCTCAGTGTACTTGAAGATTGAACGATCAATTCATGGTTGTTTGCTCAAAACCAACTTCCCCAATTTTCGCGGAGGCATCAATACGACAGTCATCGTCTCATCGGTCGCTGTTCAGAAAGAAGTCAGCAGCAAACCGTCAGAGGTAATATTGTGATTTATTATTGTAATATTTGTTCACAGATCTTAGTAGAAATATTTTTTATATGTTGGTGTTACAATAAAGAATCCTCGAGTCAACAATTGGTGTTTTGGTTTTTTCGTCCGTTATTACTAAGCGTTTCTGAGAAACTTCAAGGAACAGCGTGAGCCCGAGTGCAGCAAGAGCTGGGCATTAACGGTTTATGAGACGTGGCTGACAGTTTCTGATGGTAGAAACAGACTTTGGCGGATTCAGACAGTTGGTGAAAGTTTGGATAGTCACCGTTCATCTTTCCTGGTGCCGGTCAAGTCCTCTTTGAACAAGCAATATCTGGAACGTTTTTGGAATTGGGTCAAGTTCAACAATGCCTGGGTCAAAGAAGGGACAGAGTGTCTTGGATGCAAACAGGAAAGTAAGTCATGGTGACTTGTCTGTTAATTGTAACGATGTGTCTGATGTTAAGCATGACATGGTTGATGTTACTGTTTCGCCGTTCAGGGATAATAGGAACATCAAACTCCCTAAATTTGAACCACGGTGTTTCGATGGAAACCCGGCTGATTATTTACAATTTGTAAAGGAGTTTGAGATCATGTTGAGTAGTTTTCTATTAAGTGATGAATTGAAATTGATGTATTTGATGAGGTATTGCACTGGAGATGCTTCAAGAGCTATACAGTGCTGTAAGCTCATGCCCCCTAATGAGGGATACGCTGAGGCTATGAGCATATTACGTCAAAGGTTTGGAAGACCTTCAATGATTGTAAGGAACGTATACGAAGCTGTCAAAGGTAACGGCAGTCAACTTCAAGATGACTCCAAGGCACTTACTGAGTTTTTAGATAATCTTATGACTTATAAGAATACCTTGATTTCTATGAATTGCATGAGTGACCTCAACTCGAGCTCAGTCCTAGAGGTAATTGCAAGACGCCTACCTACTCGACTGCAAAGGAAGTGGGTGAAGATAAGCTCCCGTATGGAGGATGAGGGTATCGAGCCAACGTTTGATGATATCCTGAAACTAGTAAAAGATAGTGTCAATCAATCTATGAGCAAGTTCGCCAGTCTATTACATCTCACCCCTAGAATAGAGCAGTCTGAGGGTAAAACGCAATCATTGATGACGAATAGGCCTCAGAGAGGTGGATATCGAGAAAGCTCCATGATGTCTAGTAATGCATATAGACCTAGTGAGTGTAACAGGTTTCGTAGTACATCCTCAACAGATAAGTTGCAAGATGCAAGACAAACACGGTTGTGTTTTACACGTTTGCAAGAGGTGCATACAAAGGTGAACTGTGAACCAGTGAGCAAGTTCAGTGATAAGCTAAATGTAAACTCCAGGTCTGACTCCGAATTGTGTGACGATAACGGTGTTGTGAAGAAGTCTGTAGTTGCAACTGGTAAGCCATTGTTGAATAGTATGCCACAGAAGAGAGTTACAGCCTCAGAGTCCAGTTCTGACTCCACAAGTTTACAAAGTATTACTAGTCAGAGTGAAGATATAAAACCTTTAATGATTTGTGAGGAGGAACCAAAATTGTCTACTTCTGTTATTAAAGAGTTTGAAATTGATGAAGTCGACCAGATAGATGATGGTAAATTGAATATTCGTGATAATGATCATGATACTTCACATTTGTCTTTGGTTGATCATGATGAGATGAGGGGAATGCCTACTACTGCTAAGTTAATTAAAGGTTCTGTACAACCAAAACGTGAAGTAGAAATAAATGCAGATGCAGTTGCAGAAGGCATACATACTTGTGAGACCGTCAGTGTGATTGATCAGCATGTAGCCCACCTATCATCAGATGCTATTGCTAAACCTGAGCTGATAGTAAAAGACAGCAGTGGTGGTGGTCTTGCATGTAGACAAATTTCTGAAAGCCGAGCAACAACAGCTTTTGATCCACCGCTAACTTCATCAACTGATATCAATCAGTCGTCGTTGGTGCTGTCATCCACAATGAAAAGGACGCCCATCAACTCAAGTATCTTGTGCAATGACTTTGCTAGTATCAGTTCGTTTGAAAGGACGAATACCAATGGTCAGTTTAGTGAGGATAAGCCAAGTGTAAACGAGAGAGTAATTGTTAAATTGACTTGCATGAATAAAGGCATTTCTAGTTTCAAGTTACTATTTGAATGCTATTATCTTTGGTGTAAATTACTCTGTTTCTACACTTGGTTGATGAGATATGCCGTGTGTTTGTTCGTCATCTATGTTCTACGATAAAATGACATGGGCGTGTTACCGTTCAGATTTGAGGATATAGCTGATAGAAGGAAATCAGCAAATGAACTCTGCGACGATTTTCCAACCTAGGGCGTCAACCTGAGAAGGGTTGTAGGCGTACTGCTGTAAGTCCTACAATTCTTCAAAGGGTAGCGCATCAATGAGCAGTCCAATGTGCTTGGTGTGTGATTTTGTACATATGTTCATATTGTATATACTGAATTGATATCATCTGTCATCTAGCTGTTAGTAATTCTGATTGTGTCCGGCTATTCCACAACTTACATTCGTCAACGTGAGAAGGGTTGTAGGCGTACTGCTGTAAGTCCTGCGATTCTTCAAAGGAATTCCATCAAAACATGATCCGCGAGTCTGTGTGTACAGTTTGTATATATGTGTGGTGTGTCATATCAATTGGTGTTTTTTCGATTCATTGTGTTTACTTGTTGTTTTCGTATCTTGTTGTTATTGCGTAATTTTGTTAAAATTTTCGTCGTGATTACTTCTGAAGTTGTTTCGAGTCTTCTACATCCATGAATGAATTGATTGATGTGAGAGACTGCAGATGGGTCGTATACGCCGGGGAGGCTAGGCTATTGCTGAGAATGAAATGCATACGGAGATAATTGTTAGCTGCGGTCCGACACGCCGGGGAGAAAGAGTGTAAACGACTGAGGCTCGCATGCGTCACCGCTACTAGAACTGAGGCAGAATGAGTGACAAGCGATTGCAGTGGTAATTGATAGTGAGTAGATATGAGGATGAGCGTAGAGTATTGTGAGGTGGTGCTATGGTCACGTTGCATTCTGCAAGAGTCATTCTAGCAAGTGAAGACTGTGTTGCAAGATGTCAAGACGAGGTCTCTGTCTGGAGGCGCAGGTCGTCATTGATGTGTGAGATTTTGCTGTGGGTATGCTTGTGGTGTGTTGGCTTTTCTGTTTGTTTTCCGTTTCAGCTCTGTCCGAGTGACCCAGGTTCTCGCAATGGCATCCAAGTCGACGTGTATTGGTCGTGAAGGAAAAAAGGGATGGATCCCATTTTTGCCGGGGAGTGTCAATGTAGTTGAAGATTGAACGATCAATTCATGGTTGTTTGCTCAAAACCAACTTCCCCAATTTTCGCGGAGGCATCAATACGACAGTCATCGTCTCATCGGTCGCTGTTCAGAAGGAAGTCAGCAGCAAACCGTCAGAAGTAATCTTGTGATTTATTATTGTAATATTTGTTCACAGACCTTAATGATAACATTTTTTATATGTTGGTGTTACAATAAAGAATTCTCGAGTAGCCAATCGGTGTTTTGGTTTTCGCGTCCGTTATTACTAAGCGTTTCTGAGAAACTTCAAGGAACAGCGTGGGCCCGAGCGTAGCAAGAGCCGGGCATTGACGGTATACGAGACGTGACTGACAACTTGTATTTTCGACTTTGGAAAGCATAACATCTGATACTGACGTGGTGGGAGCAGAGTATTCACTATTGACATCTTCATATGTAATACAAAAATCTTTATCAGTTTGAAAGGTACAAGAAGGAATCTGAATTAACTGTTTCTCTAACTTAGGAATATTGATTCCAGCCAGCAATTAGACGATCACGTAGTTGAGTATGCAGCTGATCTCCAAAGTTACACTTTGAAGCTTGAATTTGAAGTTAAAGAATGAATTCTCGAATCTCCTGGTTGGGAGCACGAACCAGTTTATTGAATTGAGCCCTCTCTCTGGTCTCAAATGTAGTTACATGAAAGTGATTTATCAGAAGTTCACGAATCTTGACATATGACAGAGCAATGGGTTTATCTGGAAATGACAGAGTCTTTACTAGGCTATACGCATCTAGCCCAATAGCAGTGATGAAATGTGCTGGTATTTTGTCATCCCGAACAATCTTTGAAATGCACCACGCATCGAAGCATTCCAAATAATCAGCAATCTCCCGCGGAGTAGCATTTTTAGGAAACTTTCCCAGGTTAATTAGTTCCATCGCGACGCCAATTTGTAGTAATTATTTGTAGTCGAAGTATTCGTATTTCAAGATGACCAAATTACAAGAATCCAAACAAAACACAGAGAGGGCGGAATTCAGGAATTCGTATTTAACGGAACTATTATGCCATTCATATAAGAAACATATTGACAATCAACAGTAATAATAATATATATTTCTTCCTGTTTATGCAGGAACATACCAATTGTACAGGCATGGATAAGTTATTATATAAATTACACATAATTTGATGTATGATGAATTTACAGTTTGGTTGTTCTCTCTGACATGAGAGTCAGTCGGAACAGTCTGCTATAAAGTCTGTGTAGCACATAAAGAGATATAGAAATATTGTCTTCGCATTAAAAAAAACCCAGACATCAGATGAATGTAATACGGATATCTGGGAAAAAAAGCTTGAAGTCAATTCTCTTATATAACTTTGTTGTGAGCAACACCCTTGGTTTGAAGTTTATTGATGTATTATGTTGAGATCAGTAAGTATTTAAACAATACAGAGACAGAAACTGTCAATAACCACAGTCTAGTCCTTTCCTTGGTGCAGACTGAATTCTGCCAGTCAGGTTATCAATGTGGCCACCATTCAATGTAGCTCACGGTGTATATTGATTTGGTGATATTAGATAGTGGTAACGTCTCTGACTGCAGCACTGGGTGACGCGGGTTCGACTCGTGACACGTAGCTCAGCCGCCCGCAAACTCACAATCGAAAATCATTCCAAATCTCATTGGCCAGTCAAGTTTCTTGGAGTTCCAATAGGGATTCGTGATCCACGTTCACCAAGTTGTGTGTAGTGACAAATATTAGCCGATGAAATTGGATGGCAGTGGCGTTAAAAATCGTGAATTGATAGAAGCCAGAATTTCTGGACCATTATTGGATATCGTCTCAGTGGTTGAATGATCGAAGTTCTCGTCTCGTAACTTGATTTGCCCCTGGATTTGATTACAGAAAATTCCCAATAGGACAAGGAGAAAATGAAACCAAGTGATTCGCGGAAGGAACTAATGTTTGTGATGGTAACCATAGTTAAACATCAAGCGATAACCGAAATTTGTGTCATTAGTGAGATGTGCATCGATGGTTCAGCAGTAGGAAGCTGGCCGATAATGCACGTGGTCCAGAGTTCGAGTCCCGGCTGGTGCATACCCTTACCTCTCTTACCCGGCTAAAATACCGACAAAGAGGGAAGATTAGGAGAGAGGTTAGCAACTCCATCCCGTAGAAACACCGCTGCTACTGAGACCTCATGGCCAAACCTGGAAGACCCATGTTCCACTTGGAACTCAAAGGAAGAAAAGAAAAACTAGTGAGATAGTTCATGGAATGTACATACCTAGGAAGGGGTTGTGTAGAATTAATAAGATCAGAAAGAAAATAGAGGACTACGCCACAAGGAGACAGTTTTGAGAACACAGTATTGCAAAGAGCGTTATGCTGCAGTGAATAAGCAAAGAGTGACCAGTGAGATTATATCGGAAATTATTCTTTATGAAAATAGTAGCAATAATAATCTCAATCAAAATAATGACGGATGGACATACAGTTTAAATGAACAAAACGAAGAGCGAATAGGGCTAAGGTAAAGATGGGGACAAAGGAAGGTGTAGTGGCCATAATCTGATCATTATTATTTATTATTATATCCTTTAATTCCTAAAGGAACATAGGGCTTCACCTGCGCATCTCCATTGCCTTCTGTTTTCTGCCAACTTTATCACCCCGCTCCAAGTCTGCCCACATGCTTTCACCTCCGCTTGACATGACCTCCTCCAAGTCACCCTCACACTGACGACCGACTCGCCACTTCCCTTTCGGGTTCCACTCGAGCGATGGCTTGTCTAGTGATATCACTTGATGGTCTCCTCAGCGTATGGCCAATCCACCTAACTTCATTTCTTCCTGCCTATTTGTTTCACTATCGGTTCCTGGTTGGTTCGCTCATTGCCAGAGAACTCTGTCGCTGATCTTTTCTGGCCGGCCATCTGATCTTGAGTATTGAGCGAAGACAACTGTTAATGGAGGTATGAAGTTTGTTTGAGATGCTCTTTATGACGCGCAGTGCAAGTCTCTGATCCGTATAGTGAGTAGCACTGAATTCACATTGGAGTTGAAAATCCGGATCTTATCTCCATCTCAATTCTGAGTGCTGTTGACCTCCACACAGACTTGAGAGTAATGAAAGCCTGTCTTGCTTTTCCGATTCTTGCTTTGATATCGTCGTGACTTCCGTCCGCCTGTAGTTGAAACGATGCTTCCCAAGTGGGTACGTAAAGGAGGTTGTTTGTTTCAGGTTCCTCCCATTTATGCTGGCTGATTGTTGTCTGACGTTGTTTCCTCATCGCCCGTTGTCTGTCTCATTATCCAATCTACTGCAATCAGGAAAATCACTGGCGATAGTAGACAGCCTTGCCTCACTCCCGTCCCCATTTCGAAGGCTTTCGTGAGTTTCCCGTTGTAGATTACTTGGCATGCAGTATTGACGTATAACTGTTGGATGAGATGTATAATTGTCGGTGGCACCCCGTAGTAGTGAAGATGTTGCCAATGATAAAACTTAACTGATCATGATTTATCAAGTGTTATTATCTCCAGTAATGGCGTCATCAAGCCCGCTGTTGTCTCTGGATCCAGTTTCAATGCTTCTGCTGAAATTCCATCTGGTCCTACTGCTTCTCTAGCTTTTAGCATCTTAATTGCATTCAGGACTTCTGATTTCGTCGGAGGGTCGATGTTTACTGGTAGTTCTGCTTCCGTCGTTGGTATTGTTGGGCTCTTTGTAGGTGGCGGTCGATTTAGAAGTCTTTTGAAGTGTTTAGCCCAGTGTTTTCTTCGCTCCACCTCTTTGGTGACTGACTTTCCATTGCCATCCTTTACTGGCTTAATCTGTGTCGAACTTTTGCCTGATAGGTGTTAGTTCTTTGGCAGAGTGTTTTGAGGTCCTCTTTGCCTGCACTGCAGCTTGTTCTGCTTCCCTTGACATGGCTTCATAATATTTTCTTTTGTCTTCCCTGGCACTCTTCTTCACTCTTTTGTTCAGCGTATCGTAGCTTGCATTCAAATCCTGTTTTTTGTTCGTCGGTGCACTGAATGATCTTTTGTTTCACCATCCTTCTCTCTTCTATTAGTTTCCAAGTGTCCGTAGTGAGCCACTGTTTGTCCTGTCTCTTCTTCCTGCCTAGAACTTCCACGCAGGTTTGACTCCACACCGTTTTCAAGTTGTTCCAGTGCTTTTCGACGCCGACCTCTTCGCTAGTGTCGATTTGTGTCTCGCCTTTGTCCCTTATGCTTGCAGTGAAGATGTCCTTCGTATCTTGGTCCTTCAGTTTTTGAGTGTTGAACTTGACTTGTGGCCTATCTGCAGCTCCTGTTTCCCTGAAAGCTTTCAATTTGATTTGGATTGTCCCTTGTACGAGATAGTGGTCTGAGCCAACGTCTGGTCCTCTTCTTACTTTTGTGTCTAGTAGGCTGCGCCTCCACTTCCTTGAGCAGCATTGAGATGAAGTCAATTTGGTTTTTGGTTTGCCCATCTGGTGACACTCATGTGGCCTTGTGGATATCTTTGTGCTTGTATACACTGCCAACAATGACTAGTTCGTTGAAGGCGCAGAAGTTGGAGAAGAGTTCTCCATTTTCATTGATTTCTCCGAGAGCTTCTCTACCCATGATGAGTTCCCTTCCTGTGTTGTCTGGTCCCAGTTTGGCGTTCATGTCTAACATTAGTATTTTCATGTCGCCAGCTGGAGTATTGTCCATTGTTGCCTGTAGTTGTCTGTAGAGTTCTTTTTATTTTTCGAGGTCTGCGTTGTTTGTGGGCGCATAACATTGTATAATTGACACTTTCCTTCCTTTGGAGTTGAATATGGCGGTCATTATCCTGGACGAGATCGCCTCCCATTGCATCAGGGCCTTTGTTGTCGTTGGTGACATCATGATAGCCACGCCATCGGTGCACGTGTGGTTATCTTCTGGGTGACCGGAGTAGATCACTGACTCACCCGTTGACAATTTGGTGAGTCCATTTCCGTTCCACCTGCTTTCACACATTCCCAGTACTTGGATTCCATGTCTTTTCATCTCGTTTGCGATCTGGGCAGCTTTGCCAATCTCGTGGATGGTGTGGACGTTCCATGTCCCCACACAGACTTTTTCTTTTGGCGCAAAGAGACTTATCGTGCTGAAGTTTCTGTAGCAACTTTGTTTACAGGGTGGGTTTGCTAGCCTCACGCCTGAGAAAGGAATTGTTACATTAAGATAAAGTTTAGAGAGAGGCGACCTTGTGTGTTGCTCCCCTTAAAATCGGAAAACAAGGAATACAAGGAATAAAACAACCATAACAACACCAGGAAAATGAAAATAGTTCACAGCAGTTAGGGCGAACAGTGACAACAACGATACAATACAACAACATGCAATACAGTTAAGCACAGTTAACTAAAATGATACCAAAACCATATATTGCTCATACTCTGAGGAATCCATCAAGTGACATCACTATACAAGCCATCGCTCGTGTGGAACCCGAAAGGGAAGTTGCGGGTTGTCGTCAGTGTGGGGGTGACTTGGTGGAGGTCATCTGAAGCGAAGATGAAAGCATGTTGGCAGACTTTGAGCCACGTGAAATCTCTAGCAAAGAACCGAACGCAATGGAGACGAAGGTCTGAGGCCCTATGTTCCCCTAGTATTTAAATGAATTTATAATTTAATAATAAGGATGGGGACTACAATAATTTAACAAAGTCAGATTATGTTGACAAAGGAAGAAGTGGCTGAAAAAACTTCTCCTGTATACAAAAACCTGGTTTTTACATTTCCATGGCCAAAGCTTCAACAGTACACTGACTTGCATACATAACGATTTCGTAGGCTATTTTCCACCTTAGGGATGACTTGAAAGGAAGATACTGTGGAGATCTGTTCCTGCATAAACAGGAAGAAATATATATTATTATTATCTGATGGCTGGTGTGAACCAAATATCCGATGACTGCGTTTCTTATTGCTCCACTTCTACATCTTCGCTGCACGGGATAGCGTTTTCGCTCACTGTCAAACGGCCAATATACGTAGTTTCATTGGGGCAAGGGAACTGGTGACCACATACAGAGTTGGTCAGCCGCAGAATCTTATCCTACAGGTTACTGAATAGTAATTTGCGACTGGAAAACATTAAACTCAACAATACTGTAGAGAATGTCCTTCATAGTGATTAAGTGCTCCTTCTTTTAAGCAACTGTGCACATTTTATACTGAAAGTTTTTTCTTCTTGCTTCGATGAAGACGAGTGAGTGAACATGCTATATGAGCATTATATACTACATCAACATCTATCTACCAGTCAAAATTTATTCAAAATCTTCCTCTTTTTCGAGTTCAGCACGCTCAGAATTGAGGTGAGAAGAGTACGTTAGATAGGTAATTAGAACACATGAAATAAATTATCAGCGTTATACACATTTATCAAGGAAATTCCAAGTGAGGGATAGGACTATCTTAGGTGGGATTCGTTCATCACATTAAGGATATATAGGAATAATTATTATCTACAGTATTCCTCACTGAACATCGGATGCTGACTGTCACTGTTTAAGTTGACTTGTTTGGCTGAAGGCTTACGGTCAAGCATGCACGCCTCTTGGCACGCCGTTGTTTTACGTTCGTTTGTCCGTGCGCAGTCAGCCTCGCACTACGGTTTGGTCTCGAAATATACCTCGTAATTTGAGTGACCAATTGTGTTGTTTTGATATGCCTCTCTGGTCGAAGCGGAACGAATACTATGGAAGTTGAGGGTGTGAAATCTTGCGTTAGTATGTGTCGCACTATCCGTGAACGTCAGCAACCTCATCCTCCAAAAGTCCCAGTTTAGTATGTATTTCAGGTAGTCAGACTCAGATGATACAGTATCGGGTGGCGTCAATCCCTGGAATTTGTGCCTTTTTCCAGATCTGGTTTCTCATTTAATCCGATGCCAGTCAAATGACTTAGGAGGAACTTCTAATCACTGAGCACCCGACGTATTAACCCATATCCCATCCTAATTTCTTCTCACCATGGTTCGAGAACCTTGATGCAGATTATAATGGTAGAAGGCTCTTGTTGCCCTTGTTAATTCTCACAATATATAACTCTGAATCCGACAGAATTCAAGTCGTTGATCACCCTGTGAGAGAATCTAAATTCTACACGTATTTTATTCCACCTCGGTTTAACAACCATCTTGTGGTTGACCTCGTAATTGTATCCTAGAGGGGGAGAAAATGGTTGAAAGGCCAATCCCTAAATCACCCCTGAATATGCCATAATCAAGTCGCCTCTCCTCCTTCAGTATGACGATAGGAAGAGGTTTAAATGCTCCATCCTCATATCATAAGGAAGGTGTGCGATACAATGTGTCAATGTAGTTGGGGATTGAGCGGTCAGTTTGTGGTTGTTTACTAAACCCAAATCCATAATTTTCGCGGGTGTCATCAGTCCGGCAGTCATCGTCTCATCGTTAGCTGTTCGGTGGAAGAAAGAAAACTATCAGAAGTATTATCGGGATTTATTGTCATAACATTTATCCTTAGACCTTGTGTATAACAACCTTATTGTTGGTTACATATTGGCGTAAGAAAAAAGGATTATTGAGTCACCAATCTGTGATCTGGCTTTTGCGCTGGTTATTACAAAATTGTTTTTGAAAGTCTCCGAGGGACAGCGTTAGGTCCAGCGTAGTAAGAGCTGGACATTGACAGATTCTGAGAGTTGGCTGACAGTTTTTTTGAGTGTATTTATGTGTATATACTTCTTCCTGTTTATGCAGGAACATACCAATTGTACAGGCATGGATAAGTTATTATATAAATTACACATAATTTGAGGTATGATGAATTTACAGTTTGGTTGTTCTTTCTGACATTAGAGTCAGTCGGAACAGTCTGCTATATAGTCTGTTTGTTTAGCACATAAAGAGATATAGAAATATTGTCTTCGCATTAAAAATAACCCAGACATCAGATGAATGTAATACGGATATCTGGGAAAAAAAGCTTGAAGTCAATTCTCTTACATAACTTTGTTGTGAACAGCACCCTTGGCTTAGAGTTTATTGATGTATTATGTTGAGATCAGTGATATATTTATTCCATTTTTTCAGTAGACTTATCTTTGTTTTATAACAGGAAAGAAATTTGGTCGTGGATGCGGAAACTAGATGAGGTCATGTTAAGTTGTTTTACTGCATCAAATGGTGCCGAGGTCGATTCCAGAATTCTCCATTTGCTCCATTTGTGTCTGCATGGCGGACTGTATTCGTAAGTTCAGAAAAATGTTGAAAACTGTTTGAAAACCAGTTGCTTCTTCATTTCAGATCATGAATACTCATTTACAGCATGTTCGCCAGCGTCTTCAAATGGTAGAATTGGATCGCTCATGGAATTTGGGTGGTTATGAGATAGATGGTTTGGAATTAATCCTCATTTCAGTTTAGATGCAGGGTTGTTCGACCTCGACCAGAAGATGAATAGGAGTAGCAGAGTACCAAAAAGGAAAAGTATGTAAACATTAAAAGGACATTAATGCATATATAATAATAATAAATAATAATTTTTCCTTCACGTTCCCAGTGGAACATAGGGCTCCAAGCTAGTGGCTTGAAGTTTCTGTAGCAGTGTTTAATTTTTACAGGATGGAGTTGCTAGCCTCATGCCCAACCTTTCCTCTTTACCAGCATTATTTCTGGCTCAGTGAGGTGAAGGAGTGCGCCGGCCGGGGATCGAACCCCGGACCATATGCATGGTCGGCGAGCGTCCTAACCGCTATACCACCGACGCACAAATATAAATGATTGTTAATTGTACAGTACATTAGTAAAAAGTTATATTTTACGAGTTGATCACGGATTGATATCAGTTAGAGAACCATTGAAAACCAGGGAGTACTGGACAGCTGCTGTTTCATCCTAGTTTGGGAATCATCGCCAGTACGCACCCACTGAGATTCGAACCCAGGACCTTCCGGTTACAAGGCAAGCTCGTATACCATTCAGCCACTGGGACCCGATTCAATGGCTCGTGAATTCTAACTTCTACCAATTCGTGATTTAGCGCGACCCCAACCATTGTCGTTGGTGGGACATCCATCCACACACGTGACATCTAATTGGATCTCACTGGTCACGACTTCTCACTAGAACTCAGGAAACTCCAACCTGTAGCAAGTCACTAGAGAGCATCAGATTAACTTTCTAGAGTTTTGGTTTGTAAGGATTAGTTATGTTTTACGAGGTTGGAGTTTCCTGAGTTCTAGTGAGAAGTCGTGACCAGTGAGGTCCAATTAGATGTCACGTGTGTGGATGGATGTCCCACCAACGACAATGGTTGGGGTCGCGCTAAATCACGAATTGGTAGAAGTTAGAATTCACGAGCCATTGAATCGGGTCCCAGTGGCTGAATGGTATACGAGCTTGCCTTGTAACCGGAAGGTCCTGGGTTCGAATCCCAGTGGGTGCGTACTGGCGATGATTCCCAAACTAGGATGAAACAGCAGCTGTCCAGTACTCCCTGGTTTTCAATGGTTCTCTAACTGATATCAATCCGTGATCAACTCGTAAAACATAACTAATCCTTACAAACCAAAATTATAAAAAGTTATATGTATTTTAGTTGTCTTTTCACGAATATATGCGAAGTCTTAGAGTTTATTTAGTGTCATGATGTGTATTAATGAGTCTGAGCGTCTTAATGTTCTAATGACTGATGCGTTTTGGAAGTAAGTAATGGGTTTTGTTAGGGATAGTCTTTGGGATAAAACAGTTTATATAGCAAGCGTTTGAAGGTTACAATAAAGTGACGCGTCCTATTTCTAAGGGTAAACTATTCCTGTATGTTCCGTACTCAGTCTTTATGCATCCATGCTGCTAGTTTATTTATAGTTTTTAGATTGCTAAGGGTGTTGAAGTGCGTTTCTTAGGTGCTGTAGTAGATTAGTAGTTGATTCGTTCTAGGAGTAAATAGTTTATTGATATAATCAGTAGAGTGAAACAGTCTGTATAGAGAGCGTTTGAAGCTTGTAACCGAAGAGCAAGTTCTGACATCTAGGGGAAGGCTATTCCATATTTTAGAATACATGACTGTGAAGAAGGTTTCACGGAGTGTTGACTCAAAAGAGTGAGTTGCCACTGTGGAGGTTTGGTTACGCAGATCGTAAGAACCTTCCTGTGCGAATTGTATGTCCCTGTTACCTGAGAATGATATTTTGTGAAGGACCTTAAAGAAGAATATTAGGTTTATAATAAGTCGCCTTGTCCAAAGTGGGTCAAGTTTTAGGATCATGCACCGTGAGGTGTAGTCTTTCTTACAATCATAGCCAAGTAGTTTTGAGGTAAAATATCGTTGGATACTTTCCATCCTTAGCTTATCACGTGTGCGAGTGCTGCTTATAATAAATGGACAGTATTCTAGTAGTGGTCTGACGCATGTTTTGTACAAAATTAGCTTGGCTTCATTGTCGTGAAAGTTCTTGAGTATTCATCCTAAGAGCATCCTCGATTTTCTAGTCTGTGCTGCTACTTGCTCAGAGAATGTCAGGTCACTAGAGTACCTAAGGCCTAGGTCAACGACACTTCGGAGTCTTGTTAGGTTAGCAGATTGGAGCGTTAATTTCAGGTCAATTGAGGGTGCGCCAAAGCAGATCCAGCCACATTTGTTCAGATTGAATTGGAGATTCCATAGGGACGACCAAGCAGTCATTTTATCTAATTCCTTCTGCGCTACATTCTCGAAGTTCCCTAAGTCATCACGTTGGAATTTATAGGTTACTTTCAGGTCATCTGCAAAGATGAATGGTTTCCCGTGCGTGAAGCAAGCACATATGTCATTGATGTACAGCGTAAATAGTAGGGGTCCAATGACACTACCTTGTACTACACCAGAAGTGATAAGGCTAGGTTTGGAGGTTGCAGACCCGAGTTTAACTATTTGGGACCTATTATTAAGGAATGATTTAAGCCAGCCTAATAATGGGTCACGTATTCCTAAGGAGTTCAGCTTATTTGTTAGCAGTATATGGTCAACACGGTCAAATGCCTTAGAAATGTCAAAGTAGATGACGAGTACTAGTTGCCGTCTGTCACGACTGCTGCTTACAAAATTGAAGAAGTCTAGGTGACATGTTAAGCATGATCTGGATTTCAGGAATCCATGTTGGTTTGGACTTATAATATTGCGGCTAAGCATATGTTTGATTAGGTTATCTTCGACCAGTCTCTCCATGATTCTAGATGCTATAGGTGTGATATTGATCGGCCGGTAGTTACTGACTTCAGTTTTCGAGCCAGATTTGTGTTTAGGCATAATGAATGTTGTCTTCCATATGTCAGGGTAAGTTTGAGTTTCTAGGGACATTGTGAATATTTTAAGCAGCAGTAGAGGAATGTCAGGGCCAACATATTTATAGAAGTAAGATGATATACCGTCGGTACCGAAACCTTTTGAACTTTTGAGGGTTCTTATAGTTTGGTTAATATTAGCATAAGTGAATTTTACAGTACTAATTTGGTTTGGTGTGAGTGGAGATGGTGTTTGTGCCATATTATTAATAGGGTGTATATCGAGTAGCTGGACTGAGGGCTTAAGGTAGTTACCTGCAAACGTTTTGTTGAATAGTTCACATATGTCTGTAGAGTTAGTGCATAGCCTACCTTTGTCTATGAGGAGAGAAATGCTGTGATTTTTGCGATTCATTCGCTTCCTTAAGATTTCTGTGAGTGCATACACTCTAGCAGGACTGGCTACTGCGATGCGTTCTTCGTTTCTCATACGGAAATCTCGAGCTTTTGTTTTGTGGTCGCTCCCTGGAAACTCAGAACCTACTAGCGTTGAAAGGGGGCTTATATTGTGGCAGAAGATTAAGTCTAGTACGTTGTTACCTCTTGTGGGAGTGGTGACAGTTTGTTTCCAGCCAAGTATATCCAGTGTGCCTAAGAACTTATCAAATTTAGTTGGGCCTGTGGGTATATCCCAGTTGATTTCAGGTAAGTTAAAGTCCCCACATAGGATCTTATGGTCGTATTGTAAGTCGGATAATTGCTCCAGAGTATTAATAAGTTGGGTCTCGTAATTACTAAAGGTGCCAGGTGCTCTGTAGGTGCATCCAATTAATGCTGTTACGTTATTTAAGTGTACATTAACCCATAGAGTCTCAGGCATGTTAAGTGTACTACTTTCTAGCTGTGATACAGTAAGTGCATTCAGAAAGTACATGAGACAACCCCCTCCCTTACCACCTTCCCTGTCACACCGAAAGTGTGTGTAGTTATCTAAGCTTATTTCTTCATCCAAGATGTTCGAATGACACCAAGATTCAGTGATGACAATTACAGGGGGTTTGTATATTACTGTGAGTGCTCTGAGCATCGGCAATTTATTTAGAACAGATCTAGCATTTATGAGGATTAGGTAAAGATGAGAGTTGAAGTAGCATTTGAAGTATTTAAGTTCGTTAGTCAGCCCCGAATATGGTTCAGCACCCAGTAGTTCTGCTTGACGATCCTATGTTAAGAGGAGTTTCAGCATCATGCTCACCTATGTCTATCGAGTTGGTGTGTGCTGTTTTCGGTGAGAATTAGGAGTTGGAGTACTGGATTTGCTATAGACTAAGGAATTTTTATTTTTAGTCAGGTTACAGAAGTGGGTAGGGTTCTTTATTTGACCTATACTTGTGCAAGTGTCAAGTGTGTAATGGATACGGGTGCACTAGACCGTTCCTGTTTTCATGCAAGGAGGGAGCCAGCACTAGTGGTTTAGGAGTGTTAACATCCCTACCAGCTGTTTTTTCAACGCTGACAGGGACGCGGGGGATAAAAAATGATTGGATCCTTTTGATGACCATGGCTTATTATTCCACCTATTGTTTGATGCTAGTTGTGTCCTTGTGTGGGTTTCATGTGTACTGCATTGTGGGTTAGTTCCCAGCAGACTTGTACCATATATCCGGTCAAAATTTGTTTGTGTGCCATACTCTGAAGACCCTAAGTTGTTGA
This sequence comes from Trichobilharzia regenti, assembly GCA_944472135.2. Classification (NCBI taxonomy): domain Eukaryota; kingdom Metazoa; phylum Platyhelminthes; class Trematoda; order Strigeidida; family Schistosomatidae; genus Trichobilharzia; species Trichobilharzia regenti. Next base: position 66,512,510 of record OX235267.1, read on the forward strand.
TAGCCGAGTTCTGACTATTACCACTTGTACTATTGAGGGTGACATTGTTGTGACATTGGATATCAGTGTGTGCCATGGTGCGATTTAGCACGTTGTGGGTGCTAGTACTATTGACCGTGGGAAGTGTGGGTTTATTTAAGCTGCCACTGTTTTTGTTTGTATGGTTTAGGGGCATATTTTCCTTACCTTTAGCAATGAAGTTATGGCTAGGAGAGACAAAGTGGAATTTCGGGGGTTTTGACTTTTTTTCTGGGGTTATTTAGTGGCATTTTAGATTCTGCGGTGATGGGTGGTGTGGTTTGTTATTTATTTGGTTACAGTCTAGTGGCCTTTCAGCTGGTGTTGCACTCTGATGGGATAATTCTGTGTGTTTTGAGAGGGGTGATGCGGTGGGGTCTACTGTATCTTTCACAGGGTTGGGAATAATGGCTGCTTGCAATGTCCTATTACCTATTTCACAATTAGTCTTAGTGAGATAGTTGTATGCGCGCCTCTCTATGACTGTTTTGTCCACCCCGACCTTTATATGTTTGTAGTTTCTGGCTTGCGATAGGGTGTGTTGGGAGTGGATGAATTTTCTGGTCTCTGCCGGTGTTTCGAACTGAAAACGAATAGGACAACACTTCTCATGTTGACTCTTCTTCAGCCTATAGCACTTAGTCTTGGAGTTAGGCATTTTCGCTTCACTAAGTAAGATGCGCTGTACCTTTTTTAGTGCCTCATTGTCCGGAACGTTGTAGACAATAGCACTCAGTTTTGCGTCGAGTCGTTTTGTTACTTCTGTGGTAACAAAATTAATGAGGTTATCTACCTTAGTTACCGATTCTGTGTCAAGCTTGTTAAGGTTTACAGTTTTCATGAGGATAGTTAGAGGTGTCAATTCACAGACCTGCGATCTGATATCGCTGATCTGATCTGATAATTTGGATATCTCGGTATCGGTTTCGATGTTTCCAGCATTTACTGACTTGCTGTTTTTTATTTCCCTTAACTCAGCCTTAAGTTCACCTATAGACAACTTTAGAAGTTCTATTTCTGAAGATAGTACTGAAGAAGAGCTTGATGGCTGGAGTTTCTCCATAAGCACATAAGGTGAAGGGAGGGGTTCTGTATGAGCAGAGGAGTAGTGCTAATACTAGCTGTCAGTACAGTTTTATCCTCAGTTCCAGCTCGACGCTTACGGCATACAAGTGAGTTATGTGACTCATTATAGCCGTTTGTAGGGGGTGTGTTGCTTGATGTAGCAATCAAGGACGTTAAATTAGACACCAGTTTTACAGGGGAATGGATCGTCGCTTTTTACTTTGATTAACCATAACTATTGGAAATAAAGTTAGTGGTTACAAGAATGGAAGTGTATAGTACTTGTGCAAGTATTACAACAAGATAAATTTTATGTAACGAATCACGTAAAAATGTAACGCAAACGTTGAACGTACCGCGATATATATGCTGCTGGTAATTCATTGTTGAATGGGGTGTCACAGACGACACCGCAGTTTGTGTAGAAGAAGAGATTTACAGTCTCAGAATCCACTTCTGACTCCACAAGTCTACAAGGTATTACTAGTCATATTAAAGGTAAGGAACCTGTAAGGATTATGAAGAAGAACACAAGTCATCTACTGCTGTTATTAAAGCTTTTAAAAATGACGGAATCGGTCATACGAACGGCGGTAAAGTAGATATATTTGACAATGATCATGATAGTGCACATCTGTCTTTGACCGATCATGACGAGATGAACGGAATGCCTACTACTACTGAGTTGAACAAAGGTTCCGTACAACTTGAACGTGAAGCAGAATTAAGAAAAGATGAGGTGGTAGAAGGTATGGATACTTGTGAGACCGTCAGTGTAAGTGAGCAAACTATAGCCCACCTATCATCAGATGCTGGTGGTTAACCGGAGCTAATACTTAACGACAGCAGTGGTGGCAATCTTGCAGTTAGACAATCTTCTAAAGTTCGAAAAGCAATAGTTTTTGATGCACCGCTTAGTTCCTCAACTTGTGTCACTCAATCGTCGTTGGTGTTGTCATCCACAATGAAAGGGATGTCCATGAACTGACGTGTCTTGTGCTGTGACTACGCTAGTATCAGTCCATTGAATGGAGGAGTTTCAATGGTCAGTTTAGTGAGGATAAGCCAACTGTATATGAGACGGTAATTGTTAAACTGACTTGTCCGAATAAAGGAATTTCAAGTTTCAAATTACTATTTGAATTATATTATTTTTCGTTAAATACATTTAATATCCTGCTTACCAGACCTTTCTTATTATATCTGAGTGTAGATATATTTGTCATGATGACTAGGTGCAGACATGACTTATTAATAAGAACTGACGAAGTAATTGGTGGCATATTTTAGTGTAAGCTAAATCTAAATACGATTGCTAAAGCTCAACGAATTCAATAATTCGTCTGGTGTAGACTTTAATTTACGCTACATGTCAACAGCCTTAGTCATATGGATTGACATCACGCTTTAAGTGAAACATTAGTAATGCAATACTTTCGAATACACGTAACCGTATAAGAACTGGAACTCGAATGCAGTGCCTAAGTTATGCCTACTATTGTCCCTAAAGACTTGTATGTGACTATGAAACGTATGCACGTTAGCTAACTAAAATACTTATAATTTAACACGTATGCTGACCGACATCGTTCCTACACAATTACACTTACGTATTGTTAGTAGTGAAAGTCCTAGAGAGCACCGGTCTAGCATGCCGTGCTCACAAAGTGAACACATGAATTGAAAGACAACAAAATTTACATGAAAATTTTATTTTCATTATGATACAAATTTAGTTTATTTACATATTAAGAACACGACTGATTCCTGCGACTACTCCGTCTGCATAAGTATTGGCAAACACTGCTCCAAATTTGTCATTAATTCTGTTCATACCCGCAATGATAATCCTCTTTTTGGTATTGAATGTGTCACTTCGATTTCGAGGGATAACTGCTGACGTACTTTGAGATGCGAACAAGTTGCGTGACCACGTCCATTGATTACAACTTTGCATCACATGGTTAACTACAAAAGGTGGAACAAAAAACGTTGAGATAACTATGAACTGATTATTACATTACATTATACATTAAAAACGTAGTCATAAAAACGCAAATATACCTGTGAAATACGGCTTTCTGAAGTGAACCAAAAGCAAGTGTCGGCAGGGGTACCGACAGGTCTGAAATGTAAAGCACGTGCAGGTGCAAGCACTCAGATCAACCTGCACTGTATTCCCATTTTCTTTGAAGAATACATAATCAAAGGATTCAAACTCAACAATAGCCCATCGTCGCCATTGGTATTCACGTATTACCTTCCTCGCGGCGTAGGGCGTCAGCAACCGTATAATTGGGATTAAACGTTGTGAACAGGGATACGTGAAGCATCGTGATTGAGCAATATTCGCCTCCTGCTGTATTATTGAAAAACTTCGTTTATGCCATTTATACACCTTTAGCATACTTTTATGCAGACTATCAGATCTTTGCAAAAACCGTTTCATCTGCCTGTGGGAACTCTCGACACGATTATTTGTATCGTTCCCAAAAGTCAGCACGTTATCTCTGAAACAGGCTGCCCACAATTCTCGTCGATGCGTCCAACGACGTCGTAGATATTGACTGACATTAGCATCCAATCTGCTAATAACTCTGAAGTAGAAATTAAATCTGCAAAATGAGAACAATAGAGGCATTACTCTGATCTCCTTTTACACTGCACTAGACGGCATAAATAATTCTTCACAATGGGATTTCTTGTCTACGAATAAAATGTAAAGTATGCTTCGAAAAACTTACTTTCCGACAGAAAGCTCGGCAAACATGGAAAGAACACAAAACAATGTGCGCTTGTCTGTGCGTTAACTTGACGGCTGCTATTTCAGCTTGCGCACAATCCATAATGAAGGATTCTGTTTTGGAGGTGTCTTCCATTATTTGCCGGAAACAGTCTAATATCCAAACTACATCTCGTTTGAATTCTTTTCTAGTCCACGCAAATAAAACTGGTCGTCCACGACCAAAATTATCCGTCACAAGTAGCTGGAACAAAGAATACCTGCACGTTGACTAATGAACTGGTAAACTTACTTCCCCTTATTCGTATTATACGTCGAGTCGATACCAACAACTTCAGGGAACTGTTTATACAATTCCATTTGCCCATAAGTTGCAAAACAAATTCTTGTTAGTGAATTCCTGATCGGTTCATCGGAATAATAATAATAATAATTTATTTTCATATAAACATAAATTTACATGAAAATGCATGCCATTTTTACAGGCACGATCAAGGATGATATAATGTCAAATCTTAAATTGTCTACAAGTTAATAATGTCTCAACAGTTAAATATTTGATATATATATAAATACACATTGTCTGAACTAGGCTGTATAGTTATTGAATTGTACAATTGTCCTCCAGGTTGAGCGGGAAAATCGACTTCGTTTCGTTTTCATCCCGTGGTTGTAGGCATACGATAATCAACCAATATTGAGGTAAGTACAACGTTTACAAGGAATTGGAAGCTTTTTTAGAAAAATTAAAGTGCCGTGGTGTAACATTAAAGTGTAATAGATTAAGTGAGTGAAATATATCATTAATAAACACATTTATATAGAAAACAGAATGGGGAAGTAATTAATCCTTAGGCCGACAACGTTCATTTGCAATGTATAATGAAACCAATATATTTTATACTATCATGCGTTCACTTTTGGCTTTAATACAATTATTTTCAAGCCAGTTGTCTTTATTTCATGTCTTTTTTTCTATTTGGTACACAACCGTACCCTCCAGAGAATAGGAATAGAATAAGTCGAATCAAATTCATAAAGAGCTATAAAATGTTAGGTTTAATGGAATATAATGAGAATCAAGTAAAGACGTTATTAGAAAATAAGTGAGACAAGATATTTTGAAGTGGTATTTAAAGATCTGACAATGGATAGCAAGTTAATTCATAAGATGCCCCATAAATCTGTGCAGATCCCACGTGGTCGCATCTCAACAATAGGCTGAGCGAATGGTATATATTTAAAGGTAGAAGCATTATCTGTCAAGGCGTTCACTATTATCTTTTTCAAGATAAAGATCTAAGCCCTCATAAAAATCAGAAATATCTCGAGCCTTTAATTTGTGTTTTGCTGTTCCTGCAGAATGGGGCGATTCACCTTAGTGACCACCACCATATCTACTGATCAGCTAACGCCACCCTCCCTCCTTTATAATAATACTCCATTAACTTCCCACGGGATTTTAGGAATTCAAAAATGTCACGACGACTCGAAATACCTTAAGTATGTAACAAGTACGTCAACGTTACCTTTATTCACTGCGGCTTTCATATTTTTAACGTCAATGCAAGTTATATCCTTGTTGTACTTCTCCTTAACATGCATTATTATTTCATAGGATGAGTGGGATTGCTGAAGAAGTGGTTCAATATTTTCTTTCTCTTCAACTGTTAGTCGTCTATACCATGGGTCATTCTGCATGTACACCCTGCTGCATGGATGGTTATGCACCATATTGTGGGAAGCAATTATGTATTCACTATAATGCAAATCCACGCGAAATGAAGACGAGCAATTGCAACATTTAGACCTGCAATATTCATGAAGTCATATTACACTTCTTCTTACGACTTGTTTTTCAATTTCAATCCAGGTCTTGTACGATTCACTCCAAAAGTGCATTTAAAACCAACATAAGCGTACTTAAACCTGGCATCCGGTATCGTTTTGCTGCAATTATGAACATAGTGAGTGTAGGATAACTACACTGTTGGCATTAAATGACTTCCTCACTTTTTGAAATTCTGCTAATGACTTCTTAAATTCATCCCAGCTGAAGAAACGCTTTCCAAGTATGTATTCAGCAAAAATTCCACTTAAATTCCACTGTGCGTCGGTGGCACAGTGGTTAGGACTCTCGCCGACCATGCACATGGTCCGGGGTTCGAGCCCACGCCGGCGCACACCTGATATCCATGGTCGGCCTGCGAAATTTGGGCTACCGATATCCATGCTGAATATTCCATACTTGTACCAAAAGTACAGTGTGGAATCAGGCTGTAAATCAAAAAAAAAATTAAATCTGTGCTCCTGTCACTCGAATTGACTACCTGCAACGGGCTAAAATAAAATTATCAATCAGGATCCATCTATGTCACAACTATTCCAAGATAAATCGTAAAAAAACAACATTGAAATACAGGGATGATCGATAACCATCAAGAAAATACCGCACGTATAACCTAAATTACAGAAAAACACAAGAACCCACCGGTTCGTTGACATCGCAAGCAACCAATAGACCAAACAACGAATTGTACGACAAATAATGCCTAGTACATGCACAAACAAAGAAAACAAAGCGTTACAATAGTTTAATACACGTTTACAGTAATCACATATGCTGGCAAACGACGCAAACACAACCACGCAAATACAGCACCCGACAGCACGCACCCAAGGACAATTCAAACTCCAATTGACCGCCACCATTCTAGCCAATGAAAGACGAAAAAAAATTAGTCGCGGAAAATATAACACGAAACCACGTATATACTCACCCTTCATCCCGTGGTTGTAGGCATACGATAACCAACCAATATTGAGGTAAGAACAACGTTTACAAGGGATTGGAAGCTGTTTTAGAAAAGTTAAAGTGCTAGGGTTAATAATTAAAGTGTAATAAATTAAGTAAGTGCAATGTATCATTAATAAATACACTTATATAGGAAACAGAATATGGAAGCAATTAATCCCTAGGCCGACAACGTTCATTTGCAATGTATAATAATACCCATGTACTTCGCACTATCATGATGTCCACTGTTGGCTTTAATACAATTATTTTCAAGCCAGTTGTTTTTATTTCATGCCTTTTTGTCTATTTGGTGCATAACCGTACTCTACAGGGAATAGGAATAGAAAAATTTGTCAATGTAGTTGAAGATTGAACGATCAATTCATGGTTGTTTGCTCAAAATCAACTTCCCCAATTTTCGCGGAGGCATCAATACGACAGTCATCATCTCACCGGTCGCTGTTCAGAAAGAAGTCAGCAGAAAACCGTTAGAAACCTTAATTGTAACAGTGTTTATATGTTGGTGTTATAATAAAGAATCCTCGAGTCGCCAATTGGTGTTTTGGATTTTTCGTCCGTTATTACTAAGCGTTTCTGAGAAACTTCAAGGAACAGCGTGAGCCCGAGTGCAGCAAGAGCTGGGCATTAACGGTTTACGAGACCTGACTGACACAAGTCGAATGAAATTCATAAAGACCTATAATTTGTTAGGTTTAGTGGAATATATTGAGGATCAACTAAAGACGTTATTAGAGAATAAATGAGATAAGACATTGTGAAGTGGTATTCAAAGATCTGACGATGGATAGCAACTTAATTTATAAGATGCCCCATAAATGTGTGCGGAGCCCACCTGGTCGCATCTCAACAACAGACTGAACGAATGGTGTATATTTAAAGGTAGAAGCATGATCTGTCAAGGGCGTTCATCATTATCTTTTTCAAGATAAAGATATAAGCCCTCATAAAAATCAGAAATATCTCGAGCTGTCAAATTGCATATTGCTGTTCCTGCAGAAAGGGGTGATTCACCTTAGTGACCACCACCATATCTACTGATCGGCTAGCACCACCTTCCCTCCTTTTATGATGTTAGGCTCTGAGACTGATTATTATGGCTACCGCAAATATATTGCTTGGTACCAGACATGTTCGTACCCCATATTCCATCTCCCTAGCTTTCTTAATGAGTGCTTCCAATAGGTCTCCACGCACATCTTTATGAACATATTATATATGTGTGCATGCATCCTAATGAACAGATTGCTTTATAATAAGTTAAAAACTTAAAGAGTAAAACGAATAGGTATTGTGAATAGTGGAGCAAGATTTAGCAGAACACTATAGTTAAGGTTCAATGTAGGTAGTATGAACTGAAGGCAAGGTCGGTTGGCAGGACTTAGTGTACTTATATATGGTAAGCATCTGACATTGCAAAGTAAGGTGTCTAGACATATTATAAAAAGATAATTGAGTGTTATAAGGGAAACAAGCGTGGTAAAGCAAGAGAATATTTGCTGCACAAATATTTTAACCATTTTAAGTATTTTAATAACAATCTAATTTAAGAATTGAGCACGCATGATTAATAAGTATTATTATATTAGTATATACATATGTAAAATGTTAAAAGGTGCGGATGCTATTATAATTATTTCCAGTGTTACTTTTACCAACACAACTTAGTGAAAATTATAGAGAATAGAAATCAGTAAATTAGTTAACGTTCGCTGCGTAAGTATTAGAGTCGAGTTATACGTATGTGACTATATTGAAGACTGGACTGGCCTTCAATTTCCGTTCTACCAACAGTTGTGGTCTTTTAGACGAGCTAGGGTGGACATGTTAAAGTGTCTTTCTAGGCTCCGTTTGAACCCATCGGGGTTTTCACAACATCTTATTTCAGGTGGTAGTTGGTTCCAAAGAGTGCAATATTGTATGGTGAAAAAGTTTGCCCTAATGGATTTTCTGTGGGTAGCCACCTTGACAAGGTAGTCGTGGTTTCGCAGCTGATATGATTTAATATTTTCCCACGTTATGGATGAGTTACTGTAGCAATGTTTCCTAATGACTTTGAAGAGTAGAAATAGGTTGCACTTCACTCTCCTTAACCACAGAGGCTCTAATTTCAGACGTACACATCTGCCAACATATTCCACTTGTTGGTCGAACCCTATTATGCGTTTCGTGAGGAATCTCTGGACACTTTCGATTTTTTTTCAGTCTACAGACCTGAGGTTACTAAATAGGAGAGCACAATATTCAAGTTTGGGACGGGTAAATGTCCTATATATAGCTAATCTTGCTTCTTGGGTGTAGAAGTTACGCAGTACAAAGCCAGTAAGTCGTTTACAGTCAGATACAACCTTATTTGCATGATCGGAAAAGGATAAATCTGAGTATGTCATCCCGAGATCTGTGACTGTGTTCAGTTTTGATAGGAGCTTACCGTACATATATAGGCACATTATCGGTTTCCAGCGTCCAAGGTGGGTTATACCGCACTTGTCTGGGTTGAAAGTCAGTTGCCACTTTTCGCTTCAATCGCCTAGATCATTTAAGTCTTGTTGGATCTTGCTTTCGACGCTCATATCACCGTACCCCTAATCATATACTATCTTGAGATCACCTGCAAAAAGGTATGGCTTTCCACACTTGATTACAGAGACTATGTCATTTATAAATAAGAGGAATAGAATAGGGCCAAGAACACTACCTTGTATTACACCACTGGTTATCGGCTTTGAGGAAGACAACTGGTGGTTGATTTTGACTAATTGCTGTCTTTCTGTGAGAAAAGAACTTATCCATTTGAGAAGTTTTCCGGTTATTCCGTAGGATTATAGTTTTGTTAGGAGTCTGATATGTGGGACTTTATCGAAGGCCTTGCTAACGTCGAGAAACAATGTTGTTACCAAACGCCCATTATCAATGCTTTGTGTAATGTAGTCAAAATAATCTAAGTGGCAAGTTGTGCACGACCTTCTACTTAAGAAACCGTATTGGGATGGGGATAGTAGGTCATTTGACAGCAAGTACTGAATGATTTGAGTCCTAACTATCTTTTCCATTACACGTGAAACTACAGACGTGATGTTGATGGGGCGGTAGTTGTTGATATCAGCTATAGGCCCGTATTTATGGTAGTGAATAGATAAGAGGATGTGCGAAGAGTATCATGCGGTACTGCTATGGTCACGTTGCTTTCCGCAAGAGTCATTCTAGTAAGTGGCGATTGTGTTTCAAGATTTCAAGAGGATGCCTTTAACTGGAAAATGTAGGCCATCGTCGATGAGTGTGAGTGTGTTGCGAGTATGCCTGTGGTGTGTTGGTTTTTGTTTGATTTCCATTTCAGCTTTGCCTGTGTGACCCAGGTTCTCGCAATGGGATTCAAGTCAACGTGCAATGCTCGTGATGGAAAAAAGGGATGGATCCGTTCTTTCCCGGGGAGTGTCAATGTAGCTGAATATTGAGCGGTCAGTTCGTGGTTGTTTACTAAACCCAAATCCATAATTTTCGCGGGTGTCATCAATCCGGCAGTCATCGTCTCATCGTCAGCTGTTCGGTGGAAGAAAGAAAACTATCAGAAGTATTATCGGGATTTATTGTCATAACATTTATCCTTAGACCTTGTGTATAACAACCTTATTGTTGGTTACGTATTGGTGTAAGAAAAAAGGACTATCGAGTCACCAATCTGTGATCTGCTTTTCGCGTTGGTTATTACAAATTCATTCTCAAAGTTTCCCAGGGAGTCTTCCATTGAGTCTATGGTTTTGATATCATTTTAGTTAACTGTGCTTAACTGTATTGCATGTTGTTTTATTGTATCGTTGTTGTCACTGTTTGCCCTTACTGCTGTGAACTATTTTCATTTTCCTGGTGTTGTTATGGTTGTTTTATTCCTTGTATTCCTTGTTTTCCGATTTTAAGGGGAGCAACACACAAGGTCGCCTCTCTCTAAACTTTATCTTAATGTAACAATTCCTTTCTCAGGCGTGAGGCTAGCAAACCCACCCTGTAAACAAAGTTGCTACAGAAACTTCAGCACGATAAGTCTCTTTGCGCCAAAAGAAAAAGTCTGTGTGGGGACATGGAACGTCCACACCATCCACGAGATTGGCAAAGCTGCCCAGATCGCAAACGAGATGAAAAGATACGGAATCCAAGTACTGGGAATGTGTGAAGGCAGGTGGAACCGAATGGACTCACCAAATTGTCGACGGGTGAGTCAGTGATCTACTCCGATCACCCAGAAGATAACCACATGTGCACCGATGGCGTGGCTATCATGATGTCACCAACGACAACAAAGGCCCTGATGCAATGGGAGGCGATCTCGTCCAGGATAATGACCGCCATATTCAACTCCAAAGGAAGGAAAGTGTCAATTATACAATGTTATGCGCCCACAAACAACGCAGACCTCGAAAAATAAAAAGAACTCTACAGACAACTACAGGCAACAATGGACAATACTCCAGCTGGCGACATGAAAATACTAATGTTAGACATGAACGCCAAACTGAGACCAGACAACACAGGAAGGGAACTCATCATGGGTAGAGAAGCTCTCGGAGAAATCAATGAAAATGGAGAACTCTTCGCCAACTTCTGCGCCTTCAGCGAACTAATGATTGGTGGCAGCGTATACAAACACAAAGATATCCACAAGGCCACATGAGTGTCACCAGATGGGCAAACCGAAAACCAAATTGACTTCATCTCAATGCTGCTCAAGGAAGTGGAGGCGCAGCCTACTGGACACAAAAGTAAGAAGAGGACCAGACGTTGGCTCAGACCACTATCTCGTACAAGGCACAATCCAAATCAAATTGAAAGCTTTCAGGGAAACAGGAGCTGCAGATAGGCCACAAGTCAAGTTCAACACTCAAAAACTGAAGGACCAAGATACGAAGGACATCTTCACTGCAAGCATAAGGGACAAAGGCGAGACACAAATCGACACTAGCGAAGAGGTCGGCGTCGAAAAGCACTGGAACAACTTGAAAATGGTGTGGAGTCAAACCTGCGTGGAAGTTCTAGGCAGGAAGAAGAGACAGGACAAACAGTGGCTCACTACGGACACTTGGAAACTAATAGAAGAGAGAAGGATGGTGAAACAAAAGATTATCCAGTTCATCGACGAGCAACAAAAACAGGATTTGAATGCAAGCTACGATACGCTGAACAAAAGAGTGAAGAAGAGTGCCAGGGAAGACAAAAGAAAATATTATGAAGCCATGTCAAGGGAAGCAGAACAAGCTGCAGTGCAGGCAAAGGAGACCTCAAAACACTCTACCAAAGAACTAACACCTATCAGGCAAAAGTTCGACACAGATTAAGCCAGTAAAGGATGGCAATGGAAAGTCAGTCACCAAAGAGGTGGAGCGAAGAAAACACTGGGCTAAACACTTCAAAAGACTTCTAAATCGACCGCCACCTACAAAGAGCCCAACAATACCAACGACGGAAGCAGAACTACCAGTAAACATCGACCCTCCGACGAAATCAGAAGTCCTGAATGCAATTAAGATGCTAAAAGCTAGAGAAGCAGTAGGACCAGATGGAATTTCAGCAGAAGCATTGAAACTGGATCCAGAGACAACAGCGGGCTTGATGACGCCATTACTGGAGATAATAACACTTGATAAATCATGATCAGTTAAGTTTTATCATTGGCAACATCTTCACTACTACGGGGTGCCACCGACAATTATACATCTCATCCAACAGTTATACGTCAATACTGCATGCCAAGTAATCTACAACGGGAAACTCATGGAAGCCTTCGAAATGGGGACGGGAGTGAGGCAAGGCTGTCTACTATCGCCAGTGATTTTCCTGATTGCAGTAGATTGGATAATGAGACAGACAACGAGTAATGAGGAAACAGGCAATAAATGGACTCACACAAATACTTGGGGGATCTGTACTTCACCGATTATATATGTCTGATTCCCCACAACCTGGAAGTTATTCAAGTGAAAAGCAACGAGTCGGCAGTGAAAGAAGAAACAAATATAGGACTTCAAGTGAACATGGATAAATCAGAGGTGATTAAGGTTCCAGGTCAGCACCTACAGAAACAACAACAGACAACAATCAGCCAGCATAAATGGGAGGAACCTGAAACAAACAACCTCCTTTACGTACCCACTTGGGAAGCATCGTTTCAACTACAGGCGGACGGAAGTCACGACGATATCAAAGCAAGAATCGGAAAAGCAAGACAGGCTTTCATTACTCTCAAGTCTGTGTGGAGGTCAACAGCACTCAGAATTGAGATGGAGATAAGATCCGGATTTTCAACTCCAATGTGAATTCAGTGCTACTCACTATACGGATCAGAGACTTGCACTGCGCGTCATAAAGAGCATCTCAAACAAACTTCATACCTCCATTAACAGTTGTCTTCGCTCAATACTCAAGATCAGATGGCCGGCCAGAAAAGATCAGCGACAGAGTTCTCTGGCAATGAGCGAACCAACCAGGAACCGATAGTGAAACAAATAGGCAGGAAGAAATGAAGTTAGGTGGATTGGCCATACGCTGAGGAGACCATCAAGTGATATCACTAGACAAGCCATCGCTCGAGTGGAACCCGAAAGGGAAGTGGCGAGTCGGTCGTCAGTGTGAGGGTGACTTGGAGGAGGTCATGTCAAGCGGAGGTGAAAGCATGTGGGCAGACTTGGAGCGGGGTGATAAAGTTGGCAGAAAACAGAAGGCAATGGAGATGCGCAGGTGAAGCCCTATGTTCCTTTAGGAATTAAAGGATATAATAATAAATAATAATGATCAGATTATGGCCACTACACCTTCCTTTGTCCCCATCTTTACCTTAGCCCTATTCGCTCTTCGTTTTGTTCATTTAAACTGTATGTCCATCCGTCATTATTTTGATTGAGATTATTATTGCTACTATTTTCATAAAGAATAATTTCCGATATAATCTCACTGGTCACTCTTTGCTTATTCACTGCAGCATAACGCTCTTTGCAATACTGTGTTCTCAAAACTGTCTCCTTGTGGCGTAGTCCTCTATTTTCTTTCTGATCTTATTAATTCTACACAACCCCTTCCTAGGTATGTACATTCCATGAACTATCTCACTAGTTTTTCTTTTCTTCCTTTGAGTTCCAAGTGGAACATGGGTCTTCCAGGTTTGGCCATGAGGTCTCAGTAGCAGCGGTGTTTCTACGGGATGGAGTTGCTAACCTCTCTCCTAATCTTCCCTCTTTGTCGGTATTTTAGCCGGGTAAGAGAGGTAAGGGTATGCACCAGCCGGGACTCGAACTCTGGACCACGTGCATTATCGGCCAGCTTCCTACTGCTGAACCATCGATGCACATCTCACTAATGACACAAATTTCGGTTATCGCTTGATGTTTAACTATGGTTACCATCACAAACATTAGTTCCTTCCGCGAATCACTTGGTTTCATTTTCTCCTTGTCCTATTGGGAATTTTCTGTAATCAAATCCAGGGGCAAATCAAGTTACGAGACGAGAACTTCGATCATTCAACCACTGAGACGATATCCAATAATGGTCCAGAAATTCTGGCTTCTATCAATTCACGATTTTTAACGCCACTGCCATCCAATTTCATCGGCTAATATTTGTCACTACACACAACTTGGTGAACGTGGATCACGAATCCCTATTGGAACTCCAAGAAACTTGACTGGCCAATGAGATTTGGAATGATTTTCGATTGTGAGTTTGCGGGCGGCTGAGCTACGTGTCACGAGTCGAACCCGCGTCACCCAGTGCTGCAGTCAGAGACGTTACCACTATCTAATATCACCAAATCAATATACACCGTGAGCTACCTTGAATGGTGGCCACATTGATAACCTGACTGACAGAATTCAGTCTGCACCAAGGAAAGGACTAGACACATCACACCAGCTACTGGAGTGCATTAATCAATTGTCTCATTGAAGAAGGAATTTCCTCACTGGCATCAAAGCAAATTGTATTTCCACCTTCACAATAAAAGTAAACGAAAATACGTTAAATTTATAAGAAAGTGAATGAGAAAGCAATAACAACAAGAGATAAGAATGATTAACTATTGGATCTTAGAAGTTAGATCCCCTATAAACTAATTGATACACCTTGGAGTGGGCAGACGTTGGCCCTCCTCTTGAAATGCTTTCAAATAACCATGTGTCGATTGCTTCTACCATGTAATTCCAGTTCTCACCGACCTCACACGTGAGGCAAGTGTTCCTCACAGAAGTGAAAGGCCGAACTCGAACATCCAGTTGAGCGCTTACAACTGGATTGATGAAGATGAGAAAGTCTACCCAGTAGAGCTGGAAAACCCTGATTTCAAACACATGGTGTACAAATAGGCTTCACAGTCCGAAAGGATTGAATGGAGCATGAACCCATTTTTGTCATCGGAAACCAATCAGTTGCAAAGGGCTGATTGCCGATGAAATCTCAGCACGGATACAGAAGGATCGTATCGCATATGCGTAAACGTCTTCTCTGGCATAGACGTGATATCCGACTGTCTACCAAAGAACGTGTGCGTTTGCTGCTCAGCAGTCCGTTCCGTCCTCCTTCATCATGGCTGTGAGTGAGACATGGCCATTGAAAGTGGAAAATATGAAAAGGCTAGAACCCTTTGATCATGGGTGTCGGCATTCTGTCTCCCGTGTTAAGTGGCTTAACAGGGTGTGCAATATTGAGGTTAGGCATCGGTCAATTGTTAGGTAAAGAGGGGAAGTCAATTGAGTAGGCTGTGAAGCAGCTGCACCGATTGAGATGGTTATGGTGTGTGCTACACATGCACGTCTAGTCAGCGTCTTCCTCGACGGGCAATGTTAGACGTTGATATAGGACGGATGAGGTTGGAAAAAGAAGGCTAGTTGTGGCGGTCAAACCAAAATATGGCTTCATCAGTCAATGAAATCCACAACAGTTAGTTTAAGCCAACCGACCACGTAGACAGGCATGGACTGCCTTCCTACTTGTTTGGAGTCTTCGGAATATTAAAAACAAACGAATACTGAATACCACTGGTGATATACCTGAAAATCGTTCTCAATGGCTGGCTCAGATGCATTCACTCTTTGTGATTGATCATAACCAATAAAATTCTACTGTTCTTCCATTTTACTATTCTTTTTGCCTCACCCACACTTCTGTTTGTTATCTCTGTCTCTTTCCAGGATCCAAAAAGGTTCGAATGGATTATGAACAGCTTCTGACGCTTTCCTCTGCGTTGCATTGCGGATCAGACTCCAAATCAAACGCTCGAGGGCAAGGGTGACCTCTCAAGAAAACCGCTTGCTTTGGTCTGGGCCTCCGGTCTGTATTCTAGCCCTCGCACAAAAATGAGACAACAGTTTGTAGTATAGCCGAACAATTGAGGAAATCTGGGGATATTTTCGCTTCCACTACAAAACTCAATAATCTTAAGATAGTCCTGTCCAAAACTTCTAAGCAACGACAAATTGCTCAGAACACCATAGATACGAACACGATTATACCACAAATCATGAATAGCGTCAGTACCGAAGTGTCGACGGACACTAGATCGCAATGTGACACTTGCACTGTAGTAGGTGAACAAACGACACGCGAGGGTCAAGGGAAACCCAGAAGGAGCAGTAACACTGTAATGGGTCTCGAAGTTCGTGAAAACACACCTAGTAAATCTACTTACCATACACATGAAGTAGATGTAGATGCACCTACTACCGATAACCTGCAAATATTGGCAGATCACGCTGCACCCAGGACGAGGTAAGATAATCTCACTGTAAAAGCCGAAAAAAGCCTCCAAAATCCAAGGTCTCTTCATGGGCGTTTATACACCCTTTTGTGACAAGCGGCATGTAAGCCCAAAAAGGAATTATGCAAGCATTACTGCAGGTCCCGTAAAGGAGACGGAACACGTGAGTGGAAGTGCTCCTTGTCGAACTAAGTGTGTTAGACAAACTGTGGACGACAGACTACACGAGGTGAGAATTAACAGCAAAAAAGTCTTTATCCACACAAAATCACACGCTATCAGATGCGCGAGGGGCGCCGAGCTGATTAAACAGCAGACTAAGACCGACGATTTCCGTAATAGTCGAGGTTGTAATATGCCTATGGGCACATATAACCTGAGAACAGGAACCATAATAAATAATGAAAACACATGGGCTACTAGATGGGACACCACTGGGTACCATATAAAAGGAAAAATGTACTCGAACCCTCGTAGTAGATACGTAAAGCTCCATCGACATAACAGGTATAGATTGGCTCACGGTCCTTCTATGTATTCGCACGAAATGAGTCCACAAATGTACAACTACGAAAGACCTGGCACTACCCTAAAAACAACCTAAAAACAGGGTACTTCGGCTCTGTAAATTACAATCTGAACGGTGAAACAGACTAATGCCGAGAAATGATTCCAAATACCCACGTAATGATGCCAGAAACCAATATATGCAACAGCAATATATGCAGCAAACACTAGCCCTCTATCGCAGCACAATTTGTTCAGGGAATAGTAGACACGCTGACAATGTCTCATCTGAGAATCCCTCCGAACATAACACAGGCAACCAGGAGTTAGGGATGGTAACAATAAAACCTACCAACCATCCTCCCAACAACCATGGTTTTCTGAAAATTATGCTCTTGAATGCTCAATCTCTCCTTAACACAATAACTTCGCTTCGCAGCTTGGTATGCATTGAATGGCCAACACTGATCCTGGTAGCTGAAACTTGCCTAACTAATGATATACCTGACACAAAGCTAGTTGATAACTATGACATCCACAGGAATGATAGAGTGGACAATAGAGGAGGTGGGTGTCAAATATATGCTTCTAAATCTACTGACTTCGATACGTTTACGGACCTAACTATCGACAAACTCCCAGAATCTAATCCACACAAATGAAATTAAAATTCTAGTGGGATGTATATACAGAGCCCCTGACAGCCCTAAAACGACTGATACGGTTATCGGAGGAGTACTAGAGCATGTACTTACGCTGGGATTCGAGTATAAACTAGTTTGTAGAGATGTCAACCTCCCTGGAGTGAACTGGGACACCTGTGCTGTACCTTGGACCTACAAGCAGCTCCTATAAGCCATATACGTAGGATGATGGAAGCAGTGCGGACGCCTCCCAACACCACAATATTCTCGACTTGGTCCTCCACCATAAAATAGGGCCGATCTCGATAGAGGTGGGGGATAAACTTGACAACAGTGATCATAACATACTGTATTGCATCCTAACTCCTTAACTAACAACTAAACACACACCTAAAATCTCCCCGGTTTACTATGAATATAGCGAGTATATAAATGCCGACTGGGAATTCCAACCAGCGCTCCTGTGAAGCAGTGACTGTATGAATACTTTACCAATAACAACTTAGAAGCATCACTTAATACCTTCTACAAGACAATCAGTTCGGTAAGAAACACAATCGCACCCCTGAAATCTGTCCCAAAGACACCAACTCTATTCATAGGCCGCAAAACGCAATTAAAACCAAGGAAACTGAAAAGAAAATTTTATTTATTTAAGGAATTTAGGGAATTACGCCAGGTACATGAAACATTTAAAAATCTTGAAGAGAGACATAAAATGAAGGCAAAACTCGAGGAAAATAAAGCCCTAGGAGGCACCTCTAAAATTCAGGAACTCTGCGACATCTTGCAAAAACGACTGAAGAAGGAAAATAAATATAAATAAATAAATTTATTCTCATAGTACAGTACATGAGGGACGCCAGTTTACAGGCATCATCAAATCGTTACAGAAATAGAACCATATTATTCAGTCACATTTTACAATCGATAGCAAAATATGTTTAACATGTACGCTGGAGATTATACGTACACTTGATAAATGTTAATTCCAGTAGTATAGAACATCCTTTTCACTTATGTACAATCATTTCTGTGCATAGTTGGAAAAATCTGCTAGATTGTCAGTGAGTGCAACACATCAGGAAATACAGAAGTATTGTCTTCGCATTAACAAAAAACCAGGTCTTTGGTGGATGGGTTATAAGTGCCTGGAAAAAATAAAGCTTGTAGACAATTTTCGTACATTACTTTCTTGTGTGCAGAGTCCTTGAATTATGGTTCATTGATATGTTATTTTGAAATGATTATGTTTATCTCATTTGATCTGCAATGTCATTGTTGGGAGTAAAATACATAAGCTTTAGACGCATTAATTAATGAATTTCTACTGCTTGTGAGTATTTTCTTGGCGTGAGGAAGGTTTTCGAATTTCAGCTGTTCCGACAGGAGTTGTGAATATTAACTGCTCAGCAGCATTATGGATATAAGTTCCTCGCATTATCTTAGGAATGTTGGGTTGTAGTTGGTGAGGCATATATGATGCCCGACGAGAGTACATCTGTCCATGTGATGTTGTGGTGAGTTATATCTTTTTCATGTTGTCGGTTTATGTCCATTTTATTCCACTTATTGTGTTGGGTAGAAGTTTTAAAAACGAAACTTCTTGTCTGTTTGAGGGTAAGTATCTTAATCGTTAATGTTTTATCTAAAATTATAAATATAGGCAAAAACAACAGGTGTAGTATTTGAGCTTATACACTAAATGGACCTATAATTTCGGAGGCTCTCAGATAGGAACTAGGACTACTGTCGTTTGCAAACTCTTGTAGTTTGTAGTTAAGCACCTTTTTGAATGAGGCCAATGTACTTGCTTGACGCATTTCCATTGGTAGTTTATTCCATATCTGTGCATACCTAATCGAGTAAAACTTTCACTTGGTGGCTGTTTTACAATGTTCAATAGCAACTGTACCCTTAGTGTGTCTTAGTTTGTAGCCATTGTCACCTGAAAGTCGAGTGCCATTAGTAGAGGTAAAAACTAAGTGGTTTAGAAGCTTATAGTAAAATGTTAAGTTTAGTCTCAGGCGTCTTCGCCATAGTGTTTGTAGTCCTAGGGTATCACGTCCAGTGGCGTAGTTCACACTATTTTCGGTTCCGAGTAATTTTGAGGTAAAGTACCTCTGCACTCCCTCGACTTTCAATTTGTCCTCTATGCGTATACTACTATACATGAATGATCAGCAATCAAATAAAGGACGCACAAAAACCTTGTAGGCTGTAGACAACAATGTTAGCCACATGGAACATGGCTAATTTAATTCTCATTATAGCCTGCAAAAATAACTACAAGTTAGGTGAAATCAAATTTAATATGCAAAATATAGCATCAGTGGTAAGGACAATAAAAGATGAAATACCACCTGTCATATACAAAAACGGTGGTATGGATTATAAACATTATTACTTAGAATATTTACCGAATTGTATTTCCTCTGATTTCATATTCGACAACCTCCGTATACCTGAAAAAATAAAGCACAAGTAAGGACTAGCACAAAATGAAGTTATAGAAGATAATTCTACGTACTAGCATACACTGTGAATACAATGATTCTGTTAATACTAAGTAATATCTCATGCAAAAAGGGTATTTGTAGTCCGCAGCTGGTTTTTATATTGACACGGTATGCATAAACAGACCTCATATTATTATTATTGTATCCTTTAGTTCCTAGAGGAACATAGGGCTTCAGCTGCGCACCTCCATTGCCTTCGGTTTTCTGACAACTTTTTCACCCTGCTCCAGGTATGTCAACATGCTTTCATCTCCTCCTCGCATGATCTCCTCCAAGTCACCCTTGGACGACCAACTCGCCGCCTCCCTTTCGGGTTCCACTCGAGGGCTTGTCTAGTGATGTCACTTGATGGTTTCCTCAGCGTATGGCCAATCCATCTCCATTTCTTTCTGCCTATTTGTTTCACAATCGGTTCCTGATTGGTTCGCTCCCAGAGATCCCTGTTGCGGATCTTTTCTGGCCATCTGATCTTGAGTATTGAGCGGAGACAGCTGTTAATGAAGGTTTGGAGTTTGTTTGAGATGCTCTTTATGACTCTCCAAGTCTCTGATCCGTATAGTAGCACTGACTTCACATTAGAGGTGAAAATCCGGATCTTATTTTTGATGCTGAGTGCTGTTGACCTCCACACAGATTTGAGAGTAATGAAAGCTTGTCTTGCTTTTCCGATTCTGGCTTTGATGTCCTCGTCAGTTCCGCCTGTAGTTGAGACGATGCTTCCCAGGTAGGTGAAGGAGGCTGTTTCTTTCAGGTTCCTCCCATTTATGCTGGCTGATTGTTGTCTGTTGTTGTTGTTGCTGTTGATGTTGGCTAGGAATCTTCATCATCTCTGTTTTTTCTATGTTCACGTGAAGTCCTATCTTTGATGCTTCTTCTGCCAACTTGTTACTTTTCACTTGCATATCTTCCAGTTTATGGGAAATCAGACATATATCATCGGCTAAATCCAGATCCTCCAAGTCTTTGGTGTCAGTCCATTTTATGCCTGTTCCCTCGTTGGTTGCCGTTGTCTGTCATAAGTTTTCCAGCATTGGAGGATTATACGCGAATTTCAAGACAATCTCTGAAGCACCCATGCTGTTGAGGTGTCATTCTTTCATCAAGCTTACTTGCAGATCAACTTCATACTAAATACGTTGTCAGCCACGTCTCGTAAACCGTTAACGCCCAGCTCTTGCTGCACTCGGGCTCACGCCGTTCCTTGAAGTTTCTCAGAAACGCTTAGTAATAACGGACGAAAAAACCAAAACACCAATTGGCGACTCGAGGATTCTTTATTGTAACACCAACATATAAACAATGTTACAACTGTGAACAAATATTACAATAATGAATCACAATATTACTTCTGACAGTTGTCTCCTGACTTCTTTCTGAACAGCGACCGATGGGACGATGACTGTCGTATTGATGCCTCCGCGAAAATTGAGGAAGTTGGCTTCGAGCAAACAACCATGAATTGATCGTTCAATCTCCAATTACATTGACATACGTCTACATTAAATGGGGTATTGCAAATATGTAACTTGGAAATTGATCCAAAATCTCAGTGATGACTAGTGAGCATAGCTTTATGAATCCTACAGAAATTACATTCTCATATTCAGGAAACTAAAGTCATCAAATATGAGCTTAACATATCTCAAATCTAAACGACTATGCCAAGTATTAACAGCATAGGGAAACACTTAAAACACTGTAAGATACACAGACCTGTTGTGTTGATGAGGATAATAATGTCATATAACGGAAACTAGACATTCAGTCTTGCCTCTGCATCTGTACTGGGTTACGTAAGTGGAGATTTCAAAAGAAATTCACCTCTACTATTGGTGATCAAAAATACTGCAGCATTAGGCATACAGTGTCAGTGAAAATGGCATAACAATAGATTAATAATAACAGAGCTAACTACATTCAGTTCCCATAATAAAAAAATCAATGTATATAATCATACCATATACTGAATTAATGCATTAAGTGAAACAGTAAAGAAATTTAAACGGGTGATTACCTTTTGCACTGGCGATACGTTCGAAATTGGTGACATTTTTGCACGTGTTTGCTCTGAAATTTATTTACTGCTTATTGTCATATAATTCTTGAAATTATGGTCCAAATCTCTAAAAAACGTGTTCGTAGAAACACAATTGTTTTAGATAGTGGCTCAAATTCGGTTATAACTGCATTACCGCCTGGTAATACAGTATCAACTACTAGCTCTCAAAATGGTTTGAGTGCAGATCTCACTCCTGTGATACAGGTGAAAGATGTTCTGTTAGAGAACTCTGAGTTCTGTAAACTAAACCTCCTTTTGAAAGATATGCAGAGGCAAGTAAGTGAAATTCAGAAAAAATTAGATCAGTTTGATAGTATGTCACTGCCAATCTCAAATACCACGGAGAGCCGTTCTGATATTGGCCAGGTTAAGTGTTTACTGGATGTAACTCAAAATAAGCTTTTGAATTTAGACCCAATAGCCTGTCTTTTAGAAAGGCATCCTAAAATATCTCCAGACAACCTAAATAAAGCTGAAAATCTGATTGACTGCTTGGCTACGGAGGTGATGAAGCGTATAACCTCTTCTCACCAAGCTATAGTTTACAACGTCCCAGATTCTCTGCCCCTGAAAACTGTAAGACACAAAATCCTGATTTGTTGCGGCATGGCTAGTGTTCCATGTGAATGCAAACGACTTCGTAAAAAGTCTAACCAGGCTAATTGCCCAATCATTTTTAAATTCAGTAATTCCCTTGATGCTAGTAAGTTTACTAAATGTCAGGATCACTTAAGACTGAATAGCAGTTATAAGTCTATAACCGTAGCTCAGGATAAAACACCGTGTCAGCGCAGAATAATGCGTAGTAATAACCTGGTCACCTCCTCTAGCTTTGATTTACCAAATAAGGATCGTGCACAGCAACAGACACCTAGTGCTGAAACTAGCATTCAGCAAACTACACAACAAACACCCCTGCCAATGGAACTAGGAACTGATTTAGATACCAGTACCCCTGTAAATAAAGCCTCATCGAAAGATGTTAAAATGACTAGAACTTCTGCAAGTTGTTCTAAGAAATTTCCCCCCAAACGTAGTAACCTCACCACGATGAACAAATTTCGCAGGGTTGAGACTAATGATGGGGAAGAATACTTTGTATTCAATAAGCCTGCTGAGAGTAAGAATGCCAACAAACCATCACTTGTTACGAAAAACTCCTCTCGAAACATAAGTATATCTGGAGGTGTTCCGCATGCTCCACCTTATAGAAAGTCAGGCTCCAAGACTCCTAAAGTCTTGCAGCCAAAGCACCTTCCTTCACAATTCCCTTTAAGTTATAAAAACAACCCGAAGGTGTATACCGGTATGACGAATAGCAGTTGGATGGGTAGACCTTTGATGCTATGCCTTTTAACCGTCAACCTAGGCCCAACCTGTACTACCCTTATATCCAGGAACACATGGTAAATTTTCCAGGTGTCCCGAATCACTGGTACGACCCATGGCACCTAGGACCACCTCATTGCACACCAACCCGATGTACAGACACCCAGTCCGACCTCCTTTTCATTCATAAATTCTTGCGGTGCTGACGCACAAATAGATTTAGGTTATGGTGACATTTTAAGCCAGTTTGTAGTATCCCGTGACTTATTCACGATATTGCTAATTAATGCACGTTCCTTAATCAATAAGATATCTGAACTAAGGACATTATTATTAGTCGCCAAGCCTACTGTAGCTCTGATTACTGAGTCATGGTGCTCATCCTCTGTACTTGATGTGCATATAGGTATCGATGATTACACTGTACACCGTGCAAACAGAGATTGCAAGCGTGGTGGAGGATGTCTCATATATATACATAACTCATTTGTAGTCAGTAAGGTGGAAGATGAAACAATGAATAATGTACCTGACTCACTCTGGGTTGTCTTACATGGAGATAAGTACAAACTTCTCATAGGCTGTGTTTATCGAGCACCAAGCTCAACAAAAGAAACTGATGCGTTATTAGCTAAATCGTTTGCACACGCATCCTCGTTTAGTGCTAATTACAAAATAATTGCAGGGGACTTCAATCTTCCAGAAGTCAATTGGCTAACTAGTTCCGGCCCCCAACGCTTCGACGAATTACTTGCCACTATAGACTGTTATGGATGGCAACAACACGTCCAGACACCTACTCGTGGTGACAACATGTTGGACCTTGTTTTTTGTCATGACACAATCCCAGTATCCACTATGTTGGTAATAGATTTTCCAGTAGTGACCATAGAATGGTACTCTGCTCTCTGCCTTTCTCACCACTAAATACAGGAAACAAACAAGACTCAGGAAGCACAATATGTCGTAGTTACAAATATACAGACTGGGGATTAGTCCAAGAACTTATTCGACTCTGTCAATGGGATGACTATTTTACCACTGACTCCCTGGAGGCCTTAGTAACCCTGTTTTACAGGAATGTTACCCTTTGTCTAGATACAGTTGCTCCAAAGAAAATAGTGAAATTAAGTAGACACCGAACTGAATATATTCCAAGGGCACACCGTAATAAGTTAAGGAAGCTGAAGAAACAGTACTATTCCACTAAGGACATATCACTATTGCTCTCAATCCACGAGTCTCTTGAATCTCTCAAGCGCCTACGCTCTCAAAAGGACCTCGACGAAGAGTTAACGGCACTTGAAAGTACCTCCAAAGTTTATAACTTAACGGCACTTCTTAAAAAACGAATGCAGTCGGCGAGGGAAATCCCATACTTACTTCACGACAAAGTAATCTACAATGAACCTGCCACTATCTGTGAACTCTTCAGTGATTGGTTTGCAAACTTTAGTTTAGAAACACATATGCCTGGTGAAACCGCCCCCTTACTATCTCTTCCCTTGAAAGCATTGTGTTCACTAATCAGTTAATAGTACAAGCAATTAAAAGCCTTAAACCTTCCACTAGTACGGGACCGGATGGCCTCGCTTCGATAATTTTCAAAAACAGTGGGTGTGATATACCCTGTTACTTCTTAAATTCTTCTCAATATCTATGGACACTGGCACTTACCCTAGTGAGTGGAAAACTAGCTTCATAATTCCACATTACAAATCTGGTGATAGGGCAAACGTCCGCAATTACAGACCCATAAATATAACCCCAGTTATCTCACGAATCATGGAGAAAGTTGTAAAAGATCAATTGTCAGACTACCTAATTAGGGAAGATCTTGTTACAAGGTCTCAACACGGATTTCTCAAAAATAGATCCTGCGTTACTTGCCACTTCGACTTTTTCAACTGCATCACTAGTAGTCGCGAAGCACGTAAGCTAGTCGTTGTTCTATACTTCGATATATCTAGGGCATTTGACATGGTATCTCACAGTATTCTCTTTGAGAAGCTGTACTCTTGTGGAATTCGCAACCCATTACTGAACTGGTTAAAATCATTTCTAAGCAACAGGGTACAAATAACCAAAGTTGGATCTGTATTGTCTCATCCTAGGCAGATCTCAAGTGGGGTCGTGCAAGGTAGTGTCCTAGGTCCACTTTTATTCACAGTCTACATTAACAGCATTTGCAAGTGCTTCACCTCAGGTAAACCATTCCTATATGCTGACGACCTCAAAGTCGTCTACTCCTGCTACACTCATGAATTAAGCGATATGGTTACTAAAATACATCTTGAACTAAGTAGCCTTGCAACGTGGTGTGCTGAATCCTGTCTAAATTTTAACATTGACAAATGCGGCTGGATTTGTATCGGCAACAGTAACCTTGATCTAACTCTTGAAATAAATGGGCGAAAACTAGCTAAGCTCAACTCAGTCGTAGATCTCGGTATTAGATACTCTAGTAACCTAACGTTCGCTGAACAGACTGATTATGCCAGACGTAAAACGCGAAGGCTGATAGGATGCATAACACGCAATTTCTTTTGTTGTGAAACTAGGGTTTTATTATACAAAGTATGTGTCCGACCTATCTTAGAATACTGCCCGTTTATTCTTAGCGGACTAAGACAAAATGACAAGCTTAAATTAGAGGGAGTGCAACGGCAGTTTACCTCAAGAACTCTTGGTTTAGAAAGTGGTCTGGAATACCATGAGCGATGCGAAAGACTAAGATTAGAACCCCTCTGGAAAAGACGCCTTAAGCTAAACCTTATCTTTTACTATAAGCTAACTAATCTTCTCTTGCATTCCTCCGAGCCAATAACTAAACCTACCGCTGTCATCAGTTACAATCTTAGAAATCATCACAACCTAGCTGCTATGGAGCACTGTCAGACTTACGTGCGGTACAACTTCTTCTTAAATAAGTTTTCAGTCATTTGGAATAGACTACCAGCTAATGTGCGCGATGCAAACACACTTCCAGTGTTCATCTCCTCAGTCACCAGACTGCTCAAAGATGACAATGCACTTTTGCGCCTGACTCTTACACCCTCTTTTTCACCCTACATAGATATTTTAAGTTCTTTAAACGTGTAGTTACAACAAACTACAATTATAAATTTTAATATTATTGGAACTAGATGATTAACATTTCTACACAGGACAGTAATATTAGTTCACACATAATATAAAAGTTAGCATAACGGGACTAGTTAGTTTGTGAACAAAAATAACCACAGTTACTAAACAGAATATATGTGTATATTTATTAATCACTCCTTAAGGACTCCCGTTGCTTTCTTTTGCGTTGCTGTTGTTTGTCTTCCTTTTTCTCTCACCATTTCAGCTTCCATTTGACTTTTTGAATGAGAATGAATAATGTGGATATTTGACCATTTACAATGACAAATGATCTGCAAACATTATTGGTCCCGTATCTTTCAGTTGCCTGGTTAATAACGAATTAACTTTCTCCACGACGCAACCTGGATTACATTTGTGGAATATACTCTTATACCAATGGAAAAGTATCCATTTGTAATACAACGTCACGATTGTAGCTTATAACATAACTGATCGTATCTGTAAAAATAGCTTCCTTATTACCCAATTTGGATATAAATCAAATCAAAAATAACATTCGGATTTGCATACACAAAAGTTATAATGAGGAATTACTACAAGCTTTATTTATTCCCAAATATTTTTAATCCATCTGTCAGCCACGTCTCATAAACCGTTAATGCCCAGCTCTTGCTACGCTCGGGCTCACGCTGTTCCTTGAAGTTTCTCAGAAACGCTTAGTAATAACGGACGCAAAAACCAAAACACCGATTGGTGATTCTAGGATTCTTTATTGTTACACCAAAATTAAAAATAATGTTTTTACCAGGGTCTGTGAACAAATATTACAATAATAAATCACAAGATTAATTCTGAGGGTTTTCTGCTGACTTCTTTCTGAACAGCGACCGATGGGACGATGACTGTCATATTGATGCCTCCGCGAAAATTGGGGAAGTTGATTTTGAGCAAACAACCAAGAATTGATCGTTCAATCTTCAACTACATTGACACTCCCCGGTAAAAAAGGGATCCAACCCTTTTATTCTTCACGACCAATGAACGTTGACTTGGATGCCATTGCGAGAACCTGGGTCACACGGACAGAGCTGAAATGGAAAACAAACAGAAAAGCCAACACACCACAAGCATACCCACAGCACAATCTCACACATCAATGACGACCTGCGCCTCCAGACAGAGACCTCCTCTTGACATCTTGCAACACAATCGCCACTTGCTAGAATGACTCTTGCAGAATGCAACGTGACCATAGCACCACCTCACAATACTCTACGCACATCCTCTTATCTACTCACTACCAATTACCACTGCAATCGCTTGTCACTCATTCTGCCTCAGTTCTAGTAGCGGTGACGCATGCGAGCCTCAGTCGTTTACACTCTTTCTCCCCGGCGTGTCGGACCGCAGCTAACAATTATCTCCGTATGCATTTCATTCTCAGCAATAGCCTAGCCTCCCCGGCGTATACGACCCATCTGCAGTCTCTCACATCAATCAATTCATTCATGGATGTAGAAGACTCGAAACAACTTCAGAAGTAATCACGACGAAAATTTTAACAAAATTACGCAATAACAACAAGATACGAAAACAACAAGTAAACACAATGAATCCAAAATACACCGATTGATATGACACACCACACATATATACAAACAGTACACACAAACTCGCGGATCATGTTTTGATGGAATTCCTTTGAAGAATCGCAGGACTTACAGCAGTACGCCTACAAACCTTCACAGGTTGACGATTGTAAGTTGTGGAATGTCCGGACACAAACAAGATTAACCAACAATTACAATAATTGGAACTTACACAACTATTTAACACAAACATATGTACAATCAACACATCAAATGTTGTGGATTCTGGTTCGACACGCTACCCTTGAAGAACTGTAGGACTTACAGTAGTACACCTACATTCCTTCTCAGGTTGATGATACAAGAGGAAGTCGTCCGGACGCAAACAGAATTACCAACAGATAGATGATAAATGATACCAATTCAGTATATACAATATGAACATATGTACAAAATCACACACCAAGCACACTGGACTGCTCATTGATGCGCTACCCTTTGAAGAATTGTAGGACTTACACCAGTACGCCTACAACCCTTCTCAGGTTGACGCCCTAGGTTGGAAAATCGTCGCAGAGTTCATTTGCTGACTTCCCTCTATCAGCTATATCCTCAAATCTGAACGGCACCACGCCCATGTCATTGTTTCGTAGAACATAGATGACGAACAAACACACGACATATCTGATCAACCAAGTGTAGAAACAGAGTAATTTACACCAAAGTTAATAGCATTCAAATAGTAACTTGAAACTAGAAATGCCTTTATTCATGCAAGTCAATTTAACAATTACTCTTTCGTTTACACTTGGCTTATTCTCACTAAACTGAGCAATATCTTTCGTCTTTTCAAACGCACCAATACTATCATAGTCATTGCATAAGGCACGTGAGTTCATGGACGTCCATTTCATTGTGGATGAAAACACCAACGATGACTGAGTGACACAAGGTGATGAACTTAGCAGTGGAACAGAAGCTGTTCTTTTTCGGCTTTCTGATAGTTGTCTAACTGCAAGATTACCACCACTGCTGTCTTTCACTACTAGTTCGGGTTTAGCACTATCATCCGATGATAGGCGGGCTACACGCTGATCAATTACACTGACTGTCTCACAAGTATGCACACCTTCTGGAACTGCATCTGCATTTATTTCTACTTCACGTTGTAGTTGTACAGAACCTTTATTTAACTTAGCAGTAGTAGGCATATCCCTCATCTCATCATGATCAACCAAAGACAAATCTGCACTATCATGATCATTATCACAAATATTCAATTTACCGTCAAGTTCATCAGTTTCAAACACTTTAATAACAGAAGTAGACAATTTTGGTTCCTCCTCACAAATCCTTAGAGGTTTAATAACTTCACTGTGACTAGTAATACCTTGTAAACTAGTAGGGTCAGAACAGCACTCTCAAGAAGTAACTCTATTCTGTGACATTCTATTCAACAAGGGCTAACCAGTTGTAACTACAGACTTCTTCACAACACCGTAATCGTCACACAATTCGGAGTCAGGCCTGGTGTCAATGGAGTTGAAGATTGAACGATCAATTCGTGGTTGTTTGCTCAAAATCAACTTCCCCAATTTTCGCGGAGGCATCAATATGACAGTCATCGTCCCATCGGTCGCTGTTCAGAAAGAAGTCAGCAGTAAACCATCAGAAGTAATCTTGTGATTTATTATTGTAATATTTGTTCACAGACCCTGGTAAAAACATTATTTTTAATTTTGGTGTAACAATAAAGAATCCTAGAATCACCAATCGGTGTTTTGGTTTTTGCGTCCGTTATTACTAAGCGTTTCTGAGAAACTTCAAGGAACAGCGTGAGCCCGAGCGTAGCAAGAGCTGGGCATTAACGGTTTACGAGATGTGACTGACACCTGCAGTTTACATCTAGGTTATCACTGAACTTGCTCATTGATTCACATTTCACCTTTGTATGCACCTCTTGGAAACATGTAAAACACAACCGTGTTTGTCTTGCATCTTGTAACTTATCTGTTGAGGATGTACTACGAAACCTGTTACACTCACTAGGTCTATATGCATTAATAGACATCATGGAGCCTTCTCGATATCCACCTCTCTGAGGCCCTTTCATCATCAATGATTGCGGTTTACCCTCAGACTGCTCTATTCTAGGGGTGAGATGTAATAGACTGGCGAACTTGCTCATAGATCGATTGACACTATCTTTTACTAGTTTCAGGATATCATCAAACTTTGGCTCGATACCCTCATCCTCCATACGGGAGCTTATCTTCACCCACTTCCTTTGCAGTCGAGTAGGTAGGCGTCTTGCTATTACTTCTAGTATAAAACTCGAGTTGAGGTCACTCATGAGATTCATCGAAATCATTGCATTCTTGTTAATTAGCAAATTATCTAAAAACTCAGTGAGTGCCTGGGAGTCATCCTGTAATTGACCACCATTACCCTTAACAGCCTCGAATAATTTCCCTGCAATCATCGAAGGTCTTCCAAACCTTTGACGTAATATGCTCATAGCCTCGTAGTAGCCCTCTTTTGGCTTCATAAACTTACAGCACTGTATAGCTCTTGAAGCATCTCCAGTGCAATACCTCATCAAATACATCAATTTCAATTCATCACTTAATAGAAAACTACTCAACATGATCTCAAACTCCTTTACAAATTGTAAATAATCAGCCGGGTTTCCATCGAAACACCGTGGTTCAAATCTGGGGAGTTTGATGTTCCTATTATCCCTGAACGGCGAAACAGTAACATCAACCATGTCATGCTTAACATCAGACACATCGTTACAATTAACAGACAAGTCACAATGACTTACTTTCCTGTTTGCATCCAAGACACTCTGTCCCTTCTTTGACCCAGGCATTGTTGAACTTGACCCAATTCAAAAAACGTTCCAGATATTGCTTGTTCAAAGAGGACTTGACCGGCACCAGGAAAGATGAACGGTGACTATCCAAACTTTCACCAACTGTCTGAATCCGCCAAAGTCTGTTTCTACCATCAGAAACTGTCAGTCACGTCTCATAAACCGTTAATGCCCAGCTCTTGCTGCACTCGGGCTCACGCTGTTCCTTGAAGTTTCTCAGAAACGCTTAGTAATAACGGACGAAAAAACCAAAACACCAATTGTTGACTCGAGGATTCTTTATTGTAACACCAACATATAAAAAATGTTATCATTAAGGTCTGTGAACAAATATTACAATAATAAATCACAATATAACTTCTGACGGTTTTCTGCTGACTTTTTTCTGAACAGTGACCGGTGAGACGATGACTGTCGTATTGATGCCTCCGCGAAAATTGGGGAAGTTGATTTTGAGCAAACAACCATGAATTGATCGTTCAATCTTCAACTCCATTGACGCCATCCCAAACTTACTTGGGTTTTTCTGTTAATGCGAAGTTAATATTCCTACATTTCATGACGTGCTCCATTGAATGACTGGTTATCATATTGTTCCCACAGACCTAAGACAAAAACGCCAGCAACCATGTAACTTAACCATAAACCAAAGTTATGAAATTTAAATAATGCTTATCCATGCCTGTATATTTGGTGTGTCTTACACAAGTAGGAAAAATGTGTATTTTATTAAAACATTATTATTAAGTATGATTGCTAATCGTATATGTAATTTAACATATTGATGATGCCTGTAAATTGGCGTCTCTCATGTACAAAATGAGAATATAATATTATTATTATTATATACAAAACGGTGGTGCGGATTATAAGCATTATTACTTAGAATATTTACCGAATTGTATTTCCTCTGATTTCATATTCGACAACCTCCGTATACCTGAAAAAATAAAGCACAAGTAAGGACTAGCACAAAATGAAGTTATAGAAGATAATTCTACATACTAGCATACACTATGAATACAACGATTCTGTTAATACTAAGTAATATCTCATGCAAAAAGGGTATTTGTAGTCCGCAGCTGGTTTTTATATTGACATGGTATGCATAAACAGACCTCATAAGTTTTCCAGTATTGGAGGATTATACGCGAATTTCAAGACAATCTCTGAAGCACCCATGCTGTTGAGGTGTCATTCTTTCATCAAGCTTACTTGCAGATCAACTTCATACTAAATACGTTGTCAGCCACGTCTCGTAAACCGTTAATGCCCAGCTCTTGCTGCACTCGGGCTCACGCCGTTCCTTGAAGTTTCTCAGAAACGCTTAGTAATAACGGACGAAAAAACCAAAACACCAATTGGCGACTCGAGGATTCTTTATTGTAACACCAACATATAAACAATGTTACAACTGTGAACAAATATTACAATAATGAATCACAATATTACTTCTGACAGTTGTCTCCTGACTTCTTTCTGAACAGCGACCGATGGGACGATGACTGTCGTATTGATGCCTCCGCGAAAATTGAGGAAGTTGGCTTCGAGCAAACAACCATGAATTGATCGTTCAATCTCCAATTACATTGACATACGTCTACATTAAATGGGGTATTGCAAATATGTAACTTGGAAATTGATCCAAAATCTCAGTGATGACTAGTGAGCATAGCTTTATGAATCCTACAGAAATTACATTCTCATATTCAGGAAACTAAAGTCATCAAATATGAGCTTAACATATCTCAAATCTAAACGACTATGCCAAGTATTAACAGCATAGGGAAACACTTAAAACACTGTAAGATACACAGACCTGTTGTGTTGATGAGGATAATAATGTCATATAACGGAAACTAGACATTCAGTCTTGCCTCTGCATCTGTACTGGGTTACGTAAGTGGAGATTTCAAAAGAAATTCACCTCTACTATTGGTGATCAAAAATACTGCAGCATTAGGCATACAGTGTCAGTGAAAATGGCATAACAATAGATTAATAATAACAGAGCTAACTACATTCAGTTCCCATAATAAAAAAATCAATGTATATAATCATACCATATACTGAATTAATGCATTAAGTGAAACAGTAAGGAAATTTAAACGGATGATTTTCTCTTTTGCACTGCACTGAACTTACAATAATCATGAGAACCACCTACATTTGTTAGCCTATGAGTCAGCCAAGCAGAAAATGCCACAATAATAATAAAGTAGATATATACTCTATACATTGAATCCACATAACCCATATTGAACTGCACCAATCAGTGCCAATATATATTAAATTCACTCAGAGATAACGCTTCAAATTACGATAATTTCTGTCCACCCACTGATGAAGTGACATCTACATGATAACTTATGTTCCCACAGGAGATTCAGTTAGCATTTATAGGTGATTTACATGTACTGATAGAATTCTTTTGTCAAAAAGTACTGTTCTTCACATGAAAACAACTACATCGATATCCTGACACCTAAAGACTTCATTGAATGGCATTAATTCGAAAGGTGCAGCTTTTAAAAAACGTAGACTATTTGTTTAGTTGACATTATCACCCGACTATTCTATCTTCCTCATTTCAGCGATTGTTTGATGCTGTTCGACTGAAACACTAATCGTTGCAACCAGTAAGATTTCAGATTCATTGTTTAGGGACAAAAGGCTTGGAGCCTATGTTAATCCTTTTCTAGTAAATGTCTGTGGTTTTCCGGGGTTCGATCCCCGGCCGACGAACTCCTTTAACTCGCGGAGCCAGAAACATTGTTGGTAAAGATTTCAGATTCAGATATCAGATTTTTTGGTTGAGGATAGGAGGCTTGGAGCCTATGTTAATCCTTCTCTGGTAAATTTCTGTGGTTGTCCAAACCCTTCTTGAACGAATCAGTTGAGGTTGCAGACACCACTTCTTCTGGGAGTCGGTTCCAAGAGTTTATGACTCAATGTGAGAACCAGTACTCAACAGCAATATGATTTATTATTGGCTTTTGAACTTTCCTGCGATTTCCTCTAAGGTGTTCCGACCTGGTGGGAAGGAAAAGAGAGAATAGATCAGGTCCGTAGTCATTATTTAAAACTTAAAACATTGTGATTGAATCTCCTCTCTGCCTACGGTATGACAGGGAGAAGAGATTTAAACTGTCTAGCCTCTCCTCGTATGATGTTAGTCATGTCGTGAACCATACGTGTCGCCTTCCTTTGAATCCTTTCTAGAATGTGTGAGTCCCATTTTAGACAAGGACTGGCGGCCTGGATGCAGTTTTCCAGTCTTGACCTAACCAGAGATGTATATAAGGAGGTGAACATATCTCTGGTGACTCTAGTAAAGGCTCTGAGAATTGCGCATAAAAACCTAAAACTACGCGCAGCCACCACGCGAGGGTGTGCTGTAGTTTTTACGTCGTAACTAACTATGACACCTAAGTCCAAGTGAGTCCGAATTGATGGAAGTGTTATTCCCTCTAGTTCGTAGGGGCTCGTGCTTGCTTGACCAATGCACATGGTTGCACTTTGTGACACATTTATCGGGAGTATCCATTCTATATAGTGCGTCGGTCGTATAGCGGTTAAGGCGCTCGCCAACCATGTACATGGTCCGGGGTTCAATCCCCGGCCACTGACACACTCCTTTACCTCGCTAAAATATATATAATGCTGATAAAGAGGAAAGGTTGGGCATGAGGTCGGCAACCTCATCCTGTAAAATAAACACTGCTACAGAAACTTCAAGCCACTAGCTTGAAGCCCTATGTTCCACTGGGGAAAGTGAAGGAAAAAATCCATTCTGTGGACCACTCTGACAATTTGTTGAGGTTCTCTTGCAACGTGGACGTATCGCTGTTGCCCTTCAGCTCCCTACAAATTTTCAAGTCATCTGAGCATAGGAACATAAGGGAGGAGGTGAGCATAGATAACTCATCGACATACAAAGTAAATAGGAGGGGTCCGAGTACCGTGCCTTGTGGCACTCCGCTACTCACTGCTGTCCAAGAGGATAGTTTTGAGCTGATCGTAAACCTCTACCTCTTATCTATGAGGAATTCCCTGAGCCACTTTAGTAAGCTGCCTTTGATACCAAAACTTTCCAACTTCATGAGTAGTCTTTTGTGAGGTACATTATCAAAGGCTTTGCTGAAGTCAATGAAGACGACGTCGACGGGTCTTCTGTTGTCCATTGATTTGACCCTGCTTTCTCTTGCAGTGAGAGGATTTGACAGGCATGAGAGGTTCCTTCGGAAGCCATACCGTGCTCTAGATAAAAAGCTGCTGTTTTCCAGATATCCCATGATGCTTTTCTTAATGATTCTTACCAGTGTCTTGGTTAAAGTGCTGGTGATAGGCCTGTAATCTGAAGAGCGCTGTCGTGATCCTCCTTTGTGGATGAGGGGTTATTTTGGCGTCTTTCCAGTCACGTGGTAACACTCCATTTAGCCATGTGTGTATCGCAGTCAGATCCCATGACGCCGACACCAAAATAACTAGCCAGAAAATGGGAATTCCCATCAATTCAGAAACAAATAACACAATTTTGTCAAAATTTATTGACAAAAAAATTTCCAAGCGGAATTTTAACAGAACGTGATAAATAAGTCCAGCCAAAAAATCAGCATATGCGACCTTGGATTGGATGGCGGTTATGCAAAATCTCCACGTGCAGCCGTAGGTCATTTGATCAGCTGATAGATACTGTCGTTATTCATTGAATAAAACCTCTAAGTTTTATACAGTTTTACACTTGTATTCCTACTGAAAGTTAATGAAATACAGCGTTTTTAGCATAAACAGCAGATGATGGTGTCCTTATCCGGCCGTAATTACGTATATATATATATATATATATATTATAATATACGGCCAATTTACAAATTGTTGAAATGCGTACTCTTCCGTTCAGAAAATATCAAATTACTTGAAGGGACATATAACGACTTAAGTGATTCCTTTTTGCAGTTTAAAGGATTACAAATGGACATGGTGGTTTTGCTAATGCTGTCAAGGCTCCCCCACATGTATTTCATTAAGGGGAATCTACAGAAATACTTAGAAATTATATACGTATAGTATATCCTTATTTATGGCATAAACTTGATGTTTACAGGCAGATGCAATATGGATTTTGTATTCTTCAAAAGTGTTGACTGACGTAATCATATACAAAAGAAAAAGTGTTCAGCAAAGAGTTACTCTTTTCGGCGATATCATTCTCAAGCTGTACAAATCGCAAATTTATAGTAATTTGTCTTGGCAACAAAAGGAATATTTCCAAAGAAGTGGTAATGCATGTACAATTTAACAGACTATTTCGTCAATTTAAACATGTTTAATGGTTAATTATTGTGTTTACACTGGTAACAATGTCTATACCTGTAGAATTCTTATGTTCTTTTTCAAATGATATCTACTTTCGGGGACTTCATCGATCACATACATGACTGTATGGGAAGGGTTGTGGTGATGATAATTTTGTGTAAGTTTCCAAGGAGTGGTAGAAATGATCCTGGTGATTATGATGATGATGATGATGTGGAGTAAGGCGACATTGTGTTGTTGTTTGTGGTGATGGCGATGATGACGGCGTGGTCGGGTGATGAGTAGGTTGTTGATGGATTGATTTTCTTTTAATGTTGATGATGAATTGTTATCCCTGTCCTATGTGATGCGGAAAGACACAATCTGATTCCTGGGTAATATTCTTATTCTAATTCTGATTGTTATTTATATATTTATTTTTGGTGACGAGACATAACTAAGAGGAAGTCGTTTTTTGTAATTTTCAGAGGGTGGCCACGACCGGAGGATGGATGGATTGTATGAGATTGGTTGGTGGGTGGGTAGTGTAAGTGCTGATAGGAGGACGTGGGGGGGGGAGATTGTGAGGCGGCGGAAGGCAGGCCAGATTGGTGTTGGTGTACGTGTTGGTGTCGGTGCTGGTGGTGACGGAGAATTCGGTGGATTGTGTTTCGTCTGACACAATGAGGTGGATGACATTCGACTTTCAGGTATGTTCAGCGAGGGATGATGAGTTTTCTTGGTTGAAGTAACTTTGACAACGACGGTTTAGAGAATGAGTGTGTGTGAGAGTGATTGATTGAGTGAGTGAGTGAGTGAGATGTTTGAGCTAGTGGTTGAGGTAGTGTGAGATGTGTTGACGGCATGGTGGCTTGTTCTCCCCTGTGGATTGATTGACTGATGTGGCTGGTGATTGATTGTTGACGCTTGGTATTTGTATGGTACGTGTTGTGGGGATGAGAATTTTGTGTAAGTTTCCGAGGAGTGGTAGAAATGATCCTGGTGATGATGATGATGATGTGGAGTAAGGCGACATTGTGTTGTTGTTTGTGGTGATGGCGATGATGACGGCGTGGTCGGGTGATGAGTAGGTTGTTGATGGATTGATTTTCTTTTAATGTTGATGATGAATTGTTATCCCTGTCCTATGTGATGCGGAAAGACACAATCTGATTCCTGGGTAATATTCTTATTCTAATTCTGATTGTTATTTATATATTTATTTTTGGTGACGAGACATAACTAAGAGGAAGTCGTTTTTTGTAATTTTCAGAGGGTGGCCACGACCGGAGGATGGATGGATTGTATGAGATTGGTTGGTGGGTGGGTAGTGTAAGTGCTAATAGGAGCACGTTAGAGGGTGGGGGAAGATTGTGAGGCGGCGGAAGGCAGGCCAGATTGACGTTGGTGTTGGTGTTGACGGAGAATACGGCGGATTGTGTTTCGTCTGACACAATGAGGTGGATGACATTCGACTTTCAGGTATGTTCAGCGAGGGATGATGAGTTTTCTTGGTTGAAGTAACTTTGACAACGACGGTTTAGAGAATAAGTGTGTGTGAGAGTGATTGATTGAGTGAGTGAGTGAGTTTGTTAGTGTATGTGTGATTGAGTGAGTGAGATGTTTGAGCTAGTGGTTGAGGTGGTGTGAGATGTGGTGAGGGTGTGGTGGCTTGTTCTCCCCTGTGGTTTGATTGACTGATCTGGCTGGTGATTGATTGTTGACGCTTGTTATATGTATGGGAAGGGTTGTGGTGATGATAATTTTGTGTAAGTTTCCAAGGAGTGGTAGAAATGATCCTGGTGATGATGATGATGATGATGTGGAGTAAGGCGACATTGTGTTGTTGGTTGTGGTGATGGCGATGATGACGGCGTGGTCGGGTGATGAGTAGGTTGTTGATGGATTGATTTTCTTTTAATGTTGATGATGAATTGTTATCCCTGTCCTATGTGATGCGGAAAGACACAATCTGATTCCTGGGTAATATTCTTATTCTAATTCTGATTGTTATTTATATATTTATTTTTGGTGACGAGACATAACTAAGAGGAAGTCGTTTTTTGTAATTTTCAGAGGGTGGCCACGACCGGAGGATGGATGGATTGTATGAGATTGGTTGGTGGGTGGGTAGTGTAAGTGCTAATAGGAGCACGTTAGAGGGTGGGGGAAGATTGTGAGGCGGCGGAAGGCAGGCCAGATTGACGTTGGTGTTGGTGTTGACGGAGAATACGGCGGATTGTGTTTCGTCTGACACAATGAGGTGGATGACATTCGACTTTCAGGTATGTTCAGCGAGGGATGATGAGTTTTCTTGGTTGAAGTAACTTTGACAACGACGGTTTAGAGAATGAGTGTGTGTGAGAGTGATTGATTGAGTGAGTGAGTGAGTTTGTTAGTGTATGTGTGATTGAGTGAGTGAGTGAGTGAGATGTTTGAGCTAGTGGTTGAGGTGGTGTGAGATGTGGTGAGGGTGTGGTGGCTTGTTCTCCCCTGTGGTTTGATTGACTGATCTGGCTGGTGATTGATTGTTGACGCTTGTTATATGTATGGGAAGGGTTGTGGTGATGATAATTTTGTGTAAGTTTCCAAGGAGTGGTAGAAATGATCCTGGTGATGATGATGATGATGATGGTGATGATGATGATGATGATGTGGAGTAAGGCGACATTGTGTTGTTGTTTGTGGTGATGGCGATGATGACGGCGTGGTCGGGTGATGAGTAGGTTGTTGATGGATTGATTTTCTTTTAATGTTGATGATGAATTGTTATCCCTGTCCTATGTGATGCGGAAAGACACAATCTGATTCCTGGGTAATATTCTTATTCTAATTCTGATTGTTATTTATATATTTATTTTTGGTGACGAGACATAACTAAGAGGAAGTCGTTTTTTGTAATTTTCAGAGGGTGGTTATGACAGGAGGATGGATGGATTGTATGAGATTGGTTGGTGGGCGGGTAGTGTAAGTGCTGATAGGAGGACGTGGGGGGGGGGGAAGATTGTGAGGCGGCGGAAGGCAGGCCAGATTGGTGTTGGTGTACGTGTTGGTGTCGGTGCTGGTGGTGACGGAGAATTCGGTGGATTGTGTTTCGCCTGACACAATGAGGTGGATGACATTCGACTTTCAGGTATGTTCAGCGAGGGATGATGAGTTTTCTTGGTTGAAGTAACTTTGACAACGACGGTTTAGAGAGTGAGTGTGTGTGAGAGTGATTGAGTGATTGAGTGAGTGAGTGAGTTTGTTAGTGTATGTGTGATTGAGTGAGTGAGTGAGTGAGATGTTTGTGCTAGTGGTTGAGGTGGTGTGAGATGTGGTGATGGGATGGTGGCTTGTTCTCCCCTGTGGATTGATTGACTGATCTGGCTGGTGATTGATTGTTGACGCTTGTTATATGTATGGTACGTGTTGTGGTGATGAGAATTTTGTGTAAGTTTCCGAGGAGTGGTAGAAATGATCCTGGTGATGATGATGATGATGGTGATGATGATGATGATGATGTGGAGTAAGGCGACATTGTGTTGTTGGTTGTGGTGATGGCGATGATGACGGCGTGGTCGGGTGATGAGTAGGTTGTTGATGGATTGATTTTCTTTTAATGTTGATGATGAATTGTTATCCCTGTCCTATGTGATGCGGAAAGACACAATCTGATTCCTGGGTAATATTCTTATTCTAATTCTGATTGTTATTTATATATTTATTTTTGGTGACGAGACATAACTAAGAGGAAGTCGTTTTTTGTAATTTTCAGAGGGTGGCCACGACCGGAGGATGGATGGATTGTATGAGATTGGTTGGTGGGTGAGTAGTGTAAGTGCTGATAGGATGACGTGGTGGGGGGGGGAAGATTGTGAGGCGGCGGAAGGCAGGCCAGATTGGTGTTGGTGTACGTGTTGGTGTCGGTGCTGGTGGTGACGGAGAATTCGGTGGATTGTGTTTCGTCTGACACAATGAGGTGGATGACATTCGACTTTCAGGTATGTTCAGCGAGGGATGATGAGTTTTCTTGGTTGAAGTAACTTTGACAACGACGGTTTAGAGAATGAGTGTGTGTGAGAGTGATTGATTGAGTGAGTGAGTGAGTGAGATGTTTGAGCTAGTGGTTGAGGTGGTGTGAGATGTGGTGATGGGATGGTGGCTTGTTCTCCCCTGTGGATTGATTGACTGATCTGGCTGGTGATTGATTGTTGACGCTTGTTATATGTATGGTACGTGTTGTGGTGATGATAATTTTGTGTAAGTTTCCAAGAGTGGTAGAAATGATCCTGGTGATGATGATGATGATGATGGTGATGATGATGATGATGTGGAGGAAGGCGACATTGTGTTGTTGGTTGTGGTGATGGCGATGATGACGGCGTGGTCGGGTGATGAGTAGGTTGTTGATGGATTGATTTTCTTTTAATGTTGATGATGAATTGTTATCCCTGTCCTATGTGATGCGGAAAGACACAATCTGATTCCTGGGTAATATTCTTATTCTAATTCTGATTGTTATTTATATATTTATTTTTGGTGACGAGACATAACTAAGAGGAAGTCGTTTTTTGTAATTTTCAGAGGGTGGCCACGACCGGAGGATGGATGGATTGTATGAGATTGGTTGGTGGGTGAGTAGTGTAAGTGCTGATAGGAGGACGTGGTGGGGGGGGGAAGATTGTGAGGCGGCGGAAGGCAGGCCAGATTGGTGTTGGTGTACGTGTTGGTGTCGGTGCTGGTGGTGACGGAGAATTCGGTGGATTGTGTTTCGTCTGACACAATGAGGTGGATGACATTCGACTTTCAGGTATGTTCAGCGAGGGATGATGAGTTTTCTTGGTTGAAGTAAATTGACAACGACGGTTTAGAGAATGAGTGTGTGTGAGAGCGATTGTGTGAGTGAGTGATATGTTTGAGCTAGTGGTTGAGGTAGTGTGAGATGTGTTGAGGGTATGGTGGCTTGTTCTCCCCTGTGGATTGATTGACTGATGTGGCTGGTGATTGATTGTTGACGCTTGGTATTTGTATGGTACGTGTTGTGGGGATGAGAATTTTGTGTAAGTTTCCGAGGAGTGGTAGAAATGATCCTGGTGATGATGATGATGATGATGTGGAGTAAGGCGACATTGTGTTGTTGGTTGTGGTGATGGCGATGATGACGGCGTGGTCGGGTGATGAGTAGGTTGTTGATGGATTGATTTTCTTTTAATGTTGATGATGAATTGTTATCCCTGTCCTATGTGATGCGGAAAGACACAATCTGATTCCTGGGTAATATTCTTATTCTAATTCTGATTGTTATTTATATATTTATTTTTGGTGACGAGACATAACTAAGAGGAAGTCGTTTTTTGTAATTTTCAGAGGGTGGCCATGACAGGAGGATGGATGGATTGTATGAGATTGGTTGGTGGGTGGGTAGTGTAAGTGCTGATAGGAGGACGTGGGGGGGGGAAGATTGTGAGGCGGCGGAAGGCAGGCCAGATTGGTGTTGGTGTACGTGTTGGTGTCGGTGCTGGTGGTGACGGAGAATTCGGTGGATTGTGTTTCGTCTGACACAATGAGGTGGATGACATTCGACTTTCAGGTATGTTCAGCGAGGGATGATGAGTTTTCTTGGTTGAAGTAACTTTGACAACGACGGTTTAGAGAATGAGTGTGTGTGAGAGTGATTGAGTGATTGAGTGAGTGAGTGAGTGAGATGTTTGAGCTAGTGGTTGAGGTGGTGTGAGATGTGGTGGGGGGATGGTGGCTTGTTCTCCCCTGTGGATTGATTGACTGATGTGGCTGGTGATTGATTGTTGACGCTTGGTATTTGTATGGTACGTGTTGTGGGGATGAGAATTTTGTGTAAGTTTCCGAGGAGTGGTAGAAATGATCCTGGTGATGATGATGATGATGATGTGGAGTAAGGCGACATTGTGTTGTTGGTTGTGGTGATGGCGATGATGACGGCGTGGTCGGGTGACGAGTAGTTGTTGATGGATTGATTTTCTTTTAATGTTGATGATGAATTGTTATCCCTGTCCTATGTGATGCGGAAAGACACAATCTGATTCCTGGGTAATATTCTTATTCTAATTCTGATTGTTATTTATATATTTATTTTTGGTGACGAGACATAACTAAGAGGAAGTCGTCTTTTGTAATTTTCAGAGGGTGGCCATGACCGGAGGATGGATGGATTGTATGAGATTGGTTGGTGGGTGGGTAGTGTAAGTGCTGATAGGAGGACGTGGGGGGGGGAAGATTGTGAGGCGGCGGAAGGCAGGCCAGATTGACGTTGGTGTTGGTGTTGACGGAGAATACGGCGGATTGTGTTTCGTCTGACACAATGAGGTGGATGACATTCGACTTTCAGGTATGTTCAGCGAGGGATGATGAGTTTTCTTGGTTGAAGTAACTTTGACAACGACGGTTTAGAGAATGAGTGTGTGTGAGAGTGATTGATTGAGTGAGTGAGTGAGTGATTGAGTGAGTGAGATGTTTGAGCTAGTGGTTGAGGTGGTGTGAGATGTGGTGGGGGGATGGTGGCTTGTTCTCCCCTGTGGATTGATTGACTGATGTGGCTGGTGATTGATTGTTGACGCTTGGTATTTGTATGGTACGTGTTGTGGGGATGAGAATTTTGTGTAAGTTTCCGAGGAGTGGTAGAAATAATCCTGGTGATGATGATGATGATGATGATGATGATGTGGAGTAAGGCGACATTGTGTTGTTGGTTGTGGTGATGGCGATGATGACGGCGTGGTCGGGTGATGAGTAGGTTGTTGATGGATTGATTTTCTTTTAATGTTGATGATGAATTGTTATCCCTGTCCTATGTGATGCGGAAAGACACAATCTGATTCCTGGGTAATATTCTTATTCTAATTCTGATTGTTATTTATATATTTATTTTTGGTGACGAGACATAACTAAGAGGAAGTCGTTTTTTGTAATTTTCAGAGGGTGGCCATGACAGGAGGATGGATGGATTGTATGAGATTGGTTGGTGGGTGGGTAGTGTAAGTGCTAATAGGAGCACGTTAGAGGGGGGAAGATTGTGAGGCGGCGGAAGGCAGGCCAGATTGACGTTGGTGTTGGTGTTGACGGAGAATACGGCGGATTGTGTTTCGTCTGACACAATGAGGTGGATGACATTCGACTTTCAGGTATGTTCAGCGAGGGATGATGAGTTTTCTTGGTTGAAGTAACTTTGACAACGACGGTTTAGAGAGTGAGTGTGTGTGAGAGTGATTGAGTGAGTGAGTGAGTTTGTTAGTGTATGTGATTGAGTGAGTGAGTGAGTGAGATGTTTGAGCTAGTGGTTGAGGTGGTGTGAGATGTGGTGATGGGATGGTGGCTTGTTCTCCCCTGTGGATTGATTGACTGATGTGGCTCGTGATTGATTGTTGACGCTTGTTATATGTATGGGAAGGGTTGTGGTGATGATAATTTTGTGTAAGTTTCCAAGGAGTGGTAGAAATGATCCTGGTGATGATGATGATGATGTGGAGTAAGGCGACATTGTGTTGTTGGTTGTGGTGATGGCGATGATGA
Organism: Trichobilharzia regenti; assembly: GCA_944472135.2. Classification (NCBI taxonomy): domain Eukaryota; kingdom Metazoa; phylum Platyhelminthes; class Trematoda; order Strigeidida; family Schistosomatidae; genus Trichobilharzia; species Trichobilharzia regenti. The sequence continues at coordinate 66,556,327 of OX235267.1, forward strand.
CGGCGTGGTCGGGTGATGAGTAGGTTGTTGATGGATTGATTTTCTTTTAATGTTGATGATGAATTGTTATCCCTGTCCTATGTGATGCGGAAAGACACAATCTGATTCCTGGGTAATATTCTTATTCTAATTCTGATTGTTATTTATATATTTATTTTTGGTGACGAGACATAACTAAGAGGAAGTCGTTTTTTGTAATTTTCAGAGGGTGGCCATGACAGGAGGATGGATTGATTGTATGAGATTGGTTGGTGGGCGGGTAGAGTTAGTTCTGATGGAGGACGTGGGGGGGGGAAGATTGTGAGGCGGCGGAAGGCAGGCCAGATTGGTGTTGGTGTTGGTGTTGACGGAGAATACGGCGGATTGTGTTTCGTCTGACACAATGAGGTGGATGACATTCGACTTTCAGGTATGTTCAGCGAGGGATGATGAGTTTTCTTGGTTGAAGTAACTTTGACAACGACGGTTTAGAGAATGAGTGTGTGTGAGAGTGATTGTTTGATTGATTGAGTGAGTGAGTGAGTGAGATGTTTGAGCTAGTGGTTGAGGTGGTGTGAGATGTGGTGGGGGGATGGTGGCTTGTTCTCCCCTGTGGATTGATTGACTGATGTGGCTGGTGATTGATTGTTGACGCTTGGTATTTGTATGGTACGTGTTGTGGGGATGAGAATTTTGTGTAAGTTTCCGAGGAGTGGTAGAAATGATCCTGGTGATGATGATGATGATGGTGATGATGATGATGATGATGTGGAGTAAGGCGACATTGTGTTGTTGGTTGTGGTGATGGCGATGATGACGGCGTGGTCGGGTGATGAGTAGGTTGTTGATGGATTGATTTTCTTTTAATGTTGATGATGAATTGTTATCCCTGTCCTATGTGATGCGGAAAGACACAATCTGATTCCTGGGTAATATTCTTATTGTAATTCTGATTGTTATTTATATATTTATTTTTGGTGACGAGACATAACTAAGAGGAAGTCGTTTTTTGTAATTCTCAGAGGGTGGCCACGACCGGAGGATGGATGGATTGTATGAGATTGGTTGGTGGGTGGGTAGTGTAAGTGCTGATAGGAGGACGTTGGGGGGGGGGATGATTGTGAGGCGGCGGAAGGCAGGCCAGATTGGTGTTGGTGTTGGTGTTGACGGAGAATTCGGTGGATTGTGTTTCGTCTGACACAATGAGGTGGATGACATTCGACTTTCAGGTATGTTCAGCGAGGGATGATGAGTTTTCTTGGTTGAAGTAACTTTGACAACGACGGTTTAGAGAATGAGTGTGTGTGAGAGTGATTGTTTGATTGATTGAGTGAGTGAGTGAGTGAGTGAGATGTTTGAGCTAGTGGTTGAGGTGGTGTGAGATGTGGTGGGGGGATGGTGGCTTGTTCTCCCCTGTGGATTGATTGACTGATGTGGCTGGTGATTGAGTGTTGATGCTTGGTATTTGTATGGTACGTGTTGTGGGGATGAGAATTTTGTGTAAGTTTCCGAGGAGTGGTAGAAATGATCCTGGTGATGATGATGATGATGATGATGATGTGGAGTAAGGCGACATTGTGTTGTTGGTTGTGGTGATGGCGATGATGACGGCGTGGTCGGGTGATGAGTAGGTTGTTGATGGATTGATTTTCTTTTAATGTTGATGATGAATTGTTATCCCTGTCCTATGTGATGCGGAAAGACACAATCTGATTCCTGGGTAATATTCTTATTGTAATTCTGATTGTTATTTATATATTTATTTTTGGTGACGAGACATAACTAAGAGGAAGTCGTTTTTTGTAATTTTCAGAGGGTGGCCACGACCGGAGGATGGATGGATTGTATGAGATTGGTTGGTGGGTGGGTAGTGTAAGTGCTGATAGGAGGACGTTGGGGGGGGGATGATTGTGAGGCGGCGGAAGGCAGGCCAGATTGGTGTTGGTGTTGGTGTTGACGGAGAATACGGCGGATTGTGTTTCGTCTGACACAATGAGGTGGATGACATTCGACTTTCAGGTATGTTCAGCGAGGGATGATGAGTTTTCTTGGTTGAAGTAACTTTGACAACGACGGTTTAGAGAATGAGTGTGTGTGAGAGTGATTGATTGAGTGAGTGAGTGAGTGAGATGTTTGAGCTAGTGGTTGAGGTGGTGTGAGATGTGGTGGGGGGATGGTGGCTTGTTCTCCCCTGTGGATTGATTGACTGATGTGGCTGGTGATTGATTGTTGACGCTTGGTATTTGTATGGTACGTGTTGTGGGGATGAGAATTTTGTGTAAGTTTCCGAGGAGTGGTAGAAATGATCCTGGTGATGATGATGATGATGGTGATGATGATGATGATGATGTGGAGTAAGGCGACATTGTGTTGTTGGTTGTGGTGATGGCGATGATGACGGCGTGGTCGGGTGATGAGTAGCTTGTTGATGGATTGATTTTCTTTTAATGTTGATGATGAATTGTTATCCCTGTCCTATGTGATGCGGAAAGACACAATCTGATTCCTGGGTAATATTCTTATTCTAATTCTGATTGTTATTTATATATTTATTTTTGGTGACGAGACATAACTAAGAGGAAGTCGTTTTTTGTAATTTTCAGAGGGTGGCCATGACAGGAGGATGGATGGATTGTATGAGATTGGTTGGTGGGTGGGTAGTGTAAGTGCTGATAGGAGGACGTGGGGGGGGGAAGATTGTGAGGCGGCGGAAGGCAGGCCAGATTGGTGTTGGTGTACGTGTTGGTGTCGGTGCTGGTGGTGACGGAGAATTCGGTGGATTGTGTTTCGTCTGACACAATGAGGTGGATGACATTCGACTTTCAGGTATGTTCAGCGAGGGATGATGAGTTTTCTTGGTTGAAGTAACTTTGACAACGACGGTTTAGAGAATGAGTGTGTGTGAGAGTGATTGATTGATTGAGTGAGTGAGTGAGTGAGATGTTTGAGCTAGTGGTTGAGGTGGTGTGAGATGTGGTGGGGGGATGGTGGCTTGTTCTCCCCTGTGGATTGATTGACTGATGTGGCTGGTGATTGATTGTTGACGCTTGGTATTTGTATGGTACGTGTTGTGGGGATGAGAATTTTGTGTAAGTTTCCGAGGAGTGGTAGAAATGATCCTGGTGATGATGATGATGATGATGGTGATGATGATGATGATGATGTGGAGTAAGGCGACATTGTGTTGTTGGTTGTGGTGATGGCGATGATGACGGCGTGGTCGGGTGATGAGTAGTTTGTTGATGGATTGATTTTCTTTTAATGTTGATGATGAATTGTTATCCCTGTCCTATGTGATGCGGAAAGACACAATCTGATTCCTGGGTAATATTCTTATTCTAATTCTGATTGTTATTTATATATTTATTTTTGGTGACGAGACATAACTAAGAGGAAGTCGTTTTTTGTAATTTTCAGAGGGTGGCCATGACAGGAGGATGGATGGATTGTATGAGATTGGTTGGTGGGTGGGTAGTGTAAGTTCTGATAGGAGGACGTGGGGGGGGGAGATTGTGAGGCGGCGGAAGGCAGGCCAGATTGGTGTTGGTGTCGGTGCTGGTGGTGACGGAGAATTCGGTGGATTGTGTTTCGTCTGACACAATGAGGTGGATGACATTCGACTTTCAGGTATGTTCAGCGAGGGATGATGAGTTTTCTTGGTTGAAGTAACTTTGACAACGACGGTTTAGAGAATGAGTGTGTGTGAGAGTGATTGTTGATTGATTGATTGAGTGAGTGAGTGAGTGAGATGTTTGAGCTAGTGGTTGAGGTGGTGTGAGATGTGGTGGGGGGATGGTGGCTTGTTCTCCCCTGTGGATTGATTGACTGATGTGGCTGGTGATTGATTGTTGACGCTTGGTATTTGTATGGTACGTGTTGTGGGGATGAGAATTTTGTGTAAGTTTCCGAGGAGTGGTAGAAATGATCCTGGATATGATGATGATGGTGATGATGATGATGATGATGTGGAGTAAGGCGACATTGTGTTGTTGGTTGTGGTGATGGCGATGATGACGGCGTGGTCGGGTGATGAGTAGCTTGTTGATGGATTGATTTTCTTTTAATGTTGATGATGAATTGTTATCCCTGTCCTATGTGATGCGGAAAGACACAATCTGATTCCTGGGTAATATTCTTATTCTAATTCTGATTGTTATTTATATATTTATTTTTGGTGACGAGACATAACTAAGAGGAAGTCGTTTTTTGTAATTTTCAGAGGGTGGCCATGACAGGAGGATGGATGGATTGTATGAGATTGGTTGGTGGGTGGGTAGTGTAAGTGCTGATAGGAGGACGTGGGGGGGGAGATTGTGAGGCGGCGGAAGGCAGGCCAGATTGGTGTTGGTGTACGTGTTGGTGTCGGTGCTGGTGGTGACGGAGAATTCGGTGGATTGTGTTTCGTCTGACACAATGAGGTGGATGACATTCGACTTTCAGGTATGTTCAGCGAGGGATGATGAGTTTTCTTGGTTGAAGTAACTTTGACAACGACGGTTTAGAGAATGAGTGTGTGTGAGAGTGATTGAGAGAGAGAGTGAGTGAGATGTTTGAGCTAGTGGTTGAGGTGGTGTGAGATGTGGTGGGGGGATGGTGGCTTGTTCTCCCCTGTGGATTGATTGACTGATGTGGCTGGTGATTGATTGTTGACGCTTGGTATTTGTATGGTACGTGTTGTGGGGATGAGAATTTTGTGTAAGTTTCCGAGGAGTGGTAGAAATGATCCTGGTGATGATGATGATGATGGTGATGATGATGATGATGATGTGGAGTAAGGCGACATTGTGTTGTTGGTTGTGGTGATGGCGATGATGACGGCGTGGTCGGGTGATGAGTAGGTTGTTGATGGATTGATTTTCTTTTAATGTTGATGATGAATTGTTATCCCTGTCCTATGTGATGCGGAAAGACACAATCTGATTCCTGGGTAATATTCTTATTCTAATTCTGATTGTTATTTATATATTTATTTTTGGTGACGAGACATAACTAAGAGGAAGTCGTTTTTTGTAATTTTCAGAGGGTGGCCATGACAGGAGGATGGATGGATTGTATGAGATTGGTTGGTGGGTGGGTAGTGTAAGTGCTGATAGGAGGACGTGGGGGGGGGATGATTGTGAGGCGGCGGAAGGCAGGCCAGATTGGTGTTGGTGTACGTGTTGGTGTCGGTGCTGGTGGTGACGGAGAATTCGGTGGATTGTGTTTCGTCTGACACAATGAGGTGGATGACATTCGACTTTCAGGTATGTTCAGCGAGGGATGATGAGTTTTCTTGGTTGAAGTAACTTTGACAACGACGGTTTAGAGAATGAGTGTGTGTGAGAGTGATTGTTTGATTGATTGAGTGAGTGAGTGAGTGAGATGTTTGAGCTAGTGGTTGAGGTGGTGTGAGATGTGGTGGGGGGATGGTGGCTTGTTCTCCCCTGTGGATTGATTGACTGATGTGGCTGGTGATTGATTGTTGACGCTTGGTATTTGTATGGTACGTGTTGTGGGGATGAGAATTTTGTGTAAGTTTCCGAGGAGTGGTAGAAATGATCATGATGATGGTGATGATGATGATGATGATGTGGAGTAAGGCGACATTGTGTTGTTGGTTGTGGTGATGGCGATGATGACGGCGTGGTCGGGTGATGAGTAGTTTGTTGATGGATTGATTTTCTTTTAATGTTGATGATGAATTGTTATCCCTGTCCTATGTGATGCGGAAAGACACAATCTGATTCCTGGGTAATATTCTTATTCTAATTCTGATTGTTATTTATATATTTATTTTTGGTGACGAGACATAACTAAGAGGAAGTCGTTTTTTGTAATTTTCAGAGGGTGGCCATGACAGGAGGATGGATGGATTGTATGAGATTGGTTGGTGGGTGGGTAGTGTAAGTGCTGATAGGAGGACGTGGGGGGGGGGAGATTGTGAGGCGGCGGAAGGCAGGCCAGATTGGTGTTGGTGTACGTGTTGGTGTCGGTGCTGGTGGTGACGGAGAATTCGGTGGATTGTGTTTCGTCTGACACAATGAGGTGGATGACATTCGACTTTCAGGTATGTTCAGCGAGGGATGATGAGTTTTCTTGGTTGAAGTAACTTTGACAACGACGGTTTAGAGAATGAGTGTGTGTGAGAGTGATTGTTGATTGATTGAGTGAGTGAGTGAGTGAGATGTTTGAGCTAGTGGTTGAGGTGGTGTGAGATGTGGTGGGGGGATGGTGGCTTGTTCTCCCCTGTGGATTGATTGACTGATGTGGCTGGTGATTGATTGTTGACGCTTGGTATTTGTATGGTACGTGTTGTGGGGATGAGAATTTTGTGTAAGTTTCCGAGGAGTGGTAGAAATGATCCTGGTGATGATGATGATGATGGTGATGATGATGATGATGATGTGGAGTAAGGCGACATTGTGTTGTTGGTTGTGGTGATGGCGATGATGACGGCGTGGTCGGGTGATGAGTAGGTTGTTGATGGATTGATTTTCTTTTAATGTTGATGATGAATTGTTATCCCTGTCCTATGTGATGCGGAAAGACACAATCTGATTCCTGGGTAATATTCTTATTCTAATTCTGATTGTTATTTATATATTTATTTTTGGTGACGAGACATAACTAAGAGGAAGTCGTTTTTTGTAATTTTCAGAGGGTGGCCATGACAGGAGGATGGATGGATTGTATGAGATTGGTTGGTGGGTGGGTAGTGTAAGTGCTGATAGGAGGACGTTGGGGGGGGGGAAGATTGTGAGGCGGCGGAAGGCAGGCCAGATTGGTGTTGGTGTTGGTGTTGACGGAGAATTCGGTGGATTGTGTTTCGTCTGACACAATGAGGTGGATGACATTCGACTTTCAGGTATGTTCAGCGAGGGATGATGAGTTTTCTTGGTTGAAGTAACTTTGACAACGACGGTTTAGAGAATGAGTGTGTGTGAGAGTGATTGATTGATTGAGTGAGTGAGTGAGTGAGATGTTTGAGCTAGTGGTTGAGGTGGTGTGAGATGTGGTGGGGGGATGGTGGCTTGTTCTCCCCTGTGGATTGATTGACTGATGTGGCTGGTGATTGATTGTTGACGCTTGGTATTTGTATGGTACGTGTTGTGGGGATGAGAATTTTGTGTAAGTTTCCGAGGAGTGGTAGAAATGATCCTGGTGATGATGATGATGATGATGGTGATGATGATGATGATGATGTGGAGTAAGGCGACATTGTGTTGTTGGTTGTGGTGATGGCGATGATGACGGCGTGGTCGGGTGATGAGTAGTTTGTTGATGGATTGATTTTCTTTTAATGTTGATGATGAATTGTTATCCCTGTCCTATGTGATGCGGAAAGACACAATCTGATTCCTGGGTAATATTCTTATTCTAATTCTGATTGTTATTTATATATTTATTTTTGGTGACGAGACATAACTAAGAGGAAGTCGTTTTTTGTAATTTTCAGAGGGTGGCCATGACAGGAGGATGGATGGATTGTATGAGATTGGTTGGTGGGTGGGTAGTGTAAGTGCTGATAGGAGGACGTGGGGGGGGGGAAGATTGTGAGGCGGCGGAAGGCAGGCCAGAGTGTTGGTGTACGTGTTGGTGTCGGTGCTGGTGGTGACGGAGAATTCGGTGGATTGTGTTTCGTCTGACACAATGAGGTGGATGACATTCGACTTTCAGGTATGTTCAGCGAGGGATGATGAGTTTTCTTGGTTGAAGTAACTTTGACAACGACGGTTTAGAGAATGAGTGTGTGTGAGAGTGATTGTTGATTGATTGAGTGAGTGAGTGAGTGAGATGTTTGAGCTAGTGGTTGAGGTGGTGTGAGATGTGGTGGGGGGATGGTGGCTTGTTCTCCCCTGTGGATTGATTGACTGATGTGGCTGGTGATTGATTGTTGACGCTTGGTATTTGTATGGTACGTGTTGTGGGGATGAGAATTTTGTGTAAGTTTCCGAGGAGTGGTAGAAATGATCCTGGTGATGATGATGATGATGATGGTGATGATGATGATGATGATGTGGAGTAAGGCGACATTGTGTTGTTGGTTGTGGTGATGGCGATGATGACGGCGTGGTCGGGTGATGAGTAGGTTGTTGATGGATTGATTTTCTTTTAATGTTGATGATGAATTGTTATCCCTGTCCTATGTGATGCGGAAAGACACAATCTGATTCCTGGGTAATATTCTTATTCTAATTCTGATTGTTATTTATATATTTATTTTTGGTGACGAGACATAACTAAGAGGAAGTCGTTTTTTGTAATTTTCAGAGGGTGGCCATGACAGGAGGATGGATGGATTGTATGAGATTGGTTGGTGGGTGGGTAGTGTAAGTGCTGATAGGAGGACGTGGGGGGGGGAAGATTGTGAGGCGGCGGAAGGCAGGCCAGATTGGTGTTGGTGTACGTGTGGTGTCGGTGCTGGTGGTGACGGAGAATTCGGTGGATTGTGTTTCGTCTGACACAATGAGGTGGATGACATTCGACTTTCAGGTATGTTCAGCGAGGGATGATGAGTTTTCTTGGTTGAAGTAACTTTGACAACGACGGTTTAGAGAATGAGTGTGTGTGAGAGTGATTGATTGATTTGAGTGAGTGAGTGAGTGAGATGTTTGAGCTAGTGGTTGAGGTGGTGTGAGATGTGGTGGGGGGATGGTGGCTTGTTCTCCCCTGTGGATTGATTGACTGATGTGGCTGGTGATTGATTGTTGACGCTTGGTATTTGTATGGTACGTGTTGTGGGGATGAGAATTTTGTGTAAGTTTCCGAGGAGTGGTAGAAATGATCCTGGTGATGATGATGATGATGGTGATGATGATGATGATGATGTGGAGTAAGGCGACATTGTGTTGTTGGTTGTGGTGATGGCGATGATGACGGCGTGGTCGGGTGATGAGTAGCTTGTTGATGGATTGATTTTCTTTTAATGTTGATGATGAATTGTTATCCCTGTCCTATGTGATGCGGAAAGACACAATCTGATTCCTGGGTAATATTCTTATTCTAATTCTGATTGTTATTTATATATTTATTTTTGGTGACGAGACATAACTAAGAGGAAGTCGTTTTTTGTAATTTTCAGAGGGTGGCCATGACAGGAGGATGGATGGATTGTATGAGATTGGTTGGTGGGTGGGTAGTGTAAGTGCTGATAGGAGGACGTTGGGGGGGGGAAGATTGTGAGGCGGCGGAAGGCAGGCCAGATTGGTGTTGGTGTTGGTGTTGACGGAGAATACGGCGGATTGTGTTTCGTCTGACACAATGAGGTGGATGACATTCGACTTTCAGGTATGTTCAGCGAGGGATGATGAGTTTTCTTGGTTGAAGTAACTTTGACAACGACGGTTTAGAGAATGAGTGTGTGTGAGAGTGATTGATTGATTGAGTGAGTGAGTGAGTGAGATGTTTGAGCTAGTGGTTGAGGTGGTGTGAGATGTGGTGGGGGGATGGTGGCTTGTTCTCCCCTGTGGATTGATTGACTGATGTGGCTGGTGATTGATTGTTGACGCTTGGTATTTGTATGGTACGTGTTGTGGGATGAGAATTTTGTGTAAGTTTCCGAGGAGTGGTAGAAATGATCCTGGTGATGATGATGATGATGGTGATGATGATGATGATGATGTGGAGTAAGGCGACATTGTGTTGTTGGTTGTGGTGATGGCGATGATGACGGCGTGGTCGGGTGATGAGTAGTTTGTTGATGGATTGATTTTCTTTTAATGTTGATGATGAATTGTTATCCCTGTCCTATGTGATGCGGAAAGACACAATCTGATTCCTGGGTAATATTCTTATTCTAATTCTGATTGTTATTTATATATTTATTTTTGGTGACGAGACATAACTAAGAGGAAGTCGTTTTTTGTAATTTTCAGAGGGTGGCCATGACAGGAGGATGGATGGATTGTATGAGATTGGTTGGTGGGTGGGTAGTGTAAGTGCTGATAGGAGGACGTTGGGGGGGGGAAGATTGTGAGGCGGCGGAAGGCAGGCCAGATTGGTGTTGGTGTTGGTGTTGACGGAGAATACGGCGGATTGTGTTTCGTCTGACACAATGAGGTGGATGACATTCGACTTTCAGGTATGTTCAGCGAGGGATGATGAGTTTTCTTGGTTGAAGTAACTTTGACAACGACGGTTTAGAGAATGAGTGTGTGTGAGAGTGATTGATTGAGTGAGTGAGTGAGT